>JAZHAC010000034.1:17331747-18553705 GCA_039707435.1 Actias luna | reverse complement strand
AACCTAACCTAACCTAACCTAACCTAACCTAACCTAACCTAACCTAACCTAACCTAACCTAACCTAACCTAACCTAACCTAACCTAACCTAACCTAACCTAACCTAACCTAACCGGAACATATATATTTTCTGTTGTGACGTATTTTTAAGTGTAAGACTATTTGTTCCTGTAGTAATCGGTCCCTAGTTATTATATAAGGACGTTCCCTAGGGTTTAAAACGAGTTTTCAGAAAATTTATTTTTCATAATTTTTGTAAAAAAAAAATTTATTCTTAGTTCCGGTCTTCCTGTAATTTTCTTCCTGGTTTTCGGCTTGTTTGTTCTCCGTTTGTCTCCGGCGAGGTCTCTGGTATATATTCCGACGTCCGGCGCTGTTGCTAGGTCCTCCTGGAACAAAGGAAACAAAAAATTATTATCAAAATTTCATAAATTTTTAGTATAAAAACAGTTTTTTCAAAATAACTAAGTGAAACCTCCACCCACGCATTTAGTTTCTGTATTCAGTTGCAGATCTCGGTGATCCGCGTCGAACGGTACCTTAATCGCGCGTTTCCGGGATCTGGAAGCTGGTTAAATTGAAGAAAACTCGAGAACAATAGAACCGAGGTTACCTAAGGGGTAACACATCGACTGAAATTGGAACATATATATTTTCTGTTGTGACGTATTTTTAAGTGTAAGACTATTTGTTCCTGTAGTAATCGGTCCCTAGTTATTATATAAGGACGTTCCCTAGGGTTTAAAACGAGTTTTCAGAAAATTTATTTTTCATAATTTTTGTAAAAAAAAATTTATTCTTAGTTCCGGTCTTCCTGTAATTTTCTTCCTGGTTTTCGGCTTGTTTGTTCTCCGTTTGTCTCCGGCGAGGTCTCTGGTATATATTCCGACGTCCGGCGCTGTTGCTAGGTCCTCCTGGAACAAAGGAAACAAAAAATTATTATCAAAATTTCATAAATTTTTAGTATAAAAACAGTTTTTTCAAAATAACTAAGTGAAACCTCCACCCACGCATTTAGTTTCTGTATTCAGTTGCAGATCTCGGTGATCCGCGTCGAACGGTACCTTAATCGCGCGTTTCCGGGATCTGGAAGCTGGTTAAATTGAAGAAAACTCGAGAACAATAGAACCGAGGTTACCTAAGGGGTAACACATCGACTGAAATTGGAACATATATATTTTCTGTTGTGACGTATTTTTAAGTGTAAGACTATTTGTTCCTGTAGTAATCGGTCCCTAGTTATTATATAAGGACGTTCCCTAGGGTTTAAAACGAGTTTTCAGAAAATTTATTTTTCATAATTTTTGTAAAAAAAAATTTATTCTTAGTTCCGGTCTTCCTGTAATTTTCTTCCTGGTTTTCGGCTTGTTTGTTCTCCGTTTGTCTCCGGCGAGGTCTCTGGTATATATTCCGACGTCCGGCGCTGTTGCTAGGTCCTCCTGGAACAAAGGAAACAAAAAATTATTATCAAAATTTCATAAATTTTTAGTATAAAAACAGTTTTTTCAAAATAACTAAGTGAAACCTCCACCCACGCATTTAGTTTCTGTATTCAGTTGCAGATCTCGGTGATCCGCGTCGAACGGTACCTTAATCGCGCGTTTCCGGGATCTGGAAGCTGGTTAAATTGAAGAAAACTCGAGAACAATAGAACCGAGGTTACCTAAGGGGTAACACATCGACTGAAATTGGAACATATATATTTTCTGTTGTGACGTATTTTTAAGTGTAAGACTATTTGTTCCTGTAGTAATCGGTCCCTAGTTATTATATAAGGACGTTCCCTAGGGTTTAAAACGAGTTTTCAGAAAATTTATTTTTCATAATTTTTGTAAAAAAAAATTTATTCTTAGTTCCGGTCTTCCTGTAATTTTCTTCCTGGTTTTCGGCTTGTTTGTTCTCCGTTTGTCTCCGGCGAGGTCTCTGGTATATATTCCGACGTCCGGCGCTGTTGCTAGGTCCTCCTGGAACAAAGGAAACAAAAAATTATTATCAAAATTTCATAAATTTTTAGTATAAAAACAGTTTTTTCAAAATAACTAAGTGAAACCTCCACCCACGCATTTAGTTTCTGTATTCAGTTGCAGATCTCGGTGATCCGCGTCGAACGGTACCTTAATCGCGCGTTTCCGGGATCTGGAAGCTGGTTAAATTGAAGAAAACTCGAGAACAATAGAACCGAGGTTACCTAAGGGGTAACACATCGACTGAAATTGGAACATATATATTTTCTGTTGTGACGTATTTTTAAGTGTAAGACTATTTGTTCCTGTAGTAATCGGTCCCTAGTTATTATATAAGGACGTTCCCTAGGGTTTAAAACGAGTTTTCAGAAAATTTATTTTTCATAATTTTTGTAAAAAAAAATTTATTCTTAGTTCCGGTCTTCCTGTAATTTTCTTCCTGGTTTTCGGCTTGTTTGTTCTCCGTTTGTCTCCGGCGAGGTCTCTGGTATATATTCCGACGTCCGGCGCTGTTGCTAGGTCCTCCTGGAACAAAGGAAACAAAAAATTATTATCAAAATTTCATAAATTTTTAGTATAAAAACAGTTTTTTCAAAATAACTAAGTGAAACCTCCACCCACGCATTTAGTTTCTGTATTCAGTTGCAGATCTCGGTGATCCGCGTCGAACGGTACCTTAATCGCGCGTTTCCGGGATCTGGAAGCTGGTTAAATTGAAGAAAACTCGAGAACAATAGAACCGAGGTTACCTAAGGGGTAACACATCGACTGAAATTGGAACATATATATTTTCTGTTGTGACGTATTTTTAAGTGTAAGACTATTTGTTCCTGTAGTAATCGGTCCCTAGTTATTATATAAGGACGTTCCCTAGGGTTTAAAACGAGTTTTCAGAAAATTTATTTTTCATAATTTTTGTAAAAAAAAATTTATTCTTAGTTCCGGTCTTCCTGTAATTTTCTTCCTGGTTTTCGGCTTGTTTGTTCTCCGTTTGTCTCCGGCGAGGTCTCTGGTATATATTCCGACGTCCGGCGCTGTTGCTAGGTCCTCCTGGAACAAAGGAAACAAAAAATTATTATCAAAATTTCATAAATTTTTAGTATAAAAACAGTTTTTTCAAAATAACTAAGTGAAACCTCCACCCACGCATTTAGTTTCTGTATTCAGTTGCAGATCTCGGTGATCCGCGTCGAACGGTACCTTAATCGCGCGTTTCCGGGATCTGGAAGCTGGTTAAATTGAAGAAAACTCGAGAACAATAGAACCGAGGTTACCTAAGGGGTAACACATCGACTGAAATTGGAACATATATATTTTCTGTTGTGACGTATTTTTAAGTGTAAGACTATTTGTTCCTGTAGTAATCGGTCCCTAGTTATTATATAAGGACGTTCCCTAGGGTTTAAAACGAGTTTTCAGAAAATTTATTTTTCATAATTTTTGTAAAAAAAAATTTATTCTTAGTTCCGGTCTTCCTGTAATTTTCTTCCTGGTTTTCGGCTTGTTTGTTCTCCGTTTGTCTCCGGCGAGGTCTCTGGTATATATTCCGACGTCCGGCGCTGTTGCTAGGTCCTCCTGGAACAAAGGAAACAAAAAATTATTATCAAAATTTCATAAATTTTTAGTATAAAAACAGTTTTTTCAAAATAACTAAGTGAAACCTCCACCCACGCATTTAGTTTCTGTATTCAGTTGCAGATCTCGGTGATCCGCGTCGAACGGTACCTTAATCGCGCGTTTCCGGGATCTGGAAGCTGGTTAAATTGAAGAAAACTCGAGAACAATAGAACCGAGGTTACCTAAGGGGTAACACATCGACTGAAATTGGAACATATATATTTTCTGTTGTGACGTATTTTTAAGTGTAAGACTATTTGTTCCTGTAGTAATCGGTCCCTAGTTATTATATAAGGACGTTCCCTAGGGTTTAAAACGAGTTTTCAGAAAATTTATTTTTCATAATTTTTGTAAAAAAAAATTTATTCTTAGTTCCGGTCTTCCTGTAATTTTCTTCCTGGTTTTCGGCTTGTTTGTTCTCCGTTTGTCTCCGGCGAGGTCTCTGGTATATATTCCGACGTCCGGCGCTGTTGCTAGGTCCTCCTGGAACAAAGGAAACAAAAAATTATTATCAAAATTTCATAAATTTTTAGTATAAAAACAGTTTTTTCAAAATAACTAAGTGAAACCTCCACCCACGCATTTAGTTTCTGTATTCAGTTGCAGATCTCGGTGATCCGCGTCGAACGGTACCTTAATCGCGCGTTTCCGGGATCTGGAAGCTGGTTAAATTGAAGAAAACTCGAGAACAATAGAACCGAGGTTACCTAAGGGGTAACACATCGACTGAAATTGGAACATATATATTTTCTGTTGTGACGTATTTTTAAGTGTAAGACTATTTGTTCCTGTAGTAATCGGTCCCTAGTTATTATATAAGGACGTTCCCTAGGGTTTAAAACGAGTTTTCAGAAAATTTATTTTTCATAATTTTTGTAAAAAAAAATTTATTCTTAGTTCCGGTCTTCCTGTAATTTTCTTCCTGGTTTTCGGCTTGTTTGTTCTCCGTTTGTCTCCGGCGAGGTCTCTGGTATATATTCCGACGTCCGGCGCTGTTGCTAGGTCCTCCTGGAACAAAGGAAACAAAAAATTATTATCAAAATTTCATAAATTTTTAGTATAAAAACAGTTTTTTCAAAATAACTAAGTGAAACCTCCACCCACGCATTTAGTTTCTGTATTCAGTTGCAGATCTCGGTGATCCGCGTCGAACGGTACCTTAATCGCGCGTTTCCGGGATCTGGAAGCTGGTTAAATTGAAGAAAACTCGAGAACAATAGAACCGAGGTTACCTAAGGGGTAACACATCGACTGAAATTGGAACATATATATTTTCTGTTGTGACGTATTTTTAAGTGTAAGACTATTTGTTCCTGTAGTAATCGGTCCCTAGTTATTATATAAGGACGTTCCCTAGGGTTTAAAACGAGTTTTCAGAAAATTTATTTTTCATAATTTTTGTAAAAAAAAATTTATTCTTAGTTCCGGTCTTCCTGTAATTTTCTTCCTGGTTTTCGGCTTGTTTGTTCTCCGTTTGTCTCCGGCGAGGTCTCTGGTATATATTCCGACGTCCGGCGCTGTTGCTAGGTCCTCCTGGAACAAAGGAAACAAAAAATTATTATCAAAATTTCATAAATTTTTAGTATAAAAACAGTTTTTTCAAAATAACTAAGTGAAACCTCCACCCACGCATTTAGTTTCTGTATTCAGTTGCAGATCTCGGTGATCCGCGTCGAACGGTACCTTAATCGCGCGTTTCCGGGATCTGGAAGCTGGTTAAATTGAAGAAAACTCGAGAACAATAGAACCGAGGTTACCTAAGGGGTAACACATCGACTGAAATTGGAACATATATATTTTCTGTTGTGACGTATTTTTAAGTGTAAGACTATTTGTTCCTGTAGTAATCGGTCCCTAGTTATTATATAAGGACGTTCCCTAGGGTTTAAAACGAGTTTTCAGAAAATTTATTTTTCATAATTTTTGTAAAAAAAAATTTATTCTTAGTTCCGGTCTTCCTGTAATTTTCTTCCTGGTTTTCGGCTTGTTTGTTCTCCGTTTGTCTCCGGCGAGGTCTCTGGTATATATTCCGACGTCCGGCGCTGTTGCTAGGTCCTCCTGGAACAAAGGAAACAAAAAATTATTATCAAAATTTCATAAATTTTTAGTATAAAAACAGTTTTTTCAAAATAACTAAGTGAAACCTCCACCCACGCATTTAGTTTCTGTATTCAGTTGCAGATCTCGGTGATCCGCGTCGAACGGTACCTTAATCGCGCGTTTCCGGGATCTGGAAGCTGGTTAAATTGAAGAAAACTCGAGAACAATAGAACCGAGGTTACCTAAGGGGTAACACATCGACTGAAATTGGAACATATATATTTTCTGTTGTGACGTATTTTTAAGTGTAAGACTATTTGTTCCTGTAGTAATCGGTCCCTAGTTATTATATAAGGACGTTCCCTAGGGTTTAAAACGAGTTTTCAGAAAATTTATTTTTCATAATTTTTGTAAAAAAAAATTTATTCTTAGTTCCGGTCTTCCTGTAATTTTCTTCCTGGTTTTCGGCTTGTTTGTTCTCCGTTTGTCTCCGGCGAGGTCTCTGGTATATATTCCGACGTCCGGCGCTGTTGCTAGGTCCTCCTGGAACAAAGGAAACAAAAAATTATTATCAAAATTTCATAAATTTTTAGTATAAAAACAGTTTTTTCAAAATAACTAAGTGAAACCTCCACCCACGCATTTAGTTTCTGTATTCAGTTGCAGATCTCGGTGATCCGCGTCGAACGGTACCTTAATCGCGCGTTTCCGGGATCTGGAAGCTGGTTAAATTGAAGAAAACTCGAGAACAATAGAACCGAGGTTACCTAAGGGGTAACACATCGACTGAAATTGGAACATATATATTTTCTGTTGTGACGTATTTTTAAGTGTAAGACTATTTGTTCCTGTAGTAATCGGTCCCTAGTTATTATATAAGGACGTTCCCTAGGGTTTAAAACGAGTTTTCAGAAAATTTATTTTTCATAATTTTTGTAAAAAAAAATTTATTCTTAGTTCCGGTCTTCCTGTAATTTTCTTCCTGGTTTTCGGCTTGTTTGTTCTCCGTTTGTCTCCGGCGAGGTCTCTGGTATATATTCCGACGTCCGGCGCTGTTGCTAGGTCCTCCTGGAACAAAGGAAACAAAAAATTATTATCAAAATTTCATAAATTTTTAGTATAAAAACAGTTTTTTCAAAATAACTAAGTGAAACCTCCACCCACGCATTTAGTTTCTGTATTCAGTTGCAGATCTCGGTGATCCGCGTCGAACGGTACCTTAATCGCGCGTTTCCGGGATCTGGAAGCTGGTTAAATTGAAGAAAACTCGAGAACAATAGAACCGAGGTTACCTAAGGGGTAACACATCGACTGAAATTGGAACATATATATTTTCTGTTGTGACGTATTTTTAAGTGTAAGACTATTTGTTCCTGTAGTAATCGGTCCCTAGTTATTATATAAGGACGTTCCCTAGGGTTTAAAACGAGTTTTCAGAAAATTTATTTTTCATAATTTTTGTAAAAAAAAATTTATTCTTAGTTCCGGTCTTCCTGTAATTTTCTTCCTGGTTTTCGGCTTGTTTGTTCTCCGTTTGTCTCCGGCGAGGTCTCTGGTATATATTCCGACGTCCGGCGCTGTTGCTAGGTCCTCCTGGAACAAAGGAAACAAAAAATTATTATCAAAATTTCATAAATTTTTAGTATAAAAACAGTTTTTTCAAAATAACTAAGTGAAACCTCCACCCACGCATTTAGTTTCTGTATTCAGTTGCAGATCTCGGTGATCCGCGTCGAACGGTACCTTAATCGCGCGTTTCCGGGATCTGGAAGCTGGTTAAATTGAAGAAAACTCGAGAACAATAGAACCGAGGTTACCTAAGGGGTAACACATCGACTGAAATTGGAACATATATATTTTCTGTTGTGACGTATTTTTAAGTGTAAGACTATTTGTTCCTGTAGTAATCGGTCCCTAGTTATTATATAAGGACGTTCCCTAGGGTTTAAAACGAGTTTTCAGAAAATTTATTTTTCATAATTTTTGTAAAAAAAAATTTATTCTTAGTTCCGGTCTTCCTGTAATTTTCTTCCTGGTTTTCGGCTTGTTTGTTCTCCGTTTGTCTCCGGCGAGGTCTCTGGTATATATTCCGACGTCCGGCGCTGTTGCTAGGTCCTCCTGGAACAAAGGAAACAAAAAATTATTATCAAAATTTCATAAATTTTTAGTATAAAAACAGTTTTTTCAAAATAACTAAGTGAAACCTCCACCCACGCATTTAGTTTCTGTATTCAGTTGCAGATCTCGGTGATCCGCGTCGAACGGTACCTTAATCGCGCGTTTCCGGGATCTGGAAGCTGGTTAAATTGAAGAAAACTCGAGAACAATAGAACCGAGGTTACCTAAGGGGTAACACATCGACTGAAATTGGAACATATATATTTTCTGTTGTGACGTATTTTTAAGTGTAAGACTATTTGTTCCTGTAGTAATCGGTCCCTAGTTATTATATAAGGACGTTCCCTAGGGTTTAAAACGAGTTTTCAGAAAATTTATTTTTCATAATTTTTGTAAAAAAAAATTTATTCTTAGTTCCGGTCTTCCTGTAATTTTCTTCCTGGTTTTCGGCTTGTTTGTTCTCCGTTTGTCTCCGGCGAGGTCTCTGGTATATATTCCGACGTCCGGCGCTGTTGCTAGGTCCTCCTGGAACAAAGGAAACAAAAAATTATTATCAAAATTTCATAAATTTTTAGTATAAAAACAGTTTTTTCAAAATAACTAAGTGAAACCTCCACCCACGCATTTAGTTTCTGTATTCAGTTGCAGATCTCGCCGTCCGCGGCGGACGAAAAAATTTTTACAGTAGTCTCAGTGACGACCTTTTTTTTTTTTTTTTTTTTTTTTTTTTTTTTTTTTTTTTTTTTTTTTTTTTTTTTTTTTTTTTTTCTTTCTTCACTTCTCTCCGTATTGTCGGATAGTACTCTTGTACCTGTTCTCTTGACGAACTACGGCAGAGTCTTCCGACACATAAGATACGGGAAGAAAAGCCTATTGCAGGAAACCGCACACAAATTGAACTATTACCCTAAACTCCAAAAATTACTACAAACTATATTATTTATAACTTATACAAACTTTAATTTCACGGTGTATATATACTATTTACAAATTTACTATTGACTAATTATATACGAGTGATTTACTATTATTACTTTAAATCTCTGTAATTGACAAAGGTGCCATGATGCGCAGAACTCCCCCACCAAAACCTACGAGCTTTTCCAGCTCTCCATCAACTACTAAATCCCCTGCCAAAATCAACGTCAGGAAAAGTGCGGGTGAGTGGGAGAAAAAGACCGAGCAAGGCGGACAGATTCACAACCCACATAAGCAGCCTGCAACTTCCCTCACACAAAAGAAGACACAGTCGATAAAGCCGCAATCAACCACGAGACCCACAAAAAAGACAGAACATACACAGAAAAACGACGAAAAAGAAATTGACACAGACTGTGTATTTGACAAGGCAAAAGAAGCAAGAAAGTGGGTCAAAATTGCGAAGACGTATGTTGGTGAATCAAGGAATTTAAAGACGGAATTGAAAGAAGGTATAAACAAGGCTTTAGATCAATTATATGAAATAGCAAAGACGGGGGGTGAAGAGTGGTCGAAGGAAGGAAAAGGGCAAGAGCAGGAACAGGAAAAGCCAGCAAATCTTCAAAACGAAAGGAACTTCGAGGAGATGCTGAAGAAGCATGGTGCGCTCCTCAACAAACACGCAGAGGAAATGAGGGCACTACGTAGCACAATAGAAAAGCAAATGGAAAGAAAGGATGAAAACGAGAGAGTGCTGGAAGAGCTTGAAGGAATAAAAATAGCCACAATAGATATGAGTGGGAGAATAGCCGATCTACAGCAAATACCAACTCAGGGAGGTACATTGCCTCGCCCCCAAACGACCCAGGGAAACACCACCGGACCTAGCTACGCCGCTATTGTTACATCTGGCACAATAGACGACGACGGGCATGAACTGCCAAAAAGAGTTAGGAAGGCCCTGGATGCTAAGACGAACGGATTACAAATCCAAAATATAAAAAAGATAAGAGATCACAGGGTGGTAGTAAAATGCCAAAGCAAGAAGGACCTAGAGCGGGCAATGGAACACCTTAGAAGCGACAAGGATCTGGAGGTTGAGGCGGCAAAAAACAAAGACCCCCTTGTTATACTGAAAAACGTGTTGACCTCCAACACCGACGAGGATATAGGTATGGCAATCCAAAACCAGAATGCACATCTGGTAGGGGATCTGTCGGTAGAAGAAAGGACTGCCACAGTAAAGTTCAGGAGAAGGGCCAGGAATCCACATGAGTGTCATGTGATCCTCCAGGTCTCCCCTAGACTGTGGCAGCGCCTCACTGACGCCGGCAGAGTCTTCATCGACATCCAAAGGATTAAGGTCGAAGACCAGACCCCTCTAGTACAGTGTTCGAAGTGCCTGGCCTACGGCCACGGTAGAAAGCTGTGCTTAGAGAGTACAGAATACTGCCATCATTGCGGAGGTCAACATGTAAAACAGGAATGTCCAGACAAGGCAGCGGGCAAGCAGCAGTCCTGTATAAATTGTCAGAGGGCCAAGATTGCAGACGGTGGACACGCTGTATATAGCGAAAACTGCCCCGTCCGAAAAAAGTTTGACGCTCTGGCCCGACAAACTACGGCGTACTGCTGAAGCTGACCTACAAGGGGACTCCCATAAAACTCATAAAGTGGAACGTACAAAAATAGAGGAGTTCTGCAGGGAGAGCAGAAGAACTGGTTTTAACGAGAAGGAATGGAATGACACGGATAAAGATAGTAGGAAACACATACACAAAAAGGTCAACGGGAAACCACCTACACCGGATGAGCAAAACCAAAAAGTCAGAAGGATTTTCCAACCCGGAGGACGTATAAATAAGGAAAACCACAGTTGCCGGCATAATACATATATGTATAAGGTTCATGATGACCATGGAAATAGATACATACATCATCATCCAATGCCGACACCAGAGAGTTTAAACCTAAAGAGAACCCGGATAAGAAAACCACTACATTGCAACAACATTCATCATGGAAGATGGTGAGCTGCAACGAAACGACCCTGACAACTCATCATATGAAAACTAGTCCTACAAACTGAAATATCGTATCCGCCTAATAAATGAATAAAATATAACAACCCACATACAAATAACACATGAAGAACTAAAAATATTGAAATTAACTAAAGCAACATTAAACTAAGGAAATATCAACACTAAACAAATTAAATACACAATAAATATCACAGTATAAGAAATAAAATAAAGAAAATGAAACAGCCAGTTCAAACCATCAAAGATAGAAAAATACCAAAATAAAGAAAAAGACTGAAAATTAGAATCATAATCTCTGATTAAGTTAGAGGGCACCAGATCTACTCAAAAAAAAAAAAAAAAAAAAAAAAAAAAAAAAAAAAAAAAAAAACCTAACCTAACCTAACCTAACCTAACCTAACCTAACCTAACCTAACCTAACCTAACCTAACCTAACCTAACCTAACCTAACCTAACCTAACCTAACCTAACCTAACCTAACCTAACCTAACCTAACCTAACCTAACCTAACCTAACCTAACCTAACCTAACCTAACCTAACCTAACCTAACCTAACCTAACCTAACCTAACCTAACCTAACCTAACCTAACCTAACCTAACCTAACCTTTTTTTTTTTTTTTTTTTTTTTTTTTTTTTTTTTTTTTTTTTTTAACGTGGGGAAATGCATTTACGCATCCCCTCCCAGCCCGGGGGGGCCAGGAGGGGTATGTGGGACTCGCCCGGCGCTAGTCGCCGGGAATACCCACTAAAACCCCACGGCCGTCTGTCGCCTTCCTGGGGTGACACGGGTCCGTGCATAGCAATCACCGCGTCACCCCAGCGACCGGCCCGGCCTGATGTTAAGCCGGGCCCCATCCGGGCAGCCTGGCAGGCTGCCCTATCCTTCTGCCGGACTGGTGCAATGGGAGGTGGGTCCCCCGACCCACCCCCCCAGTCCGGCATCAGGGCGGCGGAAGAGCTCGGACGAACCGGCCCCTCCTACCGCCCCTTCTTCTGCGACGGAGAGGGTCCGCTTGGGCATCCGCCTCACGGACCCTCTCCGCGGCCTCCTTCTGTGACATGACCTGCTCACAGAAGGAGGCCACTTCATTCCAAACACTCTCGCTGCCGAGCATGGCTCTCACCACACCCGACAGCGAGAGGTCCGCCCCGACCGCCGCCTCCAGAGTGCGGCGCGGCTCAGACCACGCAGCACACTCAGAAAGAGTGTGCTGCGCAGTGTCCTCCGCCGCACCACACTCGTGGCAGGCGGCTGTTGGCTCCCTTCGAGCGATCTTGTGCAGGTACCATCCGAAGCAACCATGCCCGGACAGCACCTGCACAAGCCGAAACGACAGGGAGCCAAACCTCCTGTCGCACCATTCGTTCAGGACCTGGCGAATGGCGTTTATGGTATACGTACCATAACGCGCATTCGCCAGATCCTGCGCCCAGCGACGCATAATTGCGTCGCGGGCCACCAGCCTCATCTCCTGCACTGCTGCAGGAGATGGGCGCCCACCACCTTCCCTCCTGCTCGCCGTCGTGTAGTCATACACGACGGCGAGCACCACTGCCTCCAGCTCCCACGGCGGGGAGCCGGCGAGCACGCAGGCTGCCCCCGAGGACACCGTGCGGTATCCGCGGATCACCCTCAGCGCCACCGTACGCTGCGCTGCACGCAGCGCACGTTTGTTGGTGGCGCTGAGAGCGTCCACCCACACTGGTGCCCCGTAGGCAGCCATGCTCCGCACGACTCCCGCGTAGAGCTGGCGGCACTTCGAACCGGGTCCTCCCGAATTCGGGAGGAGTCGGCCGAGCGCCGCCGCCGCCCCGACAATGCGCGGTCCGAGCCCCTTAAAATGGGGCTCGAACCGCCATCGCCCGTCCAGGATAAGGCCCAGATATTTCATCTGGGCCCCCACCCGGACGGTATGCCCCCCCACAGAGATGCTCGCCCCAGGAGGCGGGCCGCGACGAGGACCATGAAACATCATGGCCCTGGTCTTCTCGGCCGCAACCCTGAGGCCGAGCATCTCTATACGCCTGACCACAAGGGCTGTACCCTCTGTGGCCAGGCGTGCCACCTCCCTCCACTCTCTGCCTTGGGCTACGACGAGGGTGTCGTCCGCGTAGCAAAGCAGGCGTACTCCACTGGGGAGCACGCCCGCCGCGTCGCGGAGCACCCAGTCGTAGCCCACGTTCCACAGGAGCGGTCCCAAGACCGACCCCTGTGGAACCCCACACGCAGTTGGACGCCGGACCACGGCGCCCCGCCTGTCGGCGTAGATGATCTCCCGGTTGCGGAGATAATCCTCCAACAGCCGCCGCAGGTACAGGGGCACCCCGAAATATCGGAGTGCCTCCTGTATCACTCCATGCGGCAGGCTGTTGAAGGCGTTGGCGATGTCCAAGGACACCGCCAACAGCCTATCTCCCCGGGAGACCGCCTCCGCCGACCACCCTTTTAAGGTCATAAGGGCGCCGATGGTCGAGCGCCCATTCCGAAAACCGAACTGCCCGTCCGAGAAGTTCGGCCCTACTTGGTCGATGTGCCGGATGACACGAGAAGCCACTATCCTCTCTAGTAGCTTGCCCGTAACCTAACCTAACCTAACCTAACCTAACCTAACCTAACCTAACCTAACCTAACCTAACCTAACCTAACCTAACCTAACCTAACCTAACCTAACCTAACCTAACCTAACCTAACCTAACCTAACCTAACCTAACCTAACCTAACCTAACCTAACCTAACCTAACCTAACCTAACCTAACCTAACCTAACCTAACCTAACCTAACCTTTTTTTTTTTTTTTTTTTTTTTTTTTTTTACGTGGGGAAATGCATTTACGCATCCCCTCTCAGCCTGGGGGACTGAGAGGGGTATGTGGGACTCACCCGGCGCTAGCCGCCGGGAATACCCACTAAAACCCCACGGTACCATCCGCCGCATATCCGGGGCGACCCGAGATCGTTCAAACGCATTCTACCACGTCGCCCCGGCGGCCGGCCCGGCCTGATGTTAAGCCGGGCCCAGTCCGGCAGCCTGGTACTGGCTGCCATTAGCCTCCGATGAGCTAAGTGCAACGGAGGACAGACCCCCCGATCTGTCCTCCTTAGCCCATCTATGGCGTAGGAAGGGCACGGATGAACCGGCCCCTCCTTCCGCCTCTACGTCTGATGCGAAGAGGATGCCCGTGTGGATTAGCCTCACGGGCCCTCTCCGCGGCCTCCTTCTGCGAGATTACGTCCTCGCAAAAGGAGGCCATCGCTAACCAGACCTCCTCACTTGCCACCATGGCCCTAATAATATTGGGGAGGAGCAACTCTCCTCCCACCGCAGCCGCTAGAATACGACGCTGCTCCTCCCACGCCGGACACTCGACCAGTGTGTGGTCAGCTGTATCAGAGCTTGCCTCACAATGGTGGCAAGCTGCGCTCGGCTCCCGCCGTGCTATCCGGTGCAAGTACTGCCCAAAGCAGCCATGCCCAGACAGCACCTGCACCATTCTGAACGTCAAAGAGCCGAACGTTCGCTTGCACCATTCTTGGAGGACCGGGCGAACGGCGTCGATCGTATAGCGACCATAACGCGAGCTCGCCAGGTCCTCCATCCATCGCCGCATCACCTCATTATGGGCCTCCTGCCGCACAGCCCTTATCTCTCTTGGGGCTGGAGGCTCCCCTCTTTCCTTTCTCGCCGCCGTGAATTGGTACACGGCGGCGAGTATTTCAGCCTCTAGCTCCCATGGTGGAGAGCCGGCAAGAGTGAAGGCCGCCGCCGAGGACACCGTTCGGTATCCTCGAATCGCCCTTAGTGCCACAACACGTTGCGCCGCGCACAGTGCGCGCTTGTTGGCTGCACTAAGGGCGTCTACCCACAACGGTGCCCCGTATACGGCCATACTCCTGACGACTCCCGCAAACAACCGTCGACAGCAGGTCCCCGGCCCTCCAACATTGGGAAGGAGTCTTCCGAGTGCCGCAGCGGTTCCAACTATCCGCGGCCCCAGCTTCTCAAAATGAGGCACAAAAGTCCACCTCCCGTCTAACGTCAGACCCAGGTAGCGCATATGGGGCCCAACCCTAACTCTTTGACCGTCCACCAGGATGCTGGCTCCGGGCGGCGGTCCTCGACGAGGTCCGTAAAACAAAATTGCCTCCGTCTTTTCGACCGCCACCTTGAGACCCAGCATCCTGATGCGGCCAATTACCTCCGCCACTGCCTGCGAAGCCCGGCAGGAAACCTCGTCCCATTCTCTTCCTTGGGCCACGACTAGGGTATCATCCGCATAACATAGGATGCGCACCCCTGGGGGTAACGCACCTCGGAGTACCCAGTCGTAGCCCAAATTCCACAGGAGTGGTCCCAGGACCGACCCCTGTGGAACTCCACACCGAACTTCTCGGCGGATTATTATGCCTCTGCTGTCCACGAAGGTCACACTCCGTCCATGGAGGTAGTCCTTCAACAGCCTGCGCAAGTACACGGGTACTTCAAAATACTGGAGCGCCTCCAGTATAACCCCGTATGGCAAGCTGTTGAAGGCGTTGGCGATGTCGAGTGACACCGCCAACAGCCTACCCCCGTTGTTTGTGACTTCCGCGGACAGCCTTTTCAACGTCACCAGCGCATCTATCGCCGATCGGCCAGCCCTAAAGCCAAACTGCTCATCCGACAGTCTCAGCCCTCTGTTCTCCATGTGTCGGACGACACGGGAGGCTACCACCCTCTCAAACATCTTCCCCGCGTCGTCCAACAGCACTAAGGGCCGATAGGCGGATGGGCAGTCTGGAGAACGGCCCTCCTTCGGCAAGAGAACCAATCTCCCTTCTTTCCATATCTTCGGGAACTGTCCGACCGCCAAGCATCGGTCGAACAGTCCCCGAAGTTCTGCACCCATGTAGTGCAGCGTTAGCAACAGCACCCGACCAGGGATCCCATCCGGGCCAGGTGCTTTCTTCCCGCACCTACGGAGCCTTTTCGTAGCTGTCTCCCACTCCTGATCGCTCACGGGAGTGGGAGGGACCATCTCCACTGTCGCTATCTGTGGAGGACCCGGCATTAAAGGAGAAGAGAGCTCCGGAGGGTCGGGGAACAGTGAGTCCACTACCCTCTCTAAAACCGCTGGTTGAAGGGTCTCAGTCACGGGAGGCCCTCGGTTCCTGACTTTCCCCCGAGCCACCTGATATGGGCGCCCCCATGGGTCCCTCTCTAACGACTCTAGGAGTCGCTGCCACGCCTGGTCTTTAGCCCGGCTGATGCTCTCCTGCAGAGTCTTTCTAGCGTCTCTGTAGGAGGCATACAGCCGCGCTTCCTCCTCAAGGTCCCTCCGCCGGCGGCGACGGCTACGCACGTATCGCCTCCGTGCTGCACAGCAGGTCGCACGGAGTTCTGCAAGTTCCTGTGACCACCAATACACCGACCCCAATCGGGGACGGCGAGTGGTTCGCGGCATGGACGCATCACAGACTCTTGTAAGGGCCGCACGTAGGCACACAGCCACCGCATCAACTTCCATGGAATCAGGAGCTGGCACCCTCCAACTCTGCACGATCGCAGCTTCCTCCGCCAGCTCCCGATTCAACCGGCAGAGGGACCATCGTGGGAAGATCATCCGCAGCCGGCTTGGTTCAGTCCCATCTGCTGAGGAGGTGGAGATCTCAAACCTTATATATCGGTGGTCTGACAGAGTCTCCACCTCCTCCAGTACCCGCCATCCGTGCACACGGCGTGCAACAGACGGGATGGCGAGAGAGAGGTCAACAATTGACCCACCATTCTGCCGCACGCACGTGTGCACAGACCCTCGATTAAGCAGGGTCAACCCGTGTTCAGCCATCCACTCTTCGACCGCCGCCCCCCGTGGGTCCGTGGCTGCCTCTCCCCATGCTTGCGACTTTGCGTTAAAGTCGCCTAGTACCACGATGGGGAGAGGCGACAGTCGCCTCACCACCGGCCCCAGATTACAGAGGAATCTCTCCAATTCCAGCAGGGGTCGGTTCGGGGAGAAGTAGATTCCCACTACACCGTACCCTTGCCAGGCGGCCGCCACGAACCCTGGACCCCTGTCTTTAACAAAGAGAGGGGACCCAGAACCGCTAACAATGGCTATGGAGTCGGCGGTATCACCAGCCCAATGCGGCTGGCCAGGAACCACATACGGCTCCGCAGCCACTCCCACTCCAATGCCCCACTCCGCCACCGTTTGCAAGAAAAGGTCCTGCGCGGCAGCGGAGTGATTCAAATTACTCTGGAGGAAGCTAGTATGGCCGTTATCCATTAGATATCCATACTAGCTCCCTCCGATCTGTAACCATCCTCTCTTGTCACCAGGTTATTTCCTGTCCCAGCCGCGGGGGCGGCTCTGGCCATTTGAATGGAAGACCCTCTAAACTTGGATGGAGGGGATGGCTTGCAGCTAATCCCCCCCATAATGTGCTCCGCTGGTTTACCAGCCTCGGCACACACCACGCACCGAGGCTTCGCAGCCTCGCAGTTAGCTGCCTTGTGGCCAGCATTTCCACATCTAAAACAGTCCATAGTCCTGTCCACTTTTGATGGACAAAGCGGACGAGTGTGGCCCACGCCCATACACTTGAAGCATCGCAGTGGTCTTGCCTCAAGTGCCTGAACGTGGACCATGCTCCAACCCACCATAAAGCGCCCAGCCTCCACCAGTTTGTTTGCTGCGATTGTTGGGAGCGCTAGGAAAAGTGATCCTGTACCCCTCCCGTTTACGCGGAGGTCCCCCGCCCTTATTTGGTCCAGCGAGCACCCTCCCTTTACCGCCGCGGCCTCAACCACTTGTTCTTTCGATACCGAGTCGTCAATGTCGACGACTCGGATTTCGGCCTTTTTAATCGGTCTCGCTACTATCACCAAGTCCCCTACCGCTTCCCTCATTTTATTGGCTAAGCTGTCCGCCCGCTCCGTCCCCAGGGAGCCAGGTATCTCTATGATTTTGCTACCTGTGGCTGTGGAGCGGAGGGACAACTCCGTAATGCCACACTCAGCTAGGGAGACCCTTTCTTGTACTTTGGCGAGGACCGACCTATAGTCCTCGCCCTTCTCTATCGCACTCGGTTGCAGTGTGATGGTGACCGCAGCCGATCGCGGCGGGGCCGGAAGCTTCGGTTTCCGTTTAGGAGCAGTAGTTTGCACTGCTGTCACCACCGGAGCCTTAGCAGTCTTCTTTTTCGGACGTCTGGCGACCACCGACCAAGATGATAAATCCGTACTCAGCGGATCTTTTGCCGGATCCGCTGCTGGGAGCTGAGCCCACTCTTCACCGAGAGGAGGACCCGCTACCGCGATTTCGACAGCTGCCGGAGCAGACACCGGCGCGCTTTCACCCGACTCAAATTCCACCTGTCGCAACGCTGCTCGCTTGGACGCAGTGGAAACCTGGGTACCCACCCTTTTATCCCCCGCTAACGGGGGTCGTACCACCTTCTTAGGCAGGAGCCGATCTTCGATATTCTCCATCCGGGCGTTTATTATCTGACCGAAAACGTCTCGGAGGGAATGCCCCATCTTTTCCACCATCGTCTCAACTGTCTTCTGC
The DNA here is from genome assembly GCA_039707435.1 of Actias luna. Lineage (NCBI taxonomy): Eukaryota > Metazoa > Arthropoda > Insecta > Lepidoptera > Saturniidae > Actias > Actias luna. Next base: position 18,535,451 of record JAZHAC010000034.1, on the reverse strand, counting down.
CAGTCTTGCGGAAGCTGAGTGTCACCACTTTTCAGAGCTTCCCGCACTTCTGCCCTCTTCTCATGTGCCTCCTTCTTCCAAGCCTTGGCCTCCTCTTTGAGATCCTCAACTTGTCGTCGCAGCACTTTATTATCTCTCCTCAATCGTTTATTCTCCTCGGATTCGGTACGCTCCGAAAGAACCTCCACCATTTCTTTTAGGGTCTTAGCAGCGTCCTTTAGACGTTTTATAAACGGACCCTGCAGTCTTCGCGAATGTTTGCAGACGTAATAAACTGAGTCCCTGTAAAGCTTCGCATGCTCCCTCATGGTTTCAGTATCCAGCACATCAATATCAATCTGGGGTACTACCGGGGCCTTAACACTCTCATCCGTTAGATCATCCGTGCTTTCCGCTAGAGCACGGTCATAGGAGTCGTCCGCCTCTCCTAATTTCCCTCGCCTCGACGATACTGCCCTAACCGGGGCTCGGAACTTTCCTCTGTTAGAGGTTGACACCTTGGGACCCTCCCTGGCCTCAACCTCCGTGTCGCTATCGAAAACCAGCCCCTCTGGACTGCGTTTCCGCTCTCTACCTACCCCCAGAATTTTACGAAAATCCTGTGGCACAGGATTCTCCTTTAACGTTTCTTCATCCGACTCAATAATAATTTCCACTGTCCCCTCAAGAGGGGGCAGCGGGTCGTCCATAATATATCCTCCACTAAAGGGGGGGAACTAGCCCCCACCTTACACTAACAACAACAATCAGACACAACCAACACCAAATCACAAGAAAATCAGTAGTCCAGTAAAATCGAAAGCAAGGGTCAAATCGAAGAAATCAGTCACAGAGTCCGTAAAGGCTAGCAAAGGTCAACACAAAAAGGAAACCTCAAGACAAAACAGACACAAAAAGAACCAAAACACTATGAAAAACCGCATGAAAACTAGACATCGACTTCCTTACTAGACATCGACTTCCTTACTAGACATCGACTCAACCTAACCTAACCTAACCTAACCTAACCTAACCTAACCTAACCTAACCTAACCTAACCTAACCTAACCTAACCTAACCTAACCTAACCTAACCTAACCTAACCTAACCTAACCTAACCTAACCTAACCTAACCTAACCTAACCTAACCTAACCTAACCTAACCTAACCTAACCTAACCTAACCTAACCTAACCTAACCTAACCTAACCTAACCTAACCTAACCTAACCTAACCTAACCTAACCTAACCTAACCTAACCTAACCTAACCTAACCTAACCTAACCTAACCTAACCTAACCTAACCTAACCTAACCTAACCTAACCTAACCTAACCTAACCTAACCTAACCTAACCTAACCTAACCTAACCTAACCTAACCTAACCTAACCTAACCTAACCTAACCTAACCTAACCTAACCTAACCTAACCTAACCTAACCTAACCTAACCTAACCTAACCTAACCTAACCTAACCTAACCTAACCTAACCTAACCTAACCTAACCTAACCTAACCTAACCTAACCTAACCTAACCTAACCTAACCTAACCTAACCTAACCTAACCTAACCTAACCTAACCTAACCTAACCTAACCTAACCTAACCTAACCTAACCTAACCTAACCTAACCTAACCTAACCTAACCTAACCTAACCTAACCTAACCTAACCTAACCTAACCTAACCTAACCTAACCTAACCTAACCTAACCTAACCTAACCTAACCTAACCTAACCTAACCTAACCTAACCTAACCTAACCTAACCTAACCTAACCTAACCTAACCTAACCTAACCTAACCTAACCTAACCTAACCTAACCTAACCTAACCTAACCTAACCTAACCTAACCTAACCTAACCTTTTTTTTTTTTTTTTTTTTTTTTTTTTTCGTGGGGAAATGCATTTACGCATTCCCTCCCCGATGGGCTGGGAGGGATATGTGGGACTCGCCCGGCGCTAGCCGCCGGGAATACCCACTAAAACCCCACGACCTCAATGTGCGCGTATGTGGCCAGGGCACTGGAATACCCACTAAAACCCCACGACCTCAATGTGCGCGTATGTGGCCAGGGCACTGGGAAACAGCGCTAGCATGGCCACCACTGCCCTGGTCACGCGCTTGAGCCCCCGGGGATGATAACACTCAGGGACTCCCATCTCGTAAGGAGGCGAGCTCCTCTACCAACTGTTATGGTATCTATTGTGATACATGCTCCACCTCTTTTCTCCTCATATTACACTGGCGCTCCAGCAACCGGTGCCAGGAGAATCGACTATAAGGCGGCCCAGAAGCAGGCTACCTCTTTACTGCTTTCGTTAGTGTAGTTGCTGGGGTTGCAAGTAGGGAAAGCTGCTACCTCCACGCCTTCGTAGTCTGCCAACTCTCCTACGACGCATCACGGATGATTCCGATGCCTGTTCCCTTATTCTCTCTGCGTCCTCCTTTTGTTTCAGGACCACCTCGCAGAAAGCGACAGTTGCGTCCCATCGGTCTTTTCCACTGACCATGGATTGTATGACTGCGGGTAGAGAGAGGTTATTCCCTATCACCCGCGTCAGCTCCATGCGTTGCGCTGTCCACGCTTGACATTCCTCCAGCGTATGATTGGCAGTGTCTAGGAGACTGTCGCAGTGGTGACACTCAGGAGTCGGCTCTTTTCTTGCGATCTGGTGCAGATATTTGCCAAAGCAGCCGTGCCCGGTAAGTATCTGCACCAGACGGAAAGTCAGTGTGCCATATTCCCTGTGTATCCACTCTCGAAATACAGGGGTGATTGCCTCAATTACTCTGTGGCCCGCGCTAGGGTGCTCCAAGTTGTTTCTCCAGGTGTTCAACACAGCTTCGTGCAGTAAGGCCTTTTTCCTTTCCTTCTCCCTGGGGGCGACAGTTTCTCCGCGAGCGATTTTAGCAGACTGCCATTCGTAAAGCTCCGCATGGGAGCGTGCTATCAGATCCCACGGCACAGAGCCCGCTAGCAAGCATGCCGCCTCGTTAGAAACCGTACAGTAGCCGCGTATGCTCCTTAGAGCCATTGTACGTTGCAGCTTATGCAAGATGGAAATACTGTACGGTGTGAGGACTTTGCTCCACACTGGGGCTCCGTAGAGACACATCGATCGCACTACTCCCATGTATAGGGACCGGCAACTAGACCCTGCTCCGCCAAGGTTGGGTAAAAGACTCGCTAGGGCAAGGGCACAACGAAGAACTTTGGGCGACAGCTCTCGGAAGTGGGTCTCGAACTTCCAGCGGCTATCCAGGGTTAATCCCAAGTATTTCATGCTAGATCCCACAGTTATTCTAACTCCATCAACCCAGATGCATGTGTCAGGAGATGGCATTCTTCGGGGGCCATGAAAGCATATAGCTTCTGTCTTGTTGATGGCCACTTCTAATCCCAGCATTCTTATTCTTCTGACCACTAACGAGGCGCACGCCGAGACCAGTTGGATGGCATGCTGGAGCGTTTTTCCATACGCCGTTATGAGCGTGTCGTCAGCATAACACGTTACAGTTGACCCAGGTAGGAGGGCACCTCGCAGCACCCAATCGTAACCGATGTTCCACAGGAGTGGTCCGAGTACCGATCCCTGTGGAACACCGCGCGATATTTCCCTACGATAGGTGCGCCCCTCCTGTACGGTGTATATAACGTGCCTGTCCTCCAGATACGATGCAATCAGGCGGTGTAGATATGGTTGCACCTGGTGGAATTTTAAGGCATCCTTTATGCATTCCCATGGCAGAGAGTTGAACGCATTTGAGATGTCTATTGACACTGCCAGCAGAACTCCACCCCGGGAGATCGCGTCATCTGAGAGGGCTTTGATGCGCAGTATTGCGTCTATTGTTGACCGGCCCTCTCGGAAACCATATTGAGCTGCTGAAAGGTCTGGGCCGACTCTTCGTAAATGATTCACCAGGCGTCGAGCGATGATCCGTTCGAAGAGCTTTCCTCCTTCATTCAGAAGCACAATGGGACGATAACCAGTGGCAGAGTCCGCAGGCCGCCCTGGCTTTCGTAGGAGAACTAGTCGTCCTGTCTTCCACTGGGTAGGGAACCTACCTGCATCGAGACAAGCGTCAAATAATCGTCTTAGCCTCTCTTCTAGCGATCCCATAGACAAGGCCCAAACTCGGCCAGGGATACCGTCAGGTCCTGGAGCGGTATGCTTCGCCCGGAGTCTTTTTATCGCTTCCCAAAACTCCGTGTCGGTGATAGCAGGTACCACTTCGTTACTGTCGTTCTCGGGTACCGTATATTCTGACACATAGGGGGAAGAAAAGTCAGAACTATGCGGAAAAAGAGCATCGAGTACACTCTCCAGCAGGGAGGCTTCGAGGGTTTGCGTGATCGGAGGGGCCCATGGGCGCAGGCGATCGAGCACCATTTTGTAAGGGCGTCCCCAAGGATCACTGTCCAGAGTTTGCAGCAACTCCTCACGCGCCCGGAATTTAGCCTGCTTTATGGAGACCTGCAGCGACTTTTTGGTTTCTCTGTAAACGGCATACAGTTGCGATTCGACCGTAACGTTCCGTCCTTGTCGCCGCCTACGGTATCTAGTATATTGACGTCTCGCCGCAACGCACACAGATCTCTGATGCGCCAAATCTGTGGACCACCAATATACTTGTCTCTTCGGAGGCCGGGATCTAACCCGCGGCATAGACGAGTCGCAGATTCGAACCATGGTGGCTTGAAACCAGTCCACTTCGCAAGCAATGTCTACCGGTCCCGCAGGTGTTGGTATCCAGGAGGCAACTAGCGATGCTTCTTTTAGTATGCCTGTGTTTAGTTGCTTAGCCGCCCATCGACGAGTCGGGGAGGGTTGCGTACCTTGAGCCGGAGTCGCTAGCGTAGCGCTGACATCAAACCTGATATACAGATGGTCTGATAGTGTTTCCGTTCCTTCCATAACCCTCCAGTTCCGTATCCTTTGCGTGATGTTCGGCGTGGCAAAAGTCACGTCGATGACAGAGCTTGCTTGTTGCCGTACACAGGTGTAAGCTGTGCCTCTATTAAGTACTGTGAGACCATTTATCAGTACCCACTCTTGTAGTGTCCTGCCTCGCGCGTCGGTAGCAACCGATCCCCAAGCTGGAGATTTGGCATTCAGGTCTCCAGCCACGATTATAGGGGAGGGTGAAGCACGTCTGATAACGCCTTCTAACTCGTGTAGAAGCGCCTCAAACTCTGCTAGAGTTCTATTAGGGGAGAAGTACACTCCAACAATCAGCACCTCCTTTACCTGCGCTGCCACATACCCAGCCCCTTTGCACTTCAGCATCGGTGGCGGAGTCCCCGCTGCGGGTGAAGTGATAATTGTAACCAAGCCAGACGTGTCGCCTACCCAGTTGTTCTTTAAAGGAACTGAGTATGGTTCAGCTACCACCGCTACGTGAATCAACCACTCAGTCATAGTTTGTATCAGGAGGTCCTGTGCTACGGCTGAATGGTTGGCGTTGGTTTGAAGGAACTTAAGAGCCATACTGGTCCCTATTTGTCCTTATTCCGCCTTGCATCACTACCTGATAATCGATCGGACGTGGTCGTCGATGAGAGTTTATCGGCTATCTGCGTTGGTTCATTATCTTTCGCTCCCTTGGTACGAGCCGGGGCACACTTACGGCTACCCAACACGTGTTCCGCCGGCCTACCGGCATCTTCACAGATGGCGCAGTGAGGTGCAGCATCACATCCAACTGCCTTGTGCCCCTCCTTTCCACAACGAAAACACCGTTCACTGCGATCAATGTTGGCTTTGCATCTCGCTCTTATGTGACCTGTTTCGAGACATCGGTAGCATCTCGCGGCTTTCGGAGGTAACAGCTTGGCTTGCACTCCCACCCAACCCAGGAGTATTTTGCCTTCTTGCGCTACCTTTTTTGCGGCCACCACGGGACAACGCACCCACACAGTAATTACGCCAAAAGGGGTTCGGCGCGGCTCACCCACCTTGACTTCGTGCACTGAACAGCCTCCCTTGAGGGCGACGGCCGTTGCCACTTCCTCTTTTGTCGCCGCGTCGTCAAGGCCAGATAAACGCATGTCAGCACACTTAGTAGGCCTGGATACATTCACAGTTCCTTCCCCGAATTCCTCCTTGAAGGCCACTCTCAGTCTTTCAGCTAGCGTATCCGCTTTTGCCCCACTCATCGTACCGGGTATCTCTAGTTTCCGGGTTCCCGAGACTGTTTCCTTAACTTTAAGGTAGGGGATGTCCAAGTCACTCACAACTACCTTATTCTTGGCAACAGCCACGAGCTTCTCGTAGTTTATTTCTCGGTTCGTTTCTCCTGGCAAGATCCTTAGGATGATGGCTGAAGTACGTGGCAATATCAGCTTAGCCGGCGTTATTCTTGGCGGATGCGCATTAACCTGCATGTCATTCCTACCTCGTTTGACAACAGTGGACCATGGTTCTTCTGCTACTGGAGATAGCCTGGACTGAGAATTTTGTATTGCTGAGGCTGTTATTATAGCTGTGGCTGCCTGTGCCTCTCGCGCCGCCATTGTCTTTTTGCTCCTTCTCTTCTTGGTAGTGTCCGTCGCAATTGGGTTGGATGGAGGTACTGTGTATTGGGCGACCTCCTGACTTTCGTTGTCGTCCGTTGCTGCTCGCGGACTAAAAGACCTATCTGTCAGGGCATTGAGGCATGTCTTCATTCCGGCAATTTCGGACAACAAGCAGGTCATCGCTCTGTCCATAATGCCCTTAGTAACGACCGTTGAGTCTCCCAGCAGAGTCTCTCCTCTGCGTCGTTCGCCTGACTCGACGCAGGGCGTTGTTCCTAGGGCATTGACGTGATCCGGGTAGCCCGTGATAGCAGCAGTGCCAGTGTCCGTGACCCGGGCTCTGCGAAGTTCCACTCTTAGCTCGGCGACCTCCCTTCGTAGCTCAGCTATCTCCTCCGCCTGTTTTGCCGAGGTATCCTTCATCTTTTCGTAGTCCTGCTTTAGCTTGATGTAGGCCTCCTCTATTTTCTTTGTTTCCTCTGTGGCAGTTCTATCCGCTAACATAGATGATCTTTTCAGTATAGAGGTGATTGCTTCGTTTAGGCCACGCTGAAACGTGCCTTTCAAGTTGTGAGAGTGCTGAGATACGTATCGTAGCACTTCGACATCCTTTAGGATACCTTCTTTAAGCTGAAAGGCAAGCTGTTCGTCTGGCATATCCGCCGACGGATTGTTCATCACCCTTTCGCGTCTCGCTTCCTCTACTATAACTGCCATCTCTTTTCCTGCATTTTGGAGGAGCTCTTCTCTCTGGAGCCTTAGCAAGTCTGCCTTCGCTCGGGCCAGCCCTACGTAGTGGCCTGTTGTCGGAGGGCGTCCTCTGATTTTTATTCGAGCCGGGCTGCAGTGGCCAGTGATCCCTTCCTCAGCTTCTGACTCCGAGGAGGCTTGACTGGCACTGACATAAGGTGGATCATTTCCGTCACTGGCCGTGTCTAACGCTGCATCAGATTGTGTTCCTACATGCGCGCCCTCTTCGTTGGCCGGTTCTGTTGTCCGTGTGTGTTCAGCCGTGGTCGTCATTTGGGTACAGATATCGGTTGTCATTGTTCTCGCTCTAGTTTTCGTTCTTATATGGCTGCGCAAAATTTTGCCCCCCCCAGAGAACGAGGGGCTGCCCGGGACTAGCCCGGGGAGGGATTCTCCGGCAGAGCCGGTACCCTCCTGGGGTAATTTTGTTTTTAATTTTGCACTTTTCATTTTTTTTTGTTATGATGTTAAGTTTGCAGTAATATGACAGCGGAGCTGAGCAAACGGACTCAACTATGACTCTCACTTGCCCAGACCCCACGCTGGCTGCGCTGCGCACATACCACGGCCAGGGACGTTTTTCGGACGCCCGGCCTGTCAGATTTCAATGCAGTGCCTCCTGCTCGCTGGGCGTCATGCGGTCAGTGTAAGGAGGGTTTCTGACATACCCCGCACACGCATGACGCCCTAGCATGATTAAAACTGCCATTTTCAGGTAAAAAATATTTCCAAGTGCACCGAGTCGATATACCCGATAGCAATTAATGGGTGGGCGGGCGGGCCGGAAAACGATTTTCGGGTCTGAATTTCGGGGCGAGAGTGGTGTCATTCGACGCGGGGGATCGAGTACTATATGAATCGATGGAAATCTCGAGACCCGCCGAGGAAAATTCGTGAAATTCGATGGGAAAACAGTCACTCAAAATTTATCACAAACGACGTCGCACTATAATGTTCATTTTTCTGTTCCAGATGTTCGGATGCTGCCGGGAGCGTCTCCTGAGCCCTGGCAGGAGGCGCAGGAGGTGACGCCAGGGAGACGATGACGGTGAGTGACCACTTTTTTGAAAATATTTCACTTTATATTTGCTTGAAAAATCTTCCAAGTTTCTCTCTTCGAATGTTCGTTATAAATTTCAGTTTTTTCTTAAATCTTGCACTTTTTACATTATATTCGTGAAGAGCTCTTACTTGCACGCATTTTGATGTGCCACAATAAAGGAAATTCGACCAGAAAACTAATAAAATCACAACATTTCACCCGCACCGATAGAACAATACGTCGACGCTGGAGTATGACACAAAAACTGTTAGATTTTCAAATTTTATCGCTGTCGAAACGAGCCAATGGTGTTACAGAATTCTGACAGCCGAGTGTATTACGTCAGAGCAACAACTACGACTGGCGCGAATTTAAAAATTCAAAACAATAAACAAAAAAAAAAAAATAAAAGCATACATGAATGTATGGAAAACATTTTAACACCATTTTAATAAAATCTGTGTTCACACTTTCCAGGGTGTTCTCAAGCAGCAGAGGCTGCGATGGCAGTTTTAAAAATAAGGTGTGGGATCAAATTTACTATTTTTTCTAAGATAATATTTCTACTTTCTTTTGTCTCTCATCCATCGAATAATTTCATCATTTCTACAAGTCAAACATACGATTTCTAGAAAAATTCACTGACTCTAACAACAACACTGCGCTTTTATATTGTCTACGAAAGGGTCTTGATAATAGGGACCCTCGCGCGAGCAGCGCCACTAACATTTCAACGCGGAAACAATAGAAAACTTCAGAGACGACGAAGTCGTAAACGAAAAATGAAGGTAAGAGAAAGTGAAAAACGAAATAATTCGAAAAAACGATTTTCGGGTCTGAATTTCGGGGCGAGAGTGGTGTCATTCGACGCGGGGGATCGAGTACTATATGAATCGATGGAAATCTCGAGACCCGCCGAGGAAAATTCGTGAAATTCGATGGGAAAACAGTCACTCAAAATTTATCACAAACGACGTCGCACTATAATGTTCATTTTTCTGTTCCAGATGTTCGGATGCTGCCGGGAGCGTCTCCTGAGCCCTGGCAGGAGGCGCAGGAGGTGACGCCAGGGAGACGATGACGGTGAGTGACCACTTTTTTGAAAATATTTCACTTTATATTTGCTTGAAAAATCTTCCAAGTTTCTCTCTTCGAATGTTCGTTATAAATTTCAGTTTTTTCTTAAATCTTGCACTTTTTACATTATATTCGTGAAGAGCTCTTACTTGCACGCATTTTGATGTGCCACAATAAAGGAAATTCGACCAGAAAACTAATAAAATCACAACATTTCACCCGCACCGATAGAACAATACGTCGACGCTGGAGTATGACACAAAAACTGTTAGATTTTCAAATTTTATCGCTGTCGAAACGAGCCAATGGTGTTACAGAATTCTGACAGCCGAGTGTATTACGTCAGAGCAACAACTACGACTGGCGCGAATTTAAAAATTCAAAACAATAAACAAAAAAAAAAAAATAAAAGCATACATGAATGTATGGAAAACATTTTAACACCATTTTAATAAAATCTGTGTTCACACTTTCCAGGGTGTTCTCAAGCAGCAGAGGCTGCGATGGCAGTTTTAAAAATAAGGTGTGGGATCAAATTTACTATTTTTTCTAAGATAATATTTCTACTTTCTTTTGTCTCTCATCCATCGAATAATTTCATCATTTCTACAAGTCAAACATACGATTTCTAGAAAAATTCACTGACTCTAACAACAACACTGCGCTTTTATATTGTCTACGAAAGGGTCTTGATAATAGGGACCCTCGCGCGAGCAGCGCCACTAACATTTCAACGCGGAAACAATAGAAAACTTCAGAGACGACGAAGTCGTAAACGAAAAATGAAGGTAAGAGAAAGTGAAAAACGAAATAATTCGAAAAAACGATTTTCGGGTCTGAATTTCGGGGCGAGAGTGGTGTCATTCGACGCGGGGGATCGAGTACTATATGAATCGATGGAAATCTCGAGACCCGCCGAGGAAAATTCGTGAAATTCGATGGGAAAACAGTCACTCAAAATTTATCACAAACGACGTCGCACTATAATGTTCATTTTTCTGTTCCAGATGTTCGGATGCTGCCGGGAGCGTCTCCTGAGCCCTGGCAGGAGGCGCAGGAGGTGACGCCAGGGAGACGATGACGGTGAGTGACCACTTTTTTGAAAATATTTCACTTTATATTTGCTTGAAAAATCTTCCAAGTTTCTCTCTTCGAATGTTCGTTATAAATTTCAGTTTTTTCTTAAATCTTGCACTTTTTACATTATATTCGTGAAGAGCTCTTACTTGCACGCATTTTGATGTGCCACAATAAAGGAAATTCGACCAGAAAACTAATAAAATCACAACATTTCACCCGCACCGATAGAACAATACGTCGACGCTGGAGTATGACACAAAAACTGTTAGATTTTCAAATTTTATCGCTGTCGAAACGAGCCAATGGTGTTACAGAATTCTGACAGCCGAGTGTATTACGTCAGAGCAACAACTACGACTGGCGCGAATTTAAAAATTCAAAACAATAAACAAAAAAAAAAAAATAAAAGCATACATGAATGTATGGAAAACATTTTAACACCATTTTAATAAAATCTGTGTTCACACTTTCCAGGGTGTTCTCAAGCAGCAGAGGCTGCGATGGCAGTTTTAAAAATAAGGTGTGGGATCAAATTTACTATTTTTTCTAAGATAATATTTCTACTTTCTTTTGTCTCTCATCCATCGAATAATTTCATCATTTCTACAAGTCAAACATACGATTTCTAGAAAAATTCACTGACTCTAACAACAACACTGCGCTTTTATATTGTCTACGAAAGGGTCTTGATAATAGGGACCCTCGCGCGAGCAGCGCCACTAACATTTCAACGCGGAAACAATAGAAAACTTCAGAGACGACGAAGTCGTAAACGAAAAATGAAGGTAAGAGAAAGTGAAAAACGAAATAATTCGAAAAAACGATTTTCGGGTCTGAATTTCGGGGCGAGAGTGGTGTCATTCGACGCGGGGGATCGAGTACTATATGAATCGATGGAAATCTCGAGACCCGCCGAGGAAAATTCGTGAAATTCGATGGGAAAACAGTCACTCAAAATTTATCACAAACGACGTCGCACTATAATGTTCATTTTTCTGTTCCAGATGTTCGGATGCTGCCGGGAGCGTCTCCTGAGCCCTGGCAGGAGGCGCAGGAGGTGACGCCAGGGAGACGATGACGGTGAGTGACCACTTTTTTGAAAATATTTCACTTTATATTTGCTTGAAAAATCTTCCAAGTTTCTCTCTTCGAATGTTCGTTATAAATTTCAGTTTTTTCTTAAATCTTGCACTTTTTACATTATATTCGTGAAGAGCTCTTACTTGCACGCATTTTGATGTGCCACAATAAAGGAAATTCGACCAGAAAACTAATAAAATCACAACATTTCACCCGCACCGATAGAACAATACGTCGACGCTGGAGTATGACACAAAAACTGTTAGATTTTCAAATTTTATCGCTGTCGAAACGAGCCAATGGTGTTACAGAATTCTGACAGCCGAGTGTATTACGTCAGAGCAACAACTACGACTGGCGCGAATTTAAAAATTCAAAACAATAAACAAAAAAAAAAAAATAAAAGCATACATGAATGTATGGAAAACATTTTAACACCATTTTAATAAAATCTGTGTTCACACTTTCCAGGGTGTTCTCAAGCAGCAGAGGCTGCGATGGCAGTTTTAAAAATAAGGTGTGGGATCAAATTTACTATTTTTTCTAAGATAATATTTCTACTTTCTTTTGTCTCTCATCCATCGAATAATTTCATCATTTCTACAAGTCAAACATACGATTTCTAGAAAAATTCACTGACTCTAACAACAACACTGCGCTTTTATATTGTCTACGAAAGGGTCTTGATAATAGGGACCCTCGCGCGAGCAGCGCCACTAACATTTCAACGCGGAAACAATAGAAAACTTCAGAGACGACGAAGTCGTAAACGAAAAATGAAGGTAAGAGAAAGTGAAAAACGAAATAATTCGAAAAAACGATTTTCGGGTCTGAATTTCGGGGCGAGAGTGGTGTCATTCGACGCGGGGGATCGAGTACTATATGAATCGATGGAAATCTCGAGACCCGCCGAGGAAAATTCGTGAAATTCGATGGGAAAACAGTCACTCAAAATTTATCACAAACGACGTCGCACTATAATGTTCATTTTTCTGTTCCAGATGTTCGGATGCTGCCGGGAGCGTCTCCTGAGCCCTGGCAGGAGGCGCAGGAGGTGACGCCAGGGAGACGATGACGGTGAGTGACCACTTTTTTGAAAATATTTCACTTTATATTTGCTTGAAAAATCTTCCAAGTTTCTCTCTTCGAATGTTCGTTATAAATTTCAGTTTTTTCTTAAATCTTGCACTTTTTACATTATATTCGTGAAGAGCTCTTACTTGCACGCATTTTGATGTGCCACAATAAAGGAAATTCGACCAGAAAACTAATAAAATCACAACATTTCACCCGCACCGATAGAACAATACGTCGACGCTGGAGTATGACACAAAAACTGTTAGATTTTCAAATTTTATCGCTGTCGAAACGAGCCAATGGTGTTACAGAATTCTGACAGCCGAGTGTATTACGTCAGAGCAACAACTACGACTGGCGCGAATTTAAAAATTCAAAACAATAAACAAAAAAAAAAAAATAAAAGCATACATGAATGTATGGAAAACATTTTAACACCATTTTAATAAAATCTGTGTTCACACTTTCCAGGGTGTTCTCAAGCAGCAGAGGCTGCGATGGCAGTTTTAAAAATAAGGTGTGGGATCAAATTTACTATTTTTTCTAAGATAATATTTCTACTTTCTTTTGTCTCTCATCCATCGAATAATTTCATCATTTCTACAAGTCAAACATACGATTTCTAGAAAAATTCACTGACTCTAACAACAACACTGCGCTTTTATATTGTCTACGAAAGGGTCTTGATAATAGGGACCCTCGCGCGAGCAGCGCCACTAACATTTCAACGCGGAAACAATAGAAAACTTCAGAGACGACGAAGTCGTAAACGAAAAATGAAGGTAAGAGAAAGTGAAAAACGAAATAATTCGAAAAAACGATTTTCGGGTCTGAATTTCGGGGCGAGAGTGGTGTCATTCGACGCGGGGGATCGAGTACTATATGAATCGATGGAAATCTCGAGACCCGCCGAGGAAAATTCGTGAAATTCGATGGGAAAACAGTCACTCAAAATTTATCACAAACGACGTCGCACTATAATGTTCATTTTTCTGTTCCAGATGTTCGGATGCTGCCGGGAGCGTCTCCTGAGCCCTGGCAGGAGGCGCAGGAGGTGACGCCAGGGAGACGATGACGGTGAGTGACCACTTTTTTGAAAATATTTCACTTTATATTTGCTTGAAAAATCTTCCAAGTTTCTCTCTTCGAATGTTCGTTATAAATTTCAGTTTTTTCTTAAATCTTGCACTTTTTACATTATATTCGTGAAGAGCTCTTACTTGCACGCATTTTGATGTGCCACAATAAAGGAAATTCGACCAGAAAACTAATAAAATCACAACATTTCACCCGCACCGATAGAACAATACGTCGACGCTGGAGTATGACACAAAAACTGTTAGATTTTCAAATTTTATCGCTGTCGAAACGAGCCAATGGTGTTACAGAATTCTGACAGCCGAGTGTATTACGTCAGAGCAACAACTACGACTGGCGCGAATTTAAAAATTCAAAACAATAAACAAAAAAAAAAAAATAAAAGCATACATGAATGTATGGAAAACATTTTAACACCATTTTAATAAAATCTGTGTTCACACTTTCCAGGGTGTTCTCAAGCAGCAGAGGCTGCGATGGCAGTTTTAAAAATAAGGTGTGGGATCAAATTTACTATTTTTTCTAAGATAATATTTCTACTTTCTTTTGTCTCTCATCCATCGAATAATTTCATCATTTCTACAAGTCAAACATACGATTTCTAGAAAAATTCACTGACTCTAACAACAACACTGCGCTTTTATATTGTCTACGAAAGGGTCTTGATAATAGGGACCCTCGCGCGAGCAGCGCCACTAACATTTCAACGCGGAAACAATAGAAAACTTCAGAGACGACGAAGTCGTAAACGAAAAATGAAGGTAAGAGAAAGTGAAAAACGAAATAATTCGAAAAAACGATTTTCGGGTCTGAATTTCGGGGCGAGAGTGGTGTCATTCGACGCGGGGGATCGAGTACTATATGAATCGATGGAAATCTCGAGACCCGCCGAGGAAAATTCGTGAAATTCGATGGGAAAACAGTCACTCAAAATTTATCACAAACGACGTCGCACTATAATGTTCATTTTTCTGTTCCAGATGTTCGGATGCTGCCGGGAGCGTCTCCTGAGCCCTGGCAGGAGGCGCAGGAGGTGACGCCAGGGAGACGATGACGGTGAGTGACCACTTTTTTGAAAATATTTCACTTTATATTTGCTTGAAAAATCTTCCAAGTTTCTCTCTTCGAATGTTCGTTATAAATTTCAGTTTTTTCTTAAATCTTGCACTTTTTACATTATATTCGTGAAGAGCTCTTACTTGCACGCATTTTGATGTGCCACAATAAAGGAAATTCGACCAGAAAACTAATAAAATCACAACATTTCACCCGCACCGATAGAACAATACGTCGACGCTGGAGTATGACACAAAAACTGTTAGATTTTCAAATTTTATCGCTGTCGAAACGAGCCAATGGTGTTACAGAATTCTGACAGCCGAGTGTATTACGTCAGAGCAACAACTACGACTGGCGCGAATTTAAAAATTCAAAACAATAAACAAAAAAAAAAAAATAAAAGCATACATGAATGTATGGAAAACATTTTAACACCATTTTAATAAAATCTGTGTTCACACTTTCCAGGGTGTTCTCAAGCAGCAGAGGCTGCGATGGCAGTTTTAAAAATAAGGTGTGGGATCAAATTTACTATTTTTTCTAAGATAATATTTCTACTTTCTTTTGTCTCTCATCCATCGAATAATTTCATCATTTCTACAAGTCAAACATACGATTTCTAGAAAAATTCACTGACTCTAACAACAACACTGCGCTTTTATATTGTCTACGAAAGGGTCTTGATAATAGGGACCCTCGCGCGAGCAGCGCCACTAACATTTCAACGCGGAAACAATAGAAAACTTCAGAGACGACGAAGTCGTAAACGAAAAATGAAGGTAAGAGAAAGTGAAAAACGAAATAATTCGAAAAAACGATTTTCGGGTCTGAATTTCGGGGCGAGAGTGGTGTCATTCGACGCGGGGGATCGAGTACTATATGAATCGATGGAAATCTCGAGACCCGCCGAGGAAAATTCGTGAAATTCGATGGGAAAACAGTCACTCAAAATTTATCACAAACGACGTCGCACTATAATGTTCATTTTTCTGTTCCAGATGTTCGGATGCTGCCGGGAGCGTCTCCTGAGCCCTGGCAGGAGGCGCAGGAGGTGACGCCAGGGAGACGATGACGGTGAGTGACCACTTTTTTGAAAATATTTCACTTTATATTTGCTTGAAAAATCTTCCAAGTTTCTCTCTTCGAATGTTCGTTATAAATTTCAGTTTTTTCTTAAATCTTGCACTTTTTACATTATATTCGTGAAGAGCTCTTACTTGCACGCATTTTGATGTGCCACAATAAAGGAAATTCGACCAGAAAACTAATAAAATCACAACATTTCACCCGCACCGATAGAACAATACGTCGACGCTGGAGTATGACACAAAAACTGTTAGATTTTCAAATTTTATCGCTGTCGAAACGAGCCAATGGTGTTACAGAATTCTGACAGCCGAGTGTATTACGTCAGAGCAACAACTACGACTGGCGCGAATTTAAAAATTCAAAACAATAAACAAAAAAAAAAAAATAAAAGCATACATGAATGTATGGAAAACATTTTAACACCATTTTAATAAAATCTGTGTTCACACTTTCCAGGGTGTTCTCAAGCAGCAGAGGCTGCGATGGCAGTTTTAAAAATAAGGTGTGGGATCAAATTTACTATTTTTTCTAAGATAATATTTCTACTTTCTTTTGTCTCTCATCCATCGAATAATTTCATCATTTCTACAAGTCAAACATACGATTTCTAGAAAAATTCACTGACTCTAACAACAACACTGCGCTTTTATATTGTCTACGAAAGGGTCTTGATAATAGGGACCCTCGCGCGAGCAGCGCCACTAACATTTCAACGCGGAAACAATAGAAAACTTCAGAGACGACGAAGTCGTAAACGAAAAATGAAGGTAAGAGAAAGTGAAAAACGAAATAATTCGAAAAAACGATTTTCGGGTCTGAATTTCGGGGCGAGAGTGGTGTCATTCGACGCGGGGGATCGAGTACTATATGAATCGATGGAAATCTCGAGACCCGCCGAGGAAAATTCGTGAAATTCGATGGGAAAACAGTCACTCAAAATTTATCACAAACGACGTCGCACTATAATGTTCATTTTTCTGTTCCAGATGTTCGGATGCTGCCGGGAGCGTCTCCTGAGCCCTGGCAGGAGGCGCAGGAGGTGACGCCAGGGAGACGATGACGGTGAGTGACCACTTTTTTGAAAATATTTCACTTTATATTTGCTTGAAAAATCTTCCAAGTTTCTCTCTTCGAATGTTCGTTATAAATTTCAGTTTTTTCTTAAATCTTGCACTTTTTACATTATATTCGTGAAGAGCTCTTACTTGCACGCATTTTGATGTGCCACAATAAAGGAAATTCGACCAGAAAACTAATAAAATCACAACATTTCACCCGCACCGATAGAACAATACGTCGACGCTGGAGTATGACACAAAAACTGTTAGATTTTCAAATTTTATCGCTGTCGAAACGAGCCAATGGTGTTACAGAATTCTGACAGCCGAGTGTATTACGTCAGAGCAACAACTACGACTGGCGCGAATTTAAAAATTCAAAACAATAAACAAAAAAATAAAAATAAAAGCATACATGAATGTATGGAAAACATTTTAACACCATTTTAATAAAATCTGTGTTCACACTTTCCAGGGTGTTCTCAAGCAGCAGAGGCTGCGATGGCAGTTTTAAAAATAAGGTGTGGGATCAAATTTACTATTTTTTCTAAGATAATATTTCTACTTTCTTTTGTCTCTCATCCATCGAATAATTTCATCATTTCTACAAGTCAAACATACGATTTCTAGAAAAATTCACTGACTCTAACAACAACACTGCGCTTTTATATTGTCTACGAAAGGGTCTTGATAATAGGGACCCTCGCGCGAGCAGCGCCACTAACATTTCAACGCGGAAACAATAGAAAACTTCAGAGACGACGAAGTCGTAAACGAAAAATGAAGGTAAGAGAAAGTGAAAAACGAAATAATTCGAAAAAACGATTTTCGGGTCTGAATTTCGGGGCGAGAGTGGTGTCATTCGACGCGGGGGATCGAGTACTATATGAATCGATGGAAATCTCGAGACCCGCCGAGGAAAATTCGTGAAATTCGATGGGAAAACAGTCACTCAAAATTTATCACAAACGACGTCGCACTATAATGTTCATTTTTCTGTTCCAGATGTTCGGATGCTGCCGGGAGCGTCTCCTGAGCCCTGGCAGGAGGCGCAGGAGGTGACGCCAGGGAGACGATGACGGTGAGTGACCACTTTTTTGAAAATATTTCACTTTATATTTGCTTGAAAAATCTTCCAAGTTTCTCTCTTCGAATGTTCGTTATAAATTTCAGTTTTTTCTTAAATCTTGCACTTTTTACATTATATTCGTGAAGAGCTCTTACTTGCACGCATTTTGATGTGCCACAATAAAGGAAATTCGACCAGAAAACTAATAAAATCACAACATTTCACCCGCACCGATAGAACAATACGTCGACGCTGGAGTATGACACAAAAACTGTTAGATTTTCAAATTTTATCGCTGTCGAAACGAGCCAATGGTGTTACAGAATTCTGACAGCCGAGTGTATTACGTCAGAGCAACAACTACGACTGGCGCGAATTTAAAAATTCAAAACAATAAACAAAAAAATAAAAATAAAAGCATACATGAATGTATGGAAAACATTTTAACACCATTTTAATAAAATCTGTGTTCACACTTTCCAGGGTGTTCTCAAGCAGCAGAGGCTGCGATGGCAGTTTTAAAAATAAGGTGTGGGATCAAATTTACTATTTTTTCTAAGATAATATTTCTACTTTCTTTTGTCTCTCATCCATCGAATAATTTCATCATTTCTACAAGTCAAACATACGATTTCTAGAAAAATTCACTGACTCTAACAACAACACTGCGCTTTTATATTGTCTACGAAAGGGTCTTGATAATAGGGACCCTCGCGCGAGCAGCGCCACTAACATTTCAACGCGGAAACAATAGAAAACTTCAGAGACGACGAAGTCGTAAACGAAAAATGAAGGTAAGAGAAAGTGAAAAACGAAATAATTCGAAAAAACGATTTTCGGGTCTGAATTTCGGGGCGAGAGTGGTGTCATTCGACGCGGGGGATCGAGTACTATATGAATCGATGGAAATCTCGAGACCCGCCGAGGAAAATTCGTGAAATTCGATGGGAAAACAGTCACTCAAAATTTATCACAAACGACGTCGC
Organism: Actias luna; assembly: GCA_039707435.1. Taxonomy (NCBI): domain Eukaryota; kingdom Metazoa; phylum Arthropoda; class Insecta; order Lepidoptera; family Saturniidae; genus Actias; species Actias luna. Next base: position 18,516,488 of record JAZHAC010000034.1, on the reverse strand, counting down.
ACTATAATGTTCATTTTTCTGTTCCAGATGTTCGGATGCTGCCGGGAGCGTCTCCTGAGCCCTGGCAGGAGGCGCAGGAGGTGACGCCAGGGAGACGATGACGGTGAGTGACCACTTTTTTGAAAATATTTCACTTTATATTTGCTTGAAAAATCTTCCAAGTTTCTCTCTTCGAATGTTCGTTATAAATTTCAGTTTTTTCTTAAATCTTGCACTTTTTACATTATATTCGTGAAGAGCTCTTACTTGCACGCATTTTGATGTGCCACAATAAAGGAAATTCGACCAGAAAACTAATAAAATCACAACATTTCACCCGCACCGATAGAACAATACGTCGACGCTGGAGTATGACACAAAAACTGTTAGATTTTCAAATTTTATCGCTGTCGAAACGAGCCAATGGTGTTACAGAATTCTGACAGCCGAGTGTATTACGTCAGAGCAACAACTACGACTGGCGCGAATTTAAAAATTCAAAACAATAAACAAAAAAAAAAAAATAAAAGCATACATGAATGTATGGAAAACATTTTAACACCATTTTAATAAAATCTGTGTTCACACTTTCCAGGGTGTTCTCAAGCAGCAGAGGCTGCGATGGCAGTTTTAAAAATAAGGTGTGGGATCAAATTTACTATTTTTTCTAAGATAATATTTCTACTTTCTTTTGTCTCTCATCCATCGAATAATTTCATCATTTCTACAAGTCAAACATACGATTTCTAGAAAAATTCACTGACTCTAACAACAACACTGCGCTTTTATATTGTCTACGAAAGGGTCTTGATAATAGGGACCCTCGCGCGAGCAGCGCCACTAACATTTCAACGCGGAAACAATAGAAAACTTCAGAGACGACGAAGTCGTAAACGAAAAATGAAGGTAAGAGAAAGTGAAAAACGAAATAATTCGAAAAAACGATTTTCGGGTCTGAATTTCGGGGCGAGAGTGGTGTCATTCGACGCGGGGGATCGAGTACTATATGAATCGATGGAAATCTCGAGACCCGCCGAGGAAAATTCGTGAAATTCGATGGGAAAACAGTCACTCAAAATTTATCACAAACGACGTCGCACTATAATGTTCATTTTTCTGTTCCAGATGTTCGGATGCTGCCGGGAGCGTCTCCTGAGCCCTGGCAGGAGGCGCAGGAGGTGACGCCAGGGAGACGATGACGGTGAGTGACCACTTTTTTGAAAATATTTCACTTTATATTTGCTTGAAAAATCTTCCAAGTTTCTCTCTTCGAATGTTCGTTATAAATTTCAGTTTTTTCTTAAATCTTGCACTTTTTACATTATATTCGTGAAGAGCTCTTACTTGCACGCATTTTGATGTGCCACAATAAAGGAAATTCGACCAGAAAACTAATAAAATCACAACATTTCACCCGCACCGATAGAACAATACGTCGACGCTGGAGTATGACACAAAAACTGTTAGATTTTCAAATTTTATCGCTGTCGAAACGAGCCAATGGTGTTACAGAATTCTGACAGCCGAGTGTATTACGTCAGAGCAACAACTACGACTGGCGCGAATTTAAAAATTCAAAACAATAAACAAAAAAATAAAAATAAAAGCATACATGAATGTATGGAAAACATTTTAACACCATTTTAATAAAATCTGTGTTCACACTTTCCAGGGTGTTCTCAAGCAGCAGAGGCTGCGATGGCAGTTTTAAAAATAAGGTGTGGGATCAAATTTACTATTTTTTCTAAGATAATATTTCTACTTTCTTTTGTCTCTCATCCATCGAATAATTTCATCATTTCTACAAGTCAAACATACGATTTCTAGAAAAATTCACTGACTCTAACAACAACACTGCGCTTTTATATTGTCTACGAAAGGGTCTTGATAATAGGGACCCTCGCGCGAGCAGCGCCACTAACATTTCAACGCGGAAACAATAGAAAACTTCAGAGACGACGAAGTCGTAAACGAAAAATGAAGGTAAGAGAAAGTGAAAAACGAAATAATTCGAAAAAACGATTTTCGGGTCTGAATTTCGGGGCGAGAGTGGTGTCATTCGACGCGGGGGATCGAGTACTATATGAATCGATGGAAATCTCGAGACCCGCCGAGGAAAATTCGTGAAATTCGATGGGAAAACAGTCACTCAAAATTTATCACAAACGACGTCGCACTATAATGTTCATTTTTCTGTTCCAGATGTTCGGATGCTGCCGGGAGCGTCTCCTGAGCCCTGGCAGGAGGCGCAGGAGGTGACGCCAGGGAGACGATGACGGTGAGTGACCACTTTTTTGAAAATATTTCACTTTATATTTGCTTGAAAAATCTTCCAAGTTTCTCTCTTCGAATGTTCGTTATAAATTTCAGTTTTTTCTTAAATCTTGCACTTTTTACATTATATTCGTGAAGAGCTCTTACTTGCACGCATTTTGATGTGCCACAATAAAGGAAATTCGACCAGAAAACTAATAAAATCACAACATTTCACCCGCACCGATAGAACAATACGTCGACGCTGGAGTATGACACAAAAACTGTTAGATTTTCAAATTTTATCGCTGTCGAAACGAGCCAATGGTGTTACAGAATTCTGACAGCCGAGTGTATTACGTCAGAGCAACAACTACGACTGGCGCGAATTTAAAAATTCAAAACAATAAACAAAAAAAAAAAAATAAAAGCATACATGAATGTATGGAAAACATTTTAACACCATTTTAATAAAATCTGTGTTCACACTTTCCAGGGTGTTCTCAAGCAGCAGAGGCTGCGATGGCAGTTTTAAAAATAAGGTGTGGGATCAAATTTACTATTTTTTCTAAGATAATATTTCTACTTTCTTTTGTCTCTCATCCATCGAATAATTTCATCATTTCTACAAGTCAAACATACGATTTCTAGAAAAATTCACTGACTCTAACAACAACACTGCGCTTTTATATTGTCTACGAAAGGGTCTTGATAATAGGGACCCTCGCGCGAGCAGCGCCACTAACATTTCAACGCGGAAACAATAGAAAACTTCAGAGACGACGAAGTCGTAAACGAAAAATGAAGGTAAGAGAAAGTGAAAAACGAAATAATTCGAAAAAACGATTTTCGGGTCTGAATTTCGGGGCGAGAGTGGTGTCATTCGACGCGGGGGATCGAGTACTATATGAATCGATGGAAATCTCGAGACCCGCCGAGGAAAATTCGTGAAATTCGATGGGAAAACAGTCACTCAAAATTTATCACAAACGACGTCGCACTATAATGTTCATTTTTCTGTTCCAGATGTTCGGATGCTGCCGGGAGCGTCTCCTGAGCCCTGGCAGGAGGCGCAGGAGGTGACGCCAGGGAGACGATGACGGTGAGTGACCACTTTTTTGAAAATATTTCACTTTATATTTGCTTGAAAAATCTTCCAAGTTTCTCTCTTCGAATGTTCGTTATAAATTTCAGTTTTATAACCTAACCTAACCTAACCTAACCTAACCTAACCTAACCTAACCTAACCTAACCTAACCTAACCTAACCTAACCTAACCTAACCTAACCTAACCTTTTTTTTTTTTTTTTTTTTTTTTTTTTTTTTTTTTTTTTTTACGTGGGGAAATGCATTTACGCATCCCCTCCTAGTCCGGGGAGACCAGGAGGGGTATGTGGGACTCACCCGGCGCTAATCGCCGGGAATACCCACTAAAACCCCACGGCCGTCTGTCGCTTTCCTGGGGTGACACGGGTCCGTGCTAGGCAATCACCGCGTCACCCCAGCGACCGGCCCGGCCTGATGTTAAGCCGGGCCCCATCCGGGCAGCCTGGCAAGCTGCCCTATCCTTCTGCCGGACTGGTGCAATGGGAGGTGGGTCCCCCGACCCACCCCCCCAGTCCGGCATCAGGGCGGCGGAAGAGCTCGGACGAACCGGCCCCTCCTGCCGCCCGTTCTTCTGCGCCGGAGAGGGTCCGCTTGGGCATCCGCCTCACGGACCCTCTCCGCGGCCTCCTTCTGCAACATAACTTGTTCACAGAAGGAGGCCACCTCATTCCAAACACTCTCGCTGCCGAGCATGGCTTTCACCACACCCGACAGCGAGAGATCCGCCCCGACCGCCGCCTCCAGAGTGCGGCGCGGCTCAGACCACGCAGCACAATCAGAAAGAGTGTGCTGCGCAGTGTCTTCCGCCGCGCCACACTCGTGGCAGGCGGCTGTTGGCTCCCTTCGAGCAATCCTGTGCAGGTACCATCCGAAGCAACCATGCCCGGATAGTACCTGCACAAGCCGGAACGACAGGGAGCCAAACCTCCTGTCGCACCATTCCTTAAGGACCTGGCGAATGGCGTTTATGGTATATGTACCATAACGCGCATTCGCCAGGTCCTCCGCCCAGCGCCGCATTATATTGGCGCGAGCCACCAGCCTCATCTCCTGCACCGCTGCAGGAGATGGGCGCCCACCACCATCCCTCGTACTCGCCGTCGTATAATTATACACGGCGGCGAGTACCTCCGCCTCCAGCTCCCACGGCGGGGAGCCGGCGAGCACACAGGCCGCCCCCGAGGACACCGTGCGGTATCCGCGGATCACTCTCAGCGCCACCGTACGATGCGCTGCACGCAGCACACGTTTGTTGGTGGCGCTGAGGGCGTCCACCCACACCGGTGCCCCGTAGGCAGCCATGCTCCGCACGACTCCCGCGTAAAGCTGGCGGCACATCGAGCCGGGTCCTCCCGAATTCGGGAGGAGTCGGCCGAGCGCCGCCGCTGCCCCGACAATGCGCGGTCCGAGCCCCTTAAAATGGGGCTCGAACCGCCATCTCCCGTCCAGGATGAGGCCCAGATATTTCATCTGGGCCCCCACCCGGACGGTATGCCCCCCTACAGAGATGCTCGCCCCAGGGGGCGGGCCGAGACGGGGACCATGGAACACCATGGCCCTGGTCTTCTCGGCCGCAACCCTGAGACCGAGCATCTCTATACGCCTGACCACAAGGGCTGTACCTTCTGTGGCCAGGCGTGCCACCTCCCTCCACTCCCGACCTTGGGCTACGACGAGGGTGTCATCCGCGTAGCAAAGCAGGCGTACTCCACCGGGGAGCACACCTGCAGAGTCGCGGAGCACCCAGTCGTAGCCCACGTTCCACAGGAGCGGCCCTAAAACCGACCCCTGTGGAACGCCACACTCGGTCGGACGCCGGACCACGTCGCCCCGCCTGTCTGCGTAGACGATCTCCCGATTATGGAGATAGTCCTCCAACAGCCGCCGCAGGTACAGGGGCACTCCGAAATATCGGAGTGCCTCCCGTATGACTCCATGCGGCAGGCTGTTGAAGGCGTTGGCGATGTCCAAGGACACCGCCAACAGCCTATCCCCTCGGGAGACCGCCTCCGCAGACCACCCTTTCAGGGTCATCAGGGCGCCGATGGTCGAGCGCCCAGCCCGGAACCCGAACTGCCCGTCCGAGAGGTTCGGCCCCTCTTGATCGATGTGCCGGATGACACGAGTAGCCACTATCCTCTCCAGTAGCTTGCCCGTGTCATCCAGCAGCACCAGCGGCCGATACGCGGACGGGCAGTCCGCGGGGCGGCCCTCCTTTGCTATAAGGCAGAGCCGCCCCTCCTTCCACGGCTTCGGGAACCGTCCGACGCGAATGCACCGGTCGAACAGTTCCCGAAGCTGTCCACCCATGTGGCCCAACGTTAGGGCCAACACCTTTCCTGGGACCCCGTCTGGGCCGGGAGCCTTTCGCCTATTGCGGAGGCGTCTGACCACCGTCTCCATCTCCTCATCGGTAATGAGGGGAGGGACGGCAGCCACCTCCGCCCCGGCCCTACAAGAAGGAGGGGGCATGGGCGGTGGGAGAAATCCTGGAGGGTCGCGAGGAAAAAGAGTCCCCACGACCCTCTCCAGCACCTGAGGATGGAGGGTCCCCGTTGGTGGAGGCGCCCGGGTCCGAAACTTGGCTCGGGCCATTTTATACGGGCGCCCCCACGGGTTCCGCTCCACCTCCTGCAGGAGTTCCTCCCATGCCCCATCCTTCGCCCGGCTTATGGCAATCTGCAGGGAGATTTTACACTCCCTGTATATGCCGTAAAGCCGGGCTTCCTCTGCGGGGTCCCGTGGGCCCCGACGCCGACGGAAGTGCCCGAAGGCCCGTCTTGCCGCGGAGCAGGTCGCACGGAGCTCACCGAGCTCCGGCGACCACCAATAGACAGCCCGCCTCCGCGGGCGGTTGGTACTCCGCGGCATCGACGCGTCACACACCTCCGTTAACGATGCCCGAAAACGGAGGGCGGACGCGTCAATCTCCTCCGTCTGAGGCGGCCATCTCCAACTCTGGACAATGGCCGCCTCTTCGGCCAGCTCCCTGTTGAGGGAGCATAAGGCCCAGCGTGGGAACGGCGTTCCTCGGGGAGGGCGTGCTCCCGCATCAGACCCGGAGGTGGAGACTTCAAATCTGATATATTTGTGATCAGATAAAGTCTCCACCTCCTCCAGCACGCGCCACCCTCGGACACGGCGTGCGACAGGCGGGGTGGCGAACGATACGTCCACTACTGAGCCCCCGTTCTGTCGCACACACGTGAACGCCGTTCCTCTGTTGAGGAGGGACAGTCCAATTTCGACTGCCCACTCCTCAACCGCCAGGCCTCGCAGGTCCGTGGTCACCGCCCCCCACGCCCTAGACTTGGCGTTCAAGTCGCCAAGCAGGACGACAGGGAGCGGCGACAGCCGCCTTACCGCGGGCCCCAGGGAGCCAAGAAATCTCTCAAACTCTACCAGGGCCCGGTTGGGGGAGAAGTACACGCCGACTAGCGCGTACTCTCCCCAGACGGCTGTCACGAACCCGCTGCCCCTCTCACGCACAGAGACTGTGGTGCCTGGGCAGTAGATCGCCACGGAACCATCCAGGTCGCCAGCCCAGCTATTCTGGGTGGGGACACGGTACGGCTCCGCGGCGATCACCATACCAATGTCCCACTCCGCCGCTGAATGAACCATAAGGTCCTGTGCAGCGGCGGAGTGGTTTAGATTAGTCTGGAGGCAGCTGATTTGGGCGTACTCCATTACATTTCCATATCAGCTGCCTCCGAACTAGTTGCCACCACACTGGAGCTTTCTCCTCTTCTCCCTGCAGCAGGAACATTTCTACCTTTGGCGGTTGGGGGCTTGCACTTGATGCTCCCCATAACATGATCAGCCGGTTGTCCCGCTTCGGTGCATATGGCGCAGCGTGGTTTTTCGACCACGCAAACTGCTGCCATATGCCCGGTTTCTCCGCATCTGAAGCACGTTGCCCTCCTGTCCTTACTTGAAGGGCACAATGGGTGCGTATGGCCCATTCCCATGCACTTAAAGCAACGCAATGGCTTTGCTTCAAGAGCATGGACCCTGGCCACACTCCAGCCCACCTTAAGGCGCTCTCCCTCCACCAACGTCTTCGCCGCGGTAACCGGAAGGGACATATGGAGAACTCCCATACCCCTGCCGTAGCCGCGGATCTCGCCCGCCCTTATTTGGGCAACTTCACACTTCCCAATTTCGGCCGCGGCTTTTAAGACATCCTCCCTTGAGGCCGTATCATCGATGTCGATGATACGGATGTCGGCTCTCTTTAGGGGTCTGGCCACAAAAGCCAAATCACCCACTGCCTCCTGCAGCTTAGTAGCCAGGCTGTCCGCCCGCTCCGCCCCCTGGGGGCCAGGAATCTCGATTATCTTGCTCCCCGTGACGGTGGAGCGAAGGGACAGCTCAGTGATACCGCAGTCTTTGAGGGAGACCTTGTCCTGCACTTTGGCGAGGACCGATCTATAGTCCTCCCCTTTTTGTACCGCCCCCGGCTGCAGAGTGATAATAACAGCCGCCGTGCGTGGAGGGGCAGGGACCTTCGGTTTTGGCTTCACTACTGGGGAGGTAACCGGTACCGGTTTAGTAGTCTTGGCCACCTGCTTCTTTGGCCGGCGCGTCACGGTCGACCATGAAGCCAGCTCCATACTTGTCGGATCCTTTGCAGGATCCGCTGTAGGGAGCTGAGCCCACTCAGCGCCAAGAGGGGGGGCAGCAGTAGCCGTGGGTGTGATCACTGGCGCCGAATTCCTCGACGCCCTCTGTTGGCCAACCAAAGACAGAGCAGTTCCTCTTTTGTCGCCTGCAAGAGGAGGACGCACCACTTTTTCTGGGAGAAGACGATCCTTGATTCCTTCGAACCTCGCGTCAATTATCGAGCCGAAGACCTTCTGCAGTGAGTGTCCCATCTTTTCGACTGCCGTGTTGAGCATCTCCTGCCAATCATGTGGAGGCTGGGCATCACTATTCTTCCAGGCCTTCAGCGTCTCTTCTCTTTTCTCTTCCGCCTCTTTTTTCCAGGCCTTAACTTCGCTTTTAAGGTCTTCCGCTTGCTGGCGGAGGACTTTGTTTTCCCTGCTCAGTCTTTTGGCTTCGTCCGCCTGCGAACGTTCTGCTAGAACGTCTATCATGTTCTTCAAGCCCCGAGCTGCCTGCCTGAGTTGCTTGATGTAAGTACCCTTTAAATTACCCGACGTATCACACACTTTGTATACGGTTTCCATGAGGGCACCCGCAATCACCTTCAAACTTCCACCGTCCAGCTCTTCTACCTCAGCGACTGACAAAACAGGGGGTGGAAGAACTTTCACCCTACAATCCTCCACCGAGGTTTCCTCACCCTCCGTTCGCTCGCTGCTTGCCAGAGCGCGATCATAAGAGCCGTCTGCTTCCCCGACTGCATGACGTCTCGATGATGAAGGTTGACCCGGGGGCCGAAATTTCCCACGGCTCGATCTAGCCACCTTAGGAGCCTCCTTACTTTCTATCTCCGTATCGGAGTCAAACAAACCCACCTCCGTGGATCGTTTCCGTCGGCTGCCCTTAATTTTTCCCGCCTTCTGATAAACTCTAGGCTCAGGGTTCGTCCTCTCAATCTCCTTGTTCACCGACGCAAAGGAATCGTCATCTTCGGAATCGAAGATGATCTCTACACTCTGCCCTTTCGAGGGCAATTGAGTGTCCATGTCGGACACCCTACCGAGTGGGGCAAACCCCCACTCAGTAATCAAAACTAACAATAAACCAAATTGAAATGCAATCGGAATCCAGTAAAACAGTAAGCCAGGTCAAAACAAAACAATCAATCACAAGTCCGGAAAGCAAGCAAGGGTCAATCAACAAAATAAACAACGAAAACAGAAAATAACAACCAACAACAAATAACCAACAATGTTCCAACAAGTAAATAACAAAAACAGAACGAAAAACCAACAACAGAGCACTGTAACAGCATGAAAACTAGCTTACGTCAACTCAACTAGCTTACATCAACTCAACTAGCTTACGTCAACTCAACTAGCTTACGTCAACTCAACTTACGTCAACTCAACTTACGTCAACTCACTCAACTTACGTCAACTCACTCAACTTACGTCAACTCACTCAACTTACGTCAACTCACTCAACTTACGTCAACTCACTCAACTTACGTCAACTCACTCAACTTACGTCAACTCACTCAACTTACGTCAACTCACTCAACTTACGTCAACTCACTCAACTTACGTCAACTCACTCAACTTACGTCAACTCACTCAACTTACGTCAACTCACTCAACTTACGTCAACTCACTCAACTTACGTCAACTCACTCAACTTACGTCAACTCACTCAACTTACGTCAACTCACTCAACTTACGTCAACTCACTCAACTTACGTCAACTCACTCAACTTACGTCAACTCACTCAACTTACGTCAACTCACTCAACTTACGTCAACTCACTCAACTTACGTCAACTCACTCAACTTACGTCAACTCACTCAACTTACGTCAACTCACTCAACTTACGTCAACTCACTCAACTTACGTCAACTCACTCAACTTACGTCAACTCACTCAACTTACGTCAACTCACTCAACTTACGTCAACTCACTCAACTTACGTCAACTCAACCTAACCTAACCTAACCTAACCTAACCTAACCTAACCTAACCTAACCTAACCTAACCTAACCTAACCTAACCTAACCTAACCTAACCTAACCTAACCTAACCTAACCTAACCTAACCTAACCTAACCTAACCTAACCTAACCTAACCTAACCTAACCTAACCTAACCTAACCTAACCTAACCTAACCTAACCTAACCTAACCTAACCTAACCTAACCTAACCTAACCTAACCTAACCTAACCTAACCTAACCTAACCTAACCTAACCTAACCTAACCTAACCTAACCTAACCTAACCTAACCTAACCTAACCTAACCTAACCTAACCTAACCTAACCTAACCTAACCTAACCTAACCTAACCTAACCTAACCTAACCTAACCTAACCTAACCTAACCTAACCTAACCTAACCTAACCTAACCTAACCTAACCTAACCTAACCTAACCTAACCTAACCTAACCTAACCTAACCTAACCTAACCTAACCTAACCTAACCTAACCTAACCTAACCTAACCTAACCTAACCTAACCTAACCTAACCTAACCTAACCTAACCTAACCTAACCTAACCTAACCTAACCTAACCTAACCTAACCTAACCTAACCTAACCTAACCTAACCTAACCTAACCTAACCTAACCTAACCTAACCTAACCTAACCTAACCTAACCTAACCTAACCTAACCTAACCTAACCTAACCTAACCTAACCTAACCTAACCTAACCTAACCTAACCTAACCTAACCTAACCTAACCTAACCTAACCTAACCTAACCTAACCTAACCTAACCTAACCTAACCTAACCTAACCTAACCTAACCTAACCTAACCTAACCTAACCTAACCTAACCTAACCTAACCTAACCTAACCTAACCTAACCTAACCTAACCTAACCTAACCTAACCTAACCGATAGAGAGATAGAAACTCTAGCGCCATTTACAACAACGCCTCATCCAGCTGAACATATTATGCGGCAGTTCATCTGCCTGGAAGATCAGCAAACAGTAGCAGAGGAGACTGATAACAAAACCTGCTACTATACAGACGGTAGTAAACTGGAAGATAAGGTGGGTGCCGCTATCTCCATATGGAGAGGAACGTTGGAGATCGGCAACCACAAGTTAAAACTACCGTCTTATTGCACCGTCTACCAGGCAGAACTGCTAGCGATAAGTAAAGCTGTGGAGCTGGCAGCAGATCGAAGGGACGCGCAAGTCGCTATTATCAGTGACTCAAGGTCTGCCCTGGAAACTATCATAAACAACTCAACCCTGCACCCACTGGCAATTAAAACCAGAGCCAGCCTGGAGAGAGCAAACAGGCAAAATAGCCAAATAAGTCTGTACTGGATTAAAGCTCATGCAGGGTTGGAAGGTAACGAAAGGGCAGACCAACTAGCTAAAATAGCGGCTTTACAAATGAAGACCAAACCAAATTATGATAAATGCCCTATCTCATTTGCAAAAAGAGAGATTAGGCTTCGCTCCATAAAGGAATGGGATATGAGATACAAGAACAGCACAGTCGCCAAAAACACTAAGATTTTCTTCCCTGACGCCGTCAACTCCCACAAAACAATAACAGCAATAGATTTAGATAACCTCACTACACAGTTTCTAACAGGACACGGTGGGTTCAGTGCCTACCTGTATAAATTTAAGAAAAAAGAAAGTCCATCATGCCTATGTTCACCAGACATGCAGGAAACGTCTCTACATGTACTGTTTGACTGTCCAGTGTACGGGAAAGAAAAATACGAGCTAGAACAAGAAATCGGAATGGGCGTCACACAAGAAACTGCAAAAATTATTATGGAAGATAAGGAGAAAAGAAGAAAATTTATAGAATTTGCCAAAGAAATTATAAGGAAAACGAAAACCAAAAATAAATGACTTAATCAAATTGATTGTTTTTAAAAGAAAAATGAATATTCATAAGAATTTAAAATTAAAGATACAAATATCAACTAGATTTTAATTAGACATTTAAGACAAGTTTATAATTTTAGATTAGATAATATATAAGAGTAGATTATAATTATAGATTAGATAATAGATAAGATTATATTATAATTAGAATATTTAAATTAAGTAAATGCTTGTACTAACTGTATAGTTGTAAGATCTCTGATTATGTTAGAGGAAAGTTTGAATAATATAAAAAAAAAAAAAAAAAAAAAAAAAAAAAAAAAAAACCTAACCTAACCTAACCTAACCTAACCTAACCTAACCTAACCTAACCTAACCTAACCTAACCTAACCTAACCTAACCTTTTTTTTTTTTTTTTTTTTTTTTTTTTTTTTTTTTTTTTTTTTTTACGTGGGGAAATGCATTTACGCATCCCCTCCCAAACTGGGAGGGGTATGTGGGACTCGCCCGGCGCTAGGCACCGGGAATACCCACTAAAACCCCACGACCTCTTCATGCGCGTATGTGGCCAGGGCACCGGGAAACAGCGTTAGCAGCACAGCCGCTACCCTGGTCACGCGCTGGATCCCCGAAGATGTAGATGTGACTTATCGGGAATCCTCTTCTCGAGATAACATTGCTGTTATCCTTACACTTTAATTGGAGCAGCAAGACAGCGCTTTCTCTGCACGGGTCTTCAGTAATCAGCGATGGACACCCCCGAGTCCATCACCTGAATGTTCGTTATGGCGGCATGAGATGAAGCCGGTGTGCTCCACTACGCCCACGTCTTGCTCTGCTGCGACGGATTGCAGGAGCATTCACATTTCTTTCTCGAGCTCTTTCTGCTTCCTCTTTTTCGTGCATAACCCTCTCGCTAAAAACCATTAAAGCCTCCCAAGAACGTTCATTGCCAAGTATTACACTGATCAGAGCAGGCAAAGTGAGATCGCCACCTACTACTCTAACTAGCTCTCTTCGCTGCTCCGACCATGCTACGCACTGTTCCAAAGTATGCTGAACCGTATCTGCACCCTGTCCATCACAATGATGACATCCAGGGGTTACTTCTCGACCGGCTATTCGATGCAGGTACTTGCCAAAACAGCCATGTCCGGTTAGTATCTGCACCAGCCGGAAGGAAAGCGAACCGTGCGATCTTCCGACCCACTCTACCAATAATGGGCGAATAGCCTCGACAGTCCAAAGGCCAGCGACAGCTGAGGAGAGTTTCTCCTTCCACGTACTTATTACCGCCCTGTGTAACTCAGCTCTTTGAAATTCTATCTCACGTGGAGGGATATCTGCGCCCCGTCTAAGTCTTTCCATGCGCCACTTGTATAGCGACGCATGTGCCAGTGCCACTAGTTGCCAGGGTGGTGAGCTCCCCAGTAGGCACGCCGCTTCGTAAGATATGGTACGATATCCGCGTATCACCCTGATGACCATTACTCTGTGTAGTTTCCGCAAGACAGCGGAGTTAGTGGCCGTCAGGGCTTCATGCCATACTGGGGCCCCATAAAGAGTCATCGATCTGACCACGTTCATGTATAAAGAACGGCAACCAACGCCAGGACCCCTTAAATTAGGCAAGATTCCTGCCAATGCTGAAGCACACCGCATGACCTTTGGGGCTAGCTGGCGAAAGTGCTCTTGGAACGTCCAACGATTATCCAGAATGAGGCCTAGGTACTTGAGCTGCTTACCTATTTGTATCTGGACTCCTCCTATGGTCAGATGAGCTCCTGGCGGAGGTGCCTTACGTGGGCCATGAAAACATATCGCCTCTGTTTTATTAATGGCTACCTCCAATCCCAAAGCTCTAATCCTTCTAACAACCAGCGCTACAGTCGCAGTTGCTAGGCGAATAGCATCCCTTAAAGTGTTCCCCCGAGCTGTGACTAGTGTGTCGTCGGCATAGCATGTGACTGCTGCGCCAGGCAGCAGAGCACTACGCAGCACCCAATCATACCCGATGTTCCACAGGAGTGGGCCAAGCACCGACCCCTGTGGAACACCGCACGACATCTCCCTCTGGTGAGTGCTGCCATTCTGTCCGACGCAAATCACTTGCCTGGCCTCCAAATATGATCCGACAATATCGCAAAGGTATTGGGGCACCCTATGATGTTTCAGCCCTTCTTTGATGTTATCCCAGGGCAGGCTGTTGAAAGCATTTGCTATATCTAAAGACACAGCTAACAGCACGCCGCCCTGGGCAACGGCTTCCTCCGACAAGGCCTTGACGCGTAGGATCGCGTCAATTGTGGATCGGTTTTGTCGGAATCCATACTGCACTTGCGATAAATCAGGTCCATTACGGGTGAGGTGTTTAACAAGGCGCCGCGAAATGACACGCTCGAACAGCTTACCGGCTTCGTCCAAAAGAACAATGGGCCGGTAGGCGGAAGGGGAGTCAATTGGGCGACCCTGCTTCTTCAGAAGCACCAACCGGCCGACTTTCCATTGTGGAGGGAATTGCCCTGATTGCAAACAGGCGGTAAAAAGGCGCCTTAAGCGGCTACCTAAATATTCTAGTGCATGGACCCAGGCGCGGCCAGGAATTCCGTCGGGCCCTGGGGCTGTATTTTTTGCCCGGAGCCGTCTCACGGCCGCCTCTAGTTCTGTTTCTGTCACTGCAGGTATCGGATGTTCATTGTCATCCTCAGTTGCAACCGGTACAGCTTTAAAAGGGGCCGTATACGGGCGTCTAAGCGGAAACAGCGCAGAGAGTATAGTCTCCAGAAGTTGAGGCTGCAGGCTCTGAGTGACCGGGGGAGCCCAGGGGCGTAAAAAGCTCAAAACCACACGATAGGGGCGTCCCCACGGATCCCTATCTAGAGTCTCCAGCAGACTTGCCCTGGCTTGCGCTTTTGCTCTCCTAATAGCAACTTGGAGAGACTTTTTGGTAACTCTATAGGCTTCATACAGCTGTGATTCTATTATTGCATTCCGACCCTGTCGCAACCTACGGTGTCGGGTGTATTGGCGCCTCGCCCTCACACATGTAACTCGCAATTCCGCAATTTCACGGGTCCACCAATACACCTTACGTCTTTGGGGACAGGCTCGGATCCTGGGCATTGCAGCATCAGAGATGCGCGTCATAGCTTCCCTAAACCACTGAGCCTCCAAGACTACATCAACTGGTCCGCTAGGTATTGGTGGCCAGCACGCAACCACGGATGCTTCAGTCAATAACTCAATATTAAGCTTCTTAACAGCCCATCTAGGTGACAATGACGTAGCTGTACTGGATGGGGCTGGGTTTGGTGGAGAGCGGTGAATGTCGAACGTGATATATAAATGGTCCGACAAAGACTCCGCTTCTTCCACCACTCGCCAGCCCTGTATCCGCTGAGCAATTGTAGGTGTAGCAAATGTTATATCCACAATGGATGAGCCTTGTTGGCGGACACATGTGTTCACAGATCCCTGGTTGACTATGGAAAGGCCTGTCTCGACCACCCATTCCTGTAGGACCCTGCCACGAATGTCAGTGACGGGAGATCCCCACGCTGAAGACTTTGCGTTAAAATCACCCGCCACTAACACCGGACAGGGCATAACCCTTGCAATATAAGTGCCCAAGCGATCTAAAAACTCTTCAAACTCAGCTACAGTTTTGTTTGGGGAAAAGTATGCACTAACCACCACGATTTCCCCCCATTGTACAGCAACATACCCAGAGTCTCTCTTTAATATTATCATAATTGGTGACCCAACCGAGTTAGCAGACACAATGGCTGCCGTACCTGTAAGGTCCCCAATCCAGTTGTCTCTGGGCGGGACGAAGTATGGCTCCGAGACCACTGCTATTTGTATTGACAGCTCGGCCATGGTCTGAACCATAAGGTCTTGAGCCATAGCCGAGTGGTTGACATTCACCTGCAAAAATTTGTGGGCCATTCTAATTATTGGGTCTCCATAACCACTTCTTCTTCCGACCTCGTAGAGGTACCAGGTACAGCCTCGGCTGCCTTTCTTGATGGAGTTTGTGATGAGTCAGTTGTACCCTTCTTTTTCTTTGATGGAGGAGCACATGACTTGCTCCCCAATCGATGGTCAGCTGGACGTTTTGCATCAGCGCATATTGAGCAATGCGCCGGAGCCGTGCAATTGATGGCCTTGTGTCCCACATTGCTACATCTAAAGCATTGTTCGCTGCGATCCGTTGTAGATTTGCACTGATGTTTATTGTGCCCCGTCTCCAAGCAGCGAAAACATCTCGCCGCCTTGGGTGCCAGCAGTCTTACTCGCACCGCTATCCATCCAAACATCAGTTTGCCCTCCTGGGCCACTTTTTTAGCTGCCGCCACTGGACAGCGAACCCATGCGGTTCTAATACCATAGGGGGTCCGGCGAATGTCACCCACTTTGATATGGGAAACCGCACAGCCACCCTTCGCAGCTATAGCAGACGCAATTTCTTCTTTGGTGACGGCATCATCCAAGTCTAGTAATCGGAGATCGACGCACCTATTAGGCCTAGATACATCCACCATCCCTTCTCCTATGGCTTCGCCTAAGGCCACTCTCAATTTTTCGGCTAGCTTGTCCGCTTTCTCATAGTTTGTTACTCCGCGCACTTCTAGTTTTCGGGCTCCGGTGACGGTTTCCTTGAACTTGAGATAACGGATATCAAGTCCAGCTAAATCTACCTTATCTTTGGCCAGTTTTACTACATTTAAATAGTTAATGCCCTTCTCCTCTGCTTCAGGCTGAAGGGTAAGCACGATTGCCGAGGATCGTGGAATAGAAAGTTTACCCGGAGCCGGTTTGGATGGAGGCGGCACACTTTCTCGACCCTGTCGTTTTTTCGCTCCTCGTTTAACCACCGTTGTCCATGTTTCCTCCTGCACACTAGGCGCCAAAGTAGGAACAGTTGTCGTTAGCGGGGCGTCAGCTGTTTCTGGCAGCTTACCAGGCCCTTTTTTCTTCTTTTTAGCCTTACCGCTCCCCACTGAGGTTGCAGCAGGCATGTTAGCTCGCCTTTCATTTGGTGCTGCGTTATCTACGTCCTTCTGTATAGCTGGTTTATCAGCCGCAAGTGGCGGACGCAGTCGCTCTTCAGGGAGGAGCCTGTTTTCTATCCCCGCAAATCGAGCGCTCACCATATTTCGCATTTGGTCCATTTGCGAGGACATCATCTCTTCGATCATACCTCGTATTTCCGAAAGAGTTTCAAATCGGGCGTTGTCTTGATTCTGCCTTGGCAACGAGGGTAAATTCTCTCTTGTCACCGTAGATAGAGTGACAGATCCTAACCGTGCTAGGCTCTCTTTTACGGTTGCGAGCTCCTCACGGAGTTCGCGTATCTCCTTTTGTTGGCGATCTAGATCTGCCTTTAAGCGTGCATTATCCGCTTCCAACCTGGCTGTCTCGTCTGAAGTGGTCCGATAACGGTACTCTTCCAGCACCTTCTCCAGAGACTTTACCGCATCCTTAATTCCACGCTGGCAGGTACCTTTTAGGTTACCAGATATTTTGGTAATTCCGAGTATAACCTGCATGTCACATTTGGCTCGTTCATCTAAGCTACGGGTTACTTCTCCCTCCACCGGTGTTTCTGCACTCAAGGTCGCACGTGTTTTCCTTGCTTCCGAGATAAGAGCTGCTACCTCCTTTTCAGCCTGGATGTTGAGTTCTTCTTTTTCAAGGCGAAGGTATTCCGCCTTTGCCGCAGCCAGCCCAACGTACTCTCCAGTGGTCGGCGGGCGACCCTTGGGCTTTCTCGGTTTGCTTGACGATAATTTTGGTGCTTTGCTTAGCATCTCTTCATCTGAGTCCGACTCTGAGTCTGCCTCAGTACCCTGCAGTGTTTTCCGTTTTCGGAAGAATTTACTCGCCCGAGGAGTCGCACACTCCTCTGCTGATCCCTTCGCACTCCCGTCAGCTGATCCAACCGTACACATAGTGCCATCGGTGCCGTCACTACGGTCAGATTGATACTCTACTGACAGTCTATCAATTGACGGGTTCCTCTGTAACATCACAATGGGTGACATATCATTTGTCCGTAAGCTAGCCATAGTCGTCGGAATACTCAAATCTTGCAACAAGTTGCCCCCCCCAGAAGACGCGGGGCAGCCCGGGACAAGCCCGGGGAGGGATTCTCCAGCACCTGTTGGGCTGGTACCCTCCTGGGGTAGTTTATTTTTTATTGTTGCACTGTCCATATTGCTATAATCATCGGTGATCCATTTGTAAGCCAAAGTCCTTGTTTTGAGATCGAATTCCTGTACAAATTTGCCCCCCCCAGAGAACGAGGGGCTGCCCGGGCGTTGAAGCCCGGGGAGGGATTCTCCAACTTCGAAGAAGATGGTACCCTCCTGGGGTAATTCTGATTTATTTGTACCTGCCATTCTGCTTCTATCCCCCCCAACCCCAGTTTGCGGTACGCCTGCCGGGACCAGTATAAACCGGCCCCGCCAGCCGCTGTCCGGTACTAGGCCCTTGGGGCTCAAAGTGAGCCCTCATCGGCCCTAGCCCTGTACTGAGAGCGCCGCGCACATACCACTCTCAGGTCAGGATATCCGCCGCCAGCCAACTTGGCTGACGCCCAGGGTGCACCACGTGGAGGTTTCCTGACATCGCACCCCAACCTAACCTAACCTAACCTTTTTTTTTTTTTTTTTTTTTTTTTTTTTTTTCGTGGGGAAATGCATTTACGCATCCCCTCCCTGATGGGCTGGGAGGGGTATGTGGGACTCGCCCGGCGCTAGCCGCCGGGAATACCCACTAAAACCCCACGTCCTCTTGTGCGCGTATGTGACCAGGGCAACGGGAAACAGCGTTAGCAGAACGGCCGCTGCCCTGGCCACGCGCTTGGGCCCCCGGGGATAGAGACGCTCAGGGGCCCACGGCTCAAGCGGCAGAATTCTGCCACTGGGAAGCTACATTACGGCGGCTTTCCTGGTTGTAGCCGCTTCTTCCTACTTCCTGTCTGTAGCGACGAAGAGCAGGCGCTACTCCCGAGTACGTGCGTGGCCGGTCTCTTTGCGTCGTCGCATATGAGACAATGCGGAGCAGCCATGCACTCGGAGGCCTTGTGCCCTTCTGCTCCGCATCGGAAACATAGCCCGCTTCGGTCCACCTTGGATTTACAGGCTTTCCTTACGTGCCCGACTTCTAGGCACCGAAAGCATCTTGCCTCTTTTGGTTCCAACAGGGTCACTTTTGCCGCTATCCAGCCAAGCAGCAAATTATGTCCCTGCATTAACTTCTTGGCCGCCGTAGCCGGGCAACGCACCCATGCAGTGCGTAACCCATAAGGCGCTCGGCGAATTGGCCCTACTTTTACTTGCCCTGTTAGGCATTCCCCTTGGGTCGCTATAGCAGAGGCAACTTCCTCTGGAGTGTTTGAGTCATCGAGACCCGAGACTCGCAGCTCAGTGTATTTCACGGGCCTCGATACTTCAACGACTCCTTCTCCGAGGGCCTCGCTGAAAATCGCTTTCAGCGACTCGGCCAAGCGATCGGCCTTGTGCGCGCTAGCGGATCCGGGCACTTCCAGCTTACGGGTTCCAGTGGCCGTCTCTTTAGTCCTTAAAAAAGGTATATTGAGGCTCGCCATATCAACCTTGCCCTTCGCTACCGACAGCAATTTCTGGTAGGTTACTCCCTCATTGATCGCTTTCGGATGCAGCGTTAAAACTACCGCCGAGCTACGTGGGGCGGGTATTATGGGGGGTGTTGCCTTAGCTGAAAGATCGGGCGCTCTTTTAGTTTTTCTTCCCCGCTTAACCACTGTTGACCACGCACTAGCATCGACTGTATATACCGGCTTAGAAGAGGCCTGGATGGCTGCAGCTGCCACTGTTTCGGTAGCTCGTGCTGCCAATGACTTTTTGGTCTTCTTCTTTTTCTCCTTGCTATCTCTGTCGTCAATTACAGAGGAAAGTGGCTCTTGGGCAGTAAACGGCGTTTCACTGATAACGCCTGTTGAGCCCTCTCGCTCGGCGCACCTGCATGCCATTGATGACAGAGTCTGGAGCCTTTCATCGATGGCACCGAGGAATGTAGCCATTTGGCTCTGCATCTCAGTCATCAGGCTGCGGATTGCTTCGTCCATGTCGCTTTTAGTGACAAAGTCCCCAGCAACAAGTTCTAGGACGTGTTGCCGCTGCTGTGTAGACGTGGGCATTTCCCGGCCGGCTTCAGTTATCGGAGGGGAGGCCCTGTCTCCGCTAGTTTCAACAGCAGTACCCAAGACGACACCGGTGGTGGCTGCTGCTTGTTTGGACCGCTGGAGCTCAGTCTTCAATTCTGCAAGTTCATTGCGGAGGGCATCAATTTCAGCGGCTCTGTTTGTCGATCTTCTCTTAAGAAGGTCATATTCACCTCGAAGCGTTCTAATTTCCTTAGTTACACATGTGCTGGAAAGCATACGTGTACAGTCGGCTATAGATTCCGCTGCTTCCGTCAAGGCGGTCTGGTAGACCCCGCCAAGGTTTTTGGACTTGTCGGCCTTTTCGATCACTGCTGCCGTCTGATCGAAGGTGCCAGCTGCCAAATCCACCGATGAGGGGTTCTTAGGGTTAGAGGGAGTAGTGCCAGGGGTCTTCGTCACCAGCTTTTTCTTAGAAGTTATGGCTGTTGTCAGCCTCTCCTGTATAGCTTGTTTTCGAAGCTCCTCTTCCTTCAAACGGTTCGGGTCCGTCTTGGCCTTAATTGGCCCCACATGTGCCCCCAAATGCCCTGTGGTCGGTGGGCAAGTTCGGGTTTGTTGCTGAGCCGGGGAACAGTGCCCAGTTGCACCGAATTCCGCGTCCGAGTACTCCGACGTTGAGCTCCCGGAGCGTACTCGCCCTATATTCTTTCTTCCTGTACCAGTCGCAGGAACCTCACTCTCAGAGGCAGTGGCCACAGAGGCCTCTGATAGAGTATCCTGCGGTGGTTTCCTATTAACATGCAGATCTTTAGTCCTTGAACGCGTGGCCATGGTCGTCTTTGATAGGCTAGACTCGGTGTCCATGAGCTTAGCCTTAGTCGTCGTTTTGTCTCTTCTGTTCCGCAAGATTTTGCCCCCCCCAGAAACGGTGGGGCAGCCCGGGTCAAGCCCGGGGAGGGATTCTCCGGCGTTGCCGGTACCCTCCTGGGGTAGTCGCTGTTTTAATCTTGTCGCCATAGTTTTTTCCCCCTAATCCCCCCCAGTTTGCGGTACGCCTGCCGAGACCGGTATGAAACAACCGGCCCCGCCAGCCGCTGTCCGGGATGGACCCTTGGGGCTCAGATTGAGCCCTCATCGGCCCCAACCCGGTACTAGGAGCGCCGCGCACGTACCACTCCTAGGTCTGGTATCCGCCGCCGGCCAACGTGGCCGACGCCCAGGGTGCACCACGAGGAGGTTCCAGACATCGCACCCCAACCTAACCTAACCTAACCTAACCTAACCTAACCTTTTTTTTTTTTTTTTTTTTTTTTTTTTTTTTTTTTTTTTTTAACGTGGGGAAATGCTTTTAGGCATTCCCTCCCGCCTGGGCAAGGCAAAGAGAGGGATATGTGGGACTCACCCGGCGCTAGCCGCCGGGAATACCCACTAAAACCCCACGGTGTTCCTTCAGCACCTTCTTGGCCGGGGAGCAGGGACTACGGCTGCAGGACTTCTG
Source organism: Actias luna (assembly GCA_039707435.1). Lineage (NCBI taxonomy): Eukaryota > Metazoa > Arthropoda > Insecta > Lepidoptera > Saturniidae > Actias > Actias luna. The sequence continues at coordinate 18,495,041 of JAZHAC010000034.1, read as the reverse complement.
CTCAACCCGGCAGGTGCAGGTCCCTCGGTAGGGACCACCGACTCGGAGCCCCTCATTAGGGGCCACCAACAACTATTTACAGGGGTCAGATGGAAGACCCCCGGACGAACCTTCGAGGGGCGCACCGAACACTAGTGCGCCTCACCTCGGGCCTGATGTTCTGCGTGGGCGAAGGACGTGCCCGCGTCCAACGCCCGCAGGCCAAATCTACGGCGGCTGGAGGTCATCCCTCACCCTCCGCCGCCGGATCCGTCTGCTACGAGAGGGGAGCGTGGTGGTCTGCTCCCTCTCCCTCTCCGCCGCCTCCTTCGCGAGCATCACCTCCTCGCAGTACGAGGCGACGGAATTCCATCCGGACTCGCTTCCGACCATGGATGTTATAACGGCCGGAAGCGAGAGGTCCGGCCCTATGGCCGCGACGAGGCCACGGCGTGGCGAGTCCCATGCGGGACAGACGGCAAGCGTGTGCTGCGCGTCATCACGCACGCTACTGCAGTGATGGCACCCAGATGTTTCCTCCCGACCTATGCGACACAGGTAGCTCCCGAAGCAGCCGTGCCCTGAGAGCACCTGTGTCAGCCGGAAGGTGAGGGTGCCATGCCGCCTCCGTATCCAAGCCTTCATGTTGGGCCTTATGGCCTCTACGGTCGCCACGCCCGAGCTGGGGTGATCGAGTCGTCTCTTCCATTCCGCCATGGAGATCTTCTGAAGTTCCGACCGGCGCGCTTCAATTTCGCGAGGCGCCGGTCGCACACCACTCTCCAGTGCCTCTTCGCGCCACTCATAGAGCGACGCGAGGGCCCTAGCCTCCAGATCCCATGGCGGAGATCCGGCTAGCAGGGAGGCCGCCTCAAAGGAGATCGTGCGATACCCGCGAGCCGTTCTGACGGCCATCGCCCTCTGCGGTTTACGCAGAGCAGCAATATTGCGGGCCGTCAGAGTTTCGGCCCACACAGGGGCCCCGTAAAGGGCCATGGACCGCACGATCCCCATATAGAGTTTCCGGCAAGCGGAACTTGGACCCCCCAGATTGGGTAAGAGCCGCGCCAGCGCGGCCGCGGCACCCATGAGACGGGGAGTCAGCTGCCGGAAATGCTCCACAAAGTCCCATCGGCTATCCAGAAATAGTCCAAGGTACTTCAATTTGGACTGGATGCCGATGGGAACGCCTCCCACAATTAACTGGGACCCTGCCGGTGGCGCATTCCGAGGCCCATGAAAACACACGGCCTCGGATTTCTGGAGCGCCACCTGAAGTCCCAGACGCCGGATCCTCCCGACGACCTGCGCCACCCCAGCTGTGGCCAACATCACGGCTTCGCGGTGTGTCTTGGCTCTCGACGTGACCAGAGTGTCGTCGGCGTAACACACCACACTCAGGCCACGGAGCAGCACGCCGCGCAACACCCAATCGTACCCGATGTTCCACAGCAGGGGACCCAGCACGGACCCCTGTGGAACACCGGATACGACGTCTCGCCGACATAAACCGTCTCGACCCGGGAAGACGACTGACCTCTCCGACAAGTACGCCCCGACTATTCGGCGGAGGTAGGACGGCACTCCATGAAACCGGAGTGCTTCTCTGATGGTGGCCCAGGGCAAGGTGTTGAACGCGTTGGCGATGTCGAGCGACACCGCCACAACCACCTCACCCCGAGCTATAGCATCCTCCGCTAGGCTCCTCACTTGCTTAATTGCATCTATGGTGGAGCGCCCTCTGCGGAACCCGAATTGGTTCTTCGCCAAATCCGGCCCCACGTGCTCGAGATAGTTGACGAGGCGGTTTGCAAGTACTCTTTCAAAGAGTTTGCCCACCTCGTCAAGCAGCACGATGGGGCGGAATGCGGACGGTGAGTCCGCCGGGCGCCCCGGTTTCTGGAGCAGGACTAAACGGCCAGATTTCCACTTCGACGGAAACCGGCCCTGCTCCAGACACGCAGTGAGAAGCCCCAACAGTCGGGGCTCGAGGATATCGAGGGCCAGGACCCACGCTCGGCCATGCAGGCCGTCGGGTCCTGGGGCGGTGTTTTTCGCCTGAAGGCGTTTCACCGCCGCCCTCAGCTCTTCCTGGGTCACTTCGGGCACGTCGTCGTCCACGTCAGGCTCGACTGCAGGCGGAGCCATTCGGGGAGGTGAGAACTGTCCCTCCCCGGTGGGGAAGAGAGCACTCACTACCTCCTCGAGGAACTCGGGCTGGAGACTCTGGGTTACCGGGGGGGCCCATTGGCGAAGTTTGCCACGTACCATCCGGTACGGGCGCCCCCATGGGTCCCGATTGAGCGTCTCCAAGAGTTCCTCCTTGGCCAGAGCCTTTGCGCGCTCGATGGCCGTCCGGAGGGCGAGCCTCGCGGCTCTGTACCCCTCATGAAGCTCCGCCTCTCTGGGGTCAGCGTTCTGCGCCCGGCGTCGTCTGCGTCTTATCCTGGTGTACTGGCGACGCGCTCCTACGCAGGCCGCACGCAGCTGCGCGATCTCAGCGTTCCACCAGTACACCTGGCGCTTAGCGTGACGACGCCCCACTCGCGGCATCGCAGCATCGCACATTTGCGACACAGCCGCACGCAGACGCTCTGCCCCGTCCTCGACATCGGCAGGCCTGGCGGGTGTTCTATCGAGCACCCAAGCCTGCACGATGGCAGCCTCACGGAACACCTCGCGGTCGAGGCGTCCCAGAACCCAACGTGGACTGTCCTGCACAGGGTCTCTCGGGACTGAATGTCCCGAGGTCTGGGCGGACACGTCAAACCTGATGTAAAGGTGGTCCGACAGTGTCTCCACCCCCTCAAGGACTCTCCAGTCCCGAACACGGCGTGCTATTGCAGGGCTAGCGAACGACACGTCCACTATCGACTCGCCCTGCGGTCGCACGCACGTGCTTGCAGAACCCCTGTTTAGGACGAGCAGGCCGGATGTTATGGCCCACTCTTCCAACACCTCCCCCCTGACGTCCGTGACCGGAGAACTCCAAGCCGTAGATTTGGCATTGAAGTCCCCGAGCACTAGGACGGGGAGAGGGTGGCATCCGAGGACGACGGTGCCCAATTCTCCAATGAGTGCCTCGAAGTCGGCGAGACTCCACCTGGGGGGTGCATACACCCCTACGACAATTACGCCGCCGAGACGCGCCGCGACCCAACCCCGGCCCTCTTGGATGTTAGCGAGGGGCGGGGAGCCAGCGGCGGGCTGGGTGATTATAGCCACCGAACCGTCACGGTCACACACCCAGGTGTTGTTGGGCGGGACGAAGTACGGTTCGGCCATAACGGCGACGCCTATTGACCACTGTGCCAGGCTCTGGACCAATAGATCCTGCGCTCTGGCACAGTGGTTAAGATTTCCTTGGAGGAAATGGAGCGCCATTATTATTGACACTCCATTTCTGCCTCTGCAGCCATAGTCGGCGCCACCTGGGCGGCGACCGTAGTGGTCGAGGGTTGCAATGGGGTCTTGCCCCCATTTACCCTCCCTCTTTTCTTCCTCTTGTTACGAGGTAAGGCTGAGACTGAGCAGCTCCTGCTACCCATTCGGTGCCCAGCCGGTTTACCTTCACCTGTGCAGATGATGCAGTGCGGATCTGCCGTGCATTCTCCAGCCTTATGGCCTGGCTGACTGCAACGATAACATAGCCGGCTGCAGTCAACTTCTGCCTGGCACTTTGCACCAACGTGTCCAGACTGGAGGCACCGGAAGCACCTTTGGGCACGGGGCTCAAGGACCTTGACCCGGGCCGAAACATACCCCACCAACAGCCGTCGGCCTTCCCCGATTTTCCGGGCCGTCTCCACCGGGCAGGAGACCACTGCCGTTCCGGTTCCATCAGCTCCAACACTAGGGCCTTTGGTCTTTATATGCCCAGGTGAACATTCACCCACCCGGGCGACAGCCGACACTAGTTTTTCGGCGGTGACCGATTCGTCCAGGCCTGAGATGCGTATGTCTGCGCACCTCATCGGCCTGGAAACACGGACCACCTCCGCCGGTAAGGATGCCCTAATTTTATCCGCAAGGGCGTCAGCTTTTGCACCGCTAGTGGCACCAGGCACCTCAATTAGAGCTCCACCCGTGGCCGCTTTTTTATATTTGACCCCCTCTATCCCGAGAGAGCCAAGGTCCACCTCTTCCCAAGCTTTAGTAAGTACCTGACTATAGGTGATACCCTTCTTCACCGCTTCAGGCTGCAGAGTCAACACCACAGCTGAGGATTTAGGAGCCCGAAGTTTAGGGGCTTTCACTTTAGGCGGAGGTGCCTGGGGTGTCTTCTTGGGCTTGCTTGCTTTCGCAGGCTTGCCCCCCTTTCCCACAAGCACCCATTCCCCTGCTGGAGCTTTAACTGCCTCCGTAAAGGTACGGGGTGCAGGCGCTGCCGTTTTTGGTGCAGCCTTTCCCTTCGTTTTGGCCGTCTCTCGAGAAGCCGTAGATGGTTGAGGAGTGACTACTGGAGCCGACCCTGCTGCCGAAGCTTGGGCAGCTTTCCGGTCAGCTGCCAACGGTGGCCTTACACGTTTTTCTGGGAGAAGCCTGTCCTCCAGAGCCTCGAAGCGCGCGCTCATTATGTTATTCATCTGCTGCATTTGCAGCATCAGAGAGCGCGCTACTTCGTCGAATCCCATGTTGGGATCCGAGAGTGTTTCTGCGTTACAAGGACTTTTCAACGCAGGAAACTCTTCTCTGGGTGGCCTTACAGCGGGAGCGGGTGCCATTGCCGATGTTATTGCATTGGAGGAAGCGTCCGCTGTTGACGTCGACGGACGAACGTCGCGGACTTCCGCTCGCAACTTCTCCACCTCCTTACGTAGGTTCTCCAGCTCTACCGACTGCTTCAGGTACGCTGCCTCAACTCGCTTCAGTTCCTCAGAAGAGGTCCGCGAGATGAACTTGGCGACTGCGTCTTCAATTGACTCAGCCGCTTCGTTAAGAGCACGCTGGAATGTGCCCTTGAGGTGTCCGGATTTTTTGGCAACCGCAAGGATGACTTCTACGTCTCCCATAACCCTATCGCTTAGGCTAAGGGAGAGTTCTTCTTCCGGGACATCGGCTATATTCTTAGCCGTCCTATGGTGCCTAACACGAGAGGCCAACTCTGCTACCTCCTCCTCTGCAGCTAGTTGGAGCTCTTCCTTTCTTAGCCGGATAAATTCTGCTTTTGCTTGTGAGAGGCCTGCGTACTCCCCAGTTGTTGTAGGGCGGCCCCTTCCTCGAGTAGAAGCAGGAACCTTTCGCTGCCTTCTTTCACATCCGGTCTCTTCGCCTGACTCTGATGATTTCGCAGGCTCGGAACGCCTTTCTTTTCTCTTGCGCCAGAATCGGCCAGGGGTGGTAGAGGTATTGGTGGAGTCCACCGTAACCATCGAGGCCACACTGGAGTCGCTATGAAGCGACATTCGGTCTAAAGACGGCCTTCTGTCTAAGACTACGACGGGAACAGCTGTGCCGTCAACACCACCTCTCACAGGATCAGAGTTAGCAGCAACTCCTTTCCATTCTCCCACAGCTAGCGCCTCAAAGCTCGCTGATCTGCCAAAGGCAGCACTCTCCTCACTTTCGTCTTTTTGGTTTTTTAAATTAAGTTTGGGATTGAAACAAGACATATAGTTCCCACGAGTATGGCGGAAATAAACGGTCCGCCCAAGCAGTGCCCCCTGTACTTGGGTAAGCCTACGCGTAACCCGTCAGAGAGTCGGCCGGTTCTCTGACGGGGGTCGCACTAATGACTGACATACCCGTCAGCCATGCATCCCCTCGCGGTGCGCCGCCGCTTGAGATTCGGGGTGATTTTTTATTGAGGTTTTCTTCCTCGCGGGCCGGGCGGTGAAGCCAAGCCCCTCGGTCCCAACGAAGCCGCGAGACGTGACCACGACACTCCGATGGGATAACGAGATCGACGGTGGTGGCAAGAGAAGGTGTCTCACCAACCTGCCCCACGGTAGAGTAAGTACACGCAGGGCCCGCCCACCTATGCGTCCATGGCTATCTTCAGAAAACCGAGGAATGCCGACGCCTCCGTGTCAGGATATCCGCCGCCGGCCAGCTTGGCCGACGCCCAGGGTGCACCACGTGGAGGTTTCCTGACTTCGCACCCCAACCTAACCTTTTTTTTTTTTTTTTTTTTTTTTACGTAGGGAAATGCCTTTACGCATCCCCTCCCTGATGGGCTGGGAGGGGTATGTGGGACTCGCCCGGCGCTAGTCGCCGGGAATACCCACTAAAACCCCACGACCTCTTCATGCGCGTATGTGGCCAGGGCACCGGGAAACAGCGTTAGCAGAACAGCCGCTACCCTGGTCACGCGCTGGATTCCCGAAGATGGAATTTATTGGGAATCCCCTTCTCGGAACAACATTACTGTCATCCTGTACATCTTAATTTGAGCAGCAAGACTGCGCTTTCTCTACACGGGTCTTGAGTTTGCAGCGATGGACACCCCCGCGTCCATCACCTGATTGTTCGTTATGGAGGCATGGAATGAGGCCGGTGTGCCCCCCTTCGCCCACGTCTTGCTCTGCTGCGACGGATTGCAGGAGCATTCGCATTTCTTTCTCTAGCTCTTTCTGCTTCCTCTTTTTCTTTCATGACCCTCTCGCTGAATATCATCAGTGCTTCCCAAGAAGGTTCACTGCTAAGTATTACACGGATTAGAGCAGGCAAAGTGAGGTCGCCACCTACTACTCTAACTAGCTCTCTTCGCTGCTCCGACCATGCTACGCACTGTTCTAAAGTATGCTGAACTGTATCTGCATCCTGTCCATCGCAATGATGACATCGAGATGTTACTTCTCGACCGGCTATTTGATGCAGGTACTTGCCAAAACAGCCGTGTCCGGCAAGTATCTGCACCAGCCGGAAGGAAAGCGTGCCATGAGATCTTTCGACCCACTCTATCAGTAATGGGCGAATAGCCTCGACCGTCCAAAGGCCAGCGGCAGCTGAGGAGAGTTTCTCCTTCCACGTATTTAGTACCGCCCTCTGTAACTCGGCTCTTTGATATTCAATCTCACGTGGAGAGACATCTACGCCCCGTATAATTCTTTCCATGCGCCACTTGTATAGCGACGCATGTGCCAGTGCCACTAGTCGCCAGGGTGGGGAGCTTCCCAGTAGGCACGCCGCTTCGTAAGATATGGTACGATATCCGCGTATCACCCTGATGACCATTACTCTATGTAGTTTCCGCAAGACAGCGGAGTTAGTGGCCGTCAGGGCTTCATGCCATACTGGGGCCCCATAAAGTGTCATCGATCTGACCACGTTCATGTATAACGAACGGCAACCAGCGCCAGGACCCCCTAGATTAGGCAAGATTCCTGCCAATGCTGAAGCACACCGCATGACCTTTGGAGCTAGCTGGCGGAAGTGCTCTTGGAACGTCCAACGATTATCCAGAATGAGGCCTAGGTACTTGAGTTGCTTACCTATTTGTATCTGGACTCCTCCTATAGTCAGATGAGCTCCTGGCGGAGGTGCCTTACGTGGGCCATGAAAACATATCGCCTCTGTTTTATTGATGGCTACCTCCAATCCTAAGGCTCTAATCCTTCTGATAACCAGCGCTACACTCGCAGTTGCTAGGCGAATGGCATCCCGTAAGGTGTTCCCCCGAGCTGTAACAAGTGTGTCGTCGGCATAGCATGTGACTGCTGCGCCGGGCAGCAGAGCACCACGCAGCACCCAGTCATACCCGATGTTCCACAGGAGCGGGCCAAGCACCGACCCCTGTGGAACACCGCACGACATATCCCTCTGGTGAGTGCTGCCATTCTGTCCGACGCAAATCACCTGCCTGGACTCCAAATATGACCCGACGATATCGCAGAGGTATTGGGGCACCCTATGATGTTTAAGCCCTTCTTTGATGTTTTCCCAGGGCAGGCTGTTGAAAGCATTTGCTATGTCTAAAGACACAGCTAACAGCACACCGCCCTGGGCAACCGCTTCCTCCGACAAGGCCTTTACGCGTAGGATCGCGTCAATTGTGGATCGGTTCTCTCGGAATCCATACTGCACTTGCGATAAGTCAGGTCCATTACGGGTGAGGTGTTTTACAAGGCGCCGCGAGATGACACGCTCGAACAGTTTACCGGCTTCGTCCAAAAGAACAATAGGCCGGTAAGCGGAAGGGGAGTCAATTGGGCGACCCTGCTTCTTCAAAAGCACCAATCGGCCAGCTTTCCACTGAGGAGGGAATTGCCCTGATTGCAAACAGGCGGTAAAAAGACGCCTTAATCGGCTACCTAAGTATTCCAGTGCAAGGACCCAGGCGCGGCCAGGAATTCCGTCAGGCCCTGGGGCTGTATTTTTAGCCCGGAGCCGTCTCACGGCCGCCTCTAATTCTGTTTCTGTCACTGCAGGTATCAGATTTTCATTGTCATCCCCAGTTGCAACCGGTACAGCTGTAAATGGGGAAGTATACTCTCGTCTTAGCGGAAACAGCGCAGAAAGTATAGTCTCCAGGAGTTGAGGCTGCAGGCTCTGAGTGACCGGGGGAGTCCAGGGGCGTAAAAAACTCAAAACCACACGATAGGGGCGTCCCCACGGATCCCTATCCAGAGTCTCCAGCAGACTTGCCCTGGCTTGCGCTTTCGCTCTCTTAATAGCAACTTGGAGCGACTTTTTGGTCACCCTATAGGCTTCATACAGCTGTGCTTCTATGATTGCATTCCGACCCTGTCGCAACCTACGGTGTCGGGTATATTGGCGCCGCGCCCTCACGCATGTAGAACGCAATTCTGCAATTTCAGGGGTCCACCAATACACCCCACGCCTTTGAGGACAGGCTCGGATCCGGGGCATTGCAGCATCAGAGATGCGCGTCATAGCCTCTCTAAACCACTGAGCCTCCATGACTACATCAACTGGCCCGCTAGGTATTGGTGGCCAGCATGCAACCACAGATGCTTCAGCTAATAACTCAATATTAAGCTTCTCAACAGCCCATCTAGGTGACAATGACGTAGCTGTACTGGATGGGGCTGGGATTGGTGGAGAGCGGTGAATGTCGAACGTGATATATAAATGGTCCGACAAAGATTCCGCTTCTTCCACCACTTGCCATCCCCGTATCCGCTGAGCAATCGTAGGTGTAGCAAGTGTTATATCAACGATGGATGAGCCTTGGTGGCGGACACATGTGTTCACAGATCCCTGGTTAACTATGGAAAGGCCTGTCTCGACCACCCATTCCTGTAGTACCCTGCCACGAATGTCAGTGACGGGAGATCCCCAAAGTGAAGACTTTGCGTTAAAATCCCCCGCCACTAGCACAGGACAGGGCATAACCCTCGCAATATAGGTACCCAAGCGATCCAAAAACTCTTCAAAATCAGCTAAAGTTTTGTTCGGAGAAAAGTATGCACTAATCACCAGAATTTCCCCCCATTGTACAGCAACATACCCAGAGTCTCTTTTTAATATACTCATAATCGGTGACCCCACAGAGTTAGCAGACACAATGGCTGCCGTACCTGTAAGGTCCCCAATCCAGTTGTCTCTGGGTGGGACGAAGTATGGCTCCGAGACCACTGCTATTTGTATCGACCGCTCGGCCATGGTCTGAACCATAAGGTCTTGGGCCGTAGCCGAGTGGTTGATATTCACCTGCAAAAATTTGTGAGCCATACTAATTATTGGGTCTCCATAACCACTTCTTCTTCCGACCTCGTAGAGGTACCAGGTACAGCCTCGGCCGCCTTTCTTATTGGAGGTTGCGATGAGTCAGTTGCTCCCTTCTTTTTCTTTGATGACGGAGCACATGACTTGCTCCCCAATCGATGGTCAGCTGGACGTTTTGCGTCAGCGCATATTGAGCAATGCGGCGGAGCCGTGCAATTGACGGCCTTGTGTCCCACATTGCTACATCTGAAGCATTGTTCGCTGCGATCCGCCGTAGATTTGCACTGATGTTTATTGTGCCCCGTCTCTAAGCAGCGAAAACATCTCGCCGCCTTGGGTGATAGCAGTCTTACTCGCACCGCTATCCATCCAAACATCAGTTTGCCCTCCTGGGCCACTTTTTTAGCTGCCGCCACTGGACAGCGAACCCATGCGGTTCTAACACCATAGGGGGTCCGGCGAATGTCACCCACTTTGATATGGGAAACCGCACAACCACCCTTCGAAGCTATCACAGACGCAATTTCCTCCTTGGTAACGGCATCATCCAAGTCTAGTAATCGGAGATCGACGCACTTATTAGGCCTAGATACATCCACCATCCCTTCTCCTATGGCTTCGCCTAAGGCCGCTCTCAATTTTTCAGCTAGCTTGTCCGCTTTCTCAAAGTTTGTTACTCCGCGCACTTCTAGTTTTCGGGCACCGGTGGCGGTTTCCTTGAACTTGAGATAATGGATATCAAGTCCAGCCAAGTCTACCTTATCTCTGGCCAGTTCAACTACTTTTAAATAGTCAATGCCTTTCTCTTCCGCTTCAGGCTGAAGGGTAAGCACGATTGCCGACGATCGTGGAACAGTAAGTTTACCCGGAGCCGGTTTGGATGGAGGCGGCACGCTTACTTTGCCCTGTCGTTTTTTAGCTCCTCGTTTAACCACCGTTGTCCATGTTTCCTCCTGCACACTAGGCGCCAAAGTAGGAACAGTTGTCGTAAGCAGGGCGTCAGTTGTTTCTGGCAGCTTACCAGGCCCTTTTTTCTTTTTCTTAGCCTTACCGCTCCCCGCTGAGGTTGCAGCAGGCATGTTAGCTCGTCTTTCATTCGGCGCTGCGTTATCTACGTCCTTCTGTGTAGCTGTTTTATCAGCCGCAAGTGGCGGACGCAGACGCTCTTCAGGGAGGAGCCTGTTTTCTATCCCCGCAAATCGAGCGCTCACCATATTTCGCATCTGGTCCATTTGCGACGACATCATCTCTTCCATCATTCCTCGTATTTCCGAAAGAGTTTCGGATCGGGCGTTGTCATGGTTCTGCCTTGGCAACGAGGGTAGATTCTCTCTTGTCACCGTAGGTAGAGTGACAGATCCTAACCCTGCTAGGCTTTCTTTTACAGTTGCGAGTTCCTCACGGAGTTCGCGTATCTCCTTTTGTTGGCGATCTAGATCTGCCTTTAAGCGTGCATTATCCGCCTCCAATCTGGCTGTCTCATCCGAAGTGGTCCGATAACGGTACTCTTCCAGCACCTTCTCCAGAGACTTTACCGCATCCTTAATTCCGCGCTGGCAGGTACCTTTTAGGTTACCAGATATTTTGGTAATCCCAAGTATAACCTTCATGTCACATTTGGCTCGTTCTTCTAAGCTACGGGTTACTTCTCCCTCCACCGGTGTTTCTGCACTCAAGGTCGCACGTGTTTTCCTTGCTTCCGAGATAAGAGCTGCTACCTCTTTTTCAGCCTGGATGCTGAGTTCTTCTTTTTCAAGGCGAAGGTATTCCGCCTTTGCCGCAGCCAGACCAACGTACTCGCCAGTGGTCGGCGGGCGACCCTTGGGCTTTCTCGGTTTGTTCGTCGATAATTTTGGTGCCTTGGTTAGCATCTCATCATTTGAGTCTGACTCCGAGTCTGCTTCATTACCGTGTAGTCCTTTCCGTTTCCGGAAGAATTTACTCGCCCGAGGAGTCGCACACTCCTCTACTGATCCCTTCGCACTCCCGTCAGCTGATCCAACCGTACACATAGTGCCATCGCTGCCGTCACTACGGTCAGATTGATACTCTACTGACAGTCTATCAATTGACGGGTTCCTCTGTAACATCACTATGGGTGACATATCATTTGTCCGTAAGCTAGCCATTGTCGTCGGAATACTCAAATCTTGCAACAAGTTGCCCCCCCCAGAAGACGCGGGGCAGCCCGGGACAAGCCCGGGGAGGGATTCTCCAGCACCTGTTGGGCTGGTACCCTCCTGGGGTAGTTTATTTTTTATTGTTGCACTATCCATATTGCTATAATCATCGGAGATCCATTTGTAAGCCAAAGTCCTTGTTTTGAGATCGAATTCCTGTACAAATTTGCCCCCCCCAGAGAACGAGGGGCTGCCCGGGCGTTGAAGCCCGGGGAGGGATTCTCCAACTTCGAAGAAGATGGTACCCTCCTGGGGTAGTTCTGTTGTATTTGTACCTGCCATTCTGCTTCTTTTCCCCCCCTACCCCAGTTTGCGGTACGCCTGCCGGGACCAGTATAAACCGGCCCCGCCAGCCGCTGTCCGGTACTAGGCCCTTGGGGCTCAAAGTGAGCCCTCATCGGCCCTAGCCCGGTACTGAGAGCGCCGCGCACATACCACTCTCAGGTCAGGATATCCGCCGCCGGCCAACTTGGCCGACGCCCAGGGTGCACCACGTGGAGGTTTCCTGACTTCGCACCCCACCCCAACCTAACCTAACCTAACCTAACCTAACCTAACCTAACCTAACCTAACCTAACCTAACCTAACCTAACCTTTTTTTTTTTTTTTTTTTTTTTTTTTTTTTTTTTTTTTTTATAACGGGGGGAAAATCCTCATGGATACCCGGCCGCGCGGGGGCGCAACCGGGTTATGCCGGACTCCTACCGGCTAAAAACCCCCCGGTACTCCCGCATCGTCTTCAGGGAGGGGGACTGGGAAATCCGGCCTAGCCTTAACTACCAGTCCCCCGCCGACGATCGCCCGCCCTCATGGCGGGCCATTCACGCCCCCCACTACAGGGAGGGGCCTCGGGAATGACTGTGAGTACCCAGTCATTCCCGCCCGGCGAGGTGGTGGATAATTCGAGTGCGGGAGAAGGCGCCCCCGCGCCTAACCCCCGCTATCCACCACCAGGGGGTGGGAAACGGCGATCGTACGCACGCCGCCTCCCTCCCCCTCTCCGCCTGCGGAGCGGCGCCGCGAGAGGATCGTCTTCCCGCGCCCGCTCCGCCGCCTCCTTCTGCGACATCACTTCTTCGCAGAAGGAGGCGAAAGCCGCCCAGGACTCCTCACTCTCCAGCATGGATTTGACCACGCTTGGGAGTGAGAGGTCCTGCCCAACCACCGCCGTCAGATCGCGGCGCTGCTCGGACCAGGCCGGGCACACTTCCAGTGTGTGCCGTGCCGTGTCCTCCGCAGCGCCGCAGTCGTGGCACGCTGGGGTTTCCTCCCTCCGTATTCGGTGCAGGTGGGATCCGAAACAAACCTAACCTAACCTAACCTAACCTAACCTAACCTAACCTTTTTTTTTTTTTTTTTTTTTTTTTTTTTTTTTTTTTTTTTTTTTTTTTTTCCGTGGGGAAATGCATTTACGCATCCCCTCCCTGATGGGCTGGGAGGGGTATGTGGGACTCGCCCGGCGCTAGCCGCCGGGAATACCCACTAAAACCCCACGACCGCTTTGAGCGCGTATGTGACCAGGGTACCGGGAAACAGCGTTAGCAGAACAGCCACTACCCTGGTCACGCGCTTAGGCCCTCGGAAGGTGAAAACGCGCGAGGGCCTCCGGCTCTTGGGTCATTACCCTGACGTCGTCACTCCTGGTAGCGTTTGCCAAGAGGTGGCACGGGAGGAGTAAAGCAGGCTCTACTCCCAAGCCAATGGTTAGCCGGTTTGCCTGCACTATCGCACAAAAGGCAGTGCGGGGCAGACGAACATTCACGCGCTTTGTGGCCATCTGTTCCGCAGCGGAAACAAACCGCACTGCGGTCGACTGCCGATTTACACTGCTGCCTGATGTGACCTATTTCCAGGCAGCGGAAACATCGTTGTGGGGAGGGTGGCATCAGTGTCGTCTGCACAGACACCCAGCCCAGCTTCAACCTGCGTTCCTGGGCTATGCGGTTCGCTGCTGCTACTGGGCAACGCACCCACACCACCCGGTCACCGTAGGGCATTCGGCGTACTGGGCCGGCCTTCACCTGATCAGGTGGACAGCCTCCTTTGGCAGATACCGATGCCGCAACTTCCTCGCTTGTTGTGGCGTCGTCTACTCCCTTGAGTCGCAGAGTCGCAAACTTTCTGGGCCTGGCGACTATCACCATCCCTTCACCGATAGACTGAGTGAAGACTGCCTTTAGTCGCGCAGCCAAGAGGTCAGCCTTTTCTCCGCTATTCGTGCCCGGTATGACCAGCTTACGAGCTCCCGTGGCAAGCTCTTTATATTTAAGAGTGGTGATGTCCAGGCTGGCTAAGTCTACCTTTTCCCTAGCCAGAGACACCACCTTCTCATAATCAAGTCCGCTGTTAGCAGACTCCGGCTGTAAGGTCAGCACAATCGCTGACGACCTTGGAACTGCCACCTTTACTGGCGGCCTCTTGTTGGCCTGGGTTTGGCCTGTGCGTCCTGCAATGCCCCTCTTAACAACAGCCGCCCACGACTGTCGGTTATAGCCAACCTCATCTGTGGGTAAGGCCTCATTGGGAGTTGGCTGAGTTCGTTCTGCTTCCGCAGCCTTTGCAGCAAGCGTCCGCTTTTTGCCTCTCCGCTTCTTCTTGGGAAGGGGGGCACTGGCTTCTAGAGCGTCAGCTGTTGGCACTTCGGGTGTAGCCGAAGCATTTTCCGCCGGCATTGCCGGTCTTTCAATGCTCGATGATGGGTCTGGGAGCGATAATTTTCTTAGCGCCTCACCCACGCAAGACTTCATAATCGCTTCCATGTTCTGCTTAAAGCCCTGCATCGCCTGCTCCAGAATATCGGGCGTAATCGCCTGCGCAGGCTTTGGAGAACGTTCGATCTCATAAGGCAGGTGCGCTAGGGTTTCCGGCGGAGTGGAAGCGTCTCTAGTGTTTTTATCCCGCAAGATTTGCAGTTCCGACCTCATGTCATCCAGCTCTTTACGGAGATTTTCTAGCTCAGTTGCTCTGTTGTCAACTCTGGCTTTTATCGCCGTATATTCTGCCTTAAGCTGTCTGCACTCTTCTGAGTCGCATCTACTAGCTAACATCGAGGAGCACTCGATGATAGAGGTTGCCGCTTCCTCCAGGGCAGTCTGGAAGGTAGCTCCAAGATTTTTCGAGTTTTGCGCAATGCCGCGCACAACCTCTGCTTGAGCTTGAATTCCGTCGTTGATTTCGGAAGCCAGTTGGTCTTTGTACGACGGAATAGGTGGCCCCTTGAGAACTCGACCCTGAGTCCGTCTCGCAGCTGTCTTCGTTACATCTTGTTGAACTCTGCGCTGGAGTTCGTCCTCCTTGAGGCGGTTTAGCTCCGCTTGTGCCTTGGCTAAGCCAACGTAATGCCCCGTGGTTGGGGGGCGTCCTCGACATTGTTGCATGGTTGCAACTGGTGAACAATGCCCCGTTGCCCCTGATTCCGCATCAGAGAACTCATCCGAAGACGAGCTCGAAGAAAATTGCGCTTGCCTCGATCGTGTGCTGGTCGCAGGGGCCTCGCTCTCAGATGCTAGCGTGCCTTCTGAAAGGGTCTCCTGTGGCGGCATCCGGTCAGTAGGCAACTCCATAGTCCGCGTTTTCGTAGCCGTGGTCGTCACATGTTTCCTTGTATCGGTGTCCTTCTTCGTAGCCTTAGTTGTGGTTGTTTTTCTCGCACGCAAAGTTTTGCCCCCCCCAGAGAACGTGGGGCAGCCCGGGCGAAGCCCGGGGAGGGATTCTCCGGCATGGCCGGTACCCTCCTGGGGTAGTTTCTTTTTATTCTTTGCCTTCTCCATTGTTACTTAGTAACCCACACCTAGTTTGCGGTACGCCTGCCGGGAACGGAGCAATAAGACGGCCGAACCCGCCAGGCGCTGTCCGGTACTGGGCCCTTGGGGCTCAAACTGAGCCCTCATCGGCCCCAGCCCGGTACTAGGAGCGCCGCGCACCTACCACTCCTAGGTCAGAGTATCCGCCGCCGGCCAACGTGGCCGACGCCCAGGGTGCACCACGAGGAGGTTCTCTGACATCGCACCCCAACCTAACCTAACCTAACCTAACCTAACCTAACCTAACCTAACCTAACCTAACCTTTTTTTTTTTTTTTTTTTTTTTTTTTTTTTAACGTGGGGAAATGCTTTTAGGCATCCCCTCCCGCCTGGGCAAGGCAAAGGGAGGGGTATGTGGGACTCACCCGGCGCTAGCCGCCGGAAATACCCACTAAAACCCCACGGTGTTCCTTCAGCACCTTCTTGGCCGGGGAGCAGGGACTACAACTGCAGGACTTCTGCTCGACCCGGCAGGTGCAGGTCCCTCGGTAGGGACCACCAACTCAGAGCCCCTCATAAGGGGCCACCAACTATTATATACAGGGGTCAGGTGGAAGACCCCCGGACGAACCTTCGAGGGGCGCACCGAACACTAGTGCGCCTCGCCTCGGGCCTGATGTTCTGCGTGGGCGAAGGACGTGCCCGCGTCCAACGCCCGCAGGCCAAATCTACGGCGGCTGGAGGTCATCCCTGACCCTCCGCCGCCGGGTCCGTCTGCTACGGGAGGGGAGCGTGGTGGTCTGCTCCCTCTCCCTTTCCGCCGCCTCCTTCGCGAGCATCACCTCCTCGCAGTACGAGACGACGGAATTCCATCCGGACTCGCTTCCGACCATGGATGTTATAACGGCCGAAAGCGAGAGGTCCGGTCCTATAGCCGCGATGAGGCCACGGCGTGGCGAGTCCCATGCGGGACAAGCGGCAAGAGTATGTTGCGCGTCATCGCGCACGTTTCCGCAATGGTGGCACCCAGATGTTACCTCCCGGCCTATGCGACACAAGTAACTTCCGAAACAACCATGCCCCGAAAGCACCTGTGTCAGCCGGAAGGTGAGGTTGCCATGCCGCCTCCGTATCCAAGCCTTCATGTTGGGCCTTATGGCCTCTACGGTCGCCACGCCCGAGCTGGGGTGATCGAGTCGTCTCTTCCATTCCGCCATGGAGATCTTCTGAAGTTCCGACCGGCGCGCTTCAATTTCGCGAGGCGCCGGTCGCACACCTCTCTCCAGTGCCTCTTCGCGCCACTCATAGAGCGACGCGAGGGCCCTAGCCTCCAGATCCCATGGCGGAGATCCGGCTAGCAGGGAGGCCGCCTCAAAGGAGATCGTGCGATACCCGCGAGCCGTTCTGACGGCCATCGCCCTCTGCGGTTTGCGCAGAGCAGCGATATTGCGGGCCGTCAGAGTTTCGGCCCACACAGGGGCCCCGTAAAGGGCCATGGACCGCACGATCCCCATATAGAGTTTCCGGCAGGCGGAACTTGGACCCCCCAGATTGGGTAAGAGCCGCGCCAGCGCGGCCGCGGCACCCATGAGACGGGGAGTCAGCTGCCGGAAATGCTCCACAAAGTCCCATCGGCTATCCAGAAATAATCCAAGGTACTTCATTTTGGACTGGATGCCGATGGGAACGCCTCCCACAATTAACTGGGACCCTGCCGGTGGCGGATTCCGAGGCCCATAAAAACACACGGCCTCGGATTTCTGGAGCGCCACCTGAAGTCCCAGACGCCGGATCCTCCCGACGACCTGCGCCACCCCAGCTGTGGCCAACATCACGGCTTCGCGGTGTGTCTTGGCTCTCGACGTGACCAGAGTGTCGTCGGCGTAGCACACCACACTCAGGCCACGGAGAAGCGCACCGCGCAACACCCAATCGTACCCGATGTTCCACAGCAGGGGACCCAGCACAGATCCCTGTGGAACACCGGATACGACGTCTCGCCGACATAAAGCGTCTCGACCCGGGAAGACGACTGACCTCTCTGACAAGTACGCCCCGACTATTCGGCGGAGGTAGGACGGCACTCCATGAAACCGAAGTGCCTCTCTGATGGTGGCCCAGGGCAAGGTGTTGAACGCGTTGGCGATGTCGAGCGACACCGCCATAACCACCTCACCCCGAGCTATAGCATCCTCCGCCAGGCTCCTCACTTGCTTAATTGCGTCAATGGTGGAGCGCCCTCTGCGAAAACCAAATTGGTTTGCCGCCAAGTCCGGCCCTACGTGCTCGAGATGGCTGACGAGGCGGTTTGCAATTACTCTTTCAAAGAGTTTGCCCACCTCGTCAAGCAGCACGATAGGGCGGAATGCAGACGGCGAGTCCGCCGGGCGCCCCGGTTTCTGGAGCAGGACTAACCGGCCAGATTTCCACTTTGACGGAAATCGGCCCTGCTCCAGACACGCAGTGAGGAGCCCCAACAGTCGGGGCTCGAGGATCTCGAGGGCCAGGACCCACACTCGGCCATGCAAGCCGTCGGGTCCTGGGGCGGTGTTTTTTGCCTGAAGGCGTTTCACCGCCGCCCTCAGCTCTTCCCGGGTCACTTCGGGCACGTCGTCGTCCACGTCAGGTTCGACTGCAAGCGGAGCCATTCTGGGAGGTGAGAACTGACCCTCGCCCGTGGGGAACAGAGCACTCACTACCTCCTCGAGGAACTCGGGCTGGAGACTCTGGGTTACCGGGGGGGCCCATTGGCGAAGTTTGCCACGCACCATCCGGTACGGGCGCCCCCACGGGTCCCGATTGAGCGTCTCCAAGAGCTCCTCTTTGGCCAGAGCCTTTGCGCGCTCGATGGCCGTCCGGAGGGCGAGCCTCGCGGCTCTGTACCCCTGATGAAGCTCCGCCTCTCTGGGGTCAGCGTCCTGCGCCCGGCGTCGTCTGCGCCTTATCCTGGTGTACTGGCGGCGCGCTGCTACGCATGCCGCACGCAGCTGCGCGATCTCAGCATTCCACCAGTACACCTGGCGCTTGGCGTGACGACGCCCCACTCGCGGCATTGCAGCGTCGCATATTCGCGACACAGCCGCACGCAGACGCTCTGCCCCGTCCTCGACATCGGCAGGCCTGGCGGGTGTTCCGTCGAGCACCCAAGCCTGCACGATGGCAGCCTCACGGAACACCTCGCGGTCGAGGCGTCCCAGAACCCAACGTGGACTGTCCTGCACAGGGTCTCTCGAGACTGACTGCCCCGAGGTCTGGGCGGACACGTCGAACCGAATGTAGAGATGGTCCGACAGTGTCTCCACCCCCTCGAGGACTCTCCAGTCCCGAACACGGCGTGCTATTGCAGGGCTAGCGAACGACAAGTCCACTATCGACTCTCCCTGCGGTCGCACGCACGTGCTTGCAGAGCCCCTGTTTAGGACGAGCAGGCCGGATGTTATGGCCCACTC
Source organism: Actias luna (assembly GCA_039707435.1). Classification (NCBI taxonomy): domain Eukaryota; kingdom Metazoa; phylum Arthropoda; class Insecta; order Lepidoptera; family Saturniidae; genus Actias; species Actias luna. The sequence goes on along the minus strand of JAZHAC010000034.1, from coordinate 18,476,060 downwards.
TTCCAACACCTCCCCCCTGACGTCCGTGACCGGAGAACTCCAAGCCGAAGATTTGGCGTTGAAGTCTCCGAGCACTAGGACTGGGAGAGGGTGGCTTCCAAGGACGACAGTGCCCAATTCTTCTACGAGAGTCTCAAAGTCGGCGAGACTCCACCGGGGGGGTGCATAAACCCCAACCACCACGACGCTACCGAGACGCGCCGCGACCCATCCTCGGCCCTTTTGGATATTAGCGAGGGTCGGAGAGCCAGCGGCGGGTTGGGTGATAAGAACCACCGAACCGTCACGGTCACACACCCAGGTGTTGTTGGGTGGGACGAAGTACGGCTCGGCCATCACGGCGACGCCTATTGACCACTGTGCCAGGCTCTGGACTAGCAAATCCTGTGCTCTGGCACAATGGTTAAGGTTTCCCTGTAGAAAATGGAGTGCCATTGTTATTGGCACTCCATTTCTTCCTCCACGGCTGTAGGCAGCGCCTCTTGGGCAACCGGAACAGACAGAGGTTGTGAGAGGGCCTTGCTTCCCCTTCTCTTACCTCTCCTTCTCCCCTTTTTGTTGGATGGCGGCGAGCAAGCTTTGCCACCCATTCGATGAGCTGCCGGTTTGCCTGCAGTCGCACAAACAATACAGTGCGGGTCAGCCGTGCAAACTACAGCCTTGTGTCCTGGTTGACTGCACCGGTAGCAAAGTAGGCTGCAGTCGAGCGCTGCCTGACATTTGGCTCCCAGGTGACCTGACTGGAGGCATCTGAAGCACCTCTGCGGGCGAGGTTGCAAGACTCTCACCTTAGCCGAGACCCACCCCACAAGAATTCGACGACCGTCGCCAAGCTTTTTAGCCACTTCCACTGGGCAGGAGACTATGGCTACTCCAGTCCCGTCTGCACCGGGACGAGGACCGTTAGTCTTTACCTGGCCAGGAGGGCATTCACCGGCCTTAGCGACGGCCGCGATCAACTTTTCAGCTGTGACCGAGTCGTCCAGGCCAGCTATGCGCACCTCTGCACACTTCATCGGCCTTGACACCCGGACATCCTCTTCAGTGAAGGACGCTCTTATCTTTTCCGCAAGAGCGTCCGCTTTCGCACCGCTAGTTGGGCCTGGTAGCTCAATAAGAGCCGCACCTGTAGCCGCCCTTTTATAATTGACAGCCTCGATGCCGAGACTGCCAAGGTCCACCGTGTCCCAGGTCTTTGTTAGCATGGCTGCGTAGGTCAGACCTCTCTTCACCGCATCTGGCTGCAGTGTTAATACCACTGCAGCTGATTTTGTTGGGCGAAGTCTAGGGGTCTTAACCTGCGCAGAAGCTACTTTGGGTTTGGGTGCTTTTTTGGTCTTCGCGGCCTTTTGGGGTTTGCCACCCTTGCCCACAAGGACCCACTCCCCAGCCGGGGCTTTGACTGCCTCCGTGAAGGTACGGGGAGCCGGTGCAACCGTCTTGGGTGCCGCTGTACTTTTTATTAGGCTCTTCGTCCTTCTCTGCTGAGGAGCGGGAAGCGATTGGAGCTGCTCTTTCGGGGCCGACCCTGACGACGTAGCTGGAGTGGCCTTTCGATCGGCTGCTAGTGGAGGCCTGATCCTTTTCTCCGGAAGGAGTCTGTCCTCCAGGGCCTCGAAGCGCGCGCTCATGATGTTATTCATCGTCTGCATCTGCTGCATCAATGAGCGCGCTACCTCCTCAAATCCGTGACTGGGCTCCGGGAGTGTATCCTTACCTCCAGGTCTTGGGAGTGCAGGAAACTCCTCCCTGGGTGGTCTCCTTGGAGCTGCAACAGGCAGTTCTGCAGGTGTCATTGAAGCGGAGGAATCGTCGGCTACAGATGTCGACGAACGAGTTCCACGAACATCCGCTCGCAGCTTCTCCACCTCCTTGCGGAGTTCCTCCAGCTCTTTCGACTGCCTGGAATAGGCCGCTTCTACTCTCTCCAATTCTTCGGAGGAGGTGCGGGAACAGAATTTGGCGAGTGCTTTCTCGATTGACTCAGCCGATTCCTTCAGGGCTCGCTGGCATGTGCCCTGAAGATGCCCTGACTTTCGACAAACGGCAAGTATAACACCGATGTCTTCCATCACCCTCTCGTTTAAATGGAGAGAGAGTTCCTCCTTTGGGACTTCAGCCAGATCTTTAGCTGTCCTACTATGCCGCGCCCGCGATGCAAGCTGCGCGATTTCTTCCTCGGCAGCTAGGCGAAGCTCCTCCTTCTTAATGCGTTGGTACTCAGCTTTTGCCTGAGCCAAACCTGCATACTCTCCGGTGGTCATGGGGCGCCCCCTGCCTCTCTTTGAAGCAGTTATCTTCTTCCTGCCTTCCTGGACTGCCTCATCGCCGGAGTCTGATGTTTGGTGAGGGTCGGAAAGTGGACCCTTTCTTTTCCGCCAAAATCTGCCGCTCGTCACCTCATCTTCGGAGGGTACCGTCATTAATGTAGCATCGCTGTTATCACTGCTAACCGACAATCGGTCCAGCGATACGCAACGCTCTATTACCACCGTTGGTACAGGGTGAACAACTTCTTTTGCTGGCTCTAACGCGCCAGCAACACATTCTTCCCTCCCTTTCGAGCTTATCTCTTCGTAACTCCCTGAACGACCAAAGGAGCCATTCACATCTACATCCTCATTTTTTTTGTTTTTTTGTTTTTTTGTTTTGGTTTTGGGATTTGAACAGGACATATAGTTCCCACGAGTATGGGGGAAATAAACGGTCCGCCCAAGCAGTGCCCCCTGTACTTGGGTAAGCCTACGCGTAACCCGTCAGAGAGTCGGCTGGTTCTCTGACGGGGGTCGCACTAATGACTGACATACCCGTCAGCCATGCATCCCCTTGCGGTGCGCCGCCGCTTGAGATTCGGGGTAATTTTTTATTGAGGTTTTCTTCCTCGCGGGCCGGGCGGTGAAGCCAAGCCCCTCGGTCCCGACGAAGCCGCGAGACGTGACCACGACACTCCGACGGGATAACGAGATCGACGGTAGCGGCAAGGCTAGATGCCCCGCCAGCCTGCCCGACGGTAGGGTTAGTACACGTTGGACCCGCCAATGCGTCCATGACTCTTCCAAAAAATCGAGGAAAGTCGACGCCTCCATGTCAGGATATCCGCCGCCGGCCAGCTTGGCCGACGCCCAGGGTGCACCACGTGGAGGTTTCCTGACTTCGCACCCCTAACCTAACCTAACCTTTTTTTTTTTTTTTTTTTTTTTTTTTTTTTTTTTTTTTTTTTTTACGGGGGGAAAATCCTCATGGATACCCGGCCGCGCGGGGGCGCAACCGGGTTATGCCGGACTCCTACCGGCTAAAAACCCCCCGGTACTCCCGCATCGTCTTCAGGGAGGGGGACTGGGAAATCCGGCCTAGCCTTAACTACCAGTCCCCCGCCGACGATCGCCCGCCCTCATGGCGGGCCCTTCACGCCCCCCCCTACAGGGAGGGGCCGCGGGAATGACTGTGAGTACCCAGTCATTCCCGCCCGGCGAGGTGGTGGATAATTCGAGTGCGGGAGAAGGCGCCCCCGCGCCTAACCCCCGCTATCCACCACCAGGGGGTGGGAAACGGCGATCGTACGCACGCCGCCTCCCTCCCCCTCTCCGCCTGCGGAGCGGCGCCGCGAGAGGATCGTCTTCCCGCGCCCGCTCCGCCGCCTCCTTCTGCGACATCACTTCTTCGCAGAAGGAGGCGAAAGCCGCCCAGGACTCCTCACTCTGCAGCATGGATTTGACTACGCTGGGGAGTGAGAGGTCCTGCCCAACCACCGCCGTCAGATCGCGGCGCTGCTCGGACCAGGCCGGGCACACTTCCAGTGTGTGCCGTGCCGTGTCCTCCGCAGCGCCGCAGTCGTGGCACGCTGGGGTTTCCTCCCTCCGTATTCGGTGCAGGTGGGATCCGAAACATCCATGTCCGGACAACACCTGCACCTGACGGAACGAGAGGAAACCGTGGGACCGCCCGAGCCAGTCCTGCAGGACCGGCCCAATCGCGTCCAACGTCCAGCGGCCGAAGACGGCGGTGGCGAGGTCCGCTGTCCAATGGTGGACGACGGCTTCCTTCGCCTCGCGTCGGACGGCCTCCCGTTCTTCCGCGGCGGGGTGCTCACCGAGAGCCCTCCGCCGCGCCGTCCACTCGTACACCCTGGCGAGCACCCACGCCTCGAGCTCCCAAGGCGGGGTGCCAGCCAGGGCGCACGCCGCCGCGAGGCCCACCGAGCGGTAGGCTCTCGCCACCCGCTGGGCTATGGCCCTTTGGGGCCTCCGTAGGGCGGTGGCGTTTTCCCTCCGGTGGAGGGAGTCCGCCCAGATGGGGGCCCCGTAAAGGGCCATACTCTTCAGGATGCCGGCATACAAATGCCGGCATCTCGCCCTCGGCCCCCCCAGATTTGGGAGGAGCCATGCGAGGGCGCCCGCCGTTTTTAGCAGGCGGCGCGACAGCCCGCTGAAATGCGGGCCGAAGCGCCACCTGCTGTCAAGCACAAGGCCCAGATACTTCATCTGGGCCTTGACCTCGACCCTGACGCCCTGGAAACCTAACCTAACCTAACCTAACCTAACCTAACCTAACCTAACCTAACCTAACCTTTTTTTTTTTTTTTTTTTTTTTTTTTTTTTTTTTTTTTTTTTTTTTTTCCGGGGGGAAAATCCTCATGGATACCCGGCCACGCGGGGGCGTAACCGGGTTATGCCGGACTCCTACCGGCTAAAAACCCCCCGGTACTCCCGCATCGTCTTCAGGGAGGGGGACTGGGAAAACCGGCTTAGCCTTAACTTCCAGTCCCCCGCCGACGATCGCCCGCCCTCATGGCGGGCCCTTCACGCCCCCCCCTACAGGGAGGGGCCGCGGGAATGACTGTGAGTACCCAGTCATTCCCGCCCGGCGAGGTGGTGGATAGTTTCAAGTGCGGGAGAAGGCGCCCCCGCGCCTATCCCCCGCTATCCACCACCAGGGGGTGGGAAACGGCGATCGTACGCACGCCGCTTCCCTCCCCCTCTCCGCCTGCGGAGCGGCGCCGCGAGAGGATCGTCTTCCCGCGCCCGCTCCGCCGCCTCCTTCTGCGACATCACTTCTTCGCAGAAGGAGGCGAAAGCCGCCCAGGACTCCTCACTCTGCAGCATGGATTTTACTACGCTGGGGAGTGAGAGGTCCTGCCCAACCACCGCCGTCAGATCGCGGCGCTGCTCGGACCAGGCCGGGCACACTTCCAGTGTGTGCCGTGCCGTGTCCTCCGCAGCGCCGCAGTCGTGGCACGCTGGGGTTTCCTCCCTCCGTATTCGGTGCAGGTGGGATCCGAAACATCCATGCCCGGACAACACCTGCACCTGACGGAACGAGAGGAAACCGTGGGACCGCCCGAGCCAGTCCTGCAGGACCGGCCCGATCGCGTCCAACGTCCAGCGGCCGAAGACGGCGGTGGCGAGGTCCGCTGTCCAATGGTGGACGACGGCTTCCTTCGCCTCGCGGCGTACGGCCTCCCGTTCTTCCGCGGCGGGGTGCTCACCGAGAGCCCTCCGCCGCGCCGTCCACTCGTACACCCTGGCGAGCACCCACGCCTCGAGCTCCCAAGGCGGGGTGCCAGCCAGGGCGCACGCCGCCGCGAGACCTACCGAGCGGTAGGCTCTCGCGACCCGCTGGGCTATGGCCCTTTGGGGCCTCCGTAGGGCGGTGGCGTTTTCCCTTCGGTGGAGGGAGTCCGCCCAGATGGGGGCCCCGTAAAGGGCCATACTCTTCAGGATGCCGGCATACAAATGCCGGCATCTCGCCCTCGGCCCCCCCAGATTTGGGAGGAGCCATGCGAGGGCGCCCGCCGTTTTTAGCAGGCGGCGCGACAGCTCGCTGAAATGCGGGCCGAAGCGCCACCTGCTGTCGAGCACAAGGCCCAGATACTTCATCTGGGCCTTGACCTCGACCCTGACGCCCTGGACCACGATGTGGGCGTCAGGGGGGGTGCGCTGCCGAGGCCCGTGGAAGAACACGGCCTCGGTCTTGCCCAGCGCCACCCCCAATCCTAGGCGGCGGATCCTTTCTGCGACCAAGGATCCGCCCGCCGAGGCCAGACTGGCCGCCTCCCTGTAGTCCCTCCCCCGGGCTGTGAGGAGAGTGTCATCTGCATAGCATATGACACTCGTGCCACGGAGGAGGGCGCCCCGCAGGAGCCAGTCGAATCCGATGTTCCACAGGAGGGGTCCGAGCACGGACCCCTGTGGAACACCGGACTCTGCGCCGTACCGCCTCATCCTGGCCTCGCTGTCGACGAGGAGGACCACCCGGTCCTCCAAGTAGTCGGCCAGGAGTCGGCGCAGGTACGGAGGCACCCCGTGATACCGGAGTGCCTCCAAAATGGTCGTGTGGGGGATGGAGTTAAAGGCGTTGGCTATGTCGAATGACACAGCCAAAACCCCGTCCCCCGCCTCGACGGCCTCCCGCACCTGGCCCTTGAGTAGGGCCAGCGCGTCGATTGTCGAACGCCCCCTTCGAAAGCCGAATTGGGCGTTCGACAAATCCGGCCCCACCACCTGCAGGTGGCCGTTCAGCCGGGCGGCGACGACCCCCTCGAACAACTTACCGACCTCATCGAGCAGAACGATGGGTCGGTATGCCGAGGGGGAGTCCGCGGGGCGATTCTCCTTTTGGAGGAGGCACAGCTGCCCCTCCTTCCACAGTTTCGGGAACCTCCCAGTCGTGAGACACGAACTGAAGAGGTCCCGAAACCTTCCCTCCATCTTGGGGGCGGCGATGGCCACCACCCGTGCGGGAACACCGTCCGGTCCAGGGGCCGTCTTCTTCGCGCGGAGGCGTATAGTCCCCGCGCGAAACTCCTCGGCCGTGACCGGCGGTATCTCCTCTTCGGGCGGCGCCGCCCCCCGCGGCGGGTCCATTGCTGGTGGGGTGAAGTGGGTCCTGGGCGGGAACAGGGACCGGACCACCCCATCCAGCAATGTCGGCTCGAGGGTCTCCGTTAGGGGGGGACCGAAGGGGCGCAGTTTGTTCCGCGCCGCCTTGTATGGCCTCCCGTAGGGGTCCCTATCGAGACCCTCGAGCATCTCGGCCCGCGCCGCATCGTCGGCAGCGCGTATCGCCGACTTGAGGACCGCCTTCGCCTCAACATACGCGGCGTAGAGGCGGTCCTCGTTCGCCGCGTCTCGGGCGCTGCGCCGCCGACTCCGCGTGTATGCCCGCCTGGCCGCCACGCAGGCGGCCCGGAGCCCCGCCAGCTCCTCGGACCACCAATACACGGCCCGACGGGGGGCCGGACGGCGGGACCGAGGCATGCTAAAGTCGCATACCTCGGTCAGGGACCCTCTCAGCGCCGCCGCCGCGGCGTCCACGTCCAAGACTTCGGCTCGGGGCGTGAGCCAGTCCTGGAGGAACGCCGCCTCCTCAGCCGCCTCCCTGTCTAGGCGGGTGAGAGCCCACCGAGGGAAAGGGGACTGGCCCGAGCGGGCCATCCCCCTAGGGCTCTGGGTGGAGACATCGAACCGCACGTAGCGGTGGTCCGACATGGTCTCCACCATCTCCACCCGCCAGTCCACGACGCGGGCGGCAAGCAAGGGAGTGGCGAACGACACGTCCACCACGGACCCTCCCTGCTGCCGCACACACGTGTGGACTGTCCCTCTGTTCAGGAGGGACAGACCGGTCGAGGCCGCCCAAAACTCCACGGCGCGGCCCCGGATGTTGCAGGAGGCGGCTGAGTTGCCCCATGCCCCCGACTTGGCGTTCAGGTCGCCCAGGACGACGACCTGACGCGGCGCTGCCCGCCCGACCACTGCCGTGAGGACTTCGAGAAAGTTCTCGAAGTCCGACAGAGGCCGGTTTGGGGAGAAATAGACCCCCACCAGGGCCATTTCTCCCCCCCACGCGGCGGCCACGTAACCCGGTCCCCTCTCTAAGAGCGAGAGGGGAGGGGAGTCCGTGGAGGACCGCGGCACTAGTGCCACCAAGCCGTCCGAGTCACCCAGCCAACTGCCGGGGACCGAGTACGGCTCGGCGACCACCGCCACGTCCACCAACCACTCAGCCATGGACTGCATGAGCAGGTCCTGGGCTGCTCTGCAGTGGTTGGTGTTCGCCTGGAGGATGCGATGTCGGCCCCTATCCATTAATCGGACATCGCACCCCCCTCCTCCACGGCCGCCGAGGGCCCTGAGACAGGGCTGGCGGTGGCAGCGACAGGCAGGGTCCGTGCCTGCGCTTTGCCCTTCTTAAGGGGAGGATTGCAGCTCCTCCCCTTCATCACGTGGCCCGCCGGGCGGCCACTGGCAGCGCACACCGCGCAGTGCGGCTTGGCGGCCTTACAGGACGCGGACTTGTGCCCGTCCTTCCCGCAGCAACCTAACCTAACCTAACCTAACCTAACCTAACCTAACCTAACCTTTTTTTTTTTTTTTTTTTTTTTTTTTTTTTTTTTTTTTTTTTTTTTTTTAACGGGGGGAAAATCCTCATGGATACCCGGCCGCGCGGGGGCGCAACCGGGTTATGCCGGACTCCTACCGGCTAAAAACCCCCCGGTACTCTGAGAAGAGCTGAGAAGAGTCTTCTAAGCCTATCGCCTAATGCCTCTGCTGCCAAGGCCCAGACTCGACCGGGAATACCGTCAGGCCCAGGTGCAACACGTTTCCCTCGGAGTCGTCTCACAGCCCCAATGAGTTCAGACTCGGTTACAGGTGGAACCTCATGAGGAGTTTCAGTCTCTGGGGTATGAGCGCCTGTCATTGCAGGAGGAGAATACCCTCCTCTTTGTGGGAATAATGCTGCCATAATCTCGTCTAGTAGCATCGGATCTAGCGTTTGTGTGGCTGGTGGGGTCCATGGGCGCAAAAAACCCATAACGACTCGGTAAGGGCGTCCCCAAGGATCTCCTTCAACCATTCCTAGGAGTTCCTCCCGAGCCCGGGCTTTTGCTCTCCTGATCGCGATCTGGAGTGTTTTCCTCGCTGCCCTGAGATTCTCATACAAAAGAGCCTCCGCAGCGAGATCATGGTTCTGTCGTCGCCTCCGGTGCCTAGCGTACTGGCGTCTGGCTACTATGCATGCTGCCCGTAATTGGGCTATGTCCCGGGACCACCAGTACACCCTCCTTCTGGGTGGACTAGGGCGGGCTCTAGGCATCGATGCGTCGCAGATGTGCACCATCGTACGTCTAAACCAGCCAACTTCGTGCAAGATGTTCACCGGACCATCTGAGGACCGCGACCACGATGCTACTATTGACGCCTCGACAAGCAGATCCTCGTTAAGGCGTTTCAGGGCCCATCTCCGTTCCGTCGCAACATTCTGGACTGGGGCCAAAGTAGTCGAGAGAGGGAGGACCTCGAATGTTATGTATAGGTGGTCCGATAATGTTTCAGCCTCTTCGACAACTTGCCAATCCCGAATGCGCCCTGCCACAGAGGCCGAAGCGAACGTGAGGTCAACTATGGACCCTCCATGCTGGCGAACGCAGGTATTAACCGATCCTCTGTTAATGAGACAGAGGCCAACAGAAAGCGCCCACTCCTCCAGCGTCCTACCCCGCACGTCCGTGACGGGAGACCCCCACGCAGAAGACTTAGCGTTAAAGTCCCCCGCTACGATAACAGGACAAGGGAGAGTCTGTTGGACGTAAGTTCCTAGGTCCCGAAGAAACACCTCAAATTCGGAAAGGGGTCTATTGGGTGAGAAATATATCCCGACTACTACCACCTCGCCCACTTGGACTGCTGCAAACCCAGAGCCCCTAGCTTTGGTCACCATCATGGGGGATCGTGCTTCGGCTGTTGTGACAATGGCCACCGTGCCTGTGGTATCACCTACCCAGTTATCCCTGGGAGGGATAACATATGGCTCAGCAACCACCGCTACCTGGATTGCCCACTCGGCCATGGTCTGAACCAGCAGGTCTTGGGCCATAGCCGCATGGTTTGCATTTGTCTGAAGCAATTTAAGGGCCATTACTAATGCGGAGATCTCGGAGCCCCTCATCATCCTGCCTCATAACGGTATCTTGTGCAGGAGCTGCTGCGCCCAGACTCGTAATGGGTATTTTCTTGCCCTTTCCATAAGTCGGATGCGTGCAAGGGCCATCTCCCAGCACGTGATTTGCCGGCCTGCCTGCATCCCCGCACACAGAGCAGTGAGGTGCCGAGGAACACTGGGCTGCTCTGTGGCCGTCTTGTCCGCATCTGTAGCACTGACCGCTACGATCCACCTTTGCTTTACAGTGCAGTTTGATATGGCCTGGTTCGAGGCACCTGAAACATCGCATCTCTCTAGGCTGCAACCTAACCTAACCTAACCTAACCTAACCTAACCTAACCTAACCTAAACCTAACCTAACCTAACCTAACCTAACCTAACCTTTTTTTTTTTTTTTTTTTTTTTTTTTTTTTTTTTTTTTTTTTTTTTTACGGGGGGAAAATCCTCATGGATACCCGGCTGCGCGGGGGCACAACCGGGTTATGCCGGACTCCTACCGGCTAAAAACCCCCCGGTACTCCCGCATCGTCTTCAGGGAGGGGGACTGGGAAAACCGGCCTAGCCTTAACTTCCAGTCCCCCACCGACGATCGCCCGCCCTCATGGCGGGCCCTTCACGCCCCCCCCTACGGGGAGGGGCCGCGGGAATGACTGTGAGTACCCAGTCATTCCCGCCCGGCGAGGTGGTGGATAGTTTCAAGTGCGGGAGAAGGCGCCCCCGCGCCTATCCCCCGCTATCCACCACCAGGGGGTGGGAAACGGCGATCGTACGCACGCCGCCTCCCTCCCCCTCTCCGCCTGCGGAGCGGCGCCGCGAGAGGATCGTCTTCCCGCGCCCGCTCCGCCGCCTCCTTCTGCGACATCACTTCTTCGCAGAAGGAGGCGAAAGCCGCCCAGGACTCCTCACTCTGCAGCATGGATTTGACTACGCTGGGGAGTGAGAGGTCCTGCCCAACCACCGCCGTCAGATCGCGGCGCTGCTCGGACCAGGCCGGGCACACTTCCAGTGTGTGCCGTGCCGTGTCCTCCGCAGCGCCGCAGTCGTGGCACGCTGGGGTTTCCTCCCTCCGTATTCGGTGCAGGTGGGATCCGAAACATCCATGTCCGGACAACACCTGCACCTGACGGAACGAGAGGAATCCGTGGGACCGCCCGAGCCAGTCCTGCAGGACCGGCCCGATCGCGTCCAACGTCCAGCGGCCGAAGACGGCGGTGGCGAGGTCCGCTGTCCAATGGTGGACGACGGCTTCCTTCGCCTCGCGGCGGACGGCCTCCCGTTCTTCCGCGGCGGGGTGCTCACCGAGAGCCCTCCGCCGCGCCGTCCACCCGTACACCCTGGCGAGCACCCACGCCTCGAGCTCCCAAGGCGGGGTGCCAGCCAGGGCGCACGCCGCCGCGAGGCCCACCGAGCGGTAGGCTCTCGCCACCCGCTGGGCTATGGCCCTTTGGGGCCTCCGTAGGGCGGTGGCGTTTTCCCTCCGGTGGAGGGAGTCCGCCCAGATGGGGGCCCCGTAAAGGGCCATACTCTTCAGGATGCCGGCATACAAATGCCGGCATCTCGCCCTCGGCCCGCCCAGATTTGGGAGGAGCCATGCGAGGGCGCCCGTCGTTTTTAGCAGGCGGCGCGACAGCTCGATGAAATGCGGGCCGAAGCGCCACCTGCTATCGAGCACAAGGCCCAGATATTTCATCTGGGCCTTGACCTCGACCCTGACGCCCTGGACCACGATGTGGGCGTCAGGGGGGGTGCGCTGCCGAGGCCCGTGGAAGAACACGGCCTCGGTCTTGCTCAGCGCCACCCCCAATCCTAGGCGGCGGATCCTTTCTGCGACCAAGGATCCGCCCGCCGAGGCCAGACTGGCCGCCTCCCTGTAGTCCCTGCCCCGGGCTGTGAGGAGAGTGTCATCTGCATAGCATATGACACTCGTGCCACGGAGGAGGGCGCCCCGCAGGAGCCAGTCGAATCCGATGTTCCACAACAGGGGTCCGAGGACCGACCCCTGTGGAACACCGGACTCTGCGCCGTACCGCCTCATCCTGGCCTCGCTGTCGACGAGGAGGACCACCCGGTCCTCCAAGTAGTCGGCCAGGAGTCGGCGCAGGTACGGAGGCACCCCGTGATACCGGAGTGCCTCCAAAATGGTCGAGTGGGGGACGGAGTTAAAGGCGTTGGCTATGTCGAATGACACGGCCAAAACCCCGTCCCCCGCCTCGACGGCCTCCCGCACCTGGCCCTTGAGTAGGGCCAGCGCGTCGATTGTCGAACGCCCCCTTCGAAAGCCGAATTGGGCGTTCGACAAATCCGGCCCCACCACCTGCAGGTGGCCGTTCAGCCGGGCGGCGACGACCCCCTCGAACAACTTACCGACCTCATCGAGCAGAACGATGGGTCGGTATGCCGAGGGGGAGTCCGCGGGGCGACCCTGCTTTTGGAGGAGGCACAGCTGCCCCTCCTTCCACAGTTTCGGGAACCTCCCAGTCGCGAGACACGAACTGAAGAGGTCCCGAAACCTTCCCTCCATCTTGGGGGCGGCGATGGCCACCACCCGTGCGGGAACACCGTCCGGTCCAGGGGCCGTCTTCTTCGCGCGGAGGCGTAAAGTCCCCGCGCGAAACTCCTCGGCCGTGACCGGCGGTATCTCCTCTTCGGGCGGCGCCGCCCCCCGCGGCGGGTCCATTACTGGTGGGGTGAAGTGGGTCCTGGGCGGGAACAGGGACCGGACCACCCCATCCAGCAATGTCGGCTCGAGGGTCTCCGTTAGGGGGGGACCGAAGGGGCGCAGTTTGTTCCTCGCCGCCTTGTACGGCCTCCCGTAGGGGTCCCTATCGAGACCCTCGAGCATCTCGGCCCGCGCCGCATCGTCGGCAGCGCGTATCGCCGACTTGAAGACCGCCTTCGCCTCAACATACGCGGCGTAGAGGCGGTCCTCGTTCGCCGCGTCTCGGGCGCTGCGCCGCCGACTCCGCGTGTAGGCCCGCCTGGCCGCCACGCAGGCGGCTCGGAGCCCCGCCAGCTCCTCGGACCACCAATACACGGCCCGACGGGGGGCCGGACGGCGGGACCGAGGCATGCTAAAGTCGCATACCTCGGTCAGGGACCCTCTCAGCGCCGCCGCCGCGGCGTCCACGTCCAGGACTTCGGCTCGGGGCGTGAGCCAGTCCTGGAGGAACGCCGCCTCCTCAGCCGCCTCCCTGTCTAGGCGGGTGAGAGCCCACCGAGGGAAAAGGGACTGGCCCGAGCGGGCCATCCCCCTGGGGCTCTGGGTGGAGACGTCGAACCGCACGTAGCGGTGGTCCGACATGGTCTCCACCATCTCCACCCGCCAGTCCACGACGCGGGCGGCAAGCAAGGGAGTGGCGAACGACACGTCCACCACGGACCCTCCCTGCTGCCGCACACACGTGTGGACTGTCCCTCTGTTCAGGAGGGACAGACCGGTCGAGGCCGCCCAAAACTCCACGGCGCGGCCCCGGATGTTGCAGGAGGCGGCTGGGTTGCCCCATGCCCCCGACTTGGCGTTCAGGTCGCCCAGGACGACGACCTGACGCGGCGCTGCCCGCCCGACCACTGCCGTGAGGACTTCGAGAAAGTTCTCGAAGTCCGACAGAGGCCGGTTTGGGGAGAAATAGACCCCCACCAGGGCCATTTCTCCCCCCCACGCGGCGGCCACGTAACCCGGTCCCCTCTCTAAGAGCGAGAGGGGAGGGGAGTCCGTGGAGGACCGCGGCACTAGTGCCACCAAGCCGTCCGAGTCACCCAGCCAACTGCCGGGGACCGAGTACGGCTCGGCGACCACCGCCACGTCCACCAACCACTCAGCCATGGACTGCATGAGCAGGTCCTGGGCTGCTCTGCAGTGGTTGGTGTTCGCCTGGAGGATGCGATGTCGGCCCCTATCCATTAATCGGACATCGCACCCCCCTCCTCCACGGCCGCCGAGGGCCCTGCGACAGGGCTGGCGGTGGCAGCGACAGGCAGGGTCCGTGCCTGCGCTTTGCCCTTCTTAAGGGGAGGATTGCAGCTCCTCCCCTTCATCACGTGGCCCGCCGGGCGGCCACTGGCAGCGCACACCGCGCAGTGCGGCTTGGCGGCCTTACAGGACGCGGACTTGTGCCCGTCCTTCCCGCAGCGGTAACAACTGTCCGTCCTGTCGACCTTGGACGGACAGAGGGCCCGAGTGTGCCCGACCCCGAAGCACTTGAAGCAGCGCAGAGGCTGGTCTTCAAGTGCTCGGACTGCCCCCGAGCTGAAGCCAAGGGCAAGATGGCCCTTGGCGAGGACAGCTTTGGCGGCGACGACTGGGCACTCAACACGAACTGTGCCCATGCCACCGCGGCCGGGCCTCATAGCTCCGGTCTTTACCGCTGCGGCGTCGCAGCCCCCTATTGCTGCGACCGCCGCTGCTACCTCCTCTTTGGTGACTGAATCGTCGAGGTCAGTCACCTCCAAGGTGGTAGCCTTGACGGGCCTGGCCACCTTGGCCGCATCCGCAATGACCTCTTGCAGCTTGGTTGCAAAGAGGTCAGCGTTGGCGCTGCCCTGTGCCCCGGAGAACTCGAAGAGCCGAGCTCCGGCTTGGGTTCGGCGGCACGTAACTTTACCGATCCCAAGTTTTTCGGGATCGGCGTTGGTACGCGCCCGCATCATGACGGACGCGTACGTTTCCCCGTGCTCCTCGGCCTCCGCGGTGAGCGTCACCACAACGGCCGCGGATTTCGGAGGAGCCAAGCTCTTCCTGGTGCCGGCGGGGGCCTTTTTGGCCGCGGGAGTAGCTGCGGCAGGCTTAGGGGCAGGCTTGGCGGCAGGCTTGGGGGCGGACTTCTTGCCCTTACCCTTTCCCTTGCCTGTCGTCTGGGACGGGCCAGCTGAAGAGGGAGCAGGGACGGTAGGGGCGGCTGCCGCCTTTTTGGTGGCTCTTGCCCTTTTCTTCCCCACCACCTCTGTCCACCCTTGCTGGTTGGACGGGCCGGCAGGAGGCAAGGGCGCGTCTTCCCTCTGGGCAGACGGTTCCGGCTGTTGCTGCCGTTTGTCCGCCGCGAGGGGTGGCCTGACGCGCTTTTCGGGCAGGAGCCGATCCTCGATCCCCGCGAAACAGGCTCTCGTGAAGGCCCTCTCCTCCATGATAACCTTTCGGATAATTTCCTCAAGGTTGGAGGGGGGGGCCTCAACCGCGGGTCTTGGCTCGGCTTGAGGCCGAGCCGTGGCTTCAGCCAGCTTCTGATGCAGCTGGCTGACCTCTGACTGCAGGCGATCAACTCTTGCCTGCAGCTGCCGCGTCTCATCGGTAGCTGTGCGCTGCATCAGCTCCCGAATGATGCCGCGCATGCTCGCGGCTCGGCACTTGAGGGACTTCTGAAAGGTCCCTTTCAGGTTGGAGGACTTCGAGGCGATCTCCACGATCTCCTCTTGATCCTCCTGGGCCATCTGGTCCAACTCGGCCAGAGAGTGGTCCGAGTATAGGACCGTGGACGCGCCATAGCCCGACCTAGCCCGGGCGGCGCTGGTTTGCTGCTCTTTGGCAGCGACCCGCTCCTCCAGATCTTGCTGGACCTGCTCCCGCCGAGCCAGGTCCAGCTGGCGCTGTGCGACCGCAAGGCCCACGTCGTGGGTATCTGCCACGGCCTTCTTGGCCTTGGACTTCTTATTCGGCTTCGAATTCAAGAAGGCCCGCTTCCGCGATTCGAGACGGCTCGGTGTCGCCATCGAACCGTCCGACCCAAACACAATAGACTCATTGTCGGACTCCGACAATTCGCCCGCTCCGCTAAAAAGGCTGGCCGCAGATGGTGCGCGGCTAGCCTCTGACGCCACCGCGTCATCGGGTTGGCCCTGAGAAGGGCCTTTGGGTTGGCCCTGAGAAGGGCCTTTGGGTTGGCCCTGAGAAGGGCCTTTGATGAAACGCCCGAAGGCATCTCTGATAGGCATTGGCATGACTGCCTCCGCAAATGTCGCAACAAACCGCAAGGTGATAGTTACGACGCACAGTGCACTTTAGCCGAACACCGGTCTGCCACTCCGTTACGGTGGTCAGAACCGGGTCGTTGCCCAGGGAACGCGACGAGGACGCAAGCACTGTGGGGGGTTCCCCTTTTTTTTTTTTTTTTTTTTTTAACGTGGGGAAATGCTTTTAGGCATCCCCTCCCGCCTGGGCAAGGCATAGGGAGGGGTATGTGGGACTCGCCTGGCGCTAGCCGCCAGGAATACCCACTAAAACCCCACGGTGTCCTTCTTTCGCCTATTCGGCCGGGGAGCAGGAATTATGATTACATTTCATCTGCTCACCCGACAGGCGTAGGCCTCTCATAAGAGGCCACCTTCTTTGATCAGGGGGTCATGTGCACCCCTTGACGAACCTACGAAGGGCGCACCGAACACACAAGTGCACCTCGCCTCGGGCCTGCTGTTCTGCGTGGGCGAAGGACGTGCCCGCGTCCAACGCCCGCAGGCCAAATCTATGGCGGCTGGAGGTCATCTCTGACCCTCCGCCGCCGGGTCCGCCTGCTCCGGGAGGGGAGCGTGGTGTTCTGCTCCCTCTCCCTCTCCGCCGCCTCCTTTGCGAGTATAACTTCCTCACAGTATGAGGCAACGGAGTTCCACTTGTTGTCGCTCCCGACCATAGATGTTATGACGGCCGGGAGCGAGAGATCTGGTCCTATCGCCGCAATTAATTCACGGCGTGGCGTTTCCCAGGCAGGACAGTCTTCGAGTGTGTGCTGCGCGGTGTCCCTTGCGCAGCCACAGTGGTGGCACCCTGCCGTCGGTTCCCGTCCTATTCGGTACAGGTAACTCCCGAAGCAGCCATGCCCCGAGAGCATCTGTGTCAACCGGAAAGACAGGGCGCCATGTCGCCTGGACAGCCATTCGGCCAAAACTGGTCGAATAGCTTCTATCGTAGCCACGCCTGAACTGGGTCGCTCAAGTCGTCGGTGCCATTCTTCTACCACTAGGACCTGGTGGAGCTGCGTCCTCAGCGCTTCGATCTCTCGAGGCGCGAGCATCTCTCCACGCTCCAACGCCTCAACACGCATGTGGTATAGAGACGCGTGGGCTCTCGCCTCCAGGTCCCAGGGTGGGGATCCGGCTAATAGGGAGGCTGCTTCGGCTGAAATCGTGCGGTACCCTCGGGCGGCCCTGACGGCGATCGCCCGTTGTGGCCTTCTTAACTGGACTATATTCTTGGCCGTCAGGTCGTATGCCCACACCGGGGCCCCATACAAGGCCATGGACCGCACGATTCCTACGTACAGCTTCCGGCAGGTTGAATCTGGCCCCCCCAGGTTTGGCAGTATGCGGGCTAGAGCGCCTGCTGCAGTGGGGGGTTCCCCAACCTAACCTAACCTAACCTAACCTTTTTTTTTTTTTTTTTTTTTTTTTTTTTTTTTTTTTTTTTTTAACGTGGAGAAATCCATTTATGGATACCCTCTCGCCCCGGGGGGAACGAGCGGGTTATGTGGGACTCACCCGGTGCGAACCGGGAATACCCACTAAAACTCCACGGTGTACCTCTGCCGCATAAATAGGGGCGACCCGGGTCCAAACTGGTAATCACCGCGTCGCCCCAGCGGCTGGCCCAACTGGGCCCCGGCGCTATAGAGGGACAGCTTGGTACACCCCAACTGTCCCCCAGACGGCTGAACCAGTGCAATGGGATGGCGGGTCCCCCGACCCATCTTCCCTTGGCTCAGCACGGATGACGTTATGAGGCGAGAAATTCACTCCATAATGTCACCCTCATCTACGCAACCACCAGGAGCGGCTGATGGTACAGCTTGTGCCCTAATCTTTTTGACTATGGGCGGCCGACATTTGGCACCACCCATAAAGTGGTCTGCCGGCCTCCCGACGTCCGTACATAGTGCACAGTGCAGCTTATTAGCTGCACACTGCCGCGCAACATGTCCGACCTCCCCGCATCGGAAGCACATGCCCGTCCTGTCAACATCAGACGTACAGACCGCTCGTGTATGACCCACGCCCATACACCGGAAACACCGCAAGGGTTTTTGCTCCAGTATATGGACGCGAGCCGAACTGAAACCGACTCTAAGTCGGCCTCCCTCTGCCAGCGATCTCGCTGCGGCGACAGGAAGGGACATGTGTACCCTCCCTAAGCTCCGACCCACAAGAGTGATGTCACCCGACCTGATGTCATCAGGAGAACAGCCTCCTTTTGTTGCCGCTGCTGCGACAACCTCTTCCCTTGACACGGAGTCATCAAGGTTCACAATACGGACGTCTGCCCTCTTAACGGGCCTTGCCACAGTGGCAACGTCCGCTAATGCTACCTTAAGACTCCGTGCCAAGGCATCCGCCTGTTCTTGGCCTCTGGGGCCAGGAATTTCGATAATTCTGGCCCCAGTAGCTGTCTCCCTCACCGACAATTCCTCTATTCCTAGAGCGGGAAGGTCCATAGCCGATCTCGCCTTCAGAAGGGCAGCTTTGTAGGTTACCCCTTGTGCCACAGCTCCAGACTGCAGTGATAATACCACCGCAGCTGAGCGCGGGGGCAAGGGAACCTTCGTTTTCGGCTTGCTCTTCCGAGAGGCAGGGACAATCGGTGCAGCCACCTTAGCCTCTAAGGCAACTGGCGTCAATCCACTCTTCTTCTTTGGCCCTCTTTTGGCCTTCTTTTTGACCACCTCCGTCCAGGTGGACTCTGCCGGAGCCAGCGGTCCATCGTCCTCCACAGGAACTCTCCGTGACGCAATCCGGGCTGCTCGAGGCGCCGGATTCACTCGGGGTGCGGATTTGGATCCCGGTGGTGTGGGATATTCTCGCACCTTATCTGCCGCTAGCGGAGGTCGGAGTATACGACTCTCAAGCACACCCAGGCGCGCACTCATCTCCTCCAAAGATTTTTGGTTGGAGAGTTGCAAGCCCTGGATGGCCGCAGTCAGGTCTGTATAAGTCCGGTCCTCTGGCAGTGGTACTGCAGAAGGCAACGGTGCTTCCTTCAATTCTTCCTTCTCATGGCGCAAGGCCCTAATCTCCGCCTTCGTGTCAGCGAGCTCGCGGCGGAGATTATTGATCATGCGCCGAAGACAGAGGGTTTCCTCTGTGACTGTGCGAGTCAACGCAACAGACACAATATCATTTAGGGACCTCGCAGCAGCCTTGAGATCCTTTATACATCCGCCCTGGAGGTGGCCACTAATTTTACATACGTTGTGAATAATTTCAACGCTCTGGTCTGCAAGGGCCCTCATACCAGCTGGGTCCAGAGCGTCTACGTCTACAACTCCCCTGTGCTCTTCTAAGCCTTCGAGCTCTTCTGCTTCCGCAACGTCAGCGCGCTTGGTGCCTGTTGCACGCCCCTTACCCCGCTGGGCCGATGCGATCTTCGGGACCACCACATGGTCAGCACTGACATCCAGCGGATCTAACATCCGCTTACGGGTATGCGAGTCTTCATCTGCACTCCCCGCCTCTCTATCTTTCGACATACTCCCCCCCTTTTCCCAGAATTGTAATAAGAATGGTTTTGGTTTATTGTGTTCAGCCATAACTTATCCCACGAGTATGGGGGAAATAAAAGGTCCACCCGGGCAGTGCCCCCTGTACCCGGGTAAGCCTACGCGTAACCCGCCAGGAAGTCGGCCGGTTCCCTGACGGGGGTCGCACTAGCGACTGGCCACCCGCCAGCCATGCATCCCCTCACGGTGCGCCGCCGCTTAAGATTGGGGTAATTTTTTAGAGAGGTTGTCTTCCTCGCGGGCCGGGCGGTGAAGCCAAGCCCCTCGGTCCTGTCAAACAGACGGGATTACGAGTTTGTTGACGGTGCGGATGAGGCAAAAGACCCCACCCGTGTGCCCGACGGCAGTGCAAGTGCACGCCGAGCCCGCCAACGATTGCTCCATCAGCCGCTCCCTCTGATAACCAGAGAGATGACAGCGAGAAGCCCCAACCCCCCCCCTGTCAGGTATCAGCCGCCGACCGTAAAGCGGTCGACGTTGCCCAGGGTGCACCACGTGGAGGTTCCTGACACCGCACCCCAAACCTAACCTAACCTAACCTAACCTAACCTAACCTAACCTAACCTAACCTTTTTTTTTTTTTTTTTTTTTTTTTTTTTTTTTTTTTTTTTTTTTTTTTTTTTTTTTAACGTGTGGAAATGCATTTACGCATCCCCTCCCAGCCCGGGGGGGCCAGGAGGGGTATGTGGGACTCACCCGGCGCTAGTCGCCGGGAATACCCACTAAAAACCCCACGGCCGTCTGTCGCCTTCCTGGGGTGACACGGGTCCGTGCATAGCAATCACCGCGTCACCCCAGCGACCGGCCCGGCCTGATGTTAAGCCGGGCCCCATCCGGGCAGCCTGGCAAGCTGCCCTATCCTTCTGCCGGACTGGTGCAATGGGAGGTGGGTCCCCCGATCCACCCCCCCAGTCCGGCATCAGGGCGGCGGAAGAGCTCGGACGAACCGGCCCCTCCTACCGCCCCTTCTTCTGCGACGGAGAGGGTCCGCTTGGGCATCCGCCTCACGGACCCTCTCCGCGGCCTCCTTCTGTGACATGACCTGCTCACAGAAGGAGGCCACTTCATTCCAAACACTCTCGCTGCCGAGCATGGCTCTCACCACACCCGACAGCGAGAGGTCCGCCCCGACCGCCGCCTCCAGAGTGCGGCGCGGCTCAGACCACGCAGCACACTCAGAAAGAGTGTGCTGCGCAGTGTCCTCCGCCGCACCACACTCGTGGCAGGCGGCTGTTGGCTCCCTTCGAGCGATCTTGTGCAGGTACCATCCGAAGCAACCATGCCCGGACAGCACCTGCACAAGCCGAAACGACAGGGAGCCAAACCTCCTGTCGCACCATTCGTTCAGGACCTGGCGAATGGCGTTTATGGTATACGTACCATAACGCGCATTCGCCAGATCCTGCGCCCAGCGACGCATAATTGCTTCGCGGGCCACCAGCCTCATCTCCTGCACTGCTGCAGGAGATGGGCGCCCACCACCTTCCCTCCTGCTCGCCGTCGTGTAGTCATACACGACGGCGAGCACCACCGCCTCCAGCTCCCACGGCGGGGAGCCGGCGAGCACGCAGGCTGCCCCCGAGGACACCGTGCGGTATCCGCGGATCACCCTCAGCGCCACCGTACGCTGCGCTGCACGCAGCGCACGTTTGTTGGTGGCGCTGAGAGCGTCCACCCACACTGGTGCCCCGTAGGCAGCCATGCTCCGCACGACTCCCGCGTAGAGCTGGCGGCACTTCGAACCGGGTCCTCCCGAATTCGGGAGGAGTCGGCCGAGCGCCGCCGCCGCCCCGACAATGCGCGGTCCGAGCCCCTTAAAATGGGGCTCGAACCGCCATCGCCCGTCCAGGATAAGGCCCAGATATTTCATCTGGGCCCCCACCCGGACAGTATGCCCCCCCACAGAGATGCTCGCCCCAGGAGGCGGGCCGCGACGAGGACCATGAAACATCATGGCCCTGGTCTTCTCGGCCGCAACCCTGAGGCCGAGCATCTCTATACGCCTGACCACAAGGGCTGTACCCTCTGTGGCCAGGCGTGCCACCTCCCTCCACTCTCTGCCTTGGGCTACGACGAGGGTGTCGTCCGCGTAGCAAAGCAGGCGTACTCCACTGGGGAGCACGCCCGCCGCGTCGCGGAGCACCCAGTCGTAGCCCACGTTCCACAGGAGCGGTCCCAAGACCGACCCCTGTGGAACCCCACACGCAGTTGGACGCCGGACCACGGCGCCCCGCCTGTCGGCGTAGATGATCTCCCGGTTGCGGAGATAATCCTCCAACAGCCGCCGCAGGTACAGGGGCACCCCGAAATATCGGAGTGCCTCCTGTATCACTCCATGCGGCAGGCTGTTGAAGGCGTTGGCGATGTCCAAGGACACCGCCAACAGCCTATCTCCCCGGGAGACCGCCTCCGCCGACCACCCTTTTAAGGTCATAAGGGCGCCGATGGTCGAGCGCCCATTCCGAAAACCGAACTGCCCGTCCGAGAAGTTCGGCCCTACTTGGTCGATGTGCCGGATGACACGAGAAGCCACTATCCTCTCTAGTAGCTTGCCCGTGTCATCCAGCAACACCAGCGGCCGATACGCGGACGGGCAGTCCGTAGGGCGGCCCTCCTTTACAAGAAGGCAGAGCCGCCCTTCCTTCCAAGGCTTCGGGAACTGTCCGACTCGGATGCACCGGTCGAACAGTTCCCGAAGCTGTTTCCCCATGTGGCCCAATGACAGGGCCAACACCTTCCCCGGGACCCCGTCTGGGCCAGGGGCCTTTCTTCGGTTGCGGAGGCGCCTCACTGCCGTATCCATCTCCTCATCATTGATGAGGAGAGGAACGGTGGCCACCTCCGCCCGGGCCCTACAAGAGGGAGGGGGCATGGGAGGTGGAACAAACCCTGGAGGGTCGCAGGGAAACAGTGTCCCTACGACCCTCTCTAATACGTCCGGGTGGAGGGTCCCCATTGGTGGAGGCGCCCGGGCCCGAAACTTGTCTCGGGCCATTTTGTATGGGCGCCCCCATGGGTTCCTCTCCACCTCCTGCAGAAGCTCCTCCCATGCCCCATCCTTGGCCCGGCTTATGGCAATCTGCAGGGAGATTTTACACTCCCTGTAGATGCCATAAAGCCGGGCCTCCTCTGTGGGGTCCCGCAGCCCCCGACGTCGGCGAAAGCGCCCGAAGGCCCGTCGTGCCGCGGAGCAGGCCGCACGGAGCTCACCCAGCTCCGGCGACCACCAGTAAACCGCCCGCCTGTGCGGGCGGTTATAGCTCCGCGGCATCGACGCGTCACACACCTCCGTTAACGACTCTCGAAAACGGAGGGCGGACGCGTCGATTCCTTCACTCTGAGGCGGCCATCTCCAGCTTTGGATAATGGCCGCCTCCTCAGCTAGCTCCCGGTTGAGGGAGCAGAGGGCCCAGCGCGGGAACGGCGTCCCCCGGGGGGGGCGAGCTCCCGTGTCAGCTTCGGAGGTGGAGACTTCAAATCTGATATATCTGTGATCAGATAGAGTCTCCACCTCCTCCAGCACACGCCACCCCCGGACACGGCGCGCGACAGGCGGGGAGGCGAACGTTACGTCCACCACCGAGCCCCCGTTCCGTCGCACGCACGTGTGAACCGTTCCCCTGTTGAGGAGGGACAGTCCAACCTCGACTGCCCACTCCTCAACCGCCAGGCCTCGCAGGTCCGTGGTTACCGCTCCCCACGTCCTAGACTTGGCGTTCAAGTCGCCAAGCAGGACGACAGGGAGCGGCGACAGCCGCCTTACCGCAGGCCCCAGCGAGCTGAGAAACCTCTCAAACTCCACCAGGGCCCGGTTGGAGGAGAAGTACACGCCGACTAGCGCGTACTCCCCCCAGACGGCTGTCACGAACCCGCTGCCCCTCTCACGGACCGAGAGCGTTGTGCCCGGGCAGTAGATCGCCACGGAACCGTCCAGATCCCCTGCCCAGTTGTTCTGGGCGGGGACGTGGTACGGCTCCGCAGCGACCACCATACCAATGCCCCACTCTGCCGCTGACTGGACCATAAGATCCTGTGCAGCGGCAGAGTGGTTCAAATTCGTTTGGAGGCAGCTGACTTGGACGTACTCCATCAAAGTTCCATGTCAGCTGCCTCCTGCCTAGGGCTCTCCATGCTCGCTGAGGGCGTAGGGACTACGCCCTCCAATCTAGCCCCAGGTGCCGGGAGCGTACTCACTGAGGGCGGGGGCGCAGAGACTACACCCACCAGTGCAGCCCCAGGTGTGGGGGTGCTCCGTTTCTTAACGGTGGGGGGCTTGCAATTAGCCCCCCCCATATAATGGTTCGCCGGTCTTCCTGCGTCAGCACACACGGCACAGTGGAGCTTTTCAGCCCCACAATCCTGTGCCGTGTGTCCCTTCTTCCCGCACCGGAAACAGAGGGCACTCCTCTCCACCTCCGAGTGACACAGTGCACCAGTGTGGCCCAGACCCATGCACCGGAAGCAGCGCAGCGGCTTCTCTTCCAGTGCCTGGATTCGGGCCCCCGTCCACCCCACCTCTAGACGTCCCGCCTCTATTAGATTTCGGGCAGAACTTACTGGGAGGGTGAGATGCAACACCCCCCCGCTCCAGCCGCCGTACCTGATGCTGCCCGCCCGAATCAGTTCGGTCGGGCAGCCAGTCTTTTTCTGGATTGCCTCCAGTACGTCCCTAACTTCAACCGTCTCATCGAGACCGACAACCCTAATATCCGCCTTCTTGACGGGTCTTGTCACTACAGCTACGTCGGTTAAAGCCGCCGTCAGCTGTAGTGCCAAGACTTCTGCTTTCTCCCGGCCACCAGCGCCCGAGATCTCAATGATCCTAACGCCAGTGACCGTTTCCCGCATTTTTAGGTTGTCGATCCCAATGTTCGACGGTTGTATCACTTCCTTGGCACTAATCAGTGCCGCCCGGTAACTAATACCCTTGGCTACCGCCTCCGGGCGGAGGGTTACCACCACCGCCTCAGAGGTAGGCACCGAGGGTAGTTTCGGCACAGCCTTCGCCAGTTTCGTCCCTTTTCGCGCCGCCGTATTAGCAGTATTAGCCGCAGCCGGAACAGAGACCTGTGCAGCGTTCTTCTTTTTTGGTCGGCGTGCGACCACCGACCATGACTCCCCACTTAATATTTCTCCCCCGACTCGCGCGTCCACATTTGGCAATGGGGCCCATTCCACGCCTAGCGGAGGGACTGGCGGAGAGTCCACCGGCACCACCGGCACCGCCGGCACGGTTGGCACCTGGTTTGGAGCGCCCACCTTCTGCGGTGTTACTGGCGCATGAGCTCCAGAATCCTTCTTTCTTTTAGGAGCCGGTTGGCTCCCATCTGAGTCGCCTGTCACTTTGGCAGGCTGTTGCACTTGTTGTGCCAGAAGCTTTCCTTCCAACTCCATGAAGCGGACATTAATTTGTCCCACTGTGGTTTGGAAGGATTGCTCCAAACCCCCCACTGCCGCTAGCACCTCCTGCAACTGTTGGGCCACCAACTCTGCCTGCGGAGGGGGAGGAGGAGGAGGTGTAATAGCCTTACGGTTCACCTCCTGCCTCCAGGCCTTCAATTGCTCTCGCAAGTCGTCCACCTGTCGGCGAAGGACCCGGGTTTCCCGCCGAAGGCGTGCAGTCTCATCTGAGTCCGTCCGAAGAAGCAGTACATCCACCACGTCCTTCAGCCCCTTCGCTGCATTCTTCAACTGCCCGATACACGGCCCGCTGAGATGCCCCGACTTTTGGCAGACATTTAATATGCTGTCAACCTCACGGCCAGCAAGAGACCGCACCTGGTCTGTGTCCAGTGTGTCGAGATCCACCTTGGTCTTATCAGTTGACCTCACCACCTGGACTTCCTGTGCTGCACTTTTGGCAAGCACCCGCTCAACGACCTCTGTCGTACCACTAGCCGACGCGTGTCTAACACCAGTAGTATTGCCAAGATATGTTCTTGGCTTGCCCCTCCGCGCAGTATTTTGCTTCGGCACCTCCGTAAGATCCCTCTCCACCTCTTTTTCGCCTTTTCTGTCCTCGAAGAATCGCTTTGAGGACGAACCAGCACCTCCTGAGACAATCGGAGTCATTCCCAACGAGTAATCTGCCGATTCCTCGAAGTAAATCTCGACAGCGTCATCATTGTCGGAGTCAACAACAACCGACATAGTTCAGGTTTCTAGATAGGGGGATACACCCCCCTATCCCAAACACAAAGACCCTATGTCAAACACCACCCCAGTCCGCAAGAAACAACAGAATCCGAGATAACAATTTCGCCAAAGTCCAAAAGAGAAGGAAATCCAACAAAAACCGTGTGAAAAGCCGAGTCGTTTTAACAAAAAAGGAAACAAAACAACGAAGACAAACACACCAACACAAAGAAAACCAGAACACATCGACACCTACTATACCTCAACTCGACTAACGTACCTCACTCGACTCAACCTAACCTAACCTTTTTTTTTTTTTTTTTTTTTTTAACGTGGGGAAATGCATTTACGCATCCCCTCCCAGTCCGGGGGGACGAGGAGGGGTATGTGGGACTCACCCGGCGCTAGTCGCCGGGAATACCCACTAAAACCCCACGGCCGTCTGTCGCCTTCCTGGGGTGACACGGGTCCGTACTAGGCAATCACCGCGTCACCCCAGCGACCGGCCCGGCCTGATGTTAAGCCGGGCCCCATCCGGGCAGCCTGGCAAGCTGCCCTATCCTTCTGCCGGACTGGTGCAATGGGAGGTGGGTCCCCCGATCCACCCCCCCAGTCCGGCATTAGGGCGGCGGAAGAGCTCGGGCGAACCGGCCCCTCCTGCCGCCCGTTCTTCTGCGCCGGAGAGGGTCCGCTCGGGCATCCGCCTCACGGACCCTCTCCGCGGCCTCCTTCTGCAACATAACCTGTTCACAGAAAGAGGCCACCTCATTCCAAACATTCTCACTGCCGAGCATGGCTTTCACCACACCCGACAGCGAGAGGTCCGCCCCGACCGCCGCCTCCAGAGTGCGGCGCGGCTCAGACCACGCAGCACACTCAGAAAGAGTGTGCTGCGCAGTGTCTTCCGCCGCACCACACTCGTGGCAGGCGGCTGTTGGCTCCCTTCGAGCAATCCTGTGCAGGTACCATCCGAAGCAACCATGCCCGGATAACACCTGCATAACCTTTTTTTTTTTTTTTTTTTTTTTACGGGGGGAAAATCCTCATGGATACCCGGCCGCGCGGGGGCGCAACCGGGTTCTGCCGGACTCCTACCGGCTAAAAACCCCCCGGTACTCCCGCATCGTCTTCAGGGAGGGGGACTGGGAAATCCGGCCTAGCCTTAACTACCAGTCCCCCGCCGACGATCGCCCACCCTCATGGCGGGCCCTTCACGCCCCCCCTACAGGGAGGGGCCGCGGGAATGACTGTGAGTACCCAGTCATTCCCGCCCGGCGAGGTGGTGGATAGTTCAAGTGCGGGAGAAGGCGCCCCCGCGCCTATCCCCCGCTATCCACCACCAGGGGGTGGGAAACGGCGATCGTACGCACGCCGCCTCCCTCCCCCTCTCCGCCTGCGGAGCGGCGCCGCGAGAGGATCGTCTTCCCGCGCCCGCTCCGCCGCCTCCTTCTGCGACATCACTTCTTCGCAGAAGGAGGCGAAAGCCGCCCAGGACTCCTCACTCTGCAGCATGGATTTGACTACGCTGGGGAGTGAGAGGTCCCGCCCAACCACCGCCGTCAGATCGCGGCGCTGCTCGAACCAGGCCGGGCACACTTCCAGTGTGTGCCGTGCCGTGTCCTCCGCAGCGCCGCAGTCGTGGCACGCTGGGGTTTCCTCCCTCCGTATTCGGTGCAGGTGGGATCCGAAACATCCATGTCCGGACAACACCTGCACCTGACGGAACGAGAGGAAACCGTGGGACCGACCGAGCCAGTCCTGCAGGACCGGCCCGATCGCGTCCAACGTCCAGCGGCCGAAGACGGCGGTGGCGAGGTCCGCTGTCCAATGGTGGACGACGGCTTCCTTCGCCTCGCGTCGGACGGCCTCCCGTTCTTCCGCGGCGGGGTGCTCACCGAGAGCCCTCCGCCGCGCCGTCCACTCGTACACCCTGGCGAGCACCCACGCCTCGAGCTCCCAAGGCGGGGTGCCAGCCAGGGCGCACGCCGCCGCGAGGCCCACTGAGCGGTAGGCTCTCGCCACCCGCTGGGCTATGGCCCTTTGGGGCCTCCGTAGGGCGGTGGCGTTTTCCCTCCGGTGGAGGGAGTCCGCCCAGATGGGGGCCCCGTAAAGGGCCATACTCTTCAGGATGCCGGCATACAAATGCCGGCATCTCGCCCTCGGCCCCCCCAGATTTGGGAGGAGCCATGCGAGGGCGCCCGCCGTTTTTAGCAGGCGGCGCGACAGCTCGCTGAAATGCGGGCCGAAGCGCCACCTGCTGTCGAGCACAAGGCCCAGATACTTCATCTGGGCCTTGACCTCGACCCTGACGCCCTGGACCACGATGTGGGCGTCAGGGGGGGTGCGCTGCCGAGGCCCGTGGAAGAACACGGCCTCGGTCTTGCCCAGCGCCACCCCCAATCCTAGGCGGCGGATCCTTTCAGCGACCAAGGATCCGCCCGCCGAGGCCAGACTGGCCGCCTCCCTGTAGTCCCTCCCCCGGGCTGTGAGGAGAGTGTCATCTGCATAGCATATGACACTCGTGCCACGGAGGAGGGCGCCCCGTAGGAGCCAGTCGAATCCGATGTTCCACAGGAGGGGTCCGAGCACGGACCCCTGTGGAACACCGGACTCTGCGCCGTACCGCCTCATCCTGGCCTCGCTGTCGACGAGGAGGACCACCCGGTCCTCCAAGTAGTCGGCCAGGAGTCGACGCAGGTACGGAGGCACCCCGTGATACCGGAGTGCCTCCAAAATGGTCGAGTGGGGGACGGAGTTAAAGGCGTTGGCTATGTCGAATGACACAGCCAAAACCCCGTCCCCCGCCTCGACGGCCTCCCGCACCTGGCCCTTGAGTAGGGCCAGCGCGTCGATTGTCGAACGCCCCCTTCGAAAGCCGAATTGGGCGTTCGACAAATCCGGCCCCACCATCTGAAGGTGGCCGTTCAGCCGGGCGGCGACGACCCCCTCGAACAACTTACCGACCTCATCGAGCAGAACGATGGGTCGGTATGCCGAGGGGGAGTCCGCGGGGCGACCCTCCTTTTGGAGGAGGCACAGCTGCCCCTCCTTCCACAGTTTCGGGAACCTCCCAGTCGTGAGACACGAATTGAAGAGGTCCCGAAACCTTCCCTCCATCTTGGGGGCGGCGATGGCCACCACCCGTGCGGGAACACCGTCCGGTCCAGGGGCCGTCTTCTTCGCGCGGAGGCGTATAGTCCCCGCGCGAAACTCCTCGGCCGTGACCGGCGGTATCTCCTCTTCGGGTGGCGCCGCCCCCCGCGGCGGGTCCATTGCTGGTGGGGTGAAGTGGGTCCTGGGCGGGAACAGGGACCGGACCACCCCATCCAGCAATGTCGGCTCGAGGGTCTCCGTTAGGGGGGGACCGAAGGGGCGCAGTTTGTTCCGCGCCGCCTTGTATGGCCTCCCGTAGGGGTCCCTATCGAGACCCTCGAGCATCTCGGCCCGCGCCGCATCGTCGGCAGCGCGTATCGCCGACTTGAGGACCGCCTTCGCCTCAACATACGCGGCGTAGAGGCGGTCCTCGTTCGCCGCGTCTCGGGCGCTGCGCCGCCGACTCCGCGTGTAGGCCCGCCTGGCCGCCACGCAGGCGGCCCGGAGCCCCGCCAGCTCCTCGGACCACCAATACACGGCCCGACGGGGGGCCGGACGGCGGGACCGAGGCATGCTAAAGTCGCATACCTCGGTCAGGGACCCTCTCAGCGCCGCCGCCGCGGCGTCCACGTCCAAGACTTCGGCTCGGGGCGTGAGCCAGTCCTGGAGGAACGCCGCCTCCTCAGCCGCCTCCCTGTCTAGGCGGGTGAGAGCCCACCGAGGGAAAGGGGACTGGCCCGAGCGGGCCATCCCCCTAGGGCTCTGGGTGGAGACATCGAACCGCACGTAGCGGTGGTCCGACATGGTCTCCACCATCTCCACCCGCCAGTCCACGACGCGGGCGGCAAGCAAGGGAGTGGCGAACGACACGTCCACCACGGACCCTCCCTGCTGCCGCACACACGTGTGGACTGTCCCTCTGTTCAGGAGGGACAGACCGGTCGAGGCCGCCCAAAACTCCACGGCGCGGCCCCGGATGTTGCAGGAGGCGGCTGGGTTGCCCCATGCCCCCGACTTGGCGTTCAGGTCGCCCAGGACGACGACCTGACGCGGCGCTGCCCGCCCGACCACTGCCGTGAGGACTTCGAGAAAGTTCTCGAAGTCCGACAGAGGCCGGTTTGGGGAGAAATAGACCCCCACCAGGGCCATTTCTCCCCCCCACGCGGTGGCCACGTAACCCGGTCCCCTCTCTAAGAGCGAGAGGGGAGGGGAGTCCGTGGAAGACCGCGGCACTAGTGCCACCAAGCCGTCCGAGTCACCCAGCCAACTGCCGGGGACCGAGTACGGCTCGGCGACCACCGCCACGTCCACCAACCACTCAGCCATGGACTGCATGAGCAGGTCCTGGGCTGCTCTGCAGTGGTTGGTGTTCGCCTGGAGGATGCGATGTCGGCCCCTATCCATTAATCGGACATCGCACCCCCCTCCTCCACGGCCGCCGAGGGCCCTGCGACAGGGCTGGCGGTGGCAGCGACAGGCAGGGTCCGTGCCTGCGCTTTGCCCTTCTTAAGGGGAGGATTGCAGCTCCTCCCCTTCATCACGTGGCCCGCCGGGCGGCCACTGGCAGCGCACACCGCGCAGTGCGGTTTGGCGGCCTTACAGGACGCGGACTTGTGCCCGTCCTTCCCGCAGCGGTAACAACTGTCCGTCCTGTCGACCTTGGACGGACAGAGGGCCCGAGTGTGCCCGACCCCGAAGCACTTGAAGCAGCGCAGAGGCTGGTCTTCAAGTGCTCGGACTGCCCCCGAGCTGAAGCCAAGGGCAAGATGGCCCTTGGCGAGGACAGCTTTGGCGGCGACGACTGGGCACTCAACACGAACTGTGCCCATGCCACCGCGGCCGGGCCTCATAGCTCCGGTCTTTACCGCTGCGGCGTCGCAGCCCCCTATTGCTGCGACCGCCGCTGCTACCTCCTCTTTGGTGACTGAATCGTCGAGGTCAGTCACCTCCAGAGTGGTAGCCTTGATGGGCCTGGCCACCTTGGCCGCATCCGCAATGACCTCTTGCAACTTGGCTGCAAAGAGGTCAGCGTTGGCGCTGCCCTGTGCCCCGGAGAACTCGAAAAGCCGAGCTCCGGCTTGGGTTCGGCGGCACGTCACTTTACCGATCCCAAGTTTTTCGGGATCGGCGTTGGTACGCGCCCGCATCATGACGGACGCGTACGTTTCCCCGCGCTCCTCGGCTTCCGCGGTGAGCGTCACCACAACGGCCGCGGATTTCGGAGGAGCCAAGCTCTTCTTGGTGCCGGCGGGGGCCTTTTTTGCCGCGGGAGTAGCTGCGGCAGGCTTAGGGGCAGGTTTGGCGGCAGGCTTGGGGGCGGACTTCTTGCCCTTACCCTTTCCCTTGCCTGCCGTCTGGGACGGGCCAGCTGAGGAGGGAGCAGGGACGGCAGGGGCGGCCGCCGCCTTTTTGGTGGCTCTTGCCTTTTTCTTCCCCACCACCTCTGTCCACCCTTGCTGGTTGGACGGGCCGGCAGGAGGCAGGGGCGCGTCTTCCCTCTGGGCAGACGGTTCCGGCTGTTGCTGCCGTTTGTCTGCCGCGAGGGGTGGCCTGACGCGCTTTTCGGGCAGCAGCCGATCCTCAATTCCCGCGAAACAGGCTCTCGTGAAGGCCCTCTCCTCCATGACAACCTTTCGGATAATTTCCTCAAGGTTGGAGGGGGGGGCCTCAACCGCGGGTCTTGGCTCGGCTTGAGGCCGGGCCGTGGCTTCAGCCAGCTTCTGATGCAGCTGGCTGACCTCTGACTGCAGGCGATCAACTCTCGCCTGCAGCTGCCGCGTCTCGTCGGTCGCTGTGCGCTGCATCAGCTCCCGAATGATGCCGCGCATGCTCGCGGCTCGGCACTTGAGGGACTTTTGGAAGGTCCCTTTCAGGTTGGAGGACTTCGAGGCGATCTCCACGATCTCCTCTTGGTCCTCCTGGGCCATCTGGTCCAACTCGGCCAGAGAGTGGTCCGAGTATAGGACCGTGGACGCGCCATAGCCGGACCTAGCCCGGGCGGCGCTGGTTCGCTGCTCTTTGGCGGCGACCCGCTCCTCCAGATCTTGCTGGACCTGCTCCCGCCGAGCCAGGTCCAGCTGGCGTTGTGCACCCGCAAGGCCCACGTCGTGGGTGTCTGCCACGGTCTTCTTGGCCTTGGACTTCTTCGACTTTCTCGAAGCCGAAGAGTCCGAGGACCTATCGGACCTAACCTTCAGGAAGGCCCGCTTCCGCGATTCGAGACGGCTCGGTGTCACCATCGAACCGTCCGATTCAAAAACAGTGGACTCAGTGTCGGACTCCGACAATTCGCCCACTCCGCTGAAAAGGCTGGCCGCAGATGGTGCGCGGCTAGCCTCTGACGCCACCGCGTCATCGGGTTGGCCCTGAGAAGGGCCTTTGGGTTGGCCCTGAGAAGGGCCTTTGATGAAACGCCCGAAGGCATCTCTCGCAGGCATTGGCATGATTGCCTCCGCGAATGTCGTAACAAACCGCTAGGTGACAGCTACGACGCACAGTGCACTTTAGCCGAACACCGGTCTGCCACTCCGTTACGGTGGTCAGAACCGGGTCGTTGCCCAGGGAACGCGACGAGGACGCAAGCACTGTGGGGGGTTCCCCCAAGCACCTGCATAACCTAACCTAACCTAACCTAACCTAACCTAACCTTTTTTTTTTTTTTTTTGTTTACGGGGGGAAAATCCTCATGGATACCCGGCCGCGCGGGGGCGCAACCGGGTTATGCCGGACTCCTACCGGCTAAAAACCCCCCGGTACTCCCGCATCGTCTTCAGGGAGGGGGACTGGGAAAACCGGCCCAGCCTTAACTTCCAGTCCCCCGCCGACGATCGCCCGCCCTCATGTCGGGCCCTTCACGCCCCCCCTACAGGGAGGGGCCGCGGGAATGACTGTGAGAACCTATCCTAACCTAACCTAACCTAACCTAACCGCAAGCTAACCTAAAGGTTAGGGCAAACCAAAATTATAATGGGGGGGTGACTCGAATGCAAAGAGTCTACATGCAAACAACAAAAAAAAAAAAAAAAAAAAAAAAAAAAAAAAAAAAAAAAAGCCAGTGGCAGATAGGCTAATAGAAACACCGGTACCATTCACAGGGATACCTCATCCTGCCAAACATATCATGCGGCAGTTCACTTGCCTGGTAGACCAGCAAATAGTTGCAGAGGAAACGAACAACAAAACCTGCTACTATACAGACGGTAGTAAACTTGAAAACAAAGTGGGCGCTGCTATCTCTATATGGAAAGGAACGATGGAGATAGGGAACCAAAAGCTTAAACTACCGTCTTACTGCACTGTCTACCAGGCTGAACTGCTGGCTATATGTAAGGCTGCGGAGTTGGCGACTGATAGAAAGGATACACAAGTCGCTATAATTAGTGACTCAGGGTCTGCCCTGGAAACCGTCACTAACAACTACTCACTGCATTCACTAGCGATTAACACCAGAGCTAGTCTGGAAAAAGCCAACAGACAAAACATCCAGATAAGTCTGTACTGGATCAAAGCTCACGCAGGTCTGGAGGGCAACGAAAGGGCAGACCAACTTGCAAAACAAGCGGCTCTACTGACAAAAACAAAACCGCATTATGATAAATGCCCCATCTCATTCGTACGAAGGGAGATCAGGCTTCGATCCATAGAGGAATGGGATTTGAGGTATAAAAACAGTGAAGTCGCCAAAACAACTAAGATCTTTCCTGACGTCGCCTATTCTCACAAAGATATAAGAACAATGGCCTTAGAAAACATCACCACCCAGTTGCTAACGGGGCACGGCGGATTCTCTGAGTATTTGAACCGATTCAAATGCAAGGAGAACCCGTCTTGCATCTGTTCCCCTAACACCGCGGAGACAGCCGCACATGTAGTATTTGACTGTCCAATATATATGATAGCAAGATATAACGCCTGTCAAGAATTGGGTATTAATATAACAGAACAAACTGCAAACAAGATTATAATGAATAGGGAAACACGACAAAGATTTATAGAATTTGCGACAAATGTAATAAGTAAAGTCAATAAAAGAAACAAATAAAAGAAATAGTTAACATAAAAATAAATATTATATAGAACGAATAAGATATACGGTAGTAATTAATTAATAATGAAATAGAATCGTAGGAAAATATGCTAAACCAAAATAAGGAATAGATCTCTGATTACGTTAGAGGAAACCTGTTTATTAAAAAAAAAAAAAAAAAAAAACCGCAAGCTAACCTAACCTAACCGCAAGCTAACCTTTTTTTTTTTTTTCGCGTCGCGGCAGTCAATAACGAGGGGAGGGGTGCTTCCCCCAACGAACCTTGGAGGCGATGCATCGAACGCAATGCGCTTGCCCCGGCCTGGCAGACCTACATGCGATCTTGGCGAAGGACCCGCCCTAGTCCAACGTCCGCAGGCAATCTCTATGGCGGCTGGAGGTCATTTCTGACCTGACGCTGCCTGGCTCGCCGACTGCGGGAGGGGACCCTTCCGGTCAACCGCTCCCTTACCCTTTCCGCCACCTCCTTCGTCAGCATGACTTGCTCACAGAAGGAGGCAACGGAGATCCACCCACTCTCGCTCTCAACCATGGTTTTAATCACGTTCGACAGCGAGAGATCGGGCCCCGTAACCACGATCATGTCCCGACGCAGCGACTCCCACGCAGGACAGACTGCCAGAGTGTGCTGTGCGTCGTAGACGTCACAGCCACAATGATGGCACACGGCACTTGACTCCCGGCCAATGCGACACAGGTAGCTTCCAAAACATCCATGTCCCGAAAGTACCTGTGTCAGCCGGAAAGTGAGAGTGCCGTGTCGTCTGCGTAACCATTCCATAAGATATGGTCTTATGGCCCCCACAGTAACTACGCCCGAGCTGGGTCGCTCGAGTCTCCGTTGCCACTCCTCAATAACCTGGGACTGGATGAGCTCGAGAGATCGAGGCGCCGGTTGCAGACCTCGCTCATGTGCCTCTTTGCGCCACTTGTACAGTGACGCGAGGGCTCGCGCTTCCAGTTCCCAGGGAGGATATCCAGCCAATAGGGAGGCAGCCTCGAAGGAGACCGTACGATACCCGCGGGCCGCCCTTACGGCCATCAGCCTCTGCGGCCTCCGTAGGGAAGCCACATTGCGAGGCGACAAACTGTCGGCCCACACAGGGGCCCCGTAAAGGGCCATGGATCGCACGATCCCCGCATAGAGCTTTCGGCAGGTGGAATCCGGACCCCCCAGATTGGGCAGCAATCGTGCTAACGCGCCAGCCGCACCAATCAGACGGGGGGTCAACTGCTTGAAATGATGTTCGAAGTTCCATCGGCTATCCAGGATGAGGCCAAAGTATCTCATCTCGGATTTAATGCCGATCGAAACGCCTCCCACTATGATTCTGAACTCTCGAGGTGGCGCATGCCGGGGCCTGTGAAAACACAGCGCCTCGGATTTGTGAAGCGCCACCTCTAGTCCCAAACGCTGGATTCTGCCGAGGACTTGAGCAACCCCAGCTGTGGCCAGGATCGCGGCTTCGTGATACGACTTACCCTTCGCAATGACTAGAGTGTCGTCTGCGTAACAGACGACAGTCAAGCCACGGAGGAGCGCACCTCGCAACACCCAGTCGTATCCGATATTCCACAGGAGTGGGCCAAGGACCGATCCCTGTGGAACACCGCACACAACGTCTCGCTGACACATTCCTATAGGACCTGGGAAGATTACACACCTCTCCGAGAGGTAATCCCCGACTATGCGACGAAGGTAGTTCGGCACTCTGTGATAACAGAGCGCCTCCCTAACGCAGGGCCAGGGCAGGGTATTGAAAGCGTTCGCGATGTCTAAAGACACCGCTATCACCACCCCGCCTTGAGCTATTGCTTCCTCCGCCTGACTTCTCACCTGCACAATCGCGTCCACGGTGGAGCGTCCCTTACGAAAACCGAATTGGTTCACCGCCAGGTCCGGTCCCACGCACGTCAAGTGGCTGACGAGGCGGTCTGCAATGACTCTTTCGAAAAGTTTGCCTGCCTCATCAAGCAGTACTATGGGTCGGTACGCAGACGGCGAATCCGCAGGAATTTTCCGGTTTTCCACCGCTTCGGAAAATGACCCCGCTCCAGACACGCACTGAGTAGTCCTAATAGTCGGTGCTCGAAGGCCTCGCAGGCCAGGACCGAGGCACGGCCAGGAATGCCATCGGGTCCCAGGGCGGTGTTTTTCGCTCTGTTATATCCTGGATATGTATGCGAAAGGGCTAACTTGATACAATAGTGCTAAATCAGCAATATCTAGTCAGCCCAGCATTAGCATACAACCAGCACGGTCAGTTAGCATAAACCCGCGGTACGGGTCGGACTCATTTTCTCTACAAAATCTTATATCAATTGTATTCTAATTCTAATTCAATGTTTAATGTGTTTAACTGTAATAAATATTATATCTCATATTATAACAAAAATATATATTTTTTTTAAAAAGAGGTTCAAGCCTTTCCGTATAACAGCTCGAAGGCTAATCACCGCCGCCCTGAACTCTTCCCAGGTCACGTCGGGCACTACGTCTACGTCGGGTTCAGCTGCGGTCGGAGTCATACGGGGTGGTGAAAACTCCTCCCTAGAAGGGAACAGAGCGCCCACCACCTCACCAAGGAACTGCAACTGAAGACTCTGCGTTACCGGAGGGGCTCACTGCCGGAGTTTGCCACGTACAGACTGGTACGGGCGGCCCCACGGGTCTCGCTTGAGCGTCTCTAGCAGCTCCACCGGGCAAGGTCCTTAGAGCGCTCGATGGCCCGTCGGAGGGTGAGCCTGGCTGCTCTATATCCCTCGTACAGCTCCGCGTCTTCGGGGTCTGCGATCTGTGATCGGCATCGCCTACGCCTATTCCTGGTGTACAAGCGTCCACCTCCTCGAGAACTCTCCAGTCCCGAACCACCTCACCCTTGACGTCCGTGGCAGGAGTGCCGTGGATTTGGCACTCCTAGCACCAGGACGGGGCGTCATGAAGGGCGGCGAGCCAGCAGCGGGCAGAGTAATCACGGCTACCGAGCCTCACCACCCACCCAATTGCAATCATCGGGTGAGACGAAGTACGGTTCGACCATCACGGCGACGTTGATCGACCACTGCGCCAGGCTTTGCAACCGCAACCTAACGTAACCTTACCTATCTAGTCATCTAGGTTCACAATGTGGATGCCTGCCTCCTTAACGGGTCTTGCTACAGTTGCATAGTTCGCAATTGCCACTATAAGACAAACTTTACTATGATTTTTTTTTTTCAGTGACAGGCCTGACCCGATTTAAAACCGGGCCCCATCTGGGCAGTCTAGCAGGCTACTCTTTCCGTCTCCTGGACTACTGCTTCTGTTAGTTGCAGGTGGGTCCAACGACCCCCTCCCATCCTTCCCGCCCCGTCCAGGGTGACGAAACACCGTGTCGTGTACGCGTAGAATTGGCTGTACTTCGAACCGGGTCTTCCTGATTTCGGGACAAGCCGGCCGAGCACCGTCACTGTATCCACAATACGCTGTCCGAACGTCTGGAAACGGGGCTCAAAACGCCATTTCCCGTCCAGAGTGAAGTTCAGATATTACATGTGGGCCTATACCCAGACGGTTTGCCCTCGCACAGAGATGGTTGGCCCAGGGGGGCGAGCCGCAAAGAGGGTCGTGAAACATCATGGCCCTAGTCTTCTCAGCTGCAACCCTGAGACCAAACATCTCTGTGCGCCTGAACACAAGGGCTTTAACCTCGTTGACCAAGCGTGCCATTTTCATCCACTCTCGCTCTTGGGCGTACTCCACCAGGGAGCACACCTGCCGAATCGGGGAACACCCAGTCGTAGCCCACGTTCCACTGGAGCGGTCCTAGGACCGACCCCTGTGGAACCCCACACTCAGTCGGACTCCGTATCACGGCGCTTCGCCTGTCTTCGTAAATGATCTCCCGGTTGTTGAGATAGTTGGCCATCAGCCGCTGAAGGTACAGGGGCGCCCCGTCTCTTAATGGTAGGGAGTTCACAGTTAACCTACCACACACCACAGTGGAGCTTTTCAACTCTGGGAGTGAAAGGAGTAGTATTTCCTCGCTCCAGAGACCATGTCTGATGGTGCCCGCCCGTATCTGTTCGTGCGGACAGCCAGTCTTGGTCTGTATGGCTTCCACCACCGACCCAAACCTCCACTGTTTCGACGAGACCGACAGCCCGAACGTCTGCCTTTTTGACAGCTTGACCTTACAGCCACGACGACTAAAGTCACCTTTAGCTGCTGTGCCAAGTTGCCGATCCCTATATCCGAAGGTTTCAGAATCGCCTTCGCGACAATTAATTTTTTTTTTAATACTTAATACCTTAATATTATGTAAATAGGAACAATTAATCACATTTTTTTTTAAACTCTTCCTGGTTGATATTTCACCCTTAGCCATTAAGGCCATTATCGAACGTAATCAGAGGGAGTTAAAGTTTTTTTTTTTAATCGATAAAAAAAAACATTAAAACAATAACAATATGTATCAAGATCGAGGCATGTCTGTTATTACTAACATTACAATAAAAGACGTGACTTTTATATTTAATATTATTTAATTAATTTAAATGCATTTTGGTTTAATGTTCCAATATAATACAATTACAATAAGTAAACCTATACATAAAAAGTCGAAATTATAAAGGAGCTGTCAATTCGCCCCGTTTCACTGTCGATGCTCCCCTCCGCCCCCATCCGCCCCATCCGCCCCCTTCCCTCGCGGCAACACTCCGAGTCGCTCTCACAGCATACATACCCGTTATTGAAATTGAAAAGTACAATTAATATGTATTATATTATATAAGAGACAATAAGAGAGATGACAAGTGAGTACTCATCAGGTTCAACACACATACCAACTCGTCAGACACACAAATACGGGGACACATACATGCTTTACAACAAACAGAAATACAAACATACTTATTATACTAATGTGATAATTTGTGTAAAGGGTTCTTTCTAAGCGTTTAATGTTTAACGTCGTCCCTGAAATTTACAACTCGAATGAGTGTGCTGCTCAAGTGACTGCTCAACTCTGAGGCAGGCAGTGCTAAAATGAGCGCCCTTTTCGAATGAGCGCAGTGCTCAATGTGAGAGCGATCAATATTATGCAATGAATAGTGGTAAAGCGTTATTTTGTAGTAGTATTTAATACTGTTTATCACTTACATGGCATCAATGTATGTACATATATTTTATATATATATATATATATTTAAAAGTAGTCCTACAAAAAGGTCCGACTCCCGCGGGGTCGCGAGTACTAAGCGACGTTGTAAAGTTCCATTGTATCCCGGGGAAGCGAGTGACAAGCCGAAACCCACAGACTCGCAGCGAACTCACCACTTCAACAGTTAACTCAAAGGCTTGAACCAAGTATTACACTCAAATTAACCAATGATCATCCGAAATTATGTTGCACTCTATTGAACTCAGGAAATGTACACGCACTTTCCTTTTGCACCGTCTATTCCTCTCTTTATCGCGCACACGCACACACACGCACACACGCACACACGTACACACGCAACAGGCATACACAAAATAAATTATTTGTTCGTAACGTGAGCGCCCCCACAGAGACGCTACACGTAGTGGTGCGGCGACAGCATGGGCTCGGTGTCGGCGGCGGCGGCGGCGGGGCCGGTGCGGGGGGAGGCGCGGGGCGGGGCGGGGGGCAGGAGGCCGCACAGCCGGCACCGGAAGAAGTGCGCGCAGTTAAGGAGCGGTCCCCGAGTGAACGGGGAGCGGCCGCCGCGCGCCTGGAAGTGCCGGTAGCGGCCGCGGTTCAGCTGCTCGTTGGTCGTCATGCCGAGGCACACCACCTGGGGTCGCAAACGGACATACTATGTACTGCGTGAAATATGACATACTTTCACACCGGATAAACTTGATAAATGCCCTAGACGTCCTCAACTCAATAACATGTGAAAATAAAAATAGAAAAACAAAATGGTAATGTAGCTTCATAGCAATGATTGTAAAAGCAATTGATTGTATTACAAGATTTAACGAACGACATTCAGCCGATAGGCCACTGACCAGGTAAAGCTGGCAGGAGGTCAGCACGGAGACCCAGAAGAGATGGAAGATCGCGTTGAGCAGCACCCACACGACCCAGGCGCTGCAGGAGCTCCAGGCGAGCGGCACCTCCAGCGGCGACGCGCCCGGCGGCGGCGCGCACTCCGCCTGCAGGTAGCGCCACGCGCCCCAGACCATCCACGCGCACATCGCGACCAGGCACACCAGGAACCCGATGAAGTGCCGGTGGTTGTTGGCTCCTGCGGGGAACAGCGCCGGGGGTCAGTCGGGTGTCGCGTGTCGTGTGTCGCGTGTCGCTGTCGCGCGTCGCGGTGCGCACTGACCGATGCAGTTGGCGACCCAGGGGCAGTGGTGGTCGAAGCGCGCGACGCAGCGGTTGCAGACGGAGCAGTGCTTGGAGCGCAGCGGCCGCCGCACGAGACACGCGGAGCAGAACCGCGACGAGTCGAACCCTCCGCCCGGGCCGCCGCCGCCTCCGCCCTCCGACAGCTCGATAATTGTCTGTTGACACCGACACGAATAAACAAAACAAAAAAAAAAAAAAAAAATTGCTCATTTTTAATAATAAATTTTCAATAAAAAAAAAATCAGGAAAAATGCGTTTTCCGAGGGCTTAGAAAATGATAAATCTGACCTGAAACTTGTCAGTCCTGGTAGCGGTGATGACACCGGGATCACTGCGCCACGACCTCAGGAACGTGTACCAGAGCAGCCCCGAGCTGGCCAAGAACAACACTGTGGCACCCCACCACACTACCGGTGCCACAAACACCAGCCACGTGATGTAGAACCAGGCCTGCATATGTCACGACATTTAACAAAAATATTCAAATTCTTAATATATGTATATTTGTAATAAATAATTGACTGTATGTAGCCTCACCTTAGTAGCTAAGTATACGCTGAGGGGAAATATATTTTTAAGTTCATCATCAAACAGCAGATTACTCATAAAGTGCAACAGTGCATAAAAACAGACGAGGAAGAGTATCTTCAGGGGATAGTTTACATCCATCTCAAGAGTGAGGCCAGTTAAGTAGAAGGCCATAAAGGGCATCACCACTACACACCACCACCGGAATTTCTGCAAACACAAATCCATAACACTTATATAATGATGTATTGGTATGTTATATTAGATTTAACAAAAGCAAAATATTTGACCTTGAAACAATTTTAGGACATTGATGAATCAACATGTAAATGTATTCAAAGGCAACATGAGTTAACATTGTTTCACATGCCACAATGAGTTTAAGTTAAATGTATTGCTTGACATGTTTTCTCAGCAGTTGCACTTGAATGCTATGTGCGCCTTAGGTTACATGAATGATAATGTGGTACCATTATAAGTTACATCTTCACTTGCGTTTATGGTTAAATGCAGAATCTATAAAGAAAAACACTCCCTACCATGTGTAATGAACTGAAATAATTTTAATGAACATTATTTAGAAATTTTATTTATTTGTATTGTACTTAAATTAATAAAAAAAAAAATTTTAATAAACCTTTACCTTATCATATGTTAGTCTTTTTAACATGGACATTCTACCAGAAGTAACTGTGCATTCCTTTATTTTATCTGACACTTTAGAACCAATCCAAAGTGAGTCTGCATTGGCTTGTAACATAGTAAGTGGAGTGACTCCACGCAGGTTGGGCACATCCAGGCTCGCATCACCCTGAATTAAACATAACAATGTAAACAAATTAAATGTACAAGTAATGTTGAAATATGTTATAACGTGGTAACATTTTAGAGACCCACAAAATTTAGAAACCCACATAGCGAAGATAGTTCATTGGTAGTGTGTACAACTTTGTGTCAAGGGACGTGAGTTCGAATCCAACCACCTACAGTGAGCTTAAGCTTTAGGTGAAGGAAAATATTGTGAGGAAACCATAGCATGGTGGTAGGGCTTTTTCTGTTGCCCGCCTGGATAGCTACCACCCTCAAGTTAAAAATCTGCTGTCAAATACCAATAGGTGTGTACTGGCAGTTGCACTTGAGAGCCAGCTCCTCCAAAGGTTTAGCAAGTCTACCAACTTGGGCCATATTGTCACTTAAGATCAGGTGAGATTATGGCCATAATGATAAGTCTTAAATATTGTATCATACTCACATTTAAAAAAAAAGGGAAACAATGTTTATCATAAAATTAACAATTATGATAAAGTATAATGACTTGCTATTATTATTATTAAATAATATTACAAAGTGTCCTTCTGAATCCATACAGCTTAACATATATCATTGTAAACTTTCACATTTCAATAATGTTTTGTTTTATTATGAGAGTAGTATATTAATAAAATAAATTATCTTTAAGAATAGTTCACATTTAGATATCCTACTAAATTCACTGTAGGAATATTATATACATATAGTTAAATAAATTGCTTTATAGTTTTAGATATAATGTTATGATCTGATAAATTAAAATGAGGTTTTCTTATAATTTATCAAAGTTTACACCCTTATGGATAATTGTGAGCCACCATACTTCGTAACTGAAATTATGCTAGTTTCAAAATATAGGACAGGCATACATAAAGGATGAGCGTGGAGACAGCAGTCGCGTTACGCGCCAATACAGCCCAGTGCAGTGCCGTGTTGCCGTGCGCCGTGTCCGCCGGGCGCGTGGACGCTCCCAGAGTGAGCAGCAGCCGCGCCGGGTCCACGGACGACACCTTCCAACAGGCCCACATGAGCGGGGTCATACCGGCCGCGTCCGCCGCGTCCGGCTCCACTCCGCGCGCCAGCAGGTACGCCACCACGGCCGTGTGCCCGAACTGCGCCGCGAGGTGCACGGCCGCGCAGCCCTCCGCGTCCCGCAGCTCCGGCCGCGCGCCCGCACGCACCAGCAGCACCGTCGCGTCCAGGTGGCCCTGTCGCGCCGCCCAGTGCAGCGGCGTCGACTGCAGCTCGCCGCCGATCGCGTCCACTCGGGCGCCGCGCTCCAGCAGGAACTGGATGATCTCGCGCCGGTTGTTGATCGCCGCCCAGTGCAGCAGCGTGACCGTCTCGCCGTCGGGCCTGTTCACGTCCCATCCTGCCTCGACGAGCTCCTTGACGCGCGCGACGGCACCGTACTGCGTCGCCTTCACGATATCGAAACCGGCATAGTCTCGTTCCGCGGGCGGCGGAGCGGGCTCACGAGGTGGAGGCTCGGGTTGCTCGGTGCCGCACTGCGCCCCGGCCGCGGCACCGCACGCACTCTCGTACATTGCTCAAGTACCGTGTGCTAGGTCGGATCCACTCAGCATCCTCTGCTTCTTATTTACTGTAAACCAGTTGCGTTCTATTCTGAAATCTTGACCAAATCTGATCCAAACACCATTTATTGACATGAATATGACTGACACAAACTTGACAGTTGACAGTACAACAAGTGTTGCAAGAATATGTTATGCAGAGTTGTAATTCCGTGATAAAATAGTTATGTCTGTTCTCATCTTGAACGATTTAGTCCATTTTTAATTCCAAGTCCTACACTTTTATACGTTCGATGCGATGTGAAGGGTTCAAAAAAGTATTTTTTTACTTTTAAAAGCTATATTTCCTATGAAATACTCTTTTATCGTACTTATTATTGTATATTTCATTTTCGTATTTATTTTATACTTGATTAACCAGTTAGGCCTAAAAATGATTTTTCTCTCGGGTGAAGTCGGTTCGAGTCGACTAAGGAAGCGAGAGATATAGGGTCAATACTTGCTTCACGAGCATGGCAATACGTTTTATTTAAATCTTATTAATATTATATTATAAATGCGAAAGTAAGTTCGTTTGTTTATTTATTATGCTTTTATACCTAAACCGTTAAATCGATTATCATGAATTTCGGTATCTTTCTTCTTTATAATATAATATAATATTATAAAAAATAATATAATATTATAATATATTAGTGTAGATAAGTAATACAAGTAAATGAATTACTAGCGTCTGAGAGCATTTAAATGAAACGCAGAGATAACTAATGAATTGAAGGAATTGTAGGAAATTTCATCATTAATACATTTTTCTAGTTGTGGAAATAAACATTTTACTGTGCATAATTCATCTAATTCATTTTAATACAAATAATACGTGTAATGACGTGAATAAACTATATCTGATTCTTGAGTTTTATATAAAATGTGAAGAAACTTTTCCCTCAACCTAATATTTATAAGTTTTCTTTCATTTAGTAATCAAAATAAACACAAAGTAAAACAAATATTCCTAGAAAAAATATGATTGTGCAAAGATTTTTAATTTTTTATTCGACACAGACCACAGATTGATACATTCGGTATTGCTAGTTTTACGTTTACTTTATAAGGTTATTTAAATAGTTTTTTTTTTCAGAGTAAAATATATTAATTTTTTTTTAACTTATACGATATTTTATATATCTTGAAATCGATGGATGCATAATATATCAATATTACACATCGATTTCAGTCGACTCGATAATATCATGGAGAATTGATATATCGTAGACATATATTGACGATGCGCGTGCAATACCGCGGAAGAGCAGTTTGTAAATACCACAACAAAAGGTGCAAAATTGACTTTTC
Organism: Actias luna; assembly: GCA_039707435.1. Taxonomy (NCBI): domain Eukaryota; kingdom Metazoa; phylum Arthropoda; class Insecta; order Lepidoptera; family Saturniidae; genus Actias; species Actias luna. The sequence goes on along the minus strand of JAZHAC010000034.1, from coordinate 18,431,785 downwards.
ACAGCAACAGATACTTAGCGCTGATTCGCTGATACTATTTCTAACACAATTTGAATTAGTCAATAAGAACCATCACATTTCAATCAAAACATTACCGCGAACTAGCAGTTGTGTCTGAATTTGGCGGCAAGTCCGTGTATTTACAGAATGGCCGAACAAGTTGAAACACAATTAGACGGCACCATAATAGTTAATCTACTTCAAAGTTATATTTAGAACCCATCATACAAACAAAATCACAATTGTATCGTCTGTATGGAGAGTACTCAGTTTCGGGAAATAAACCTGTAGCCTCTGAAAAGGTATATAAAGGGGTTTTATTCGAAGAGAATATCAGTATATTTCAAGCAAAGAAAGATGCATGCGGCCAGTGCTGTGCTCACAAAGCAGGTAACATGTCAGATGGGCAGTATGACAAACTTATCAAGATAAAAGACAGCTACAAATGAAAAACCCTTGACAAAGAAGCATCACAAAAAGGGATGATACATGCATTAACAGCAGATCTGCAGACAGTCAAATTGTGTCCTTCGCTCAACGCCAGTGCACTTTATTTTTAAATAAAACTTGCCGGTCACAACTTTACAATTCATATGGGAACCAATTAAGTGATGTATTACTGGGTCGACGAGACAGCATGCGACTGAAAAACTACATCATACGCATCGTTTCTTGTAGATTATTTATGTAAATTACCGGTAAATGATCCCTGTGAGGTAGTACGGGAGGGAAGCATTGTTCACAGATGACTGCACAGCCCAGAATAGGAATAATTTGAGTTTAAAGCTTTATTGCGTTTGGCCATTGTCAAGAACATGTTATAATTCAAAAATATTTGGAAAAAAGAGGCCACAAGCAAATGGTTCGGTGCACATGATTATCGAGAGAAGATTGAAAAATCCAGAAATATTTCTACCCTCACAATATGTAACAATTACGAAGGAGGCCAGAAAAGTGCCAAGTACTAGCATAGGTAATGATTGTCATAATTAAGTTTTAATGCTTTTAAATGTTTGTATTTATCAAAGATACCCATTAACAAAGATTGTAATAGTATTGTTAGCATTATCATTGGTCGCCGCTTTGTTTTTAGCCTTATCGTTGATCTTCTCTATACATTAAATGTCATATTGCATGGGTTTCAATAATCACATGTTAGTTCAAAATAACTTTTTGGATTTAAATTAATATTTACATTTGGTTATATTTAACTTTATAAATTCAAATTGTAATGAAGAGGTTTTATATAAATTGTTTTAATAATCTATTTCAAGTGTTGGGCTTTTTCATTGGTCGCTTCTTTATTTTTGATTCATCATTGATCGTCTCTTTACTTTAAATTTCATATTACAAGGGTTTTAATATTCACATGTTAGTTCAAAATAACTTTATAGATTCAAATTGATTATTTACATGTTTGGTTAAAAATAACTTAATAAATTCAAATTGTAATGACGAGATTTTATAAAAATTGTTTTAATAATCATATTCACACTAGTTCGCTTTTAGCGCTTTTAGTTTCCGGTTGTGGCAATATAAATATGTCTTATAATACTGAGGCAGGGACAGTGGAGCTCCAGAACGAATCAGTGGACTGAAGTATTAGTGATATGAAGAACCAAGTAGTACGTGCTGCCTATTAAACAAGACGGTTAAGATATAAGGATAATTTACAATTTCAGAAGAGGGAAAACATCAAGGTTTTTTAAATTCGATTATTTACTTCCACCTTGATGTAATCTTACGCCCGCAATAAGGTATGGTGAAGGTATGGTGATTATTATTATTTCTACCCACGGTCATATTCTGGCTTAAAAGTATCATAAATAAATAAATAGTCACTTAAAATCGTGAACACCCTCTTTTTTTTATTAAAAAAAAAATTATATAAAAATGAGAGACTCACTAAACTGCATATTAAATGTTTATTTTTTACTCTTTTCTTGAATGCTGGATTTTAAATTACCTAATATTTAAAATCGTGAAAGTCGCGTTTTATAAGAAAAAAAAAAAACAACAAATGACTCACGTATGTATATTAGATGCTTATTTACTGCTGTTGAATTTTGATACTATTTAAAGTAGTGAAGAAAGAGTATTTATTAATAAAAAAGTAGAAATTTATTTTCTGCTCTTTTGTTGAATCTTGAATGGCCTACTAATCAAAATCGTGTACATCGTGTCTTTTAACATAAAAGAGTAGATGTTTATTTTCTGTTGTTTTATTGAATATGAGTTACCTACTACGAAAGTAGATACTCGGTTGTGATAATTATTTCAGGTCTTTGATCACTATACGGATAAATGATACCTAATGACCGGTCCAATAGTGGAGGGAGGTCTTATTTTCTGTTTTGTTGAATTTTGAATTACCTACTATGAAGTAGATACTCGGTTGTGATAATTATTTCAGGTCTTTGATCACTATACGGATAAATGATACCTAATGACCGGTCCAATAGTGGACGGAGGTCTTATTTTCTGCTGTTTTGTTGAATTTTGAATTACCTACTATGAAAGTAGATACTCGGTTGTGATAATTATTTCAGGTCTTTGACCATTATACGGATTAATAATACCTAATGACCGGTCGAAGAGTGGATGCAGGTCCAGTGAAAGAAGATCTGACATCCTAAAAGACAGATTTGAATCAGAGGCGAGAAACCAAAAGAGGATTTATTTCATCTGTGCATTCTCAGCATTCTCAATGTAGAGAAAAATTTACTAACGACAAGGCCGAAGTGTAAGATTACATTGATAATTGATGGTACAAAAAGATTTCATTGGTAATTGATGGCACAAAAACTTACGTTGAAATACAACATCGTACCTGATAATTTTGCTTTAACTATGACCTATGTACTGCATTAACTATGATCTATTTACTGAACAAATTGCTACAGAGGTACCTGACATATAATGCATATGTGAATGTGAACTACCTCACATTTTATATAAAAGTTGGTACGTATAATGTCAAGAATGGCAGTGGATATTTAATTATTTTATTCTAAACTAGGAGAATAATTTTACTTTCACTATGACATATTTATTGAATTAACTATGATCTATTTACTGAACAAATTGCTACAGAGCTACCTCACATTTTATATAAAAGTTGGTACGTATAATGTCAAGAATGGCAGTGGATATTTAATTATTTTATTCTAAACTGAGAATAATTTTACTTTAACTATGACCTATTTATAGTGGATATTTAATTATTTTATTCTAAACTATGAGAAAAAACCAATTCAGATTAAAGAGAGTCTGTCTTGGCTCGTGATTGTACTGTCCAAGGGCTCGTGATTGTACTGTCCAAGCAAATAATACTATAGAGAAGATTAATAAGGTGTACCTACACTAGACGAGTCGAGCATGAGTGAAGCGTGAACTGAGCACAACGTCGTGTAACAACTTTACCTTTTCCTGTGCTCCGCCAGATGTCTGATTTTGTTTGATGAAAAGACAGAATATTTTATTATTTCTTCGCGGTGTGCTCGTGGACGTGTTTAGTAATAGTCGTTTATCGGTCGAGCAGCACGTGGAAACGAACGTCGTAGAAACGTAGAAACTTAGAAAAGATGATTGCTTACAACCAACTGATTTGTATCACAATAGTCTAATGTGGGGGACCCAGGGATTAGGATTACTATGAACGATTACCCCATACTTGGGCAAGGATGTTGGTTTATTGGCTTAACTAATTAGGAAATGAAATATTATTTTACTACAAGACACGGGACCAGTCGTCTATCAACCGACCTATAAGTTCAGTCATTCTGAACGATAGTTATTGCCACTTTAGTGAGATTCAGAACATAAGTGTTGGAGTTGCACTATTGTGAAGTTTGATTCAAGAGTATTGTAAAATGGCATGATTCATGCCAACGCGTTGAACAGAAACCCAACAGCCGAAAACGCAGATGTAATTTAGACCATTTACAGCAGAAATCACGTAGCCTGATGTCGGTGCTAACTTTTCTAGCCACATTTATCTTTAGCTTGAGCTTGATGTACTGAGCGTTGCCACGCTGAATATGCGTATTTATCGAGCCGAGTAGCAAAAAGCCTGGCTTGCTAATGACAGGTGGAATAGCGCCCCAGGCAGACGAGGTCAAGCGACGGAATGGATTGTAGCTCAATGCTACCTTCTTCTTTGTATTGAAGCACAAACGTATGTCGGTTCCGCAATTGGAAAGTACAGGATTGTGTTTTTCTAGGATTCGGCTTTATAGCGTTATCTGCATAATACTTGCCTAGTATGGTCAACGCTTAAACAATGATAATTTTTTAACCACTTTAAAAGTGTCGCTTGTGTTGCTTGAGCTAAGGTGTTTGCAGATAATAATCGCTCTGTGTGAGGTGTGGAAGGTTCTGCCTAATGTTCAACACTACAAGACTGTAATTATTTGTTTTGTAATACTATGGGCGCATACTGTCCTGTGACTATTGAAATATACAACGATCACATTATAATGCCGACTGTAGAAATTATCAGCTGATAAAAGACTAATAGATACAAAGTTATTATAAGTACAACGGTTATTAAATAATACTATTTATTAGCAAAGATAGTGATGAGACTGTTATAGTTAAATTATCTACATGTATGTAAATAATACTATTTATTAGCAAAGATAGTGATGAGACTGTTATAGTTATATTATCTACATGTATGTATCTTGAAAGAGTCTAACATTGGCGACGAAAGTGAAACGAATTGAAAATTATCGTTATCGATAAAAATAATCAAGGATCGGTGATGTACACATCAAAAAAATGAAAAAGAAACTCATTCTATTTGGAGATATTTGGAAGTATTATCGTGAGAACATATACACAGAAGTAAAACAACAGACCGTTTCCGTGAGATCAACTTAACTTCAATAACCAGTTCAGAAGTATTTACTGGTGATAAAGCGAAGTTTTATGTTGTTAAATGAGAGCAAAACAGCGCATTACATTAAGCAGAATTAAGAAAACGGTGTTCAAAAACGAAATAATGCATAGTATACAAAAGTGAAAAAAAAAAAGGAGAAAAACATAAATGTAAATTGCAATTTCAAGAACATAGATGATATAATAAATAACCGTTAGATGATAGCGTTTGTTGTAGTAATTCAGTAAGATTTTAATTATTAGTATTTAACCAGGGAAGTTCTATTTTAATTATTAGTATTTAACCAGGGAAAAGAACAGGAACAAATGTTCCAATTACAAAATAAAAATAAAGTCTGAGATACTAGATGCAATATTTTATAAAAAAAAATTGAGAAAGAATTCTAGAATGCTGAAGAAGATAAAAGCATAGAAAAGGAATCGGAAACTTTGACATTTTATAATAAAGACAAAGTGCTGCTGGTTAGTGTAAATAGAAAACTTTGTACATTTCGAGATTGACATGGGACCACATTTATAGCCTCCAAGATGGAGTTACAAGAGGCATATATGTACAATGTACAAGCTTCATAACACAAAGAATCTCTAATAGTAACTGTTGATTCAGAAGATACTTTGGTAACCGCCGCTGTACTCTCGGACGTGAGTAAAAGTTCTGATGAATGGGTCTATATTTCATTGATAAAAGTGATGAGTAAAATTATGAAGAACGGCTTAAGTGAGGCAATGTAAGCATCTTATTAAAATAAAGGTGTACGGATTCATCTGGGCATTATAAGCATAAACTGTTAAGTGCAACATACACACCAAGTTATGAGCGAAGCTTCTAAAGTGCTTCATGCTAAGAGCAAGATCCACTGATGTCTTCATGCTAAGAGCAAGATCCACTGATGTCTTAGTGCAAAAACTTCTCGCTATGAATGGTGCCATTGAAGTACAATAGTCACATAACGTCATTTTTAGTGAACCTCCTGAAATACACGAGATGCACATTTACTATGAGAGGCGTCAGCGACGTGCAATGTGCACATGACCTATTTATAAGAATAGCTATTGAGTGTAACGTGCCCATAGCGTCATTATTTGTAAACCTTCTGAAGTGCGTGAGGTGCACATTAACTATGAGAGGGGTCATCGAAGTGCAATGTATACATGACCTCTATGAGAGGACCCATTGAAGTGCAATGTACACATAACGTCACTATTAATGAACCTTCTGAGGTGCGCGAGATGTACGTTTATTATGAGTGGTGCTATCCACGTGGAATATGCACATGACGTCGTTATGAGCGAATTCTGAAGTGCGAAGAGGTCCTGAAATACACGAGATGCACATTTACTATGAGAGGCGTCAGCGACGTGCAATGTGCACATGACCTATTTATAATAGTAGCTATTGAGTACAACGTGCACATAACGTCATTATTTGTGAATCTTTTGTAGTGCGTGAGGTGCACATTAACTATGAGAGGGGTCATCGAAGTGCAATGTATACATGACCTCTATGAGAGGAGCCATTGAAGTGCAATGTACACATAACGTCACTATTAATGAACCTTCTGAGGTGCGCGAGATGTACGTTTATTATTAGTGGTGCCATCCACGTAGAATATGCACATGACGTCGCTATGAGCGAATTCTGTAGTGCGAAGAATCGCTATGAGCGAACCCTCTGAAGTGTAAAACTGCCCATTTAAATCGCTATGAGCGAATCTCTACAGTACTAGGTGCACATGTATCTCGCTATGAGCGAAACTTAAGTCCGTCAATATGCACATGACGTCGCTACAAGCAAATTCTGAAGTGCAAAGAATCGCTATGAGCGAACCTTTACAGTGCAAGATGCACATGTATCTCGCTATGAGCGAAACTGTAGTCAATATGCACATGACGTCGCTATGAGCGAATTCTGAAGTGCAAAGTGTACGTTTAAATCGCTATGAGCAAACCCTCTGTCGCTATGAGCGAACCTTTACAGTGCAAGGTGCACATGTATACATGTATCTCGCTATGAGCGAAACTCTAGTCAATATGCACACGACGTCGCTATGAGCAAAGTCTGAAGTGCAAAGTGTACATTTAAATCTACATTTAAATCGCTATGAGCAAACTCTCTGTCGCTATGAGCGAACCTTTACAGTGCAACGTGCACATGTATCTCGAACTATGAGCGAAACTAGTCAAAGTCACGGGACGCTACGGTCAACCTCCAAAATCTACGTATGCAATGTGGAAGCGTGCTAAGAAGCAGTGTGAGGGATTTGAAAGATTGGCCACCCAGTGACGCATAGAACACAGTGAATCATCGAGGGCAGTTATTCATCGTACGTAGATGGAGTGTTACCAAAGGGACGTAAGATTTATAATTTCTATTACTGACGTGATTCTTTTGATATCTTTATGTCGGGAATAATTTATACTGAGCGGGGAGAGAAACAAGAGTAGTGAAAGTGAGTCTTTACAATTGTCGAAAGGGGCCTTCTTAAACTAACATCCGTGTCACTAGACTCGAACGCTGTTCGTGTTATCTTCTCTGTACCACAATATGACTTTCATCGTGTAAATGTTATGATCCGATTAATCTTTTAAACTACTACCTAGCTATTAGGCTTCTATGCCTATATACATTGGACGTTGTACTATTAAAATTATCGTTTTATATAATTTTAAACTACTACCTAGCTATTAGGCTTCTATGCCTATATACATTGGACGTTGTACTATTAAAATTATCGTTTTATATAATTTTAAACTACTACCTAGCTATTAGGCTTCTATGCCTATATACATTGGACGTTGTACTATTAAAATTATCGTTTTATATAAAATGATCTGTTATGTATCGCGGGGACGCGAAAAGTTGTCAGGATGGACGAATGTTAGCATTATCATTGGTCGCCGCTTTGTTTTTAGCCTTATCGTTGATCTTCTCTATACATTAAATGTCATATTGCATGGGTTTCAATAATCACATGTTAGTTCAAAATAACTTTTTGGATTTAAATTAATATTTACATTTGGTTATATTTAACTTTATAAATTCAAATTGTAATGAAGAGGTTTTATATAAATTGTTTTAATAATCTATTTCAAGTGTTGGGCTTTTTCATTGGTCGCTTCTTTATTTTTGATTTATCATTGATCGTCTCTTTACTTTAAATTTCATATTACAAGGGTTTTAATATTCACATGTTAGTTCAAAATAACTTTATAGATTCAAATTGATTATTTACATGTTTGGTTAAAAATAACTTAATAAATTCAAATTGTAATGACGAGATTTTATAAAAATTGTTTTAATAATCATATTCACACTAGTTCGCTTTTAGCGCTTTTAGTTTCCGGTTGTGGCAATATAAATATGTCTTATAATACTGAGGCAGAGACAGTGGAGCTCCAGAACGAATCAGTGGACTGAAGTATTAGTGATATGAAGAACCAAGTAGTACGTGCTGCCTATTAAACAAGACGGTTAAGATATAAGGATAATTTACAGTATGATGTATATAATAATTTTATTTAAGTTGAATATAAAAAGAAAAGTTTGTGATTTTTTTTTGTTGTGGAATATTAGTTCATAGTAAATTAAAATAATTGTTAAGTACTTTATTTCAAGTCCGTGTATCTACTAAAATTATAGTATGATTAATGTAATTTCTCGTACAAAATCGCCAAAGTGACTTTACTCAAAATTTAGATAAGTTCTTAGAAGATTTACGTAAAGTTTACATAAAATAAGTAGCAAAGAAACTACTAAAAGGTTCAGTCGGTACTACCATTATACATTACCACGTTATTCAGTTTTTTCTTCTTTCTATGTAATTCCAAAAATCTAGATACGAGTTATTTACAAACTGTTCTTTCGCGGTATTGCACACGCAACGACAATATCGGTTTTTTTAATATTCATATATATCAAGCACTCCTAAATTGCACCCACTTAATATGCACTTCCATCAAATGGGTCAACTAATTTATTCCGTACTAATTTATTATTGCTTTCTGTTTCAAACTACTGCGTCGGCATAGCTAGTCTTGTCCTTTCTAATAATTAATAATAATATGTCAACATTCACATATGTGTCAATTGTCATGTTGATGGCTCAAATCGTGTTGGGGTTCTGTAATACCATATACATGTCGCAGCCAACTAACTCAATTATTTTCTTACAATATATTAACCGAACTCTCAACTTATAATGTTTGCTATCACAAGTCCAACCCAACCTACCCCAGCCAACACATCTACTACAGCGACCACCTCACCGGCATATACTCCGCTTACAAGTCATTTCTTTATTACCTATCATTAATTGCTAGTTGCACGACGCTGTTTAGTAGAGGCTAGGCTACTGATTGAACGCATAATTAAGCTAGTTGGGTGCTACGTATACATACATTTAAGCAGTTATTTTATATATAGACAGATTGAAATTATATCACACTACATAATTTAATTATATGAACAATTTTTATTTAACAAAGAACGAATTTAATTATCATTTTAGCGTTAGCACATTCAATGTTTTAGAATCTTTAGAATCTTTTAATTTAAAGATAACGTTATAAAATCTTTCTCCTTCTAAAAACGTTAGGAAAAATATAATAAAGTCGACGTGAAATTAATCGAAACTAGGTAATTTTTTACTTTTGATATAAACTGAATAATCATAGTTCAACTTAAGTTTTTTTTTCACTCTAAAGCCAAGTTCTACTTAAGATTCACATGTAAAACTAAACTTAGATATAATGTGCCTTTTCAATTAACTGTTTTGTGGTAATTAGAACTTTTAATCAACGACGAGGTAAACTGTGGGGCGACAGCGTGGCCGACGGGTGTAGTCAGCAATGAAACTCGGTTGGGTTCATAAAGCTTTCAGTTTATTAGTTAAACAAATATCACTTTTATTTACAACCAAAGCAATCACAAATTATAATTAAAACTAATCGTAATCACCTAAAACTACTTAACAGATCGAAATATTTACAATAGAATTAACAATCGATGAAGTCGCGGAGCGGACCACCGGCGGCGCCACCGCGGTGACGTCAGCTCGGGCCGCTGCTGCCTCGCCGCCGCGCGTGACGTCACGCCGTCGCCAGCGGCTGCGTCACCACCGGCGAGCGCGTGCGCGGAGGGGAGGGCGCGGGCGCGGAGGCGGGTGCGGAGGCGGAGGAAGGTGCAGGTGCGGAGGCGGGCGCGGAGGCGGAGGCGGGCGGCGGCGGGTGCGCGGGCTCGGCGAGGCGCAGCGCGAGCTCGAGGTCCCTCAGCACGTCGGTCTCCTTGTGGTCGAGGAGCGCGTAGCGGCGGTCGAGCGCGGTGAGATGCGCGAACGTGAGGTGCAGGTGCGCGTGGAGGCGGAGCAGCGCGAGCTCGCGGAAGTGCGCCGCGTACATGTGCGCGACCACGTGGAACAGCAGCCGCACGACACGACGCACCACGCTCTCGAACTGCGCCGGGAACTCGTTTGCTGCAATAAAAAAATTACCATTCTCTATATCCTTGTATTATAATATTACTAATCAGACTGATAATATATATGTATTTGCATATATATGATTTACCATATCATAATCTAATGGCGCGCCAAGGCAGTTAAATCGATCCGTTTGCCGTGACGACAGACGGAATGCCGCTCTCTGAAGCCGTCATTCCTTCCTACGTCACGTTTCTCGACTCTCTCGTATGTGTGTGAGCGTATAATATACACCACTTTCTTTTGTAAAAACGAGCAGTTCGAGCTAGCAAAAGTTGCATAAAAATTACGCGCGGCAGCCACACGAGTTAATTAATGTTCGACCAGAGTTGACTTTCATTTGTCCCGCGAGTAGATATTTATGTAGATATAAATTAGGTACCACGCGACCCAGCTCGAACAGTCCGCGGCGGATACTACATATCATAGTTCATTCTTGTAAACTTGCGAGTATGGACCCGCGTGCTCGGACGGCTACCACTTTCATAGTGACCCATCATCTTAACTTAAAAAAAAATAGGTGTATAGGAAGGAATTGGTATATTCATTTTTTGAGCTATCTACCCACGCATCATTTCTCAGCGATTTATTGTGGTATTGAGATGATTTGTTGTTCCACAACAAGTCATTGTCGCCAAAAATGCGCACGAGTGAGAGCCTAGAGCTGCTTCGATGCGGTCGAGCGTCCACATGGCGGCGCCAATGTTCGAGGGTTTTCCGTGCATAATTAGTACAAAACCTTAACAATACGGGACCTCGCGAATCATTAAACGAAAAGTTTTCAGAATTCGGTATTTTCATTTATTTTATCCTCCCAATATATTTTTGATAATTTTATGTATATCGGCAAAAACATAGAAAAGTTAGATTTTGTGAAAGACCGGCATCATTTAGATTCTAGAAACCGTGATAAACTGATCACCTATTTTTAACATTCAGTAAAACGATTAACAGTTTTTTAGGTAGTAGTAGTAGATTTTACAGTAAAGTCCCAAAGCACGTTACTGAATTGCCGGACAGTAATAGAGTTGAAGAACCATGTCAAACGGGTTTTAATGTCAAAAGGCTATATTATTATAGGGTGTATCAATATGCGAGTGAACGTGATGTCTGAAATTACCACTCCTCTCTTTCCTCTCTGTACATCCACAATAACTACTATAAATACACACATTAAACTATTATATAAAAAATGGACCTTAAAATGAATTCTTCTAGAATAAGACCTAAAAGATGCAGATCGAGTTTCTTGCCAGTTCTGCTCGATGACTGCGTTACTTTACGAACCGGTGGTAGTTATTACGTTCATGAACACCTTCTTAGGACCTAAATTGAATACAGATTTTTAATTTGATTTGACTTTGTTGCTTCTCAACGGCTACGTTCCACTTATCGTTCACAACGCTACCACTTACGGCCGTGAGTATTCCCGTTCCACTTGCTTGTGGGTGAACATAACGACGTCATTAGTGACGTTTCGGTCGCGAGGAACGACAGATGGCATATTTTGGCGTTTTGATACAGTACTATATAACTAATGTAATTGATCAACAATAAAAATACTTTATATCCAGTAAAACAAAAAAGTTCTTTCGGGATAAAGGATAGAATATTAAAATTATGCTCGCTAAAAATAGGGGCCTGTTTTTATTTTTGCTGTAAGCACTACGCGTCGCTGCGGCCCAGTTGTTAACTACTGGAAAGAGCGTAACAAAGTATGCCGGGGTAGCTAGTTCATTACACTACTTTCGATCAGGCACAATAGCTTATTGATAACGCATAAATATTGAGACCAATTTGTTCCTTTTAATACGTGGTATTGATCAGTTCTGGAATGTGTCACTCTGTGATCAAACATATTTGCTGTACTCTAGAATTTTATTAATTATTAAAATTACTTTTTGACTTAATTCGGACTTAACAATGTATATAGATAGTATTATTTCTAGTCTAAACGTATTATTAGAACTAAAATATTTATTATTTTATTACTATCACTTAATAAACCAACTTACTTAATACAATAACAAAATTGTTGTTAGTAAATGTTCTTCAGTGAGCTTCGTTTACATATTGCACCTTTTTTTAAATTAAGAAATGACCTTTAAGTTGCACATCATAAATAATCTTTAAAACACTGAAAAGGGCTATGAATGATACTAATTCTTTGCTCTGGGATAGAAGAAGGACCGGTTGTAGATGAGTGCGAGAGTGTGGGGGAGTGTGGGAGAGTGTGGGGGAGTGTGGGGGAGTGTGGTAGAGTGTGAGGAAGGGTTTGGTGAGACTCACCATACTTAGTGGGGAACATGGTCTCGTCGTTGATGGTGTTCTGTATGAAGGTCATGACGTAGTCGACGTACTGCGGCGCCGCGACGCGACACTTCTTGCCGCGCTCGTCGTACCACGCGTAGGTGCGGCCCGCGGGACCCGACATGTCCGGGCAGCTCGCACCCGAGCAGAACTCCGACACGGTCCCGTACAGCAGGTTCACGTGCTCGAACAGCGCGAGGGCTGCACACACACACGCACACACATATTAAACTTTTAATCAACCTACCTACCTTGCATACCTAAACAACATTTATATTCATTACTCTTTTTATATAACTACTATGTTATGCTTTCATCAAGTTATATACCCGACAAGAAGTTTTGACGCAATCCTATTCCTGTGCACTCGGCCATGTATATATGTTCTCAAGCGCGATGATATCTCAGTGGTAGTGTGTACGACTTCGAGTCAAGGGACCTGAGTACGAAACCAACCACCTACAATGAGCCAGAGCTTTCGGTGAAAGAAATCATCATGAGGAAACCATAGCATAATGGTAGGGCTTTTTCTAATGCCCACCTGGATAGCTACCACCCTCAAGATGAAAATCTGCCGCTAAATACCAATAGGTGTGTATATTATATTTAATATTTACTTTAGTTATTAAATAATATAGGATAATTTTAGTATCCTATCAAAAAGGAAAATACTAATAACCAAAACAATAAAACGAACGCAATGCTGTCTGGTACTTTGTGATACATGTGAAGTATTAGAACAAATCGCGCTGTTTGGAATCCTAATATTGTGGACAAAACTAACGAACCAATCTATGGACAAAACTACTTTTGGCTAACTATAACTCTAGGTTTAAACAAGAAAATACAATTTGTTTTTCTAATCTCGTTTGGGTTAAAAAAAAGAAGGGCTGTTATGGACAGTAGACCCGAGACAAAGAAAATATTAAAAACCGAATATTTGTTATGTAGAATATCGTGTACGAACACTAAATTATGAAGCGACGATAGCTCATATGGTAATGTGTACAGACGCCGCGTTAAGCGACGTGAATTCGAATAAACCTACAATGGGGCTTTAGCTTTCGAGGAAGGAAAACATCGTGATGAAACCATAGCATGGTGGTGGGATTTTTCTAATACTCGCCAAACACTAGTTACTACCCTCAAATTGAACAAAAACGTATAGGTGTGTTCCGGCAGTTGCACTTGAGAGAAAGTCCCTCTACTAGGCATAGGTTTTCCACAATCTTCGATCACATCATCCTCACTTAACATCAGGTAAGATTGTGGCCAGAAAGCTAAAACTTAACTGTAAAAAATAAATTAATGGGTCCAACAAAAGTTAAGACTTTAATAATAAGTGTTAAGTACATATAAACATCGTGGAAATACAAAAGGGCAAGCAGGTGTACGATACGCGGCGAAAGTAGTTCGCGACTGGAGGTCGACAGTGCAGGGTCGGCTGGGCCGGCAGGGCCGGCAGGGCCGGCAGGGCCGGCAGGGAGGGCTGCACATCCGAAAGCGCTTTGTTTATGTTACTAATATGAACTATTATGAAACTTAAGGTCAGAATCAACTCGATTGATTGTCGACATCCAACTTTCAATCCCCTGTTACAAAAATATACATATATCTGAAGGTCTCAAATATATGCACTTGTACCATAAAGAACTGTATTTCTCATATTTTTACAAACGATGTAATGTCGTTTGTCTTATTCTTACTCTCTGATTATCATATCTTCTAAATGAATAATTGAAGACGAAACGGAAGACGTGTTCTGTTTAAAAGCGCAAGACTATACAATACACAGTACACATATACTACATATAAATACTTAAGCTCGTGTACCGTGTCATACCATATCGGTTGTTAGAACCTTCACTACTAACAGCTGTCCCGGAAGACACTGCCCTGCCCTTTTCAGTAGTTACACAATAACTCGAATAGAGCGCCATCTATCTAATTCTGGAGTAACCATACCTATTTCTTTTCTCCGTAAAAAAATACATTTACATAATATTAAACTAAAATATATGGTGGAGATTTGTTTATAAATTCTAAACTTTAGAAAACTGAATTCTGGGTTCTGTACGAAGAGAATGAGTCATCTTGTAATAGTATATCATATACATAGCAATAATATATTGTTAGGGAATGATGACGCAACTGTGCAGCACCTCTAAAAGTCATTACTTTCTAAAGTAACGAATACTAAAATATTTATCCATTTGCAAAGTGATTTATATACTGGGATTGATCAACAGCTCTCTTACAATTATAAACTATGGTTAGAACATTTTGCCGTATAACAAGATTTGTAACATTTCTGTATGTTTCCACTAATCTTAACGTGTTACTCACATATTAAACTGAAATCTTGTTTTTAGTCATAGAATATGTTAATATACAACAATGAATTTCGTAACAAGGAACGAAGTCAAGTTATTCTCATTATGTTGACAAAGTGAACAAAATATTGTCTCTATCTCATTCTGATACACGAAAAAAAGGGAAGAGCAAGAGAGACGTAGTACATACATACATATATATTTAATCAATTAGAGCGTGTACAAATCGAGTAGTCTATGAAAAACTTAGTAAAGAATTAGGTACTGAATGTGGACTGCGGATAAAAGAAGAAAAGAGAAATAGGAGTTATGTAAATAGTTGCTTGATTCCTTTACTGGACCATGAACAGTACAGAACCGGTACATGGTACGGTTATTCTGTTTACGTGATGGTCTTAGCAGTTTGCTTAGCACTCTGGTCGTGTTGACATTTGTAACATCGGCTCACTAGCGTAATTAAGGAATACTCTCATTAATTTTTGAATTTAAAATTGAAAATGAGGCGCGTATCTTGTGCTCTTTGTATGTCATCATATAAATATTAGGGATACTATTCTAAGTTGTAGTTAAACATACCATAAATGTTGTAGTATTGGGAGATGACTTCTCAAAAATGTTGTATATAATAGTCATAACATGCATATATCTAGAGGCGGTCTGTAAATAGAACACTACAGTGTTGTGAACATCTCATTGAGTAGCCCCAATCGAAGTGGAACGTTGTTTGAAGTTAAATTACGACACGAGAATTTTCAATAAAAATATTTTATCAATATTTTAATCTTAAAGAAAGAGTGTTTTGACTTTGACTGTGACATGACCTACGACTTGAAATACCTTGTGAAGTGATAGGACTCCGGCAGTTGCAGTTGAGAACCAGTACCTCTACTAGGCTAAGCGTACTCACCCTCATGGGCCACGTCACTCATTATCAAGTAAGATAGATTTCATCACGCCAAACTTATAAAATATATAAAAAACATATCGGCATTCATGTATTTAAATTATCAATTTATTGGAGATTATCACCGTATTTTGTTGTCGTTTTCCTCTTAGGAAATACGTAATAGGGGGAGGGAGGGGGGGGGCATGCCGGTGGGAATTCTTCCCGGAGAGAAACAAGTTCATCCGATTTAGTGAATGTAGCATGTAATAAAATATACCAAGCAACAGTTTGCGACTTCGCTCGCATCGCACTTACTGCAATATCATTATGACAAAGGATAACGTGCGCGTTGCGTCACGGTATTTATTACTCTGTTGACATTGCTCTCAATACCTAATTGTGTGATATACATAGTGTGTATAAATCGTGTGTACGTCTGTTAGTGAGACCGTGTAACTCCTAATGCGACTAATCGATTGCGATCATATTCACGTGGTATAGGTTATATATGTGTCGCTAGGCTCGAGTTATTGACTACTGAACATGCATCCGGAGTGGCTTGTAATATTATAAGCTTCTCTTTATAATAATAGCACACTGTAGATTTATATACTAACTAATATTATAACTACAAAAGTAAGCTTGTTTGTTAAGCTTTTACGCCTAAATCATTGAATCCATTATGATAAATTTTGGTATGGAGATGGTCTATTTTTTTTCTCTCGTAAAACTTTATAAGAGACTTTATTGCGCCAGCTGATTTGACAAAATCGATATTAACGCGAACGAACCCGCGAGGAAAAGATAGTATGCATGTATATAAATTAAATTAAATATAAACTAATATTATAAAGCGAAAACGTTTATTTGTTTGTTTGAACGAGCAAGTCTTAAAAACTAACAGTCGGACTTTAACATCAGGCTAGCACTAATAGGAGTAAAAAGCATGGTTGTTAAAAGTGACAAAAACGGAAAAAAATATTCTTTTTGTAGGCTGTCTTTGCGTACACTTTGCTGTATTATTACAAGAATACATTCAATTAGACAAATGTTTTCCTCTTAAAAAGATCTCAAAATAAAGCCGCGACAGCATGTATCTATCTTTTCAGGTTTACTTACAATAGCCATTTTTATGATTTACAATATAATTCCAAAATAAGACTTCATTTGCGAAATGTTTTATCAATATGGTAGTAATGCTTATGTAAATAAATTGACTAATTATTCAGGAAATTCGATGTAAACCAACTTTAGTATTTAATTAAAATGAGTAACTTAGGCAATATCACACATTCAAAATATAGTATACACCAAAAAATATATGGCTATTTTATTGTGATATTTGCATTTGTAGGAAATTGCGTTAATTACAACCGAAAATAACAATAAACGACAAACATACAGTAATACCTATACTGAAGAAACATTTGTAGATTACAAAAATAATTGTCATTGTAGAGTTCGAACCTACAACAATTCGGCGCTGAGTTAGAAAATATTGGTAAATAAACAACACGCGACTCGGGTTATGGTTTAGAGTGGGTTATCAAATATATTGCTGATGTAAAATCTGATGATGAAGTAAGATTGATTTAAGACGGGGGGAGTAGGGTCTTCAAAGTAGTAATACTATACAGAATGAAGTCGTGGGTACCAGATGTATATTCGTCAACAGCTGAACTGACCATTTTGAAATTTTGCATACACATTGCCAATGATACAGGAAAGGACACAGGTCAGTTTTTATTAAGGAAAGAAGTACTTAAATTATATTAAGTTCCACGCAGACGAAGTCACAGGCACAGCTATTATTTATATAAAGGTATAGATTACATACGTTTTGAATACGTTCATAAGAGATGTATAGTGCAATGGGTGCCATGTTTATGTACGAATACACAAATTGTGAAACTGTTGTATCGATTTATGTGTTATCGGGTCCGACTCACAACGTGAGGTTTTCTACAAATACTTTGACTAGAAACCCAGTTTACCTATAATAATTAAAATAGTGCATGTGTGTGTGTGTATGTGTCTGCGGGTGTGTGAAGGGGAAGGGGTAAGGGGGATACTGACTGTGCGAGGCGAGCCACTCGTTGTAGTCGAGCCCGTGCGGTAGCTCGACGAGCTGGCGCATGTCCAGCTCGGGCAGCTTGCGCTCCAGCAGCGCCTCCTGCAGGTACAGCTTCGGGTCCCCGGCCGGCTCGCCCTCGCGCTCCTTGCGCCGCGCCTTCCTGGAACACCATAGCAAGCTCATCACCATCGCGAACTCACTTATATTATACACGGATCGTAACCGGAAATGACTCGTCAGAAACCTATAATGTGTGTCGAGTTAGTGTGACTAGTGACTAGCCGAGCACGTGAGTGCAACGACATCGTACAGATATAGCGCGATTATAGTTCGATATGCGAGTCGAGTCGTGTCGTGTCGTTCTCCACAAATATTATACACTTTAGCTTGAGATCGATCAAGCGCGTTATGTCCTTCACAATACAGCGGAAGTACGTCGAGCTAAGACCTTGTGGTAATACTATTAGTACGGGTTAAACTCTAGTTGGATGAATGTAATCGAGGCAAAGCCTATTGTTCCGTGAGCCAAGTTTGTATTGAGAGAGTGTCGTCAGCGCATAACGTCACCTGCCGTTAGGCATTACCTTATAGTGTCACAACACCGGACGCACTTACACTAATGATAACTATATTCCATCAGCTTTAGATTTGTAATCAACTGTTTTCATACTAGAAACACAAACGGCACCTGCACGTCACTACACATATGTGCTAAATTACACATTCAAGGGACACCTGACAATTACAGAGAAAAACGCAAAACATATACTAACGTAGGTACAATTCAAACTTTAACAATTACATTAACTTGACACATATGAAGAAAATCTATGTTATTTCTCGTGTCTCTTGACATATATCTAACTATATGTACTGATTACATCACCAGTATGATTGTGTACGAATACGCCATTGGGTTTGTACTATATATTTGTACAGTTTTCCTTAACAGAATGAAATAAGCCTACGGCAGAGTTGGAATATCCGTCGGTGGATGTACGGCAGCCTCTAGATGCACGCATTTTATATTTTCATTATCTCCCACGGCGTTTACAATATCACAGCTGTAAGAGCACCCAGGCAGTGCGCAAGATGCAGTGTTGTGTGTACGCCACCAGCTGACGCTCCACACATCTAGCGGGAGGAGGCTAGGGCCGGCTTGTGCGCGCTCACCTGAACGGGACGGCCGAGTACAGGTACGAGGGCAACGAGAACAGCACTCCGAGCACCACCGCGTGGCACATCCCGACCTCGACTGATTGATTAAGTGAATGCGCGCGCGCGCACGACTCGCGCTAGACCGAGACCGCCTCACAGTGCCTCTCGCTCGCACCGCTTAATCTGGCACCTACATATAGCGAGCGAACGAATCACGAGCCGCGTGACGCGCACCATGCGATCGCAAGGTGACCATTGACCGACCGATTAAGGCACTCTAATTAGATATACATGAGTCTGTGTCCATAAACAATCGAACGCATAAACTACGCAACACTGTGAGCAGGTCCTATGACACGACCTTCAGTAATCAGTTTATTCACCGAGCATTAATTACTATGGGACCGGAAGAGCACTTAACCGACGCCACGACCTTCTACTCCGCAACGAATGAAAGTAATCTTTAAGAAAACGATTGCAAAGAATGTAATGACAGTGACGCACTGTAATGCAGGAAAAATTTCAAATTCAGTATGAAATTCATTCAGGACGATTATATTTAGAAGCGCTATGACACAGTGTGCGATTTGGCAGGCGGCCACGGCACCCGCCACAGCTGGGGCGTGCACTCGGTCGGCTCGGTGCAGCTGACGCGGCGGCGCGGGCGCGGTCGCGGGTGCAGTTGCGGGCACTCGTTCGCATCACACATAGTACAGCGAACAGAAAATCTGAACCATATAACGAGCACCAAAAGCAGATACACATGTCAAGACCACGCTAATTACCTACATATTAATAAGCTGGGTTCCGAATTGAGCATAAATAATCGTTTATCAACATTTAAATATATAGTTGTTTAATGGTAAAAACAAATTCTGATGATGGCTCAGTAGGTAGTGTGTATGGAAGCCGAGACAATGGACGTGAGATCGAACCCGTGCAATCACCCTGAGGTTTCGGTGGAAGAAAATCGTTATAAAAATCTGCCACCAAACACTTGCATGTGTGTTGCGGCAGTTGCTCTTGAGAGCCAGTAGCTCAATTAGCCTTAACATCGTCTTTAACACCAAGTAAAATTGTGTCCATAACGAAAATAAACAACTTTGGTTTATGACTCCTTACACTAGTACACTAGTAAAACAGTCAATTTTCTAGGTTAAGGGAATAAAGGAATTCCATGAACTGCGAAAACCCCCGATGTCTGGTATTAGCCACGGATGTGGATCTGTGCGTTTTTTCCCTGGCAGTTCTTACATCATGCCTCCCTCCTGCCGTTGTAGCTCGTAGCCCGGCAAAAAAAAAAGGCAGACCATACGTAAATGTTTTCTTTCATTATGAATTATACAAATATTAACATACATAGGTTAACGGAATTCAAAATACGTCGCTTCATATTCACGTGACGTCACCTGCGCCACTGAATAATTAACGAAACCCTACGGAGAACATGTAGTCGTTGAATTTTGGTAGATAGAGAAGTGTTAGGGCATAAGTTAGTAATAAGCGTAACTCGGTTATAATTTACTTGGTGAGCTTGCAATGAAAGACTTATCTTCATTTTGTTTTCAAACATAATTAATTACTGCGTAATTCATATGGAAGAGAATGGTGTCATGTAGCTTAAGGTAAAATCTAGAGTGTACTCAGACTCATCTCTGTCTAAATTCCAGAATTCAAATTCATAGTCGCAACGTAACTCTTTGTTTAACTTAACCTTAGCAAAGTACAAGTTGTGATATTATAGGAAAGGTTCAAGATATGCTCAACACGCTTTATAGATTTTACCCTTACATTTTACCTCAGGTTAAGATATATGTTCATTAAAAACATAACTGTATTTCTATCTACATAAGTACATTCTTTCTAAATTTTGCTACAGAGGAAAATTGAAAAATAATGTGACCATGTAAACGACTTTCTTTATCTGTATGTATGGGTATACTTATAACCGACTTCTACGAGTTTTGTACACGAAAGGCTTATTGAAAGGCTTATGCTTTATCGTACAACAATTAGAATAATTAAATGTTATCAATTTTCGAAGGTTCTAGAGCTGCCAATAACAATTCTAGAAATGAAATGGGTAAATATAATTATACAACTAGACAAAATAATAATAACTAGACAAAAATAATCGCTCTGCAGCTACACGTGCAGAGCCGTATAATTAAAAAAAGAAACTGAATGTTGTCTAGTGAACTCGTGTTTCGTACACAGCGAATCGATCAAACTGAAATGGGGTCCCGGCCCACTGATAGGCTGATGTTTAGATATGTTATTACACAGTTCTAAGGAAACAGTATACAGTCAGCAGTGTGAGGGAGGCGCTGGCACAAAGGCACGACCGCGACATAATTCACTAGTGAACTAAAACCGCATTGAATAAGACAAGGCACTGCATAGTGACGGCACTGCCATTGATGATAAGCACAATAAAATCCAAAAACAATATATTTATATATTATTTATGTATATAAAGAATTACATTTTCAGGCAATGCTTGGACGGCCCAATATCGTATGAAGGTAGTATCCCATTGGCGGAATTCCGTTTTTCCGTGTTAATGTACGGCTGTTATGGTAACCTCCCTCAGTTGGGGTAGCGCGAGTACGCATTAAGTGTCCCGAGGCCGTGATTGCGCCGCTCTGTTGGTGCAAATCTCGAGGCTGGCGAAAGCAAACGTTCCGCCTCCGCGTTGTTACAAACCTCACCTCACCTTGAATTGTTCTAGCGTTGAAAGAATTATAGAAAACTGAATTTTAAATAATTGAATATCGAATCGTCTTAGTATTTCTCAGTGTTGCTTTGCGAGATCACAGGGTTGGGGTTGCGTTCACCGCCAGTACTCTGCCTGCCTTAGTTTGTTAAAATGTAAAAACAACATTTAATAAAAAACAAAGCATTTCTACACTGGACTACGCGACGGCATTATGCAGGTGAATACATGTTGTCTACGGTGTGTAGGTGTATCAATATTATCTAGGATTATTTGATTAAATTAGCTATAATAAGAATTCTTAATAAATGTTCCATAATGATAATTACAAGAACATCTGTTCTAGTTTATTTTAATATGAGAAAATACATTAAAGAACACTGGAAATATCAGGAAATTAATTACATTTGATACAAGTATGGAAGTTAAACTTCTATAGGAAGGTTTGGATAGGGAGTAGATTCTTGTAAGTCATCATCGACATGGTCACGTGACGTGTAAACGATAACACTACATCTGTTCCTATTAGTATAAGTTATTCGCCTCAGGAAGGTGACAGACGGCCGTGGGTTTTTAGGGGTTATTCCCGGTGGCTAACGCAGGGCGAGTCTCACATACCGCTCCCAGTCTCTCCGGACTGGTAGGGGATGCGTAAAAAAGCATTTATTACCCGAGATAAAAAAAAGTTCTCATGACAGCTTTGATTTTTTTTAATAAATTACCATGACAAAAAAAGTGATCTTTTATAGACGGCGATTTCATAACTGGTACCGTTTGGAACATAGGTTCTCAAAGTACCCGGTACAGCCCCCCAGTGGACGCTGAGGCTAGCTAAAGGGGCTATTGAAACTTCAAGTGATATTGGGGAAGGGTAAAATAATTCTGTGGGCTGTGGATTTACCTACAAATATCTATAAAAAATTTAGATGAAGTATTCCTTGGGCGGGTTGAGCATTCGAATTTCCGGAAGTGATGGCTACACCAAAAAGTTTGAGAAACACTGTTTTGGAGTATGCGGTTCTATGTTTCTTTCAATTACTAAAAATTTTACCTTCTGTAATTAAATTTGTCGGTTTCTTTTTGTATATTCATCGCTACATCATGTTCCAAGCGTTGCGGATGAAGTCGGGTGGTTGTACAGACAAGTTTTAACTGTAAGGGCACACTTTTATAAAGAGAAGACCAATCGCGCTGTGCGTGAAGAGGAACTCTCAAGCATGTATTGACACACCTACCCCATTTAGGCTTTGTAAAAGGTTACGCTTAACTCTAAGACCTGTGTAATAGTGTGTTTTTCAGTGCGGCACTTTGCTACATCCCCAGTACTACGACAGCGTGCTTATTACCAAGATATCGCGTTTTAATTGTTTTTTTGGATGCTAGCAACTACTACGTGTTGGATAGTACCTACTTCTAACATGACCTGATTATTTCTTCTAGCCTTAAATGCGAACTTACTAAAACTTTAAGTAGACTATAAAATCAATTAGTTTTATAAAATATTAAATAAAGAAACGTTAATTAAACTGATGTAAAATTATAGTTATGAAATTGAGAATGGCATTAAAAATGTTTTAGTTTACAACATTTACAAGAAAATCATTGGGATATTAAATATCCTTTGGCCATGTACATATATGTATTGGGTATTACATAAGATCACGGTACATTATACCTATTGCATTGATTTCATCCACATATAGAGAAATTATTTGTTGTTGGCCTGATCCACACCATTTAAGCAACGGCCCTTGAGCACCAACCTCTGCTAGTTTGTTAATAAGTAAATCAAGTCGGTTAAGGTCAACGCTATTCTATTGTCGGGCCGGATATAAGTGTACATTGTATTTTTATGTGCCTCTTTCTTTTAACCTATTTCTATGCAATCTCGATTACATATATATTATTTTAGGGATTGTTACAGTAATTTTTTCGGTGCCGACCCTACTGATTGATGTATAAAATGGAGATCACATGTGAGTAATTTTTATGGTATACTAAACATTGGAGAAATTTATTAGCACTGATTAATAAAATTCATGCAAATCTGTAGGAAGTTATACCATTGAAGTTACTTGTGCTTTGTGTGTTAGCTACAATAATTGTTTTCGAGTAATTCAATATTTTATTGCAGTTATCGATATATCCAAGAATTCTTACACAGAGATTTATACTCGAGTAATTTAGTCACATACAAATTTAGGAGCCAGACGTTTATTGAAGTCAATTGGGAGAAAAGATTTTTGCTGATTGACATGACATTGGTTAAGAATTTTATAGTTCATCCTCGCAATAAGTGGATACGTAGCACATATTGATGCCGCTTTTTGTATGAGTGCTGAGTTTCAGTCGTAGTTGTGTGTGCGTAACAATACGCACTCGTAATACATCTTCGATAAACTGAACTGTACAAACTTACTATCACATGATTTTTCATTGAAGGTTAAGCGTTATGACAATAATCTCACCTGATATTAAGTGGAGATATGGCCCAAGATGGTGGCCATGCTAAGCCTAGCGGAGGGAGTGGCTCTGAAGTGCAGTTGCCGGAAAACACCTATAGTTGTTTGGCGGCAAATTTTTTACGAGAGGGTGGTAGATAGGCAGGCCGGAATTAGAAAAAGCTATACCACCATGCTATGCTATAGTTTCAAGACGATGTTTTCGTTCACCGAAAGCTCAAGTTCACTGCAAGTGGATTCGAACTCGCGTCTATTGACGCTGCATGACATTATCAACTGAGCTTCACAGTTGAGGTATATTTACTATAGTTAAGGAATTAGATATGTCGGATCCTGTTAAAGATGACAACTGTTATTCTGTAACTTTGCTCAAGGCGAAATTAAATTATGATGTATCGTTTGTATTGGCATATAGCATAGCTTAGGGCTAAGTGGTACGCGCCATCTGCCACGTTCTAAGCATATACAGTGCATAGTTTTACAGAGATTGGAAGCAAGTAAGGGGAATGTAGGAACACCACAGAGATTTTAGCAGGGATTTCTAGTGTGTTGTACTATATAAGTCCCAATTCCCCCTTCTGTAGCTTATCCAGGTAAACGTGAGAGAGACATCCGTATATATTTTTTTTAGAAAATATAAAGATGTAGGCAATGATTGTTTCTAATTTCTATGCAGAGAAAGAAAGTGTTAGGTACTGGTAGCATTTATCGTTTTGCAAGCATATACATATATGACTATTAAGTTTTTTGTCAAATTAAATATCAAAAAAGTTTGGATAATCCACAAGTACACGCCTCATACCATTCATATAATTTTTAAGAAAAAAATAACAAGCCGTTCCATTAACTTATTTTAATCATCATTCATTATTTTATTACGCGCTAACCTCTTTATTATGAAATACTGTTCGAGTTGGCTGTATAGTTCGGTGTATTTGCCTTTTCCTTAGAAAGAAAATAAATGACAATATCAATAAACTTGTAAACGTAATAAATTCAGAAATGAGGTGTGCATAAAACATTTTATTAATAAACTACAAGTAGCTACTAGCCTACTGATATGAAATAGGTAGCTGATTGATGCTATTCTAAAGATAATAAACGAAACCGGGTCTTGATACGTCCATTTTTCCGCGAGTTATGGTGACCACGTCGTATAAAAAAATCTGGACTTCCATGTTTTTTTTTTAATAGTTTTTTTGCAAGCTAGCAAAACAATAATGATTTTTACACAGAGTATAAGATAAATTATTTGATTTTTTTTTCTTGAAATACATCTACTCATATTATCGTATAAATGCAAATTAATTGTGGTGGAGGCAGTTTAAGAGAAAAAGTTGCTTAATATTGACGTGTCGAGAATAGAGCACTTTGCTTTGCTTAAGACTTGCTCTACAAGATTTGCTATGGAATAGCCGCAGACGTTAATAAATAATATTTACACATTTAGAATTACTACTATAAAGTTCTGGCGATAATTTAGAAGAAGCCTTATTTATTAGCGTAACACTTATTGTGTGACATAATAAAATGAATGGTTTCCCTGCTGACAGAAAGCAACATCGTACTCTGCATGTGCTTAAACCGCTTAAAACTAATATCACGCGATATTCGTGTGTCACTAGGTGACGTTAAACTCTTGGAACACACAAAGCAGTATAATTTTCTTAGAACTCAGTAAACGCGTCTCGGTACTGTAGTAACGTGGGAAGACGCGAGTGACAATGAACAATTGTATTACTCTGTTTTCCCAGTTTTATGAATATTTGAAGAACGCTGTTAGAATTTAAAAGTATCAAATTAAATAAAAATAAGTAGAATAAATCAATTTATTTCTGCGATTATTTATTAGGAATTGAAATACGAAAAGTTTTAAAAGCGCGCGCAGCACTTTCCATGGCATTTACTTATGTCCGTTATTCAAAGCAGCTCAACATTGTTATAATCCTTACTGATATTATAAATGCAAAAGTGAGTTTGTTTGTTACGATTTCACGCCTAGAACGCTGAATCGATTACGATGAATTTTGGTATACTGAAGAAAACTTATAGGAGGCGGAGTAAAGAGAAGAATAAACTTTAGATTAAGCTCTTTATTGCATCATCCGATATTAACGCGAGCGTAGCCGCGGTTAAAAGCTACTATTTATAGAAAATAATGTTCCATTTCGTCTTAATTATTTTTTTAAATTCAAATATAAAATTTAATATTTTGGCGATCAGTTATAATAAAAATAGATCAAAATATTGTCTCTAGTTCTTTTTTCACAATGGGACCTGCGCGCAATATGATGCGGCGCGGTGCGGTGTGGCGCTGCGTGGCGCTGCGTGGCGCTGCGTGGCGCGGGCGACTCAGTATGACGAAAGCTGTGATGAAAATCCAGCGCTAAGTAATTACGTAGCGCTTTGCCCAACACCTGTGTAATTTTTGATTGAGGGCTCAGCGGGGGCAGGGCCGTTACGAGGGCGCGGGGCGGTGCGGGGGTGCGGGGGCGGACAGCACTATCACTTTCAAAATGTATATACGGCATTGCATTGTCTGTGCGGACAAAACAGGCGAATTGGAATATCGTTGTAGTTCGAGGATCGGATCGACACTGGTCACTGCTCTGAAAATAGTAATGACTTACAGTGGATGATGTGGGCGAGGGGATGGTGCGGGGTTTAACGGTACACAGTGTGACCGGCTCCGGGGGCACGTTTCACCACCATATCGGTAACTTACCTGGAAACAAAAGAAAACCAGTTGTTATAACTGGACTGGACACGTAAACTATAAAGTAGGTTAGGAAAGGTCACTTCGTGCTTCGGCCGGACCACAAACTACATGTGCTAACAGCAAATATCACAATCACAGCGGAATAATAGAAAAACGACTTTTTGAGTAAATGTTCAGATTGGTATCGAAAAATGAAACAAAGAAAATAAAACGTGATACAAATAATGACGTAAAGCACAAGCACGCGTTCACGCAAGTTCAGATCGCGCTTTCAGAAAGTGCAATGCTCAGTGTTCCTCTCGATGGAGAAATAACATCAGAACCGGCACACACTTGTAAATACAACGCGTACAACGCCTTTATAAGTACATTGAACTTGTTACAACAATTGCATTTGTTTTTAATAATAACAAATATTTTGAACGGTCTACTTACTGATGCGGTATAGTATTTTTTTTTATATTAAAGAACTTAATAAATATTGTGATTTATATCATAAATATTCCGTCAATTAAAGTTTAAATTTACTTTATTTGAAAAAAAAAAAAGAATCCAATTGGATCGTTTTTACTATCTTTCAGGAGAATTGTTTCTAAGACACCAGTATAACTGTATCTAAGTTAATATTCACATGTGTCCGATAACAGTTAGTGTAGGTTTTGATTGAATTACTTTATAAAAATAGTATGTACCGTAAAAGTCAATGAGTATATAATAACTATACCCGCTGTTTGTTCATAAGACGTTTGTTACAGCATAATATTCACAAAGTAGTAATCGTAAATATAGACATTCCTTATTGTGTACTGAGATACTATATACCACAAAAGCAGTGGTTGTACAGTCACTTTCCATCAGTGTGATACTATTATAGTCGCATTTAACTGTAAATGTAATTAATTTTATCATATGCGTGGTCACCGTACCGCTACAACGTTTTCGTAGAAAATACACAGAACTAATATATACAATGTTTTTTTTTTACATTTAAATATGACAAACGTGACACATGAATATGATTCCTATAAAGGCCAGCAAGTGTTGCGCGTATCCGTGGGCGGTGATGATCACTTACCACCAGGTGACACACTTGCTCTTTTGCCTCGTATTCCATAAAATAATAGCACAGAATATAATATGGATGTATGTGTGTAGTTGTTTCTTGTTCATTCCTAAGGAACAGGACATATTCTCCGGGTGTAAAGAATGGTATGTTCTTCTCTGTACCCTAAACAACGTATACGTATGGAAAGGTATAATATAGATAATCGATTAAACAGTTAAGACGATAAAACGTAACAAACAAACTGACATTTATTTGTATAATATTAATTAGGATACAAATCAACAGCTATAAATTTTGACATTTCTAGGTGTGTGGTGTAATGAGCAGGCCAGTACACAAAATATCATTTTGCATTCGAATGGTTGGTCTGTGGGCGGTGAATAACTTCCCAGCAGCTCTGTTTGAATCTAATATTTATACTAACGTAATAAACATTTTCTATTAAAATTTATTTGATTACGATATTTTTACGTAAAAAAAATCTGAAATAATAAATTCCAACTAGAATATCTTTTCACTAAACAGTACACCAAGTTTCATTTGATTTTAAAATAGAAATATTAATTTTTGTAAACAATTTCTCTTCTACGTTAATATATCGGACGCGTATAAATCTTTACGTAGGTAATTATCAAAACACGGAAACGATGCTTCTGGAACGGCACGCGATCGTAATGAAGCTAACATTGCCAGCAGTACCAGCTACACTAAACAGCACCAGTTCGTATTACTTTGCTTTCATTCACAAAGTACAGTTACGGACACTTTTCAGGAGTTTACCATTTCTCGTGTATAAGACAATAACATTTTCAAAATCACCAAACTGCACTTACGCACAAAGAATTATTTAAATACGCTGAATTTAAAATATGAAGCCTTACTGCACTGTACACGTAATGAAATTGATCTTTCCTTTAAAACTTGATTCCTAAAACCCTTTTTTTTTTATTTACAAACAAGAACTACAACAATCTTATGAACAACTATTTCCTATAAACATGCAAGGAAAAGTAGCAGAAGAAATGGGTACAGTTTGCCAATAGTAAAATACTATTAAAAAAATACTACATGCATCAACATTACATTTTTATTGTCTAGTGCGATGTGTATATATTTTGTAAAAACAGTATCTAAAATAAAATAAAACCAATTTTAAAAGCAATGATGATGGCTCCACTGGTTGCCTTATTGGACACCGCATCGATCAGCGTGGAGAAAAATAGAGTTATGAAATCATCGCATCGCACGTCTAGCTAGTTAACACTGACAGATATAAGTTCTGATATCTGCACTGAAGCACTGCACATGAAGCGAGATTGTATCCAAAATCTAATCCTATACATTCGAAATTAATATTATTGCTATTATCCTCGTAAATATAAGATATTTTTTCCATATTATTCTTAATTTTATATAAATTTATACAGACTTTATCACAATATTTCCTGAAACTCTTAATCAGGCTTTTTCTCAAACATGTCATTTTTAGATTACACTTGAAATGCGTTGAACATTTATGGAAACACATCAGAGAAGAAATGGATTGGTATCTCACCTAACGTACCTACGTTAGACGTTTCTTTGTCAGAACTGGGTGATGATACATATATCAACAGACAGCCCCACGGTGAACACCACGCGCATATCAACCGCTCCGCTATCTGCGACTCCTGCCTTAAATACAATCTGACAGTGGATGTCACGGAAGGAAAGAAAGATATGGATCAAGTATTTCTAGTCGATATCGTTATACGTTACTACTGTAATAAGAAGCTTCAAGTTCTGTTTTAAAGTCTCTGTTCGTGCAAGTAAACCATATCAAATGACCATAAGTCAACCCTATACTGTGCTGTGTCACGTTCGCAACGTCTGACTGTGACAATGCAACATGCAACATCTGTATTTCATTAGTATAATCAATTTAATAATTGTTAAAGCATAAGTTGATTTTCTATAGAATATTATTCAAAATGTACGCTGTCGCTGGTCTGTACTAGTGGTCATGATGTCGCTTAATTGATATTTATTTGACAATCAATCGGGCAGTCGAGGCGAGGCTAGGCGAGGTTTCGTCACCTTGACACTCGATGAGTATCAACAGTATAGAATGGTATCGGTGTGAGTGTGCGTGATGCAGTATAGTTCCACCGAGCAGGCAGCCAGCGAGCGCCGGCCGCCTCCTCTACTCAAACACCAACTACGACCGTGAGTCATTTCGGGAAATTTAATTTGTGTTTTAAATGGCTCGAAACTTACATTTTCATTTTAATCTCATATATATTATAAAATTGTTTTTAAAATTTAGGTCGAACATCATTAAAAAAAATCGCGGGAATGCATACCGAATTCTGTAACACCCTACTGCTTACATATTTCTTCGTTTTAATTCAAAACGTTATTTGCGTTTTATGCAAAACCTGATCCCGTAAATAAAAATCTGTAGAAGGTTGTGTTTACAGTAAGAAGCAAAATTAAAAAATGTCTAAATAAGTATTGCAAACGCCTGTAAATCTATTCCAGGCGGCAACAATGACGTATATCAAACGAACTGTTCAAAATTAATGTATTTATCACTGAACACTATATACGTGCTGAAGAAACGAGCTGTCAGGTAGCTCAATCTGAGTTGTTCGCTTTAGCATTGTGAACGCAATGCGACATCGACAAACAGTACGTAATGAGTGCGATAAGTGTTGCCTCTGCAGGAGTTGTGATAACGACTGATCGACCTTTATTGCATTACCAATATATCTCTTACGAAATTGAACTGGCATAAGACAGTGGCGCATTGCGTTTAGTTCAAATATTCAAGGAAATTATTAACAAAAGTTAATTTTAGTCTCTCGGAACTCGACAAAATTATTTGGATATTGCAATGACTGTTTGAAATATTGTGATCAGTTTTTAGTTAGTTACGTTAAATGTAACATGAACTTTATTGTTTTTGAGACAAATGATTACAATGTGCAGTGATATGTTTATTTGCTCTATTTCTATAACTAGTTTATAGATAAATTATCATAGCTAGTGGGTAAAATATAATTAAATTATGTATGCTGCATACAGCTACACATTTTTTTTTCAATTATTTATATAATCTATTGATCATGCATTATATATTAAAAACTTTGTACCCCTTTTTACGTAAATTGCGCGGACTGAGCAGTTGGTAATTTCTCACACTTATTATTTATATAGCGGAGTGCAAATGCTATTTTTTTTTAATTGTGCATAAAAAATACGTTAAATCAATAAAAAAACATTACACACCCTACTATGTGTTTGACGCACGCATATGGCCTCTTTTGTTTATTGTTAAAGTCTGTGGTCGAATTGAAAGTAGATTATAGATTAATATTGTTTGTCTTTCCTGAATGCCAAACATAACTCTATATATACCTACGAGTTTTTGTCAACAGAATCTTTTAATGTTTAAAATTATAATTTATATTATTAATGGTCGAATTTCGATCACCGGGCGACCACTAGTATATTGAAATATTTTAATAAACATTAAAATACTTCATACAATGGTTCACTACAATCGTCCGTTGTATTGTTTTAACAATGTAATTACGTTCAATCGTGTTGGAGAATCATGTCGAGATATCTCTAGTGCAAGCCAGAGCTAACACATGCATTATATTTGACATTATGAGCAAATGTAATGCCCATCCAAATATTAAAGAGCTTTCAATGAGAGGCAATGTAAACCAAGTCTTTTGTATAATTGTGAGACGTTAATTTTTTTTATTCTTTATAGGTTTAGCTTTATGGCGACAATTTCACCTGATGTTGAGTGACGATGTGGCGCACGAAGGTGGACACGATAAGCCTAGTAGAGGGAATATCTTTCAAACGCAACTGCCGGAACAAATTTACAGGTATTTAACGTCAGATTTTCAACTCGAGGGTGGTAGCTAGCCAGGTGGGCATTAAAAAAGGCCCTAGGACAATGCTATGATTTCAACACGTTTCATTTCACTGAAAATTCACGCTCATTGTATGGATTCGAACTCACATACAAGGTGCATCATCTATGAAACAATCGAAAACGTAGTAAACTAGGAACAATCTGGCACTGGGATCTGAAAGCCACTACATGATCTCACGGACACAGTCGATTCCTTCGAAGGAAACAAAAATCTCATTATCTTTACCTAGAAAGATAGTTCTAAAAATTTAGATAAACAAGATTTTTCTTGTTTTGTGGTGGACAGTGGTAGTGGTAGTGTGCGGTAGAGCGCATATAGCAAGTAGTTATCGGAGCATTGATCGTATCGCGCTCCGTTGCTTGCCGAGGGGGAGCGACCTTGAGGCAGGCCTCCTCGCTTGTCCACCCCTTCAGTTTAAATATAAAATCATAGCTCAGCATTATTTGCAAACTCCGTTTATAATCATATACTAATTATAATTAAGTATATAATAAGTTAATATTTACTATAACGATACTGATTGTTAATTTCTTGATTTTTTTAAATGTTGTTTTTTATTTAATTTATGTGTTTTAACGTTTTCACCTGTCTACTACAATGTGCACACTACAGCAGACTACAAAGGGCAGTGTATTCAGTGTTGCACCTCATTTATACTAAAAAAAAAGTTTATTTATTGGTGTATTTGCCACTGTCTGTCTTTTTTATAAAGCTAAATAAATAATTATACACCGCTTTTACATAATAACTTAAAGAACGAAGCGCTTGTCATATAAAATGTAGTGTCACCACTTTTTGAAAATTAACCGTAAAGCACAAAATGCTATACGTTAACCCGCGGGCTCATTCAGTTTAGTACAGATTTCGTTAAGCTTTTATTCCTCGACAACTCTATTTTTCCATATGAAAGGTACTCAATGTCCTTAGTCGTAGCGCTGACAACATGTAAGCAAAATTTCATGTACATCGGTTGAGTGGTCAAAGCGTGAAAGCGTAACAAACACTCCAACAACTGACGGTCGCATTTATTATATTAGTAAAAAGAAAGAATCAGTTGTTTACTGAAGCTAAGGAAAATAAATTGTTAAGAGAATATAAAAGTTTGTTTGTTTGAACGCGCTAATCTTAGGATCTACCAGCCGGATATAAAAATATATTTTTTCATCGACATCACGCTTTAACATCGCGTAGGAACGCATTTTAATTTAGTTAATTATTTTGATAGTTAATTTAGTTTGCCAAACTAAATTAAAAAAAGTTACAAAATCGAACAAAAATAATTATAAATATTTTAGTTCTTCGCGAATGAAGTCGCTGTTATAAAAAACGCCACCCTCAAAGGACACGTGTAAAGATATAGGTTGTTAGGGCGATATGAAAATGATATAAACAAACGAGGACGATTGCAAAGAAAATGTATTATTACAGTTGTTCGTAAAACACATACTAACTACACTAACAACATTGAAATAATAAAACAACGAATTGAAAATATAACAAGGTATTGAAATGATTTTCCCATACTCATAAACAAATTTGTTTCTGCTCAAAAGTAACCTAGCACGAAACAAAATTCATACAGAATCATATTCGATTACAAACAAATGTATATTTTTCATGGACATAGCATTTTAAATATTCAAACGCAATAGAATTGTGCGTGAGATTTTTGTGACGCCAAGGTCGATATGTTCGGAACCTCGTATGGAACATTTGTATCGATTCTAGTGAAACATACTAAGTTTTGTCTGGATTTGTGTTATTACACATAAACACATAAATTTATGTGTCCCTCTCTACATATTGGTACATGAGATACGATCACAGTATCTCTAACAACTTTATATATTACCATCGAGCTGTGAAGTCCATTCTAAAACTATTATACTGAACACGTTATTTCGTTTACAATGTCGTATTTAAAAAGTGTTATAATCTCAATAAATTTAGATCGTACATTTGATTAACATTTAACACTGCAATATGTTCGTTTTTAGTACACTTCCCGTTAACATTCACGGATATGAACATATCGGATATAATTATTCTAACTGTAGTATACTGTAACGAACGCAGCGACCTCTGCAATTCTCCACTCGATATAATAAATTACATTCATATAAATATGATTGTCGGTAAAATGTTATTTTAATAGCTCATATTTAATATTCCATATGAATAGTGAGATTATTTTTATTAGAACAGACATAAAGCTGAATAAATCTTTATATAATTGAATTATAATATATAATTAACTAAAATCTGGATTTGTAGCAAAGCAGTGTGTATAAGCGATAGTGCTTTGAGACATCTACTTTAAGCAGTCATCGTTAATCATTTTACATGTCGGCGATAAACAAGACGGCGAATCAACATGAATACTAAGTAACTTTATTTACATAAAACTGTGACATCAGACCGTGATCTTACTAACATCCTTTACTTTACAGTTATATATTTATGTATAAAGTGGCTGTGCCGGCAGATGTTTTGCTCCTTTCGGTAGTTAATAACTCGGCCACAGCGTCATCTATTACACTTTGGAACTGCTATGGACCAGACTCCATCTCCATAAAATAAATATATTACATAAAATTAACATCTATCAGGCCACCCATTTAGAAATTACGTAATAGGTTTTTTAATTCTTTAGTATAACATATATATTGAAAATATATGATGTTCATGAATATAATTGAATATAACATACTATATACCAAACATTTGCATTGAAAGAAGAAAACAAAAAATAATTAGCGAAACAATAAATATATGTGGAAAGCTTTTATTTTACTAGAGGTTGTATAACATATTGATACCTGACAATAGGACGCATATAATTTTTAACGAATTAAAAATTCCTTTCTATCATATTTTAAATCGAAAATACTCCTCTCTCTATATGGATAATGGTATGATTTATAAACGCATAAATATATCTCGTGAACCGGCGAGAATGCAGCGCGCACACTCACAGCCGCAAAGCATCACAACGTTCCTTGAGCCAACTGCAACAACAAGCATTCCATCTGTATTCGCGACAACACGAGCGACAAGCACACCGGTAACCTTCAACACATTGTGCAATGACCACATCGGGCTAGAGGTATATGCAGGTTATAGTGCTACATGAAGGGGTATAAAGTATCACAATGACAGTGCTATCTCTGGACGAGGAGAATCAGCGCGGAGCAGCAAAGAATGCGCTCTCTCCGCTTGCGCGCGGCCCCGTGCGCTACTGCCGGGGCGGCGGGTACACCGCACAACATATTATGGTAACCAAGCCGCAAGACCAACGGCTCCAATTTCATATACAACCATTGTATACTATTTACATTATATACTAGGCCTTGAGCCAACAGACATTTTCTATATTTTTTAGGAAAAAATAGAAGAAAAAATAGTTTTGAGCGGTTTGTTTTACCTCGACTATTGACTTCTGCTAAAGAGTACGAACCTTGAAGAGTTGGAACGTATAATTCAAATTCAAATTGAATTTTATAATATAAAGAAAAAATGCAGGCATCTTTAGTTATATAGGTAATGTCATAGATAAGTAGGCCTGCTATAATGTATAAGTTCTTTGAAATGTATAACGTAGAGAATGCATTAAAATTGTAGTGGCGCGGTGGTTCACAGTCGTGAGGTACAGTTATCGTGTCAGAGGCTCCAGTGCATACTAACGGCGACACGGTCTCGGTGTGCGACCGCAGTGGGTCACAAATGTACTGCATGACGAGTTACCGCTCAGTCGCGATCTCATCTCCTAGTTAGTCCTATCGTATAACTACATACCGATGCAGAGTATATTAGTAGAAAATAAATTATATGCAAACTCTTCGCAATAGTCAAGGAATTCAAATTGTAGAAGATATGCGTCTGAATCGAATATGCAAGGACGTGAGAGAGTGCCACCGTGCACCAGAGAACGAAGTCTACTGACATTACAACCAAATGACTAAATATAAATGAGAAACAACTGGCACTTCATTAAAACGTAAATGTTTTTAAACGATACAATGCTATGTTGATGGTCGGAAGGCAAATAGCGTTGCAGTAGGTGACAGCATGAGAGCCGTGATCGAAGGTAAAACACGGATTAATTGAGCTCCATCTACGCTCACTTCCGCATTGGATATGCAACGATGCAGAACGTAGAACATGACGGCACACGTTGCTAACCCGAACTGAACCTAATTACTTTCTTGACAATGAGTAGTAAACAAGATCACCTTTTTGCATCGAGCGGCAAGGACGTTATAAACCAAATACCTAGTTATCGGATAGTAATATACTATAGAGTGTTGTGATTGTGGAGGTGTGTACCGTAGCAGTCGTACTGCTTCTCGAGGTCGTGTCTGAGTGTCTCGGGCAAGGCAAAGCCGTAGGGGTAGCGCCGGCGACCGCTTCGATGTGCTCTACCTGTATACAATTACTAGTACGGTGTATGCGTATTAAGTGTTTAATAATCAACAATCGTATTTCTATATGGAATAGTTTATAGCTTCTATCTATGTATATAATAATTTTGTGCAAATTTGTGAAAGAAATGTCTATTTCATAAGTAACAAGTTATGAAATTTAATAACTTTTTTTATTATGGTATCTGCGTATGGAGGCAATATCTTTAATGACATGTGAAAATGACTTTATAAATATGATTAACGATCACATACTCGTGGATCACACGAATAATTGCCCTGCGCGAATCTCGAACCCACAGCACTTAGGAGCGGCCGCAGCAGGCGGTTGCAGCGAGGCAACTGCTTTAAACGCTTCAATAACTTTCAAATATCTATTTGTTTATTTAAATATTTCATAATATATGAAAATTTTAATAGTATACAAGAAATACATTTCTAAATAAATGCATATAAAATGTTTCAAATAAATAAAGTTTTATTTATGAGGTAATACATGAAAATATAACTATCTCATCAAAAACATAAATGTGAAATGAGAGCCAAGATGAATATTGTGATTTATGCCTTGGTTGTTGACTTCAAC
Organism: Actias luna; assembly: GCA_039707435.1. Classification (NCBI taxonomy): domain Eukaryota; kingdom Metazoa; phylum Arthropoda; class Insecta; order Lepidoptera; family Saturniidae; genus Actias; species Actias luna. The sequence goes on along the minus strand of JAZHAC010000034.1, from coordinate 18,394,740 downwards.
GACAAAAGAAGTGAGATGGAAATGGGTGCCAAGTTCAATGGTCTGCCCTGAAATTTATGTATAACAACATAAAACATTTTATAACAACTTAAAATACCATTTTTTCTTATAACTTCGGATAATATATTGAAGCCTTAGGTCTGACGAGGCTAGTTTGAATATACGAATTATTATTAAGTATCTACTAAAACAGTCATGGAAGTGCCTTATGTTCGATAGCTAGTTTCTACCAGCAGCCGAACCAGCCAACTGTTCGAACTACCCAAGTCAGACTTTAAACTTATATGAGCCATTTGACATGTTTATATTAAATAGTTTTCGAGGTATGAGGGTGTTAAAAGTGGCTCCAAATGGTTCGTGTACACGGTGCTGCTTCGCCAGTTGTTAGCTTGAACTTGGCTTAACACGCTACCGTGTGTCTAGATAAAGAAACTAACAAAAATATACAAATAAATAGGTTAAATAACTTCCAAATTTACATTTACATTTTTTGTCTATTTACTAATTAGACAAAAAAGTTTAGAGACAAAAGTATTGGGTTTTTCTTCGAATTAAGAAATACTCTCGATTACTAACAGCTAGAAACCTAACTATATTTTTTCTCTTGATAAAAATAAAATGTGACCAATTTAAAATAAGTTATTGTAACATCATTTACTAACAATTTAGTTACTAATATATCCATACCAGGGTAATGTCACTCGTAAACTTCCTGTTCACTGTTTCTAAAATCACACTTCCTTAGATATTTCACACCCAATCTTATAAATTTTTGTTATTCCATACATATCTTAACATTCACATCCCTTTCATCGCTCAACATCACTCAGAACCAAACATTACGACGGTCTTAGAGTAATATTTTACACTACTTTCTTATGCTTCAGATGTCTTTGTGAAACAAATGAGTTACCAAACTTCATCGTCCCCTATTGATCATATTCTTCTAATCTTGCTCAACATCGATTTCGAAACTTATTACGAAAACAATAAATATGAATTTACGTACAGCACAGTCAACTCATAATGTTAAATAAACAATGGACGCGACGCGGCGCGACGTCTTGACGTATATATATTTGTGATTGTTAAATGTTAATTATTTGAAGTGTTGTAAACTGAATTCCGTAAACTGGTCACTGAACGCACGTTATTCAGCATTCAAATGTTGGAAACACTCATTAGTAGCGATGTGCTGAATTCTCATATCCTGTGTTGTATTCGAGGGGTAAAAATCGTATTTACTATAATGCAACATGACATTGTAAATTCACTGTGATAAGGCTGTCCTGTATCACAATAAAAAAGAATAACTCACACACAGCACGAGTTTAATTAAATATTTGTCAAAATTTCCTCATTGCAGAGAGTTGACATTCGGGTCAAGGACACATGCGTATACTGCAAATAAACCAGCAACGAACGTGGACGTCCGCGTCCTTTTCGCACATTAACTAAAGCAATAATCCGTATCCGCAAAAAGTATATTTTATAAATCTGGCACATGACAGCCGTTTACTCTCACAATTACCAGTAACGACCGCTCCGAGATGTGATGCCGGATCCGAGGGCACGAGACTCCTGCACGCGCGTACGATACCGAGGACCGGTTCGCACCGCACCACACACGTAGCCTTCACAATACATCACAACAATCGTACAAATTGTTGAGGTCGTAACATAATGCGTTGCACCGCGCAGAGACCGCTCCACGGATGTCAGCTGTTCACTGTGTACATTATACCTCTTAGACGTTGCACACTGTTAACATCCCGCTATGCTCGGCTAGTAGTACCGTTACAACGTTTAAGCATAAACCCTGGCGATGCAACGCAGTGCAATGAATAACAAGTGTAGTCTGATCTAGGCCATGCGGAACCGACAATCGAGAAACGGACAGTGAATGTTGAGAAGTGAGACTCACGCGACAAGTCCTCCTAAGAAAGCGACGGGTCCTCCGCCGATGAGTCTGATCTTGCGGTGGCACGAGTCGAAGAGCGAGAGCCGAGCGTGCGGCGGCGGAGAGAGCCCTACCGTGCCGGCCGAGCGCAGCATCGTTCACATCGGCTCCGTGCGCGGCCTCGTGTGTCTGTCTGTGTGTTCTGCGCGCACTGCACGAGCGCGACTAGCCGGGCGCGAGCGCGCGACACACGTCTGGTTCGTCGCTGCTGCCGCTGCCGCCGCCAGGCATCGCAATGCATACGTCTACTCGAAGCGGCGACGTGCGCGGAACTGTGCCACACTGTCCGCACCGCACCGCACCGCCCGCGCCCGCCCGCGCCCGCCCGCGCCCGCCAGTGCGACGCGGCCCCGCGCACCTCGCGTCCCTCCGCCCCCCGCTCCTAAACTTGCTTGGTACCGTCTGACGTGACTTTGAAACTGTGTCCTATTGATTGATACTATTTCCATACGACGGTGATTCTTGTCACTCAACTCATTTACAAAAAGAAACAATACCGTACACCAGAAATGAGAGCTTTCGATATCATCATCTTAAGTTTATTTGTCTTACAGAAAAAGTGAGTCGAATGTAATCAAATTAAAAGTTGGAATCCTGCGCCCGCATACATAGTTGCTACTTGTCAGGTCACATATTGTGTGTCACGATCAGCTGTTTGGAACGCGTAAAGGGAAGACAGGATGGGGACGAGGGGGGGAGCGGTAGAAAAAGACGGGTGCGATCAGGACAATACCGGAGTCATTCCCATTCACGAAAAACACCGTTTCTCCGAATGATAAGATGAAAGAAGTTTTGCTGAAATTGTTAACTTTTGTTATAAATTACGTACGTTCATGCGTATTGTAGGTTTATAAACGAGTAATTACATAAAAGAACATGTCAGTGTGGCAGCCGCAGAAGCAGCACCGTGGAAAATAAAGGTTTGAGTTTTTTTATTGTAGAGTAACCTTGTACATAATAACATTCTAATGTAAATGATTAGCGGTTCTGAACGAGTGAGAAGTGGGGATTTGTCTGCAGCGAAATACCTGGCGGACGTTAGGACCGACCGAGACCGACCGCATTCGGCAAGTTCTCTGCAGCACACAATGGCGCAGGAGGCATTGTTCCCTTTGCGACAAGTGAACGGATCGCGCTACCACACTACGCGGAGTGAATGCGTCGGCGGAGACACATCTCGCGTCACGCGGTCACGCCGTCACGCGCCTGCCTCATCAACAACACACAAGTGCCTAACAAATGAATCGGTTTAAGGCTGAACAAACTGCACACTCATATAAATTTTCTATATATACCTAACAATGTGTTAACGGATATTGTGGCGATTTAAAAATATCATAGTATGAACAGCAACGTAAACAAGATACATTTCTAGGTTTTAGAGATTTTATCATCACATCGAATAGCGTTAATGGATTGTACACTTCATTTGTTTGTATAGCTTAGAAGGCATGCGGTCTAGTTCGAGGGGACACGAGTATATAATTGAACGGTTGTACAATGAGACAGTGTGGGTAAGGTGAAAGAATCGAACTCGCGCTCGTGACGCAACATATTATTGAACAAATCAAAGGTTCGCTCGCCGCGGCCGCGCCGATGTATGTACAAACACCAGTGACGCATCCGCTTTAAAAATATCTGCGTGATTTACTTGTAATGTTCGGACAAAGCAAACATTCGCGACTCGCGAAACAGATTCTCTTGGCTACCTACTGTTCAATATACTGTAAGAAGAACCCGTTGACAACACGTCGTCGCGACGCAACACGAAGCGACGGATTCGTTCGCTTCGATTTGCTTCGGTTCTATGTTTGTATATTCTTGTATGATTAAGATCCAGTTAACCTTGACGCGTCTAAAGCGATTACCAATAACGTATCTTTCTGAATTACTAATAAAGAACTGACAAACATTTGCACAATATACAATATGGTTCTACATTATTTACCTCATAAACGGATTCTTATATGATCTCGCTAAAGAAGGTAAACATTATCGGGGGAGAAAATTGTGTGACCATCAACGAAAATACCAAGAATAAATTTAAATAAGGATATATATTATTTTAAAATCAATAGACAAAATTGAGCTGTTAAGAAGAAAGGTAATCTATAGGCACGTACAAAAAGTCTTTTAATTAAGCCAAATCTGCCCATTTGATATTTTTTCTAAATTATAATTGGAATGTGTGTAATCGACATATTCGTTTTTTTTTTATCATATGTTCTCTTGTACGTGCATCACCCAAAAAATACTGGATAGATTTTTAATAACTCTAGATAGGGCAGGAAAATGTCTTCCATAGCAGCCAGTATATTGTAATATACATTACACGGACGTCAGAAACGAATATTTTTGCGGTGAAGGATGTTGGTTCCCGTATATGATTATGCAAAATGAGGTTAAAGTTTCGAATAAGTTATGCTCAGAGTTCGCGTTTCATAAAAAGACTTTTAAAACTTTGTCACATTTGCATACTGTATTTTTAAATATAATTCAATAGGTGGACGCAGACGCGATCTCGCTTATTGACTTTTACATACGGCATTGCTTATGGCGTTCTCCAAGGTTTATTATTCTATTTTGCATTGGATATGGTATTGAGCCGAATGTCAGTCTGTGCGTCTGACACTGCGTTTCGGAAATGGATTACGGTGGCACAGTTCTCTAGCTACTACAACCTAGTAATTTACGTGTTCGGGATGCGGCACATTTGTAGGTAGGTCGACAGAAGCGTGATAATGTTCTCAGGTCATCTTAGAAAGGACCTAAAATGAAGGCCTAGGAAGTCCGACACTTGTTAATTATGCAGCAGGTCCATGATGTGCACGCAAGCGACCTACAACCTTGCATTATGGTTCGTCCGTAATGTGTTGAGGTCCACCGTTAAACAAATAAGGTGGTGACGTCAGAAGAGCTTCATGAGCAGGCAAAGTCAAGACGACTGTTCCGGACTACAAGCAATACGAAAGCGGTTATTGGTGGATTGGTACAATAAGTATTACTGATTTTCTGAAATCGAGACCTTAGTACATGACTTGATAAAATTTTAAAGAGATGTAGTAACTCACTATACTTTGGATTTGGGTAATTGGTTGACAGAAAAACAATATTTTTCTTTGAATAGGTCTTAACTTGTTTTCTAGGACTCGAAAATTAATAAAAGTAGTTCAGAGTAAGCAAAAGAAGTAAATTATAAACTGAACTGAAAAGAGTTGTTTTCAGACTAATTTAGGATTACGAACGATACATTTAGTAGGTTAAATTCACAGCTACGTGTATTGAAGAGAAGTAATAAGCAGCGTGGGGGGCTGCTAGAAGCTGATCGTTATCACTACTTTGCATTTTGGATCTTACGAGATGCAGAGAATAAGCTACGACTCTTTCATTGCTATGTTTAGTCTCAAAACTTAACCGTAAATGTTGTTAAGTTATTGCCTTTATTTCACAAATACCGAGGAGAAGGAAGTATTTTGTTAATAGTTAGTATTTCAATAAGTATTTAAATAAGTTTATCAGGATTAATTGTCTATTACCGTCCAATATTATAGGTTATAGGTTAAATAAATGCTAGTTGACTGTATATCACAGCTTAGTCGCAGTTAACATCATATAGTATTCGTAAGACATACAAAACTGTATATTTACCCCCAAGGGAGTTGAGGAACTTTATTACAATTGAGTATATAAAAAAATTACTCTTTAGCTTGTCAATATACATTTACGACAAAAAATATTGTACCGACTGTTTTAACTGAGTAACTTGCACTAAAATTTATAAAATAAGTTAGAAGCGATACGTATTTGATAATGAATGAGTATACGATTGGAATGCATAGGAGAGTGCAGGGAAGTGTAGGCGGGGCAGGAGACCGGCCTCGCTGAGGACTTACCAGAGGCAGTCCAGCATGACAGAGACATGCACGAGGCGCCCGCGGGGCCTCACTCACCTGCAACAAACAAACAAACAACGCGTTACTCGGACTCTCATCGAATCCAATACATCCTCATTTTACCCAGACTGTCAAACAAACATTACTGAATACCCACAGAGTAGTTTGAAGAAACACTAAAACTGAAATTGTGACATTGCATTTTTTCCAAAATGTTAGAAGAGAATAGAACCCGTTGATTGAAAAACACCTCTTCGTTATAGGATGGATCTTAAATGACAATGTTGTTTATAGGGACAAAATTAAGGGAAGGAGTCAAACTGCAAACTAAGGTATTATACAGTTTATTTTGAACCGAATTAAAAAAAGAAGGTTCCTCATTTCAAGAGTATACTTTATATATATTTTTTTTATGTGTGTTCTCGGATAACTCCGACCTTTATGAACCAATTTTGATGAATCTTTTTATGTTGGAAAGGAGATATCCCAAGGGTAGTCCCATGATAAGGTAACCAGAATTTGATGATAGAATCCTAGAGAAATCAAGGGGAAACTTCGAAAATCGCAGATAAATTGGAAATCGTCTAATAATACTAGCTGCTCTCCGGGATTTTACCCGCGTAGTTCCCAATCCTGTAGGATTTTCGGAATAAAAACTATTCTACGTCACTCTCTGGATTTCAAACTATCTCCATATTAAATTTCTTCCAAATCGGTCCAGTAGATTTTGAGTTTATATTTTCGCGCTCCTCTGGCGTTTCATTTTTTCTGTTTTCATTAATTTTGGTTTTATTATTTTCTAAACGTTTCCGCCTATCAGTTTCCGTCGCTTCCTCATTCGAGAAGGATCCCTGTTAGGTCTACCCATCACTTCAATACGAAAAATAAGATAAGTTTTAACAAATAAAAACCAGCTTGAGATAAAAATCAACAATAATGGAAATGATGCTTTTGTTGTAGATAATATTCTTAATGTACATTTCAGACGAACTCGGACTGTGGGATTGTAGCGAAACATAAATTTATTAAAAGTACATAATTATAAATTCAATATTTTACTAAAATCAATTTGAAATAGCTTCTATAATGTCATTTTGCAATCTGGCTCAGACTCGGTGAATATTAGAAATCATACAAATATCTCCTGTTTAAATAACAGAAGCGACGTATCAATAAAGCAAGTATTTTGTACGAAAAAACATGCTTAACTAATTTCTATGGATAATGTGAGGTTATTACCGGTAAGTTAATGTCGTACATATATTGTCCTCAATTAACCAGTTTATCCTGAATGTATATTAACCTAGAAAAGAATTATGTAAAATAAAAAAAATAAAATTAAAAAAAATATGTAAGGAAAAATCTACTTAAGCACCATTAGAGCTCAAAATTAATTGAATCGACATAATCAAATACTTTTTTTGTTTATCACATGATGGTGTTACATAGAAACTTCAACTTCAAAGTATCAAATGAAAACAATATGTAATTTAATGTTCCTTATTTCGTTTTTTTTAAGTATATCTAATGAATTTAGGCAGTGAATTATTTTAGAGAGAGACAGAAAATAAAAGAGTTTTGTGTGAGTGTGTAAATGAGTGGAGTGTGTGTCCGACCTCAGGTTATGAAGAGCCAACTAAATGGTTCAGATGCCTGTCTATCTTTCGTTGAACACATACGGTCATATAAATTGAATATCAATAAAGTCAACGGATTTGAATGTATCATACGACGGTAGTGAGCTTCCTGTCGTACAATCATTTCTCAGTATAAACATGGTAGTAAATAATTTACATTGTTTTGATAAAACACAGCTGAACTGAAATGTTATCAGTATCTCGACAGAGCATACGTGGGAGCAGTGCTATGGAAGCACATTAACCGGAGGGCCGCAGGACAGCCCAAGGTGTCATCCGACTGCTTCTCTGAGCTTATCTGATTAACTACTTCACTATAAAGCGCACGTGTCCCACAATTTAGATTATTGGCATTAGTTAGCCAAAAAAAAAAAGTGTAATTAGTTGCTTTATTATTTATTCCTTTCCTTTTTAGAGTTCAACAGGTATTTTATACTTCACCATTTTTGCTCTCCTAAATGCCCTCAATAATGCGTTTTCGTATAACTACTGGTTTACGCTACGCTCGCCACTAAAACTACCAGTATATATTTTTTTCCGACATCAAAAACCATTGTCAGTTTTCTGCCATTTGATAAAAAAATATACATTAAACCTTATCTATGAATTACTCTGTCCATTAGTAAAAACCGTATGACAATCTACTTGACAGTTTTTAAGTTTACCGCATTCACGTTCGAGACGCGGCGGGGGACTTTACGAGTATATGTACATGTAGATAAGACATGTTAGAAGTAGGTTTTGCCGAACAAACTTTCTGTTATCATGCTGCTTTTTCTTCTGTATTATTATAAACAATTGTTGAGAAGCACATCTGTAAAAAAAAAACTACGTACTAAGAGGCAAACGAACAAACCGACAAAAGTTGGAGAATATATTACGTCTACACTAATCTATACTAATATTATAAACAGGAAAGATTTGTATTTTTATTTGTAAAGAATAAACTCAAAAAGTACTAGACGGATTTCAAAAAATTTTGCACCATTAGAATGCTATATTATCCCTGAGTAACATTGGTTATAAATTAGTTAATATATTTTTAGTTCCAAGCGAACAAAGTCACAGGCACAGATAGTAAACTATATTTGTGTAGAATATAGTGCGATAACGTAAGGTATATTATGTAAATAATATAAAACTTTTAGGACGAGTTTTATTGTTGTTTGATGAAGCTTCTTGTTCGTGCTAGCAGCGTGTTCATCAATCTATACATATAATTAAACTGTAATAGTAGAAAATGTGTACATACAATAGATTTTTCTTAATTTCAATTGAAGTCTACTTTGTTATCGATATAGAAGCCAAAATATATTTTTTTAGAATTTTTGTTTGTCTGTCGCCTTGAACGCGCATCACTCTGAAACTATATTTATTGCTACAATATGAAATTTGACAGGGAGATAGCTAATATTACGGATCGACATTCACTTTTTATTCCCTAAAGCAATAGGATTCCTGCGGAATCGGAGATAAAAGTAAAAAAATGTGTACTAAATGAACCTGCACGGATTTAGACACAATTTTCTTTGTTCGATACACGGAACACAATAAACTGTTTGGTCTCTCTGTAAATTAATATTAATTAATAATTAATATTGGAGCCCTACAAATACCGAACACATTGAAATTATATATCATTAATCGAGTACAGCTTTTTGTAAAGCGCATGCAGCACCGCATAATGTAATAATACATACCGAGGATCAAATACCATCAGAGTAATTATCTTTCTTGCATATATGCGTTGGTTTGTTTTTATTTATCCTGCAAATGCGTTAAAATCAGTATTATTGAAATATTTAAAGACAGGAGACCTGGAGAACGATGTTCATTGTGCAAATAGTTGGAGCACGCCACCTATTAGTCAATTTTGGAGCATAGGGATTTCACATAAACAAGCACCTATTTTGATGTTTACAGTTTAAATGAATTAAAGCTTGTGTTTTCATTATATTGACAGCTATTGAACATAAAAAAGTGCATGGAAATCAATTTTTGTAACTTTTTTCATTAAAGATTTGCGCCTATTAGTGGTAGCGCGATGTTGAGTTAGTCTACAGCCTTCCTGAACGACTAGTCTATCAAATTCGAATGATTTTTTGAAATTCGACTGTTTTTTCCTAAGATTTACACGTTCAAACAAACAAACTTTGACGCTTTATAATATTATATACATAAGTATTATATTTGTACTATCAGTTGTCACATACTATTTATGTAATAGTTTCAGTGTGATACGCGTCAAAGTAGATAGATAAATAAAAAAAAATAAAAATATTTAATATTCATATTTGGTATACTGACAATTTTATTATACTCAAAAATAAATACAATATTCGTGATAATTCATCTGTACTCTTATATTAATCGAAAATATGGCAGCAATTAGGCGATTTACTAGGTTCGCTCTTCGTAAACCGTTAGCCAGTCACTACAAGGTAACAATATATTGCCAATATTATTGAGCTTTATCACTAAAACTTCATGATAAGTATAGTTATAATTACCATAATAATGTCCACAGAGTTTAAAAATAGGAAATAATAGGAAACATAATTCAACACACGAACGAACTGACCGGCACAACTAGTTAAAAATATAAATCTTATCTGGGTAGCGACTAAAATGTTTTGTAACATTTACATTTGAGACAAACTGAGTAAAGAAGTGAATTTCAGTGAAAATAAATTATCTATAGTACTGTTATAAGTGCAGAGGGTGTCCCGCTGCGCTTTAATATTTTTTCTTATATTAAAAGTTTGATCTCTATGCTGGTTTTTTTAATAAACACCACCCGTATTCAATGGATTTGTAAAGATAACTTAATCTTTTCTCATTAACTTGTCTATTTGATAATAAAGTAAGGCTTTTATTATGTTTTGTTGATCATAATAACTTGAAAGCGAGCGTAACATGAGTTACAAGCAGGCAAACCTACCGGTATAAACTGTATTAGAATGAAAACAAATCAGAGGATCGAGAAAGGGTGAGGCGGTGTGTACGCGGAGTGACGTAGGCGGAACCGGCGCGTCCGCACCGCTGGCTGGCTGGCTGGCTGGCTGGCTGGCTGGCTGCGGCGCTGTGTCACGATATCGCTGTACGTGCTCCAATCACGTTAATTGCCGATAACGAAGTAATAATTACGAGGTGACGGCTGCACGACCACTTAGACCCTGCTAACCGCTTCTTCACCTTGAATATATATACATATTTGCGAAAAACAATACGAAATTAGCACGCTCATGGCTCAGCAGGTAAACCGGGCCGGACACGTTCTATTATTGATTGTATCTCAAACAACATCTACTGTTATTTATGTATATAAATTAACAAAAAAACAAGCTTTGTTTATTATATACTACACTTATAATACAAGTCAAAGATTTATTAAACATGGTTTCAACATTATTGAAGGATTTAAATACAACTAAAAATATAAATATGTATGATAATGTATCTAATAATACGAAAAAGTGCCCGCACCCTGATTTTAAATCCGTGTTTGGGAGCAATTGTAGTTATGTAAATAACTTTTTGTCTTTTAACTATTTCTCACTATAAAAAAACGAGTTTCAAACAAAATAACACACACAGTGTTCACAAATTATTCAAACGTCCTCTTACCAAGTCAAGTCAAGTTCGAAACTGACCATTATAAGTGACGCAAACTAAGCAGCTTCAAATAAATTTCGAAGGTTCTTCTACCTCCCCTCTAGCCGTAGGTTAATATTCCTTTAGAAACAGGGTTTCTTAGGTAGTTTACTACTCTATGGGTAATCCCTAATGAGATGACTTATAATGTTAAAATGTCCACGTATAAAAATTCGTTTATTGAATAAATAATACATGCGGATACACACTACCCAGCTACCCCGCTATTGAACAAAGTCGTATTGCCAAAGGGTTAACAAGCTTTGATTAACTTGACTTGACATGTTTCCATAAAACGGAATCTAGGAACGTAATTTTCATGAATTTCAAAACGCTCAATTAATTTATAAGTTACACACATGTCAGGAACTGAAGCCCACACAATATTTTTTTAACTTTGGCATCATATCCTTGGACTGCTAGGACTTTTTTATTTTTATAAAAAATGACATGTGATTTCGTTTTTCTATATAATTTTTGAAAATGACTTCAGTATAGTAAAATGAAGTAAATAATGAACCAAATTTAATAGCAAAGCGAACTAACAGTACAAAAGATTTACCAAATCGTATTTAGGTTAAAACAGTAATGAAGTTAATTAAATAAGTAAAAATCTATCATGATTCATTGTATTGGATTATTCAAAAATAACATATTGAAGACAAGAGTTTTTGGGTAATAGCGGTGTGGTCTGTGCATGCAACATATAACAGGCATGCACATAGCAATAATAGCCCAAATTCCTTCCTAAAAAGAAGACAACCTCGCTTTTAAACGTGCGTTGGTTTTTATTTTTCAATAACTGTTTTGTAATAAATATCCTCAAACACGCGTACAAAGACATGAGCACAGTTATTACGCCAATAAGGTGCATGCAGGAGAATTTGGTACCATAAACAAGCGTTCTCATCACCATCCCAAGCATTTGGTTACACAAGAAAAACCGTGGCTCACTACACCCCAAGGAACATCTCATCCATCTTACCATCCAATCTTACCATTGGAATGTTCTGTATGGAATACGGCGACGTTACTCAACAAAATAACGAGTTCCCGGCATCAATTCACTGCACTATATGCATACTACGTTACCTCTGCCAGATATCAAACAATGAACACACAGAACCGTTCTACCAGATAATAGACCGTATTACAATGTGAAAGAATTGATGAGCATCAGAATAACAGTTGAAAAAATGTTTGGCGGTGATACGTAAACACCTCTCATATTGTATTGTCAGACTTTTTTTTTATTTCATAAATAATTTGGAATACAATGTTGAACAAACGTCGTTTCAGGTAACAAGACTTTTTACGTAATGATAAATAAAGAATTATGCATTTAACTTAGGAAAACACGCCCACACATCTCCGTCGTTATACCGCCTACCTACTTACATTCATACTTATTCCAAGAACGATATTATGTTTACAAAAAATACAGCTTTCTATATATTATAGCGCTTCAGTATTATTTTACATCTGCTTTATTAAATAATGAAATGGGGCAACCGTCTTAAATAGTCGACTTTTGTTCTTGTTTAGTAATTACCGAAGGACTTTTCCAATATTTTCGAAAATTCTCTCAAATTTCCATGAACGACTATATTCGAATTTTGACCACGGGGCCACCCACTATACACTTAAAACCGCTAGGATATACATATTTCATATCTGTTACAATTTTCGTAGCAAAGTATTAACAAAACTATTGTAAAATTTACACAAGAGGAAAAAACAATAAAAATTTGTAAAACATTTTACAACTATACGAATATTTATCTACTGTTCTACATGAGTAACAACAAGGAAGGCGTCAGGTTATTTCGAAGTGGCCTTAACTATAAATGCATCGCAATAAATATTTCATTAATTCAACATTGTATTCAATGTTAAAGTGTTTATATATTCAAAAATGTAGTAGTATATACTAAAAGAGAATATGAAAAGTTTTTGGGACTATTAGGAAGTACATATATATAGTTTTCAAGAATATTCATTGGGTCCTGTCCTGAGGCGGGTCAGTGAGCGTTCTGTATATTGAAATAATGTGAACGAGCGCTGGTCTCTGGCTTCCCTGGGGCTTCGTGCCCGGTTAGGCATTTTTATAAACTTGTATAAGTATTAACTATTTCATTTATTATCTAGGTTAATTGAAAAATTATAAAATTAATCACGTACACAATACATAAGAATATCGACGTATTAATATTTCCTGTTATTTTAAGTGTCACGTTCGGATTGCATATATTGTTATCAAATATTTTACAGCAGATATGAGAAGCATATCTTCAGGAAGTATATCATCCGAGACATGCGATAAGAATCATGTATCGCATCGTATCTGCCGCCGCACCAGTGGCTCCTCATAATACTTTTAGCGTGCCCTATATGATATTATGTCCCGAACTGTAGCACATGCTAATTCATATCGGCCTGTCCGTGGGTGTGCTTCATGAGAAAATGCGCATGCAATAAATAGAAAAAAACCTGCATGCAAGCGTAGGTTAAATCCCTAAACCCTCTGTAATGTTTGTGGGTGTGTGTGTGTGTGTGTGTGTGTACAGTAATACAGTGCTACATAGTGAATGATATTGCTTTGAAGAGTTCGGTGATTACGATCACCGTTCACCGTCAACAAGTGATCACACTATTTCGCATCGACTGCGTTACAGAATCAGGAATGGAACATTTCACGATCATTAATTTTATGCAACTAATGCTACAAAATATCGCGTGCCACGTTACTTACGTGCTCGTCAAATGTTGCGGCAGTGAGATTAAAGATTATGCATAGTTATAATTTATATTCCTATAGGTATATAAAGGTTTCTATATAAATACATTTCCCTTAAATTTAGATGGTCTACAAAAGGAGCTGATGGTAAATTTTATCTTGTAAAATATTTAGGAATTTTAAACAATAAAGTGTAGCATGACGAATCAGGGCTTCTTTGCTCAACAAAGCACTTAGTAATATGAAGTATTGAAAATGAACGGCCCCTGTAATATCAAATAAACCGTGACGTCAGCACAGTGGGCGAGGCTCGACTTGTTGTTAATCAATTATTTCTGTGATAACATAATAATTCAATTTATATCCTTATATGAAAACATTTCGAGTAGGAGGTGCTAAACATATTAATTGAACGACAATAAACTGTACGTTTGAATACTTCCTGTTATTTATGAAGCACCAATAGAAACAACGCTTGCTTATACTCGCCAAGTTATATATTCGAAATTATACACATTAAAACCAGAAACTGTTTAAAATGGTTTTATTTACATTTTAAAATGAAATTTTATTAGCGTAAGTGAATTTGGTGACGTCAGAGAGACGGATACGTTTCTGCGGTAGTTCGTTGACGCGGTTTTCGCTTTGATATATACCGGGTTTTTAATATCATTAGTTTCAACGATCTAATTGATATTATGCTATAGAAGTTAGTGCCTGAAATTAATAGCCAAATGATTATATGACCCAAGATGTTAACACGTTAAGCCTCTCTTAACATAAGTAAAATACATTTAAGTAGCTCCTAGCTGCGAACTTCTGGCAAACTAAGGGTATGGTGACGTATACTGAGTATGACGACTGACCTGGTGCTTACCAGCAATACCTACTAAAAATCGTTACTGTTTTTGAAGCGATGATAGCTGCGTTGGTTGTGTTTACGGACACCGCGTCAATAGACGTAAGTTTGAATCCACCTGCAATGAGCTTGAACTTTCAATGAAGGAAAATATCTTAGTAAAACCATAGCACAGTGGTAGGGCTCTTTCTATTGCCCGCGTGGCTAGCTACCACCTGAAGTTGAATATCTGCCGCCAAATACCTATAGATGTATTCCGGCAATTACAGTTGAGACCGAGTCTCTTCACTAGTCTTAGCGTGTCTACCATATTGGGCCATAGCGTCACTTAACATCAGGCGAGATTGTGGCCATAACGATAAAATATATAAACTATAAAAAACTGTTCTACATTCCTCATTGAATTGTCAGAGACCGCATACAGCTTCCACGTTACTTTTAGTTCCTAACGGAAGTAGCTAGCATTACCAAGATAGTCCGACTGCAAGCCCCTGCACATTACGGAAGAACCGTGGCACAACGCATATTCCCAAGGGCCTGCTGCTTTGCTATAAAGAGATGGTTTGTTCATACCCCTGACCGCAGTTTCTGTCCAAGCAGGCCTGAGATCACTCCTACGTTCGCCTGGTGCGCCGATTGGTTGTTAAGTGTAGCTACCTAAACACACCTATATGTAACTTATATATTTTCAACTAAATGGCGGAAGCTAATCTAATGAACTCTATAATATGGCTATGCCACAGTTTTGTTACAATGTTTACTTTTACCGAACGCAAAGGCTCATCATTGCAGAGATTCGAAGTCACTTCGTCACTTCGATCGCAACCGTCTTTGTGAACACTACCTCTGAGCTATTATTTATTTGAATTTAGTAAAGTCATAAATCTTCATTAAAATACTAAGTACTTCTGAAGAAGTGTAAAAGCTACCCTTAGTCACTGGCCATAGGAGTTTAAAACGTCGCTATGGTGCGTTTTAGTGAGTAGTGTCGGATGCGCATCATCCGACGAATGCTTCTGTCAGACGCCTCTCTCGCCTTAGTCTGTACCCGGTTAATGCATCTACGCGGTACGATGAGGAAACCGCTAAAGGGTTACTGAACACTACATTAAAAAAGGTGTTTAATACCTAATCTCTGAATAAATCTTTTCCTATAGAACATACCGATTACATCATGCAGAAGATCCCAGAGTCGGTATCTCGATGACTAAACAATGTTGCACCAGTGATAATCGTTGATTCGCGGGTAAATCGCTTGTACTATCTGAATAGAATAGACCAGAGATGATTGCTGTTATTTTTTTTTCACTGTTCTCTATACTTCTGAATTGGGCCATCCACGCCCACTTGAGACATTTATGTATGCACAAGTAGATAAAGACCTCGGCAAGTTTCAACATATGGATTACCTAAGACCACACGACGTAAGATAATGTTGTTATGGGGCTCGGATGAAACAAGCAGTGATTGTTTTATGAAGTTGAATTGGGGGGAAACGTGTCGGTGGACTGTGAGATGTTGCAAAGTATCTTGACGCACGAGCACTCGCGCGGCGTACACTGTACCACGTGTATGCGTCTGATAAGCTAATGTTGTTTTCGTTTTATTTAGTTAATGAGCATCTGGATTTACACCGCCTGGAGTATCTCTCTGGTGTCGTGTTTACGATGAATATGCGACCGATACCCAGGAGGGATTAATGGAAACAAATTTGACATATTTACTTTATAAGGCATAAAATCAACTGTGCTTAAAATACTCTTGGAACGGATATATAAAATAAATAAACCCTTAAGAAACTTATTGTCTGCATAGTAAATCACGCAATGGTGTTAACGATTAGTTGCCTGAAGACATTGTCTTATTTAATCATGACAAGTGGTATGAAGCTCTGTTGCCTTTCTAGATGTTTTTCAAATCTAACATATGAACACGAACTTTGCTCTTCCGTCAAAATAAAAATAAAGGTAAATTACTGTGGTACAGTCTCCTGTTGTTGCAACCCGCGTAACGACTATACCCATTTGCACGTACTCTGTGTTGTTCGCTTTCAACGTCGCGGTGTAGCTGAGTAACTTGCAACACTAGTAAAGGAGTGCGTAACCAAACCTCTCTCAGTACGAGCGTAACAAATACTTGAACTTTTACGAGGAACGTTCTTGGATAGTGTTTTGCATCTAATTTATTTGTGATCGATATCGTAAAAATTGATACCGTGAATGAAAATCGCAGAGATATTTTATATTGCAGAATAATTATTAGGATGCTTCAATGAAATGGAACCGTAGCCCGTACCACCGCTGTCACTCTTACTATAGGTACAAATAGAATGATTCATTTGATTCGTTGAAGTCGAAGGACAGTATGAAGTATATTTAGTAAATTTACAAATAGAATGTACCACATAAAGTTAAGCCGATTCAGACAGTAGACTTTTGGTTGCAGGGAGTGGCCAGTACCTACCCACTACCTGAGATAACACCTCGAGATGTTTAAACAGTATAGAGCAGGTAATGCAATTGAAACAGTATACGTGTCCAGATGCAATAAACCTTTCAGGTTCTGTATCACTTTTTTCTACGTATTCGCGTAGAGACGCAGCTACTATGATAGATAACTAAATGTTCTTTTGCAATTGGACATATTGAAGCCGATAGATAAACTGTGCTATATCACATGTGACACACGATAAAATCGATAAGTAATGTGTAGATAGAACTCGTGTTTTTGTTTCGCTATCCGTATTATAACTGTTAGTCTGTGTCGAATTAAACGGAGAAAAAAATATAATCGATTGGATTTACCTTGAGTTAGGCGGAAAATGAACTACATAAATAAATGATAGTACAGGCACGGAAATAACATAAAACATGAAATAAATATAAAATACAATAAATGAATACTTAAAGTAATAGTAAATAATCTAATGTAGGTAATCCAATGTATTCATAGGTACTTTTTAATTTAGCGTTAGATTTAATTTACATGTTATAGATACAAAATGAGATGATGTTACACGGTAAGGTGCAGACTCAGATTGACCTAGCATCATGAATCTCGAGAAAGAAATGGTGTTGTAGGGGAGTAAGGTATCGTAGTTCTAATTGCGTGATCAGTACCATTCGCTGAGATTTACGGTAGTACATGGTAATTCATAAAGTTAACAGTAACGATCTATCTGCGTGATTATATGTGAGAGCACTCACTACTGGAAGCGGCCGGAGCACCGATCAGCCACTCACCTGCAACAAATAATAACAAAATATTATTCACTACGCCACACATACCACATAAACTGCCAGACGTGTATTAGGATCTAAATATTAGTATTTCAGAGCCCCACCGCATTGACACGAAAAAATAGAAGGAATCTTTACTGTTTTATCAATTATTGAAATACCCTAAAGAGTTATAGATTCTACGCAAGTTGTAATTATACAATTATATCTATTTCTGCCGCAGAGCAGAGGTACTTCAGTTCCTACATTTAATTTCAATATGTCTGATGATTTCCGACACGCACACATTGAGTTGTGATCCAAATTAGTGATTTAAAAATATAACTAATAATTATGAACCATTTATGGAATGGTTACGAGCTTTTGATAGTTTTTGACCTGGATTATAAATAGCTATTAGAAGCTCTAGTAAGCTGCAATTGGATCGTGTGCCGGCTCGATACTTATGTCGTAATATGTATTTAGTACATTTCACCTGTGTAACAAAGATTGTAAAAACGAATGCTATACATTTCTTTAAACCGGATGCCATTGTGTTATAAACAAGAGATAGTTTGTAGGTTTGCAAGGGGAAATCTCTCGAACAACAATCTTATTTTGAAAATTTTTAACAAAGTTTGAGTTTTTAATCAGATACAAATTTACAATAAACATTATAATTATAAGATATTATATATCTTAACTCTATTTTAGTAATCGACATCGACAACTGTATCTAATTTCAGTAGACGGCTTTTCCACTTAGTCCTGTTTAGCGCTGCATATGTTGGTACATACATTTCTTGCTCTTGAATTTATATCAAATTCTAACCTTCGGTATTAGCATACCTATATTCCTTATCCATTTCAGGGTTATCAGAAAATATATTTATATTTAATTTCCCTATAGTTCTTATGTGTTGCCTGTCCATATATTTACACTTCAGTGTCCTATCCTTGTTGTCACATATTTTTCGCAGACTTCCTAATTATCCTGTATCTTACTTATTCCGATAACTTTTGTTTGATTCGCCGCAAGTTGTAATTACACAATTATACCTATTTCTGCCGCAAAGCAGAGGTACTTGAGTTCCTACATTTAATTTCAATATGTCTGATGATTTCCGACACGCACACATAGAGGTTTGCTCCAAATTAGTGCTTTAAAAACGTAACTAATTATTATGAACCATTTATGGAATGGTTACGAGCTTTTGATAGTTTTTGACCTGGATTATAAATAGCTATTAGAAGCTCTAGCAAGCTGCAATTGGATCGTGTGCCTGCTCGATGCTCTAATTCTGTGATTTTACAAGAGCTGAAGTCTGGCACCCGTATATATATTGTTTTATGTTAGCCCGGCAAAGTGACTGCACTGTGCCTGATGTTAAGTACAGTACAGTTCAAAAACAGCATCGACCATCGAGAGAACGACAATCCTTTGCCAGTAGCTACTATTATGTGATACACATACATTGTGCAACTTTTTTCGTATATTTTCACTTATGTTTTTGATGACTTAGTTTGAACCCCAATAACTTTACCATGCACTTTCTATACTTGTTTCTATTTTTTTCGACGTTGCACAAACAGATGAAGCCAATTGACCTAAATAATTATATTTCTTAACATATTCAATGGGAGCACCGTTTAAGACGATCCGGTCTTTTATAGAGTTTTTATAGCTTTAGTTTTAGAAGTATCTGTTAAGCTTTGCTATTGCATGGTGGTAGAGCTTTCTCTAATGCACGCCCGCTTCGCTACCACCCTGAAGTTGAAAATTTACGACCAATATCTATAGGTATGTTCCGGCAATTGCACTTGAGAGTCCGTTCCACCAATTGGCTTAGCGTGTCCACTATCTTGGGCGACATCGTCACGTAACATCAGATGATATTGTGACCATAATGCTAAACCTATTAACTATTAAAAAAGCTTATAGCACAACTCTACTTTCCAGCGCCTTTATAGTATGATATCATACGCCATCTGTAAATGGGACAGTTTGTCTTAATTTCTCGTCACTCCTCTTTTCATATTCCAATATCTCAAAATGATGCTGTTGTAAATGATGCTTCTGTTTAATATTTATGTTGATATTAATTTACTTGGTTTTGATACCTTTCTATATATTCTTATGTTAGCTCGAGCCAAATATCTTGTAATAATCTACGAAGCATCAACAGAATTGTACATCACGTTCTTTATCTTTCTCGTTTTCAGTAAAATAACAACAACGATGATTCACTTTACTGGATTCTTGTATACGGATTCACAATACGGATTGTAAACACGTTTGCCAACCAAAATTAGTTGTACTTTCTTGGTATTTCCGCTGAAAACACCTTTTGTTATTAGAAATGTTATTAAATATTTACTATTCGATATATTCAAAGACTACAAGTTCGCTGTCGGCTATTTTATCCTTGATTTTATTTTGTAACAATAATTCGTACGTACAATTTTATTAGCGTTGTTCTCGTCAACCGCGCATTATCTTGATATACCTTCTCAGTGGGTTTTTACGTTACGAAAGCAATATTCAAGCGCAATTTCACGCTAATAAGTCTGATGTTTTTACACATGTCAAGACGAGTGATTGGAAATTCTATATGTATAAAAGTGACAAAAACGGAAAATAAAATATTTCATCTGAAGGCTTTCTACGCGTGCGCTGGCATTATTTATAATATTACAATAGTATATTGTATGCGATAAATGTTCCTCTTAAATACATCTAAAAATAGGTCCGCGACAGCATATATCTATCTTTTCTGGTTTACTTACAAAAACCATCTTTATAATTTACAATTTCGTCCCAAAATAACATGTTATTTGCGAAAATGTTTTATCAGTATAGAATAAATCCTTATGAAAATAAATTTATTAATCATTCGGAGAATTCAAATGAGATCAACTTTTCAGTTTATGGTATTCAATTAAAATGAGTAACTTAGGAAATATCACAGATTCAAAATATACGACACACCATAAAAATATGTTTCTTTATCATTGCGATAACAACCTTTGTACGAAATAACAATAAATAACAAACATACAGTAACACTTATACTGAAAAAACATTTATGGATTACAAAAATTATTGTCATATGTTAAGTTCGAACCTACACCATTAAGCGATACGTGAGCAGCGAGCTGATTGCTTAAGTTTCTAAACTAAGCGTTCAGTCACGTTGATATTCTATACTCCAGATCCCTACATTAACCATTTTTATGATTTTCGATTTTTTCCTATTAATAATACTTTATCAGCCAAGGTGTTTTATCAACATGGTATTCACCTTTTCTAAATGAATTTCTTAATCATTTTTAGCATTTAATTTAATCGATAATTTAATTCATACTATTCATTTTAAAAGATCACAATGCTCATTACTTATAGTAGTTTTTGAACGCCCAATAATGAATTGTTATTTGAATATATTATTAGTTGTATTATCTTAACGTTCAACGTCGATGAACGTGTTCGAGTCCTACGTGCTGTCTTGAGCTTTTCGATTAAGAAAAACTTATTTTTGTTTATGTATATTTATTTAAACACCAATATGAATTATGTATGATAAATCCGGCAATCCGGTATGATCCGGTAAATTTATTTTTATGCCATCAATTAATTTGAAATAATATCTTCAAAAATATGAAATATTTAAAATAGATTTACACGTCAAAATAATATGTAACTATTCTATATATCTACACTAATAATATTATAAACTGTAAGTTTTTTTAAACACGCTAATCTTTTAACTACAACTCGATTTTCAAAAATTATATTGTTTTTCATAGCGTAATTATTGAGGTAGGCTTTAGGATACTTAAAATAACGCTGCCCCTAACAAGAGCAGACAATTCTTGAATAAATTACAAAAAACGCTTAAAAACTTACATATACAGTGTAAATTCAATTGTTGTTGTTGTTTTTCGGTATATTGTCAACCATTGCACATAACACTGTTCATTGCTTATGAGAATTTTCGAACACTTGATAAAAACGAATGGCATATAGCCTAAAGCAGTGTTTCTCAACGTGTGGGTCGTGAAACCTCTATAGGAGATTGCGAAGCTTCTGAAGCGGAGTTGCACAAGGTTGGGAAAGCGGAAGCAGTAAAAAAAATCAAAACAGCTTAAAAAAATAAGAAAAATGTAAACCAAAGGATATAATGATTCATATGAAATAAACAAAAAATAAAAAATAATCTTATGAGTACTCTTAATGCGAAGGTTGCGTTTGTTTTTCACTGACCAATTTCTTCCATCGTGGATGCGTTTCTACTACATGGAGAATTAACGTTTGTAAATTTAAGAGATTTCTTTCCCATTTGACCCATTAATGAAAATTTCTACTTACACAAGTACGAAGTGGCAAATGGAGTCAAACATTACAAAGCCTCTATTGTTAATTCTGGGTGTTTGACCTTGGGTTGTTTTAACCAAAAGGTAGGCAAATTGACTTAAATTCTAATTACAGCATCCCATCAACAGATAACTCTAGCAGATTTTCTTTGAGCTTGGTTGTCAAATTTGCCTCATTTATAGCTGCATTTAAAAACGGATTTAAGTTCCACCTATGTCGAGTATACTTCGATATCTTTAGCAATGAGAAATAATTACAGTTCTTTGTTCGTTTTCCGGCAGCAGTTCAAGCCTAAGCCTAAGAAGCAGCCATTCTGATACCTTTGCATCGGGGCTGAGTACTCTCAGCATTCGCCCCAAAAAGTTCGGTGAAGCTGTCAAAGCCCTTTCGGCTAACACCGTATGTCAAGTGGAAAAAAAACAGTTCTTTCAACTTTTCTAACACCATTTTCATACCAGGTATAAATTCCTTGATGTTTATTTCACATCCGACTACTTTAATAAAAGACTGTGTCAAAGAAAATGAATTGAAATGGTTTTGATATAGAGACGATAACCACAAGTCAATTTTGTTTGTAAGTTGCGTTATCTATTGGCGACGCATTCAATGTTAGAAAAAAATGTGTTTTACGTACTTAATTATGTATGTATTCGAATCCTAATTATGAAAATAAAATACATATGTTGTATTGAATATTTGCCACGCAATAAAACACATTGAAAAACGGGCAGGGGGTCGCTAAATATTTCTTCATACAAAAGGGGCCGTCTCATGAAAATGTTGAAAAACACTGGCCTAATGAATATGGTCTTAACGTCTCACGCCGATAGACGTGAATTTGGGTCCCCGTAATAGCCCGTAACCATCTTGAACGTTTTGATTGAGGAAAAGCTCCTTTTTTTCTTAATATTTAATCCAACATTAATACGGTTTACATTACATTATTAAAAAATATATTTAATTACATATAAAGTTTTGCTCAAGCAAAACAAATTTGTTAATCGTCTTAAGCAATCATTTTTTTTCTACTATTTAATTTAAAAGAGTATCTTGGATATATTACAGATTTAAAAAGATTACACCAACAAATAATATGTAACTTATCTATACAATATATATCTATAGCAACAATGAATACTTTTTATTTTCGTTAATAGAATTGCATTAGTCCTATTACTCCTATAATTAGTCTTTTGAATATTTGCTTGTTTGAATCCGTTAATCCTAAGAACCACTTAACAGTCAAAGATAATTTTTCCAATCCGATTTCAACACTACATGAGGTGAACCTAGGAGGCCTATCCATATTAAAAATATGAATGCGAAAACCTTGTTTATCAGTTCCGTCGGCATATAAAGCCTAAACCGCTGAACTGATTGTTATACATTTTGTACAAATATACATGTCCTTAAAAAAGGACGTGGGCTAATTTTTTTTTTGTGAGAATTAATCTTGAAATGATTAAATAGCGAATGAGAGTTTTTACGAGAGGCGATACATTTCTCAGATATATATTTTATTTACGTGCACTGCCTTAGTGATACATAAATACAATGCTTAACAGAAATATTGCTTCTTAGTAGATCTAAAAAAAAACATAAACCACAATGAAAAATTTTGTGACTAAAAGTTTTCAAAATAAAAAGCGATATATGGGTATTATTATTAGATTTGGCATATTAATCTTTACGGACCAAAGGTACGTTATAATCAAAATTGTGTTAACCGCTCGCTTGCCCAAGGGGGGTCCGCGCGCAACGCGCCTTTGCCCCGCGCCCTCAGCGCGTGCCTACCTCAAATGTCCCACGAAAAAAACGTGACGACCCTACTTTGCCCCGCCATTTTTAGCGCCGTCAACGCGCTGGTCGGGTTTCACAAAATCGATTCTTGTGACTCAATTTGTTTAAAAAAGTGTCAAGTATTGTATATATTTATGTTTATTATGAAACTAGCTAAACAATGTTATATTTTGTTTATCAAATTACGACTTTAGTGCAGCGTTATGCTGTGCTGAACTTAGAAGTAGGGCGTTTTGAAGCTCGTCTTGTATTCAAAAGCTCATAACTCAAAAATAAAAGCGATGACATATGGTTTTTATGCTTTCATTATGTTGTCAATATAATAAATAATAGAATAAGAAAAAAAAATTATCACTTGTTCATAATATTTATTATTTAAAAGGCCTTTGTTTTCCATACCAATATCTGGCGCCGCGCGACGTAATTTACCTTAACTTAACAAGGCTATTAAATGCACAAATATCACTTTTAGGGGAAAAAAAAACTAACACTAAATAAGTAGTCTTATATTCTTTGAAAACAAACAAAAATCATGCGGATAGCATTTACCACATTTGAGAAATATGCATATTTCTAAAACAGTTCTCATACAGTCAGTAAAATTACTCAGATTATCAGTTTTTTTTGTTCTAACCACTTATGGATAAAGAAAAATTAAATCAAAATAAAAAAAGAACTCTTTATTCCCATTCCAAAAAGGTATAACACTTGTACAATGTCATAATTTAAAATCATAAAAGTCAAAGCTAAACAAAAACACGCTGAAGTACCTGTCACCATAACCAGTAATAAGGCTGACTACACACTACAAAAATATCCGTAAATTTTCTACAGTATCCGGAATTGTTTTTTACAAAAATATATCATTCTTATTAATCCTAGTATATAATGTAATACTTAACTAGTATATAGACATAGGTATATATTTTTTAAATATATTTCTTTACATTTTTTTTTAATTCTAAGTTAAGTAGTAACAAACTATAACAGTATCCGGAAATTTTCTACTGTATCCGGAATTGTATTTTACAATTTTTTTTATATATAAAAGTTTTAAAGCTACATAAAAACATGATGAAATAGGAACTGCCACCATACCCAGTAATAAGGCTGTCTGATACTATAACAGTATCCGGAATTGACAAAAATATAATATTCTTACTATTACTAGTGCAATGCCTGACTAGTATAAAAAAGTAATAAAAAGTAAAGTAATAAAGTAGTAAACTAATATAGTCTTTAAATTGTTATATGATAGTCATGTACGACTGTAATAATCAGATGTTATTAGGCCAAATTTTTGTGGTATTGTGTATAACACCCCTCTATACACAAATTCACCTGGCACGTACCACACCTCCACACTGTGGTATGCCGCACTTTGTGTTGGTAACACAATTTGCATCGCTGAGTTTTTGTCTTTAAAGGCAAGTGCATCTGTGCCAGCGCATTTGGTGGTGGTTGTGGTGGTGGGTTGCTTGGAGAGGTATATTTGTCCAGCATTTCCTTTATAAGTCTCGTCCGGTAATTTCGATATTTTATATTCTGATATACCTTTTTGGAAACTTTAAAGCACGTGCGCAGCGAGGCTGTTTGTAATATTAAAAGTAATATTAGTTCAATATTAATAAATCATAATTAAAATATATTACTATACACGCCAAAAACATCATCCACCATATCGGACGATCCGTCCAAATAAGCGTCCGGATACAGTGTGAAACCAGCCTTAGCCGCAGCGCTGTCATTTTTGCGAGCGCGTTCAAGGTTATTTACAAATCGTAATTAATGCGATTTAAACATCGAAATTATTGCCTGTGTACTTGTAATTTGATAGATGATTAACGGATTTAACTTCTAAAACGAATTTATTAGGAAAACACAATCAAAATGATCAAAATAAAGGCAATCATTTCCATGTTGCGCACAAACTTGTACCTACCGTATGTTATTAGGTCTCGAAAAAAGGTTAAATCTTATGTTTCATGTTGGAATTTTTATATCTACGTGTTAGTTATTTACTTACCTTGATGTTTTTCAAAAAATCTCCAAGAATAACACTGGATTTCACTTGACAATCACTTGTAAAACGCACCACATTCCTCACCGAATCAAGCATGAATCGAACTGGACTGCAACGGAACGTTTTTTTTTTTTCTCGAATTTTTTCTATGGCTTGGATGCTTGACTGGGGTTGTGTGGAAGGCAAATTTCACGAAGAAACGGGACAAATAATACAAATTAGGCCTTGGAGCGATAAAGACGAGTAGAATCAGCTTTTTCGACGGCGGGAGCGATGTTAACCACAGGTTGACATGGTCATAGCTGAGTGAAATGCAATGTCAACTACCAGTTAACACGGGCAAAGCTGACTTCAAGGTTATGTTAACTACTACTTGACATGGTCAATTCTAAATTCTCGATTTGTTAACTATCAGTTGACATGGGCAAGCAAGCGGTTAAGAAGATTTTTTTCGACCTGACGTACGCTGTTTGCCGTAAGGGCTTTGATAGCTTCACCGAACTTTTTAGGGCGAATGCTGAGGGCACTCAGCCCCGAGAAAAAATAAAATACTGTTATGAAAATAAACATTGCCCATTATTGCATGTTCGGGCACAGCTATTATACAAGTCACAATAATAGTATTTTGTGATAAAAAATAATAAATATATATATGGGCGTATAAAAATATATGGGCACTTTTATTAGGCATATCATATTAATCCTGAAGAACAAAAGTTAGTTCACCATAAATATAATTGTGCGAAGATAAACATCGCCTCTAACATCATGTTATGTGAACTCATAGGTTGGGAAATGTTGGCAAAAAAACAACACTCGACTCGGGTTATGTTTTAGAGTAGGTTGTTAAGTAAATTGATGATGTAAAATCTAATGAATAAGTAACATTGATTTAAAATGGGGAGGGGGAGTAGGGTTCTTAACGTAGTAATTCTATGCAAATGAAGTCGCGGGTACCAGATAGTATACTTGTTAACTGCTCAACTGAACATTATGAAATTTTGCATACACATTGCTAATGATACAGTAATGACACCGGTTACTTTTTATTAAGAATAGAAGCACCTAAATGGTTTTAAGTTCCACGCGAGCGAAGTCGCGGGCACAGTTAATATATACATAATAAGAATTAGATTAATTCATCTTATACATATATATTCTTTTTTAATTATAATAAGGGTGCACTTAGCTATAGATAGTTAAATTATTGTATCTAAGAAGCCATTTCAAGTATTACGTAAGCAGAATTTTAGTCATTTCTGACCATCTCTAGCCCCTTGTCAGCAAAGGTAAGCAAAGTTGCTGTGGGATATAAAATAAAAATTGATATTATGTTTTAGAGAATTTAGAAATGACTCTCTTTCTTTAAAAAAATAATAACAATAGGTGGCGCTGTGGTCAAGTTATTAGTTAATGTCTGGGGCAGGCCAGTTAGTCATTTATAACTTTGTATGAAACAACATGAGGGCGGCGAGGGCGCGCCGGCGCGGCCTATGTCTAGAGACAAATGTAATTACCGCAAGTTGTTATCGAAATGTAATCTCGAGTGCGCTATCTGTTTATCTTATCGGCGACATCGCCGTCGGTGACGTCACGACGGTCCCTAACAAAGCGGCACCACGTTACTCAATCGTGTATTGTTATCGCAAAGGTTTTTTTTTCTACGGTCAAAAATAACGGAAATGCCTACAAGCGGCATTTTATCTTTCTTAACGTGTTCTATATATCAATACTAATACAAATACCTAGAGTAAGAGATATTCAGAGATTTTCAACATTTATTATATGAGGATACTTCTCATGGGTATGACTAATTTTAATTTAGCATCCACAACGTTCACGTTCACGGCCGTGGTTTTACCTGTTCCACTTGTTCGGCGAGCGTTACATTCATTATCTCAAGTGGTATGGAGTATGGCCTCACTCTAGCAAATGTGTCTAAGTAAGCTAATCGTGAGTAAAAATAATGCTGACATCAATAACGATTTTGCCGCGACAGCAATGACTATGGCTGACATGTGAAGCGGATAAAGGTATGTCTCGGGCATTGTAAACACTACATCGAATTGCTCTCATACGCTTCGCATTATCGATAGACCAAACAAATAATTCATATAAATCTTACAGTTGCGTACGAGTTCGCTCTAGTTGCAAACAACTGTAGGTAGTATTTGTCCAAAGAAATAAAAATATTTTCGACTAATAGCTGAGTCCGCGACTTTGATCGCTTGGATCTAAAAGTTATTATCCTAATCATCGGGAAGAGTCCTTTTTTAGGATGAAAATACCTTATTATATTCCTCATAACTGGTAGTCCCAGATAAAAATGTTATTAAACAAACAAAAATATTTTCAGTGATATTATACTAGTATAAATAAGAAGAAAAATTGTAGTTGGTCAATAAGTAACAGCGCCAGCTAGCACGTTCATAAGTAACATAAAAACGTCTTCCATGAAAAATATACCGTATAAATATCTATAGTGGTTGGTACAAGGTGTCAAAGTGTTAGTAGCAATCCCGCAAGAACTCTTTGATTTTTTGGTTTAAAATATCTTATATGTTCATCCATCATATAAGACATCACCGTGACAAATTTCATCAAAACCTGTTTAGTAGTTTGCGGGTAATGCTTACGGTCCACCCGTAAGACAAACAGACAAAAGGACAAAAACTAAAATATACATATTTTGGTCACTTTATAGATAAAATACAAAGTGAACAACATTGATATATTCATATATTTAAGTAATGGATTTTGCTATGTTGGTTATGTTATGTGTATTCCATATATACATGATATAATTTTAATAACAACATAACCGAATATTGATGCAAATAAAACTGTTATATATTAGCATAACGGTGAAAACATCGATACGGAAAATAATAATACAGTAGACGACGAGACGAATCGCATTCAGGTAAACACTCAACGCTTAATTTATATTCGTATTTAAAAATTATGTGTAGTGTTTACGAGATGTACAATACATGTG
Organism: Actias luna; assembly: GCA_039707435.1. Lineage (NCBI taxonomy): Eukaryota > Metazoa > Arthropoda > Insecta > Lepidoptera > Saturniidae > Actias > Actias luna. The sequence continues at coordinate 18,365,586 of JAZHAC010000034.1, read as the reverse complement.
GTGACATAATTTCGCACACGTAAATATCATTGTATATTAAACAAAGCGAAAGATAAGCTAGAGCTACACATATTAAACACCAAAACACACGGCTGGCAATTATGTTTTCTGAAGCCATGATGGCTCAGTTGATAGTGTATGCGGACGCCGCATCAGTTGTCCGCAAAGTCCTAGTGGCTATCAGATCCCAGTGCCTGACTGGTCGAGTTCACTACATTTACTATTATTACATATATACACTATTACTGAATAATATGCACTTTGGCTTGTGTTCGAATCCTTGTAGTGAGCTAAGACTCCACTGACGAAAAAACATCGTGAAGAAACTCTTGTATCTTCTGTTGAAAATGAAAAATGAGTTGAGAATCTACATCCAAATATCTATAATTCTGTCCCGGAAGATGCACTTGAGACCCAGCCCCTCCATTAAACGTAACATATGCACTATTTTGGGCCACGTCATCACTTAATGTGTTAATGTGTCCATAACGCTAAAACCTATAAAGTATATGTTCATCACCGAACAATCGTTCGTAGGTGAGGACATAACCCGTGATATCTAGTCCCAATAGTAGGTTAATATAGACAGACGTACAAAATTATTTGCCCGGCCTCGTCGCCCATTGCGTTAATTTATTTACATTAAGAATGTGATTGCTGCAATTGCTCAAAACGCGTATACAAAGCCACGGCACATCTGTTTACTAATACATAATAATGTTAACATTTTATATAAAAATAAGTCCCGTAACACGGTTACGGCGACTGCGCTAACTAGTTTCCCTACGACGTTCTTTACTCGATATCTTTACAACTTAAGTATTAGGCAATTAAATTAGTTAAAGTTATTTCTATGGAAAACTTATAGTCGAAATAACCATTAACTATGTTATACGAACCAAATATTGGATATTTTTTTATTTGATTTCTAAATCTACATGACAAATATATAAAGTAATTCCTAATATTTATAGAAGCCATGAAGTAAAGATAAGAGAACCAGTCACATACTAGGTAATAACGCGTCCGTAGCCGCAGGCGCAGCTCGTATTCATGAACAGTTACTACTAATTAAAGTCATTACTTTATATTTATTATAAGAATTAGTTGTGAGCGCCTTATATTGTATTTATTTTATAAAATTTACTTTTTATGGCTTTAATTATTGTTAATAAGTATTATATTAATATTATATGATTACGTAATACATGTCTATGTATAGGAGCTATGCGAAGCGTAAAAAATTAGTTATTATCTCACCTTTAAAAATAAATGTTATACTAAGTGTTTCTAAATATATTCATACATACAAATATGCATACGAGACAACAAAAACTAATCCATCCGATGCATCTTATAGAATAATTTGTTTGTTGCAATACCGAGGCAAACGCTAATACATAATGATATTAATATTTAAAAATAAATACATATTATAATGCAAATGACTTCTGCAGCCTATAAGCAGTATGAGCGGGCCGCACCGCCGCGCAGCGCCGGGCTGTCTGCTTGTCTACTGGCGCTGAAGTAATGTACTCAACGAAACTGAGATATTTTATTTATAATAAATTCTAGGTACTTCATTAAACAAAATTAAAAATGAACTCTTAAACGAATGAACCGATTTTATTCAAATTTTCCACTGTGAGCAGTTTGATCCAACTTGAGAGACAGGATATTTTTTATCTCGATAAGTGATCATAACGCGATAGATGTCGCTGTAGGCGATGTGATTCACTACTGGAAAAGGCAGAACAAGGTCTGCCAGGTTAGCCAGTATGTTATATTTCGTAACGAAAATTTCAATTATGATTTAGAATCAAGATTTTAATCGAAATAAAATTTTATAACACTGATTTGCAATTAGATTGACGCGCATAGATCTTTAGATTCGGACGTGACTTAGGCTTATAGCATCTTTTACCACTTAGTGTGGAGCAAACTACGCTCAAGACTCTCAGTGCTTCGATCTCTAGCCCGGGTTCTTACAGCAAGTACTAGACGCTCTTTTTACAACTTCGTATCGTTAGGGACCGTTTAACAGCGAGAACTACTCGCCTTTCCAGGTCTGCAAGGGTTTCAGAATCGATAAGGTATATTGTCCAAGATCCCTCAGAAATCAGTTCCACTCTTGTTCAACTCTAATACTGTCCGTTGAACTAGGAAATAGGCGGTCTGCCCCATAGGAGTCTCAAAATTACAGCGGTTTATAGTACTGTACTATTAGCATTACTAGTGTCTTTCCAGTAGTAAGTTTAGCGTGTTCACCATCTTCGGTCACATTGCTACTTAATATCAGGTGAGCTACTTAACATTAGGTGGCCATAAGGTTAAACCTGTAAAGTATAAAAAAATACCAGTTCAAAGTTGCGTGTAATTAATTCTTCCCGTGAAAGTAACCCAGAATTAGACCGCGGCTGGATAGATGGATTTTGAAAAGTTTTGTAATACACCTAATCATTCATTAGAAATACAAATCCTTTGGCTATGAACTATGAAGACATTATAAAAATGTAGCGCTACCTCCAAGAGTATACAGTTGATTTGTAACCGTATGTTTATGTATGTACACAATGTAAACACACGGCGACGAGATCCGACCCGACGGCACTCGGTTACCTGCACGACAAGCACATGTAGCCCCCGCACGTCTCGCCGCACCCCCTACATACAGTCGTGCGTAAAGCGAGAGCGCGCACACAACACTATGAGCCATTACGTCAGCTGAGTACCTACTTTAGTTAGGGAAAATCATTTTGTCATTGAGTTTTTAAGCCAATCCGTCTCGAATGGAAATGTATTATGAGCGTATTGCTGCGCGCCCGGTTAATTTCCACGAGTGAACCAATAAAGTCTGCGCTATAACTAATAACATGTGTGCCAATATTAATATATAAGAGGGAAAATGCTGAATGCGCTGCAGTCTAACATCTTCAAGTAATGAATTCCATCATATTACTAGTAGTAGTGGCTAGCCACGGCAGCTGCGGTGCACTCGTATCCCGTACGACATACTATTTGCTTATTGCAAGAGCTTGTGTGGTATTGTACTAAAGCGAGGACCACTTGTGCACGCGAATTTAATGTAACCGGGATGCCACCCCTGCGCAGTCGCGCTATACCGACAATAACATGATACGCGAACATAGTAACAACTTGGTGAGTTGTATCGCACCACTCTGACGTCACACGTTCTCACGCACACATGTGTCTCGAGGCGGACCTCTGGTCTCGCTCCGTGGCACTCGTGGAGGGCGCGCTTCAGTGGAGACGTCGCGGTGCGGTTCGGGCTAGAAGTGAAACACACCTGCAGAAACAGGAGACGGTATCGTCTAAGTCGAGGGGCAGCGGTGAGGGCGACGGCGACGGCGGCACGCTGCGGTACTTGACGCGCAGCACGGTGCGAGCGGCCCGCGCGCCGCTCCGCCGCAGGATGGCGACGGGCCACCGGCGGGCTGCGGACCCGTCGGCGTCACCGCCGGCCTCACTCATGCTCCGGCCGCAGGACGTTATCAGCAGCATGCGCGCTGCGCGACGCTCGACACACGCGTCGGGAACCGGCAGCGACAAGCGCTGCGGCGGTGAGGCGCACGACTCGCATAAAAAACGACAGTCGCGTTTGCGCACCGCGACCGACTGGCGGCGAGCGGACGCACGCTCCGCCATGCCACCGCCACCGCCACCGCCGCCGCGCCGCGCCGCGCCGGCTCACGTCATCGCGCTTATCGGCTCACCTGAGCTGTGGCTGTGTCATACCGGCACACGGGCGCGTACCCGCCATGAGGACTCGATTGAGCTCCAGGTATCATCACGATAGCACCTCATATGGCTTCCCGTAAACAAAACTCGAATTATAAACATTGCCTTTTGTTTTTCTGATGAACAAATACATTTAAGTACTTCCCCTAGCAATGTGCCGGGAAGGCCATTAGAGGATCGTGTGGGATTTATCAGATGAGAAGTACTTTCAAAGAACCACCCAAATCCCCACGGAAACTCTTAATTCCCCTTAATGCCTGAGAGAAGGTATATCTCTCACATTTCTTTTATTTATAATAGACATAGAATTCTGAACGTTTCACTTAAACCTCTTCGATCGAAATTATGATACTAAAAAAGGTTTTGTTTTATTTTTTATTATATAGGTACATCTAGCGTTTGACTACAATCTTACATGATGGTAGCTGACAATGTGGCTCAAGATGATAAACAGCCTAATCCCAAAGGGATGACAGACTCACATGTATAACTATTATATATTATATAAAGACTGTTATATTAATAATTAAAATCAACAATGACGTTATCCAAACATTACAAAACTTGTTTAGAATAGGTTAGTTACCCAATTGGCATTACAGAATATAAATTATAACTTACTCGAGAGCCATTATCATAAAGTAGACGATAAATATAAAATTGTGTAATATTTATAAGATAAAGTCATATAAAAATGATTTAGAGAAAACACAATTGATAATATGATCATGAAACAATTACATACAAATACATCTAATGCTTATTGAGAAATTACAAGCAATAGCTAGCAACTTTATTTCTTATACCGAGAATATAATTTTTTATTTCTTATAACGAGAATATAAATTTCCGCAATTATAAAAAATAGGTTCATATAAGTGAAAGATACATCTAAATAAAACTAATTTAAACGGATTTAATCGCGGTTATTTATTAATTTTGATGCCGACGTTTCGAAAGATTTTCAGCCTTTGCGGTCACGAGGCAGAATGAGGTGTAGGTTGTCCAGAAAAGTTTATGTTACAGTATCTACCTTCAATTTAATTTTTAATATTGATAGTGTTCCAATCTACGCAGAAAGAGGTCACAGTGTCTTGATGTCTGGCAATTGGTCTGTTGGGTGCCGATTTAATTAATTGTAAAATGAGATCACAGGCATGTACCAGCTTCCAACCATCTTCTCTATTGAAATTTGGATGTTTTTTAATTTTAATAGCCTCGCGAATCATCCTAGGTTGGAATCGGTGACCGCGAAGGCTGAGGAGCTTACGAAACGTCGGGATCAAAATTAATAAATAACCGCGATAAAATCCGTTTCAATTAGTTTTATTTCGATGTGTAATATTCGCGTAAACATAAGAAATCATAAGTGAAAGATTTTTGAGAATTTGATTAGTACTTTCGTATTCAAAAACCCCAAGACTCACTGACTAGCCAACTGTCAATATGTAAAGGATTTGTTCGGTTGTCACAAGTACAATAGATGGGTACGGGGTCGGTAAAGCAGTAACCCCGAGCTATACACTGAGTATCAATAATCTCAAAAGAGTTCCGACATGATAGCACACAGAAAGAAACCAACGTCGTCCACACATGAGAGCGTGCGGTGGCTGTAAAACGCATAGAACATGTAATTAAAATTTTAGCGCTAGCTCATTGGAGTGAAACATGTTAGACAGCGATTTAATAATTTGATAAGTAATGAGACTGTAATTTCAATAAAAGTCACGTTCACCTACATTTAGTTAGATGACAGACGACAGAAACAACTTAAACGCAAGAAAACATTTACACATCGTAAATTTGATACACAATTTTGGGTATCCGTGTCTCGTTTACTTGGTTCTTTTTAAAAAACTTTATTTCTATCAGGTGAACGATGTTGTACAAGCATTTCTGATCTTAGTAATTCTATTTTTATATTTAAGTAACATCCAGATTTTGTGTGCATCGACTTGAATATATCTCTATAATACGCATTAATACAGTATAGCGAAGCTGCTGTTGTCACTTCCACGTGTATCATGAATGTGAAGTACGTAATCCCTTATCGCCGTATGGAAGGCTAGTTTGAATACGGCCCACTTCGTTCAAGTTCCAAGTTAATATGTCGGAAAATTATGTGGAATCAGCTTTTCTTTTTAGTATATCTAAATGTTAACCATACACACAGGTAAACCTGTATATATATAGGTATATGTATGAATAGGTACCTGTATAGGTATAGAAATGACAATACACAAATAAACATACCAATTTAAAGTTTTTTTTTTTTTTTTTTATATATAAGAGACGTTTTAATCCATTCTTTAAATATATGATCATGATTTTTTAGTATAACTAGCTGCTGAAAAATATATTTGGGTATATCCTAACTAATATTATAAATTTGAATTTGACTTTGTTACTACTTCACGGTGTTACTATTCAACAGGTCATTATGAAATATTGCATACACAGACAGTGCTGTCCGGATACAGAAAAATACAGGATACTTTCATGTAGAAAAAGTCTTGTTCCAGAGGTATATAATTTTTTATATTTTTTCCAAGTGAACGAAGTCGCGGGCGCAGTTGTTTCATAATTAAAAGCAAAATATCAGTTATATTATGTATTTACCTACTTATATCCAAAACAAAACTAGTTTTTTAACGCGACACTACAGTTTAATCTAAAACTTTATGAGATACAGCCTACAGGTAAACTGACATAAGACCTATTTTTTTTTATTTTTTGTAAAAAACAATTTTACATAGTTAAAGATTTTTATTTTATATAATGATTTCTTATGTTTGCGCGAATATCATTCATTGAAATAAAACGTGATCACGAAGGCTGAAAAGATTTGGAAACGTCGGGATCAAAATAAATAAAATAACCGCGATTAAATCCGTTTAAATTAGTTTTATTTCAATTTTTATTTTTATTTGTCAAACAATTTGATTAATTTTGATTATGCTAACTGACTAAATGTATATAATGTAAAGATTATAACTAAATTGACAAAAATTAATCAATAAAATAATGGTCGCTCGGTGGTAGTGTGTACGAACATCATATCGATGGACGCGAATTTGAATCCTTGCAATAAATTCAGGGTCATCGATGAAGGAAAACATCGTGATGAAACCATAATTGTGGCATTAAAAAATGCCTGGCTGACTAATTACCACCTTAAAGTTGCAAATTTACCACCAAATAACTCTGAATGTCCTTCGGCAGTAATACTTGAGAGTCAGTCCCTCCACTAGACTTAGCATGTCCTCTATCTCAGGCTACATCGTGACGTAGCGTTAGGAGATGTCAGGAGTGTGGTCAAATACTAAACTTATAAAGTGTAAAAAAGTAGTAATAATAAAATGTAATTTCAAATAATCACAGAAAACAACACGTTATTGGTAACTGTAGGCGTATTGACTCGTGCGCAGATAATTGTAATAGTGTTCCAGAATACGATTTCACGTCGATACGCGGTCATCACGCGTTACTGGAATGTGAAACACTTTTGTTGCACTCTAAAAGTTTTCGCAGATGGATTTACGAACTCCGTAATATCACGAATCTTTGTATACACTGAAATAAGTTTTGTTTATTATTATACACTAAATTTAGATAGTTTATTAAAATAATGGAGGAACCATATATAACCATATATCTGACTAGAAAAGACCTGAACGGACAATAATTGATCGAATTAATTGAAGTTATAAAACAAAAATGGTTGTTTTATATCCGAACGTATGAGGCCACACACAAACAGGAATTTATTATCATCGGTGTGATATAAAATTTTTTTTACCGTTCTTTCGATTAGTTTCATTGCTCGTAGCTCGTAGCGGCTGCAAATCCATTGTAAGAAAAGTACTACACAGCATGATGGATAATAAATCTCGTAAGAATTGTCATAAAATAATTATTTGAGACCCAATAAACGTCAGTATCCGCTAGTGTTGCACACAGCAACTGTATTCCAAGAACATGTTAAAAAAAAACTAAAAATGAGTTTATTCCTGTTGAAAAAAGGCTGCAGTTGATTATCTAGCTAATGATTTGTAGTATAGACCATTACATTATTTTCTTCTCCAAACCAGATTATTTAGATGATTGAATGTAATTTCTCTAACAACGGCATGTGCATTAGGAAAAATAACTGTTATTTATGACACAGTATTACAGTTAGAACTACAACAAATAATCAAATGCATTTGCTTTGAATCATGGACGATATAGCATTATAAATCTTCGCTATTAAATAATTAACACGGAACAATAAATATTAGGAAATAAGTCTGGAAATTGTTAATGTGTTTGTGTCTTTACTTGGTGATAGTATTTCCTTAAACAATATTAATGCTGTTGAACAACATTTTGTACAAGATACTACAGCAAGTAAATTATATATAGGTGCATCTTTCGGGTTGTTACATACAACAAATATGCTGCTTCAAATATCTTTTATATTTAACCACATCAATGGATTTCCTCCCATTTTTCTTTAAAGGTCTAGTTTATGAACATGCTCAAATAAAACAAGGTATGTGGTGCAGTATCCTTTCAGGAATATTCAATGGACAGTTCTCTAGTATCTCTAAAAGTAGAGATAAGAAGAATAAGAGATGTTCTGAAATTTGCATATTCCTATACACAGTGTAATTTAGGCCATATTAATCATTTATTGGAGCATTAATTTTATTAAATGTTATGTTAAGTTTATTTTAATTACTGGATATGATTGTTTTGGATGGTACCTCCACCATATTAGCATGGCTATTATTACGGGAGGATATTTTATAGATTTATCTCATCATTCTGCTACATATGCCGAATCTAAAGCAGTGAGCTGGCAAACCACATTACCCATTGCACTAGTATAACTGATTGAAGGAGCACCTCGTACCATGCTGATCCTTAGGTTAGGTGTTTCAAAGGTTTTATGAAAGTCTATTGCTGTATTATATATTCAAAGCAGCAAAATTAAAGCCACATAATTCGAAGTGAGTCAGCAATAAAAATATATAAGTGAATAATCACTTACATGTATAACTCACTTGGCAGGGAAAATATTTTTACTATTCAAGTTAAATTTTTATTGTAAAAATACATATAAAATATCATATATTTTAATGTTAATAAAAAAGTTTGTTACAAACACTCTCAATATCATTGTACATTTTATTTTAAAATATAATAAACAGCACACAGGAGATTATGGACCAAACCTTTGTGAGGTCTGATTAAATCAAAGCATAGCAATTTAGTAACAAAAATCTAGTATACATGCTAATAAAGGTGTTACAACTTGTGATTTTATATATATCCACTTCATAAAATGTGACACATTTTAAAAATATTAAACTACAACTACAGTATTCATCCAAGAATGGAGTGATTAATGTCTGATTTCATATTCTATTTTTTAATTAATCTCTAAAAGAGAATCCTTACTCAAAGTACCATTCAACCAATTTCAATATTACTGAATTCCATAAACTAATTAATAAAATAATAATAATAACCAAGTGTAAAATTATAAACTTGGTACAGCACATCACAGTCTCTACTTCCCTTTTTTCGTTTAATAAGTACTTAATTGTACAATATTTGATTATGTAGTTTGATGGCCAATTATTACTGAAATTGTTCTAAGAAGAATATTATAAAAGGGTAACTGTTAATTAGTATCTCACTTCATCTAATACAAAGTATTTATATTAAGTGTTTAAATTTCTTTAATAGTATCTAGAGATTAAAAGATAGATGAAAAATCCCATATCAAAATCTATATAAAAGTAGTTTTTTTTTTCAAGTTAATATTTATATCTTTCTTATAAAATTTTATATTTTTAGTCATAAACCAAGTTTTATTCCCATAGTTTCTTGTATATTATTATTGCATTATATTTATTTGGCACCTGCTACCTCATTGCTCTGTGCTGCATAGCCACACTGGTCATATTGTATAGCGGTGACATTTATTTTTCAATTAGTATTTTGTTAAGGTAGACAAATATAATATCTTTTGAATAGAATGTCTGATTTTTTTTTATTAAAAAAGTAATGTACAAGTACAGTCTTGAATATGAAATGCTTTATTTGGATAAGATGAAGGTAGAGATAACATGGGCTGATTTTGGTTGTTATTTAAATCAACTTTTAAAATTTAAATAAATAGCTATAGTGACATAACTACTATAGGTGGACATATGGTGTCATGAAGTTTTTTGGAGATAATGATATGTTTATTAATATTGAGGAACATTTTATTGTTCTATCATCAATGGTTTCCTCAACCCATGAGATGAAAGACATTTATGGCAGATTTTTTTACACCTTGGGTTACAGTATTAGAGTTTTAGTGGTGATATCTATTTTTTCTAGTAATAAAGATAGCCTATGTTACTCAGGGGCAATGTAGAATTTAAATGGTGCAAAATTTTTTGAAGTAGTACCACTGTAGTGGTTGAGTTAATTCATTACAAACATAGAAATAAGAAAATATCAATTGTTTCTCTTTATAATAGTAATATAGATAATAACTCAGGTCATATGAGTTACTCTGTGATGAGAGTGATGTTACAGTGTTATAAGCAATTCCTATCTTCCTCTCAGCCACTCCCATTTTACCTACATGTGTACAACCAATTCTTATTGTCATAATACGAGATTCTAACATTATTATATTCTCAAAGATATTTGTGCTTAATAATGAAACACAACTGGCATGAAGTACTTAAGCCCAATGAAGAAGCATTACAGAACAAAACCGATAGGCAAATATAACAAATATTAAGGAAATAATTTGCGTGTTGCAAAATAAATAACAAATAATGGTGTAAGAGGAGCACTCACCCCATGAACCAGTCGACTGTGTCGCGCAGGTACTCCGGTAGTCGCTCCAGTTTGGCTGATTTCTCTCAGCTCACCTGTCGACTGAATAGAAACAGCGCTCCGGGGCCAAGCGACGAGTTCACTGCTTCTACAACTAAGTACTGTGTTCGCACACGATCACAAACTGTCCCATCACACTTCCTGGTTCTAATCGACGGATTAAACTTAACTGTACTCTTTCCACGACTTGAAAATTTAGTGTTAAGTAGAGCGTGTCGTCGTCACAATACCCTATCATTGAAAAATTTCACGAAGCCAGAACCCGAGCAGCTGAGGCGGGTTCGCCATGTTGCGCAACTACATTTATTTTTAGAGTTTTACAATGAACTGATACATCACTCAATTTTAACTGTATACAAAAAGGGAAAATTTGTTATATATTCAAGACAAATTCAAGATAACAAAACAGTTTTTATTACAAAAACAGAACACATCTCACATCATTTGCTATTCGTTATCTATGTACAGAATATCTATGTATGAACTGTAATGGTGATATTTTTCTAAATATATAGTACTCTGTGGAAAAGTATTTCACGTCAGGTATATATTTAAACAACTTCACCCACTGTAACGCGACAATACAATTTTTAAAGCTTTTGTACTTGTTTAGCTTTAGCGTTTTGTAAAATAGGCTCAATCTAAGTAAGCACAATCCATAAGAATAGAAATGAATGTTAAAATCTATAGAAATTTGTTGTACTAACTACTATAGCTAACAGACATTAGTATTCTTCATTGTTACTCTATTCTATGAAGTTTTTAAGGGGATCTGGACCTGACATAATGTTATTATCATTTTATTTCATATACTTATTTGACTCTATGTTCAGTTGCTTGCAATATTGATGACATTTTACGTAATGCAGTTTGGATAAAATATATAAGTAACGTGAATTGTGAATAATGATGAGGAACATAATATATTAGTTGCCACAAAAAATCCCTGGACAGTGTTGACACAACAGTTACCGTCTTGTTGACACATTAACATATTAATTATGAAATTGTGCTTGGCTGTACGGAGTCAGTACATTTGCCTTTTCCTTAAAGGAATAATTTGAAGAAAAAACGCTCTATGTTGTTTCTTAAGTTGCTGTCAAAGTCAACTACAATTATTTTACCTGTCTCTAGAAAAAAATATATACCCGTGCATTACGCTTTCGATAATTTGTGTATATTGAATTCTTATGTTCTCCTGTAACTTGATATGGCTAAATGTGCAATGTATACGTGTAACGAGAAAAGTTTACCATTTCTTTTGACTAAATATTGTTTTACTGTAATCCTTAAATTCAATTAATTTCGAATAAAAAGAGAGAAGTGGAGTGCATATATACCTTATTTACACATTTTAGTTATCACTTTAGACAATGTACAGAAATGTATGTGTTTTACGCGCCCGGTATAAAATAAAATCTGTTCTAGTTCGACCTGTCCACAACCTGCAAAAACGGGTAATGCTGGGCCCCCAAAACACAGAAATTGCTCGCGTGTTGTAGGTAACTGTATTTTGTGTTGCGATATCATGCATTACCTATATAAGGTTCTGTGCTATACAGTTACCTTGGACCTTGGACCTATTTATTTTAACAGTCCTACTTCCCCGTATGTTGCAATATTACTATGTGCGCATTGGGATGCCATTTATTTAGAGCATAAATTATGAATGTAACGCATTTATATATTGTTATAACATCGGTTTTTCGTTATGTTTTACCAACTACACAACCTTTGAGAACTTTAACAAATTGGTCCATTAGAAAAAAATCAAGTTATTTAAATATAAATAAGTAATACATTTATATAATAAAAAAATCAAAGCAGTCTACAAATTTGAAAACTTAGTAAAACTATAAACAAACAGTTGGAATTTTTGGATATCCTTATTAATTGTTTGATCTTAAATTAAAAGTTATAAATCAAAACTGTTTACAGCGCATTAAGTTATACTAATATGAACAGATTTAGTGTTATCGTTAACATGTCACGTGATCATGATCACGTCGACTTACATGAATTTTACCTTCAAAAATAAGAAGTATAAAATCCGTTTTAATCATCGTTTAGAAAGATTCCATGTATACGGAATTAGTTACCTCAGTTATTTTCTAATCTTTTTGATCAATTAAAGAGAATTCTGCACTAAAATACTTTGTTTCTAGAAAACATGAAAAACAATATCGAGTACCCTAGACAGTTATCGTAAAATTTCTAATATGCTCTTTTGGAGATAAGTTATTTAGATAAATAGTTATGTAAAAATGTTAATTCTCTTACTCTTATACTGCATGTTTTGTACTTTTAATTCGCGTAGATAATTAATTTATTAATTGGATTCTTAAAATGACCTACAACAATATCTCTAGAACTACCATATCAATAAACTTTAATTATTGAGGACTGCAGTTTTTGTACATAATTTAATAAGTAAGGTATGTGGTCTATTTACTGCATTCTGGTAGAATCTTAAGTTTAAATCTGGTAACATCGCTGTTAATATTGTCAATTTATTTATCTTGCGAGCACGTTATTTGTTCACACTGTTTAATTTACAAAATTGAAATGTTTCGACTTCCATATGGTGAAAGAGTCGATCCCATGGAGGAGAAGCGGCAAGCCCGCGAAAATACTATAAATAGTGTTATTACATTCTGTGTTCTTTGTGTAGCTATTCGAATTGGTATGTTATAAATTGAATCTGCATTTTATTGGAGCTACTTATTTGCCATGGATATGAATTGAATAAATTTTACATATACGTGCGTGGTATTCTATAGAATTTTCACATCTCAAATTCACAGACTGCTTATTGTTAGTGACCACAATACAACGAAAAATGTTTAAAATTACTTAGTTGCCTTTTTGTACACGCATTTCGTTAGTAACAATGGTTAGAATATATCCAAATCACAAAAAAAAGTCGAGTAAAGATTGTTTTGATAATGACTCAATCAATTATGAAACAAGAATAACCTTAGCAACTTTTTTTTTCAGCACCATTAATTATGGAACACAGTGGACTATAATAATAATTAGATACATAAACAAAATGTAACTAGAACTATCGTGTTGTGGTGATGAGAAGTCTAGATTTAGTAATTACCCGGGTCTTTGTTTATTATAAAATACTGGAATCTAAAATAATATTACCCGACTCACACACACGAAAAAATAAAAAAATTAACTACCTTTACAGATATCTAATGCAAAAATATGTTAATATAAATAATTAAAAAGTTTGTGTTTTATTTCTTGTTGTTTGTGTTTGAAAGATTTTTGTTAAAAATTATACCAACTTATAATTGTATTAGTTATATATTTATAATTGATGCTCCTCACTTTTGTCAAGTGAAATATTTACTTGTACTTGGGCAACTATTTCATTAAACTATCTTAAGTTTTCCAGAATTCATAGTACTTTATTGTAATATATGAGCTTTAAAGCCTATTTTTGGTCATATCGACTAATTTGTTAACCTTTTTTTTATTCTCTAATGTACCAGGAATTTATTAAAAGATTCATTCATAAAGTATAAATGATCATTAACCCTAGATCACTAACCATTTGTCTAAGAGATAATATGTACTCTGCGGTTTTGGTGTTTAGTAATCCTACAACTGAACCAGAACGACTATTACGGCAAAAACAAACACAAGTGGGCCACAAAACCTGGAGATCCATGTACTCATACAAGTTCTCGTAATATGCTGCCCCTAATCTACAAACCCCCAAAAAGACATACTTTTGCCTTAGAAATATCAGACCAACTTATGAGGCCTTGGCTGTGAAATCAATATGGCATGGTAACTTTATCATGGTACTAATCTGAAGCAAATCATCGCCAACACCCTGCACATTAGTAATATACTCCGACAAGGGTTGCAAAAGGGTGATTTGCAGAGAAGACACTGTTTCTATGTGTAGTAACTGTTGTGATTAGTTATTTGTCTAATAATTATAGTCATTTGTGTATTCAAAAAAGAAGACGGTTAACTATTAAATTTATTTTACAAAATATAACAGAGTTAATTTTTATCGTTTTTTTTTAATTCGTAGTCTGATAGCCAAAAGGTTAGTGATTGCGTTATTCAATAATAAGGTTAGTGAGCTAGGGTTAAAATATTCTTTTAGCAAATATCTGCGATTACGAAGAATAAATATGGATGCCATATTCCATGATTTCTTGAGCCCACCTTGATCTATTTGAGTACCTTCTCATATGAAATTGCAAAATGTAAAACAACACTTGTCACTACTTGATGTGTTATAAAGATTAGTGTCCCATAAAATGTCTCTATTCGTGCCAAGTTAAAACCCCCCATATGTATATTATATCTCAGGAGCATCACATACAGTCATAATTATAATTGGTTTGTCAAAGTCAACAAGGCACTGAAATTGATGATTTTTGCTGTGAATCTTCTGAAAGTAATTCCTTATTTACGTAATTTAATTATATTGATTTAAAAATAGAAAATAACTTTAGTTATTTGTGAGGCAAGACACAATGTGAGCTGGCTAAGCGTAAGACGTGCTGTTAGAATGCTAAAATTTATGTATAATATATGTTTTTATAGTTTATAGGTTTAACTGTTATTGGCTACGAGTTCACCTAATTTTAAGTGACAATGTGGCCCAAGCTGGTGATCACGCTAAACCTTTGAAGGGATTGGCTCTCAAGTACAACTGCCAGAACACACCTATGTGTATTTTATAACAGACAGCCAGGCGAGCATTAGAAAACGCCCTACCACCATGCTATGGTTTTATCAAGATGTTTTCATTTACCGAAAGCTCAAGCTCATTGCAGTCATTGCAAGTCAAGTCTAGTAATCTGAGCAATTTGCACAGAACATATTATAAATGAGTACAATGTACAAAAGACCCTCCAAGCACTTGCCTATATTCAAAGTGTGTTTCATAAGTAAATAAAAAAAGTGTAAATTGTAGTTTCTGAAAAAATTTTTTTTTGCTTTTTATTTATAAGAAGGAAGAAATGGGTGTGATGTACTTACACATTGTTGAAATCAAATGAATTTGGTGAAGAAAATAAAATACATTCGATTATAATAAATTACACTGAAGTTTATTTCTCATTCTGAATACATATGAATCAACATTACTCAAGTATCATTCCATTGCATATAGTCTCACAAGTAGAACTCACTGTGCTCACCTCACCAGAAGCGACACGCTCGTGCTGCTTCCATCTTTATATAATTACCTAGTTATAAAATTCTACAATTTGATAATACAATGAAATTTAAGCATTCTTACAGTTAACATCACTAAGTCCATTTAGCATTGAAAATAAATGATCATGATATTACATAATAAAAAAATGATAATGATTTAAGTTCTTTATATATATATATATATATATATATATATATATATAGGTATATATATTTTACAATTTTAACTAAACACGCTCACTGTGAGTGCGGTAAAGATGTGTACAGATTAGAGTGTTGGGGAGGGGGAGAGGAAGTAGGGGGGAGGCAGTTCGGGTGCAACCATACGTCCAAACGAACACTATACATTGTATACATTTGTAAAAAGTATCAAAATCGAGTAAAAGGCCTACAAAAAATTATCTCGAGATACTAATATTCGTTCACATAGTAACCTAAAATTGTCCTATTCAACACTGGAGTCGTCCGGACGCGACACGACGCGACGTGGCACGACGCGGCACGGCGTGACGCGTTACGGCGCGACAAGCGTTAAAGGGTAACGAACGTAGGTATTAACTATTTGGCTTAATTATATTTATAAAATGAGATGAGCGCGAAACAAAAGCGGTGCTGGTCGCGGCCGTGCTCCGGTGCTCTGCCCGCCCCTAGTCCTCCGCCTCCTCGTCCTCGGACTCCTGCTGCTGCAGCCACGTCAGCCACGTGTTCACCTGCCAGGGGACACCGCACGTTACATACACGCATCACACACATCACACGCATCACATTAACCCACAGCTTTCTCTAACATGGAACTGAAACATGGCTTCGTACCTGGAAGAGCGCCTCTCCTTTGCCCGGATACGCATCCGTGACGTCTTCCCTCCACCGGAGAAACGCGTCCTCTTCGCACACCTCCAGATTGTACAAGTACATGAACCACCGCAACAGCATCCCTGAAGGTAACATAAACATCGCAGATTATATTTATAGTCAACTACAGGGTGGTAGACAACCACTCCCGAAAACGAAGACAGGTGATAATATTAATGATACCTTTGATGATACGACAGGAAAAAACTCGATCAAGATCACAAAAATGCCATTTTTAGAAATCGTTATATAATCATTATTCACGCTCTATTAAGTCAGTACAACTAAATGACACGATAATTTGATAAAAAAAATAGATTAATGTATTAATTAAAAATACCTATCAAAAGTAGCTTCTTTAAGTTGGCAAGGTCAATGCACGCCCTGGGTCAATGACCAACGCGGAGTGCGCTCGCTCGCGACATTTATCTAAATACCTAACTTAATTTACTACTAAAAACCACTGCGCTAGTGTCTACCTAGCCGCTTTCATTCAAATTCACTGTTTGAACAGACCAAGTATCAGGTTCGAATCCCCGCTAATGAAAAAATTGCGTAAGTGAAATTTTATCAAGGATAGAGTTATACTCTACAATTTATCGTGTTTGTTTATTATTCTTATGTATTCTGTTATGTACCTATTCTAGTCAGTTCAGTAATAAGAGTGATTTAAAAAAAAAACGTATGTATGTTGGTATGTATGTATTGAAATCCTCTGTCGCCTTATGAAATAATGTCCAAATCGTAACTACACGTATTTCGAGATACATTTGGACTTAACGTTGAGAAAGCCAAGTGTTTGATTTAATTATTTGGTAAAGTACGCAATATCGAAGTCCGAAGGTAATTCTGAAGGAACCTTGTGACTGAGAACATATTTCTTAAACTAAATTTAAATAATTGTCACTACTATGCACATTGAACTAAAAACAATGAAGTGTAATGTTTGCATATATCGTATCTACCTTTATCCTATTCACTAGAACATACTCTGTCGTAAATTACTGAAGAATTCGATATTTTCTATTCCTTGTAACATCATTGCAATAACAAATTACAAAATTTAAACTCGGTTAGACATATGAAAAAAGTTCACACCCTTCATTGCGTGTGTGCGTGTGTGCGCTTGTGCGTGTGTGCGCTTATGCGTGTGCGTTTGTACGTGTGCGCGCGTGTAACCGGCCCCGCCCCGCCCCGCCCCGCCGTACGACTTCAATCGTGCCGCATTACGTATACACACTCGCAATCTCTCGCAATTAATTCACCTACACACGATGTTACCAGGTACCCGGTAATTATCGTAGATACACGGTATTTTTAACCAAAACACGGTCTACGGTAAAAATTATTACCGAGCTATTTTCTATGCTATTTTTACTACAAATTACGGAGTAAACTGCCCCACTTGAAACTGTTTGTTAAAGATTCTTCAATCAAGTAAATTATTAATAAACCATATAAAAGAAATAAACTGATAACAAAGACCATTAAAGCATTTTGGCTCAACAATGTATACAGTGAAGTGAAGATTTTATTGATTTTTCACCATCAAATGATACAATTAACAAAATTATTTCTTCTATTCATGATCAAGAAATGGAACTTTTGTAAGAATAAAAAAAACGAGTAAAGACTACCAAAAAAAAGACTACCAAAAAATGATCTATTTTCTTTTTCGTTGATACGATATTATACTCTGCAACTGAAAAAAACATTTCTTACAACATGGTCATTTTAGTCTGCCGACACGGTAGTTTGAATTTTTTATCTGGTAACACTCCCTACCAGGCGCCCAGCAAGGACGCGCTTAGTTAGTTCCGTGTTAACCGTGTTCAGTGTTAGTAATTAACAAAACGATTGAACGAATTCCTGTCGTTATTATTTTGTTCCTATGCTTTGTGTTTCTTATTAAAATTGTTTTCTTTTTATTATTTTTTTGTTGTGATAATGCCTAACGCGTACTTTATAGTGCACATTAAATACAAAAACCTATACAACAAGAAGCTACTTGATGTTCGCTGGATTGGTGAACTAAGACCTCACGCTTGGGCCACCTCGTACACCTGATCTAACCTCTTAGGACTTCTTTTTGTGAGGCTACGTGAAGGATTGGATTTTAAGTCATGAGTGCTAACGAAATGCGGCAAAAGATCGTGGATGTTTTTGACAAATCGCGTGCGGACTATGCAGAAGACCACACGATGATGTCCCGCCTGCATGAGTAGTAGACGCAAAGATGAGAACAAATCTACCTCAAAATGAATGGTGCACCTTTTGAGCCGCAACCCATAAGCCCACAGATGATTTAGATCGGTAAAATGTATCATATCATTTTTTTTTAATCTTCAATCTTATTAACCATTTTTTTTAGTGTTCTATTGGTCTATTTCACTAATGAATTTGAATGAAAGCAGCTAGGTAGAGACTAGCGTAGTCCGCGTTGGTCATTGACCCAGGGCGTGCATTGACCTTGCCACCTGTGAGAAACTATTTTTGATAGATACCTTTAATTAATACATTGATCTATTTTTTTTAAAATCAAATTGTCTTTAATTTACTTGTACTAAATTAAATGAACTAACGTTTCTAAAAATAACACATTTTTCGATCGTGATCGAGGATTTTCTGTCCCACCACCAAAGATCATTAATAGTATCACCTGTCTTCGTTTTTGGGAGCGGTTGCCTAATAACTATTTATTTTGTAACAAAGTCGTATCAAAGTATGTCCGTGTCGATGTTTACTACGTAGTAATGTATATGTTAGGAGTCAGGAAAGGAACTAACCCTTGGGGTAGCGGTTGTGGTGCGCGTGCACCTGCACCGCGTACACCGCCGCCAGCTGCAGGTCCGCGCGGCCCTCCAGCAGCGCCGTCAGCAGCGGCGCGTACGCCTCCACCAGCGCCTTCTCCCGCTCCAGCGCCGCCTTCTCCGGCGCCGCCGCCGCCGAGCCCGCCGCCGCCGTCACGTGCTCCGCCACCAGCGCCACCAGCGCCGACACGAACGCGGGCGTCGCACGCACCGCCGGCTCCACGTTCGCCTTGATCCACCGGTACAGCGGCTGCGGCGCCGGCTCTGCCGCCAGCTGCCGCGCCAGCTGCGCCCGCACCCGCAGCTGCGGCACCAGCGCGCCCAGCCCGCGTGCCTCCAGCGCCTCCAGCGCGGCGGCCGCGTCCGGTTCGCCCTCGGCGCTCTCGCACGCGTACGCGCACAGGTTCAGCTTGGCGTCGTCGCAGAGCTGTCGCAGCCGCTCGAGGCCGCACAGGTCGCGCAGCTGCTGCAGCACCTCCAGCAAAAGCGTGCGGTGATGCGGCGCGTCGCACCACGCGGCGAGTTCGGCCAGCGCGACCAGCTTGCCGAGCACCGCGTGCGCGAGCAGGGCGGCGAGCGGGGCCGGGTGCGGGGCCGGCGCGGCGGGGAGCAGCGCCCGCAGCGCCTCGTGCTGGGGTGAGCGCTTGACGACGCTGACGACGCGGCAGGCGGCGGCGGGCGCGGAGACGGAGGCGGAGGCGGGCGCGGAGAGCGCGTACTCGAGCGCGGCGGCGACGGCGCGGCGCAGCAGCTTGTCGGGGAGGTGGAGGTCGCGCAGACGGCGCAGCGGCTCGGGCAGGTCAGCGTCCGCGTCCGCGAGTCCTGCGGCGGCGACCGCCTCGACCGCCTCCACGGCGAGTTTGCACGCCTCTTCCTTGCTGGTGCCCTGTCATAATTCATATTAAATTAACAAGAACGCTTCAACAAAATTAATCACCTTTATTCATAAACTGTGTAACGTGTAAAATTTGCTGTCACAATGAATTTTATTCGCATATAATTGTATGGCGCGTAGCCATACTGGATTGTGCACCAACCATTCCAGAGTGACCTGTATGATTCTTATTCTAACTTTCTTTTTTTTTTCCAACATAAATTACACAGAAAATTATATTGTATATTCTGATAAATACATACAAATCTTTAATAAATATATTTTTTTATTCAGTTATATACATTTACCACCTATTACTAATTTAAATATGTTTAAAAGCCAATACATAACTCTGTATAGAGAATGTTAATAAGAGTTTATTGACTATTGTTATTACTGTAAAGTGACTTATCTCAAACTTGTGTGTAGTGACTGTTTGCAATCCTAGATGTACTCTAAGTCCAGTTTTGTTCCTGCCTATGGTCTATTTTATGATACTTATAGCATGTCTATGGCCGTCTATGGCACATACTATTTGAGGGGGCTTACTATTATCAAACCGGGATGGCACCAATCTCCGTGCAAGTACTATCTGTATCTGTATTCTTATTTGTTATAGATTACCTATTAACAGTTATTAATTTCTTAAATATACGTAATTAGAAAAATATTTACCTTATCCTTTTTGGGTTTATCTTTCTTATCGGAGGCCGGCTTTATTGTGATGGCCGGCTCCTTCATCATGGGAGAAGCGGTCGCGAACGCCGGCGTCAGCACGTCTGTAAGGGAGACGGCAACCGTGATCAGAGTAACAGGTGCAGCGGAGTCCAAGCGAGACACGAGAGGGAGAGGGAGCACTCACTCTGCTGGACCGGCGCGAGCGAGAGCTGCGGCTGCGGCTTGGAGAGCCTGTTGGCGGTGAACATGAGCGAGTTGGCGGCCGGACGCATCTGCAGGTCCGCCAGCGCCGTGGGGGGCGCCACGCGGGCCTTGGCGCGGCCGTCGCGCTGCTCCTTGCCGGCGGCGGGCGCGTGCTGGGAGTGCTGCGAGTGCTGCGAGTGCGAGGACGGCTTCGCGAAGTGCAGCGGCGGCTGGCGCGCGTAGGGCCCGGGCGCCGAGCGCTGCCGGTAGAGCCCGTTGGAGAAGAGCTTGTCGGGCGCGTGGGGCAGCAGCGGGTCCTGCGCGGCGGAGGAGTGCGAGTGCTGGTGGTGCGGCAGATGCAGCGTGGCGAGCACCTCGTCGAGCGGGCGCGCGCGGCGGAAGAGCGACTCGCGGCGCGGATGGTCGTCGTCGCGCAGCTGGGACATGGGCACGGGCCCCTCCCCGGCGACGGCGGCGCGCGGGACCCAGCCGCCGCGGCGCAGCTCGACGACGTCGCGCAGCATGAAGCGGATGCGCGGCGCGAGCTCGCGGGACTTGGAGAGCGTGTCGATGCGCGCGAAGTACTGCGCCATGAGGCCGCGGCCGCGCTCCGAGTCGAGCACGCGCCCGCAGGTGCGCACGAGCTGCGCGAGACACTCGAGGTCCTCGTGGTGCTCGGCGGCCGCGCGCCGCGCCAGCAGGTTCTGGATGCAGCGGTGCAGGATCGACTCCGCGAGGATCTCGAGCTTGCCGAGCTCGCCGATGAACTTTATGTTACCTAGCATTTTGCATTTGGCCAAATGCCTTTTCTCCTCTTCATCCGGCGTCAATGACACTTTGTCCTCGAACACGGCGAACGCCTGAAATTTACAATATTACATTAGACTCTAATAAAAGTTTAAGTATGTTCACTCAGAAATAAATATTTTTAATTTGCAATTTAGCACTATAATATTTTATACTAGCAATGTTTGGCAATATTATCGACTAGTCACAGTTAGAGGAGAGCAGTGACCGAGGACCTGTTCAGGCTAGTAGTTTAAGGAGTGGGCAGTCGAGGTCAGAGTCTCCTTCCTCAACAGAAGGGGGGCTGCGCGCCCGTGCTTGCGTTAGAAAGGGACGACACGTAGTGGACATTTAGTTTGGCACACACACTAGCGCACGACGTGTCCGAAAGTGGCGCGTGCTAGTAGGGTTATTAAGATTATCTTAGAAGATTATCAATACAGAATATTTCTAGGAGGTAGACATTTTTAATGGATGCTGTGAGGGCACCCGACTAAAATACCTCGAAATAAGTTACGAAGTCAGGAGCTCTCTCTAACCAGAGCTACTGGAAAGCGTCGTGAGCACCTTGTTAACCCATCACCCTCCAAAGTTCCTCCTAAAAGAGATATCTCGCTTTCTATGCGAGCTCAGTTGTTGTGTTGTGTCAATGTTGTAATGTAGTAAAGAGAATATAGTAAAGTTATATGAGTTGCTAGTTAACTGAGAAGGTAGCTCACCTGAGCGCGATTTTCGAATTCTGTTCGACATTTGTTAAGCAGCAACAGTTTGAAGGTGCAGGGCTGCCCCGGGGGCTCGAAGTTGGGCGCTTCTTCGCTGAGGCGCTTGCAGAGCTGCGCGTACATAGACGAGTACTTGGGCTCATCGAGCGCCTTCTCGAATATCAGGAGGATGACACCCTTGAGCACCTTGTCCGAGTCGAGCTCGAGGCCGAGCAGGTCGTCGCTCAGCTTGTGGAACTTCTCCGGCGTGAGCTTGTTCAGTATGCCGCGGACCTTCCGGAAGATGACGTCGTGCTTGGCGTCTCCGTCGGGCACATCGTGGTGTCGCAGCGAGGAGGGCGGGACCCAGCGTCGCCTCGGCGGCGGGACTGCTGCCCGGCCCGAGGCGCTGCGCGCGGGCCCCGGTTGCCGCGCGCTGTCCGTCTTGTTGCCGGTGGTGCTACCGCCGCCACCACTCTCTCTGCCGCCACGAGCCGTGTCTGCCGCTCTTGTTAACTCCGACTTCGACTCGCCCACTTACGGTCTCGGCCTGCGCACACCAATATGTTACACTGCATCATTCCTTCCCATTCACTAAACAATT
Organism: Actias luna; assembly: GCA_039707435.1. Classification (NCBI taxonomy): domain Eukaryota; kingdom Metazoa; phylum Arthropoda; class Insecta; order Lepidoptera; family Saturniidae; genus Actias; species Actias luna. Next base: position 18,342,252 of record JAZHAC010000034.1, on the reverse strand, counting down.
GATAACGAGCAAAACCTGAAAAGGAGTAATCAAAACAAAATGGCGTGGCACCCACTAACTCCTACACCATCATCTCACCTAACCGTCTCATGTACACGGTGTAGACAACAACGTCAAATATTTGTATTTTAGAATACTGCTAGCCAACGACTATCGTATCTATATCATCAAGCGAGTTGTATTTTACAGTGTGCTGTGCTAGTCCCCAACCATTATTTTGTAAAATAATAACAAACTGTAACACATATTTCCAAATAAATATGTGCTTAAATAAGTATTCTTAAAAAATCAGATTTACCTGTAATAAAGCGCAATATCGTTTGATAAAAAGTAAATTGTACAGTATCATGAGTTATAAGAATCCACTATTGAGTACTTTAGCAGACTAGACAGGGTGGCTCGGGTCTAAACAAATCAAAGCGTGATCCTTATTTATGTAGCACTAGCGACCCACCCCGAACCCCGATTTCACATTTAATCCCCAGTTAATAATATTAGATAGATATATAGCGTTGCTAAAGTTTTTGATAAGTCTTTTTAAGAGACATACCGTGAAAGGGGGTACGTAAGCATGCCAGCATGACAGCGATGACTGGCACTGAATTATGCTCTGATTGGGATTGTACTGTAGTTACCAACAGGTCCAGTACAGCCACTTTGATGTGCAAAATAAAATAACCAAACATAATACCGTGATATATTGTTTTTTATATTGTATTGTAACTATATTGGTTTACGCGACACAAGTTAGGAATGCTCCCAGTTGATATACATTTTCCGGTATCGTCGATATTTCAGGGAATTAACATAAAACCTTACTGAATTATACACGCAAATCTTCCTCATGAATTATTTTGTCTATGATGAAAATCCGCTGGGTAATTTTTGAATTTATCACTTTCAGACAGACGCGGCGGGAGACTTTGTTTTATAATACGTATTTACGTTCGATTCCAAAGAACATTTAAATAGTAACTAATGCGACACCTCACTTACACTGACAGATAGAAAGGTGTTACTTTCAATAAATATTTACCGATAGTAAAATTGTTCTAGGTATTTGTACTTAGTCACCAACCGATGTCCTTCCTATATGACTCCTTATCTAGTAATATACGGCCAAGACCTCATACGTAACAGAAAATAAATATAGATGATTTTAACTCTTATAATACGTTCAGAACAGCTACAGGTAAATCTGTCCTTATCCGTTACATCTCAGTGTATTATTATTACTTTATGGTTAAAAAAACTGGAAAACTAATGATTTGCACTTAACGTTAATAAAATTGTCGACTTTCAACAATAGCACGTAAACCAAAACAGCCGCAAATGGTCTCATAAGACTATCTAGTATCGGTCAAAGTGTATTTAAATTTTATCAAACTTGTTATTCCGTCAGAGTATTTGGGCAAAAAACATTTTAGCGTTGAATCACCCAGCATTACATACTGGCGTTGTTAACGCTCGACACGTTGTTTATTTGTAATTCTCTTTATGTTAGTGATAACAAATATTCGTTATTATTAAGTATATAAATACTTTAAAAAATAAAAGCTGCTTCTACGAAGTAGTTAAGCAATTAGTGACTAGAAAACTACAAAAATATGTTGCTTTAAATAAAAGCTATGCGTAGTACGAGCAAAGACTTATATAATTATGACAAAGTACTATTGAACTTTACGTTGTACTGTATTATTATATGAATGCGGCGTAAATATATATCCATAAACAAAACATATAGATAGAGGACAGATACATTGTTATCGCCCAAAATCGAGGGTTCAATGTATTGATATTAAAATATTAGTTATTAACATTAACTTATCTTTTGATACTTGTTTACAAAGATACAAGTGCACATTCCGCCATTTGCGTACTGATGTTAACCGAGGACTATATATAGATAGATAAGATGAACGGCTACAGCGTCCTATCCGCAATCGAATATAAGTTATTAAAATGCGAATACTATATAGATATCTTTATTGTTATTATCGGACTGATTATTGAAGCCGGCACTAATGCATTTTATAGTTAAAATATTACTGGACGTTGCGACGCGAGGAAGTGCTAACGATTTTAATATAGTACGATCCTGTCCTGTGGGCTGTGCTGTGGCATTGCGAGACGTCTATGACGTCACTATATTCTCGTGTCGCGAGGCGAGGCAAGGCCGTGCGGTGTTGCGCGCCGCTCCCACTCCTACTCTGGATATTCTAACGTAGGTAGTTCTTTATGTTACCATATTGAAAATTCAACTAAGAGAATATATAACACTGAGTTATAATACATTTGAATTTGAATGGTATATGAGACGTAATACCAACTGGCATAGTCGTCCTGTGACGGACCAGTGTGGGGTGCGGGGGTGCGGGGCGCGTCCGCCAGGTGAGGAGCGGACGCGGGCGTAGACCCCGTGTCCTCTGCGAGCGCGAGTGCGACCGGTCGCTCCGCTGCGCTATCGAAAATATTTCGCGCGGCGCGGCCGGGGTCGTCGGCCCTCGCCCGCCGGGACCTTGTCGCACCCGCTGCAAGGTCGCGCTCCGGTACACTCGTCTCTAGCTAGGAGCTTCGCAATGAACCCGCACACCCTGGCCCTACACCCCGAGTCACGGGGACGAGAGCATATTGATTTCAGCTAGGATTAACGACCTGCGCCGGAGGACCGGCGGCGGAGGCGAGCTCCGGCGAGTCGCTGCTCTTCAACTGTGCATTGATTACGAATTTATTTATAAAAAGGCTGAGCCGCGACGATGTGAGTGGCGCGTTTATTGACACCAGGCAAGTCAGTGACCCCGCAGCCGTTGTCGCCGCCTCGTCATCCCCCAGGTGTGCTCACCCCTACGCACTCGCACATGGCAATTCTTGGGGTATAATTAAAAGGATCTATGAGTATACATCAAATAAACCAATATTTGAGTCCATATCAAATTAAATAATTACAAATATACGTATATAATATACGTAAGTCTGCAGTATATATATTTCTTCTTCAGTATACGCAGTAAATATAATAACAGCAACGTACGAATGTCTCGGTAGGTACTGACTCCACAGTAAGTCAGTACGCAGCACAAAATGATTTAAATAGCTGAGGATTCTGCAGTGCTGTAGTTTCCCACTAAACGGTTATACTACAAGGAAAAGTCTCAATCAATTACATTTCCTCATATTTTATTTTCGTTCAGCTGATAGTATACATTATTAAATTAAAATAGACCGGTTTAAAATATAAAAAACACGTTTCTACCTGCAGTGTGTGTTTTATTTGCGACTAAATGCAAATAAAAACATTATTTTACTTCGCTTTGACGGCCCCTCGTCTCAGAGTTTTACCAGTGACAATGAACTCCTGCTCTTTAATAAAATAAATAATTTATGCACTGTACTCTTTTATTACACCATTCGTAATAACGCCACTTCCTACAACATATACATTAGTTCAGTTCGATCCGTTTATCCATCGGCAGTTGTAGTTATAAAATGAACATTCGCAAATAAATAACAATAAATACTTCACTACGTAGACGTCATTACATGTTCGATAGTAGTATTATGACCTTTGTTATCGCATAGTGATGAGGATATTGTTGAATTAGTGTCGAACAAAAAAAGGGAAATCGTTCTGAAGATGACCAAAGTTAATAGACTATATTATTAAGTAAAAAATCATATTTAAGAATATATTTACTAATGATACAGAGCTTGCTAATAAATCACTGCTAAATGAAGTTCTCTCTAACAGGATAACAAAGCGTAATGGTCAAGCACGACAACATACTGCCGTATTCAAATACCAACAAATCAAGTTCTCAATGTTTTCCTACATGCATGTCTACTGCAAGAACATATTCGACCATTAAAGTATCCTTCATGGTCTGTTGGTAACGTTGCCATTTTAATAATAAATGTACGGTAAATTCCGAACAATTCATTAGTTTACTTGCCGAAGTTTAAACTTGTCTTTGGACATCGAATTGACATTTTGCAAATATAAACCAATCGTTCTACCACGAAAGAATATATTGAATCATGTACCTTAAATTAAGCAAATATTAAGAATTATTATGTTTTTTTTATGGATTAGGGGACAAACGAGCGAGCGTGTCACATGATGGTAAGTGGTCACCGCCACCCATAGACACCCACAATACCGGGGGAATCGCAGGTACGCTGCTGACTTTTATTGGAGGGACTGATTCTCAAGTGCAACTGCCGGAACACAACTTACAGGTATTTGGCGGCAGATTTTTCAACTTGAAGATGGTAGCTATCCAGGCGGTCATTAGAAAAAGCCCTACCACCATGCTATGGTTTCTTCAAAATGTTTTCCTTCACCGAAAGCTCAAGCTTAAAATCATCGCTTAAAAAAAAAATATTTTTATTCTCTTTTTCTCTCAATATAAAGAATTTCCTGAATTTCCTATAATGATACCCGTATGATTCGTACCACTGGAGATTTTCGCTCAATAATGTAGCGGCAATTTTGTCTATTCGTAATTACATAATACACGTAGGTGTGCTTTCAGTGAAATAATAACGTCACCTGCCTGTGTGTAATGCATCCCATAATATAACGAATATCATAGCACTTGAGTACTGAACTCTTCTCGTACAAAATCATTATATATAGAAATCCCGTGTCATATTGTCCCTCCACGTTTTTGACTACTGAGAAGGACTGAGATCAAGCTCTGTCGGGCTAGATATATATATATATATATATATATATATATATATATATATATATATATATATATATATATATATATATTGTGCGCGTCTGTCAGTAATTGTGAACGAGCTGTTCGATTCAGATAATATAATTGTTTTATCGATGCTATGGTTTATAACTTACTGTAAGTATCTAAGTAACTAGTAAAAAAGCGATAGGTCTGCCGTGCTAGTTAGTGTCTTATATTAAGGAAGAACATTTATTTAGATGCTATACAATGCACACAGCATAATTACACAGATATAGTCTTACAAACTAAATTCAATATATAACATCAAAAATAGACCCAAACTTTAGTGATTAAAATGTGCACGTTAATTACTATTTTTTGAAGATTGGACGTTGATGAGAGTCTTTATTCATAGTTTATGTTCATATTTATGTATTCGTCGTATATAATTTACAACATTACAAAGTTATTTAGGGATGATCTCCATGTACTATATGCGACTGACTCTAGGCAGACTATTGTGTTAACATTGACACTATTAAGTTAAACAATGTATATTTTATTAAATGGATAGGTGACACACAGTATACGTAACATAAATTTCAATAACTATATGAAATCTACATTCTATCCAAACGTAACATAAATATGCTTAAAATGAAGTATAAAATTTTATATTGTTAAGTGGTCGAACGAAAATAGAGAAGGTAACGACGAATTGTGCTGCGGTGAATGGTCTACGGTCTGTATATTGTAAGTGTATACCACCAGGACGAGTGCCCCTAGAGGAGTGCGTATGATGAAGGTGTCGCGGTCGTCGACCCGGCACGTCCCCTCGAGGGCGGCGCGTCGCCACGTGCTCCGTTCCCGGCTGCAAGGCACACGGGCGCACGGGCGCACAGGCGAACAGCTACGCCACTCCCGCAGGAATGTGTATATCATGAGAACGATGCTATCACAACTTATTATATAGTCTGTAGTAAACACGGTGACGATTGCTCCTGTTCTGACAGTATGCATGGGGTGTGGGTCCCGGTACGCGATGCTATACACTCAAATTCATGTAACATATATACTAATAGTAATACAAATATCGTATATTATTACAGTTATATAAACTACGTCAGCGGTGCTCAAACAGTTGTCCGCGAGAGCTTTCCGAATCGATCGTTGCCAATTTTTGGAAAAAACACTTTACATTAAAAGTATAGCAGTGGTAATGACACGTGTTTTAACTTTATTTTGTTTATTTTTTTGCGTCCGGTGAAATAAGTTACTTAAAGCCATTTCATATACATGACATGTTTTTTGTATCGTTGCAACAGCGACTATCAGTCGGTCACTAGCTACTTCTGTAAATATTTTGTAATAGATAACCGAGAATAATAACACGACGCTTTGACATTTCACGCAAAACAACTGATTTTTCAAACATAAAATGTCTCTATCATATATTGCACTTGTAAAATAATATATACACACATATCAAGAAAAAACACTATTTTTAACACAAATGATATTTTTGATGTCATTTTTTGTCAAACTGTTTAAAAAAATCCGTCTTGGACGTCCGTGTGTCTGTATGTGCGGATCCTGTATGTTATCACGATATCGACCGAAATACTTTACTAATCGAGTCTTTTTATGTTTCTTACGCTTCAGTATAATTAGGAATAGAACCCTATTACTTTTTACGGTCTGATACCACGTGGTTCAATTGTTATTAAATAAACAAAAAAACACATTATGAGGCGTGCACGCATTGGATTTTCCAAACTTTATTTATATATATGATTAATTTATTTAACAAATTTTAATACAAAAGACTACTGTGTGTGCATTCACCCCAGACTGAAGTTCGGCCACCCTTGTGCTCGTTGCCCCCCGGACTGAGTGTCTATCGCATTTGCCCCTCAAGTCCGGTGAAACTATGAAAGTCCCTCACACTTATAGCGAATGTTCCTTCGAAGAACTAAAAAAACTATAATCATTATACGGTGAACTGCGGTCGCTAAACAAAAAAAACGCCTTGTCAAATAAAAACTACTATTTTATTCAATAATTCAAAGTTACACTTTTTTACATAGCAGATATTGGAATGACATCGCGATATACTTTAAGAGATTAATTAATGTAGCATGTAAGCATAGCATGTAGCAATGATGTAGCAATTTCTATATGACAACAGATTTTTCCAATTGTATACCAGAATTTATACCAGAGGTATGGAGAGTACTTGTTAAAAGAAAATCAACAAACGAAACCCCATAGAAATAATTCGCAAAAACATAAACAGGTTATCGTGTATAATGCTAAGACATAGGGTCGTACTCAAGTATGTGTAGAATGCTTTATTGTCCCGTCGGGATGCTTTTTTAAACGTATGCTACTCTATTCGAAGTTACTATATAAAACTACTAGCCGATGCCTTCGACTTTATTTTTTCCATTAATCGCACATTGTTTACTTTGTCACAAATGCGTACTTTGCAAAAGAAATAGAATATACATATGTGAAGTTGATATGCCCTGTAATCTTTTAACTAATATGATAATATTTGGATACATTGAATTTGATTTTATATACGTAAAAACGTCTTATAGATTAGATACAGCCCCCCCCCCCGTTTCATACGAGTTTTTGGTTTTAATGGTTTAATTTAAAGAGCATAAGTAAATAATTTAAAGATATATCTACATTTTTTTCCTTACTATGTGTTAATCATAGAACATGGAATTGTAGCATAAGTACAGTTCAATCAGTCCTCATGACTTTACTGAGTTCTTCAACAATAATAGTTACTTTTCAGCCAATCAAGTCCTTTATTTATGAAAACCATATGAAATTCCATTCGGTAGTTTTTAGTTTATCGCGTTCAGACAGACAGACAGACGTGATAGGTGACTTGGTTTTATATCGTGCCATACAAATTGGAAACACGTTCTATATTAATGAAACTCTTTTTCGTTACCCTTGTTTTATTTATCAAGCAATAAGATCCAACCACTACACTTTATAGATATTATATAATTTCGTTATTGAACGAAACTAGTACTTTCGGCGGCGACATTCAAGCGCCATCTCTAAACATAAAGCCGTGGTCTAAGCATTAGGTGAAGACAGACATCGTAATGAAGCAAGATTTGAAATATTTCCTAACGCATACCTAGAGACGCCTCTTAGGGAAGCTGAATATGCCTTACCGTGCATTGGAAATTAACATCTAATGGAACTGCGAAGGCAAACGCTAATAAATACAGAAACAAAAACAATACGAATTATTTAGCCTGCCACGACTGTATACTATTTATACGAAGGTCTGTTAGCATGTAAATTGAGTGCGAAGTAATGTCGCGGAAGCGGACACCTCGACTTGTGTTACGGAAACACTACAAATAGTGATAGTGTATCAATTGCGCCGATATGCGGTATTTCCTCACAGAGATTATACGCGACAATGCACTCACTACATACAATACATCGATCAAATCACATGAGTCAGAGCGAATGCACCGCACGGACTGTCCAAAACAAGCGATGTGACGTCTCCGTGTCGTCACGTCACGGTTTTGTGCGAACTGAATGACACATTGGACGGTTGATAGGACCGGTCATTATTTATTTTTAGAGTTCCGTACATCACAATAAAAAAACAAACCCTTAAAGGATCATATGTTAATCTGTTTGTGGGGCCGAGTTTTTAAACACTTTTTCCTATTGAGGGCACTGTATTTCTTAAAAACTCTTTACGGAACAATGTTGAACTTAATAAAGAATATCCCTAAAAACTAAGTACTCGAGGTTCTAGATTAACTGATGTGCGCGCGGTTGAATTCGAATAAAAATATCCAAATCGTCTATAGTAAAAACTTCAATTAAACAACGACTATGAAAATCAATATCGATTGTCTCCAAACGTTTTGTCTTGAAGACCTTTTGCCATTTTCTATTGTATTGGGTATCTTATGAATATTGCTTTTTTTACCGATTCATAAAATTTATGCTATTTATGTAATTATTCTTAACTTGACTTTGTCAGATTTTACTAAGTGGAAAACAAAAAAAAACATATTTAACTTGTTATATCAATTAAAATAACATGAAATCCAAATTATGTGAAATTGCTAATTATAATATCAGATTTTCTATATTTGGTGGAAATTTGGTAAGATTTAATCTTAGATACCCTCGCTCGGTGATATCTGATCTATTTTTTTGGAAACTGCGCCGAACCCTTTCCGAGGACTTATGAAGAAGGTAATGCTTGAAGATCAATAAATGTAATCGTGAAATTTTCTAAATCAAGCTTCGTAATGAAAACATTTGTCTTTTAGAAATATATGGTTAGTCTAAAAGAGGTATATGTAAGTACAGACGCACTATCAATTCATTATTATATTTATACAATAATTTTGGTCACGACTTACTTAAATGAATTATAGTGGACCCCTGATATTATATTCGCTTACGTGGACCCCCTAAAGTTCAAAATCCCCCAGGACCACTTGAGGAACCTATAACCGACTTCTATGCTTTCAGGGATTAGCTACTTTTGAACTTAGGCACGTAGGAAGTGGATCTTTTGACAAAGTTACGGTTAAAACAATTCGTTTAGAAGTGCACACGTGATAGAATTGAAAAATAAGATACTCTTAAAATAAAAACTGAGGACCGCACAGAAAGGAGACGCGGAAAACCAAAACTATGTATGACTCTACGTCATATCTTTATTTCTGTCTCAATTATCGAACCGCCGTCCAAGAAGTTTTACTTTCATAATATATTACAAATTATATTCGGAATTAATAGGCAACAGAATTAAATTTACTGTAAATTTAATACAATGTATTTTGTGAGCGCCGCAACATAATACCAACATAACAATTAAACACCGTCGTTGTCACGTGTCGAGTATTACAATAATACCTATTATTTATGCATAACATCTAAATAGTACGGACCCTTCCAAGTACGAGTTATAATCGCTCCTTATCCCATTGTAATATAACAATTGCTGGTGCCTTCGACTTCGCTAAAGATCTCTCGTCAGCCGCACGTGTATAGGGCGGATAGTTTGGGGATATCGTGGTATGTCAATCAGTAGTATTTTTCCTATATACTCATAGATAATTACATGATAACTGATTTTAAGTATATCAAGTCATACGACCAACTCTTATACACTTGTAGGCTAACGTTTCTCCAGAATGTTTGTTAAGTCTGAACGTACGCTAATCCGGTAGATCTCGAGAGGAGATCGCATCTCAAACGTGACATAACGCTTATCAAATGCTTTTTAACTTGAACGTGTTATTTAACAAGTGGTCATTAAAGGTATCTTACCACAACAACTAAAAGAACCCGATATGTTATAATCTCATGAAGGTTGCGCATATTTGGATTCTAACAACTAGGTTAATTAGGAACAATATGTATTGAATGTGTAGCGAGGTAATTTACGAGTAACCGAATATTTCTACTAATATATTCGACAAATACATTAACTTTTCTAAATTAAAGCGAATATTTCAATTCCAGTTACATGGTGAGAGTAGCCATGAAAAGCGTAAAACGAGAATTAGTGCTGTGTTGTGTAGGAAATTGAAGTGTTAAGAGTCAAAGTAATTTTGCGAGTTAGGTCCGCACCAAGCCCCACGGTACTGCTCGGTGACGATGTTCACACCAGAATTTAGCACAGGATATCCGGACGCAACTCTATAGACAAAATAACGTTACCGGATTGATTGCTCTTTGAATTGCTGGAAAGAACTGGCAGAGAACGCAGTGCGCTTCTATTTCATATCGTGTTCAGTGGTAGCATAGAATCCTTTTCATATAATTATATATACGTGCCTATTTTCACGACCATCAGTCAAAAGTAGTCGAAATTAAACGTCTCATCTCCTATCCTCAAGAAATATTTTCATTTTATAGATTAAATGTATCCTACCCTGTGTACTGATCTATAACATTTACCGATCTATTATCACCGTGTCATCGAATTCTGTCCAGTAATTTCAGTTTTCAAAAGAACGTTTAATAAAAATTAACTTTATATAGATAACAAAGTACGCCCCAATAATAGTAATAAATAAATATATACGCTATAATATGTTCAAATTTGGTTGTGTAATTATATCTATGATTTAGTAGACAGTTTCTTATACATTAATTAACATATTATCCGAAGATACTAGTACTGTTCAAAATTAACTATAGAATTCTTTTTTTGTAAACAGGTATATTAGATTCTTCTTGACTAAAGCATTATTATGAGATATATTTAAGATGTAACTGTTAAATTAAAAAACCACATACATTTTACATTACTTAAGGTTTAGAATAAGACAGGCCAAACGTATATTTCAGGATCATAAAATATCTCTCCACAACTTAACGACCCTAGATGACATAAATATCAAAAGGTGTAACTAAAATAACATGTAACAATGTAGAATCAACATATACAATTATATTTTACATATAAATGTACTACGAGCAATAAAAGCAAAATGTTTTAGTGAGTCACTGTTTGATTGAAAACATTAACAGATTCTTGTCTGCTATCGTTTTTATATGACATTAAAACATTGTTAGTGAATATCTATTTTTAGTTACTATATTTCGTAAAAGGTGACTAAACAGGACGCTTTCCACGTAGCTGAGGTCTGTGTAGCGCGGCGAAGCATCAAATTCTCATAGTCATGAAGTTTTTCTTTATATATTATTAGCTACTCAATACATGTTGTATATCATTGCCTGCCTAATTATATTGTAGAGTATACCTTTGTAAGCACGCGTTGTAAAAAAAATTCAAACAAAATAAAGGACATAGCTTTTTTAAAAGTTGTTTAAAGCGACTAAATTGAATCGAGACAGAGTTGAGTGGTATATGATGCTGAGCCGAGCAGAGCGGAGCCGACTCGGAGGTGTTGCTAAGCGTCACCCAGCATGTGGTCCGAGTAGATCGCGGGCGACAGGTAGGCGAAGCCCGGCTCCGTAATAATCGCTAAGCAATGGAATCGCAATGAACAAAAGGCTCGAGTCAATGTGTGTGGGGGTGCGGGGTGCGGGGGTGCGGGGAGCAGCGCGACCGGCGCGACCCACTTGCAGCGGCCCCGGCGCGGCGCAGTGAGCGACCTGCAGCTCGATGGAGCCTGCTCTGCTACCATTGACCCAGATAATCGGCCCCGCCGCACCTCCCCTCAGCACAGTAACCACCGCGCGAAGGCCCCGGCCTCGTCCTGACCCACTGTAAACCCTCGGCTGACTCATGTCGGCGATGTGCCGTTTGAAATTTCGCCAAATCGGTGAAGTCGGCCCTCGATCATTTTAACCGAGTTCGTGAAAGGGAGATCTAGAAAATGAGCGTTCTTCGCGAAACCGTTTCGAATAGAGGGGTCGATTAACGTAGATGAAGTTCGACGTTTCGCTGCCGTATGGCATGGTATGCCAATGAGTTCCGCATTCAGATAAATCATTGTAATGGTGTACCTACCAACATGTAGCAACGCACGTACTCTTGTGCGTAAACAAATACGTAACTGGAACGTAACAACGTCGCATCGTCCCGCGCCCTTGCCAAACTTACTAAATTATATTCGCAAGAAAAAACAAGTCAAGGTTTTGACATATCAACAGAAACTTGCGCTAATTACAGCGAAATACTGTTAAATATGATAATGAGATCAAATAATTGCTTAAACAGAAAGTTAGAAAGTTAAATTTTTTGGTAGTAGCTACATTAATTAATAATTATAGTAAAAAAGTAAGGTACTGATGCTTTGTAACGCAATGTAGACGCACAAAAATATATAAAATTTATAGGAGACTGTACGACGGTACGGCGGTGCGGTGTGGAACGGTGTGGTGCTCTTGTGAGACTCTGTAGTGGTAGAAATATGTTACTCTGCATCGAGCTGTCACGTGATACGTCATAAGGACACCAGTTTCATAACAATGGATACTATACAAGACATTATTGTATTGTAATATCATGGCGCTATGTGTTGTATTATGTTGTGGAACTGTCAGCTGGGATCGCGTCAGTGACATTCCGAAAAGACGACCAATAAATATAAGAGATGTCACATTGAATAAAGATTGATAATATAGTATAAGTTCTTTGTTATTTAAGAACATAAATATTAGCACAGATTATCTGTTAGAAAAATAAATAAGAATGTGATACATAATAGTTCTTTCTAGGATAGCAATCATCAGATTGCCGATAGCTAACGTGTTGCAGATAATGAAAATAAATGAAATAAGTTTGTAAACGAAATATCTTTGCCTAGTCGACAATATCCAGTTAGTACCCAGCGGAGACCAACCACTACACTAAATACTATTGCTTGAATAAATTTGCTCCGAAATACAAATAAATCAAGATTTACAATATATAATTAAAAGTTTTTTACAGAATCTATACTAGCGAGGATATGCAGTAAAATATACCCAGCGACCTGAAAACACTGCGACAAAATTTAGTGAAGAAATTGTTTTTAAGGATGGTCATGTGTCACAGTATATTTTATTACTGAAAAATGACAATGATTACGACATGTAGGTAGTATGCAAAATGATATTTAAAAGAAATTATCGAAATATACCTAATTTAAACGAATTTTATGGCGGTTATTTAATAATTTTGATCCCGAAGTTTGAAAACTTTTCAGCCTTCGTGGTCACTTAAATTAGTTTTATTTTAATTCATAATATTCGCGTAAACATAAGAAATCATTATAAAAGAAATTACTTATGGCACATCTAATTTATTTTGTGTAGACTGTACGGTTGGCCTAGCGGTTAAAGCAGTTACTTAGCTACAACCGCTCCAAGTGTTATGGATTCGAACTTCTCACAAGACAATGCACATAAAATGATGCACAAATAACTGTTCCAATTATGGTTATTGCTTTGTTTGCGTTAATTATATTTTCAAAGTCCATCTCACTTAATATTGTCCAAATTTCTTATACATGCATATGATATATGGAAATACATAAAACGTCTCGATAATCATATAAGATCTTTATTTTTTGCTTTTTATGCTAATGGACAGCAAAAAGATAGAAGGCCCATCTAATGGTAAATGGTTACCATCGCCTATAGTTAGCCGCAACACCAGGGGCATTACAGCCATGTTGCCGACCTTGCCGAAAAGAGCTGGTTCGCAAACATTTGACCACAATCTCATTTTAAGTAAGCGTTGATGCGGATAAAGCTGATCAAAGATACATGAAATCTGAGGTAAACACACGTGCAACTGTAAAAACACACCTATATATCACAGGTGATAGTCGTATTAAAAGCAATACGAAATCAGTTCCTGGTCTCTGTCGAGTAAGGGATGTGGGATCAACACGGGAATTGTAATGATTATTCCTGGCTCGCACCAAGAAAGCCTCACAAACCCCTTTCGTAGCCTGCCCTTGCAAACGCGAGGGGGATACAATAAGCGAATATTATTCACGTTAAAAACAAGATTATAGACGAGGGAAATATCATACCACCATGCTATTCATCTCAATATCTTTCTTAACGTAGAGATCAGACTCATAGTAAAATAACAACGTACGTAATTCGACACGGATTCTTGATATACATTACTGTTGAACTGTCATCATCAATTAATAACGCAAAAAAGAAATTGAATAACCCCAGCGACAAAATAAATTTATAATATATTGTTTTAAACAAAAATTAAAATACTTGCTCTCTTACTAAACAACTACATGTGTATATGAAATAACGTAAACTGGCTGTTATTGGAATTTATTATAATTTTTTATATAATCAACATCTTAGCATTGCCTGGATTCACCGTGCGCGTGGTGGGTCCATCGTGTGGCAGAGAAAGGGTTTAAGAGGCCTCTGCTGATGCGCGTCAACACTCACCTTCACTGCTCGAGCTTCGAACTAGCTTAGATTATAGAGTGATTTAACTCTTTACTATACGTCTCGCTGCCACTTCGACCGCATATAAATTAACTACGTAACCATTCCTGTTCAGGTCGTTTAGTAGCTTGTTGTATTTATTTGTTTTTATAGCATAGTCTTTTGACATATTTGTTTCCCATGGTACACTGAGCTCAATCAGGACTTTGTGTTTAGTTGTTCTAGATATATGTTGTTCTCATATGTGTCCGTTAATATAATGCATTTGCGGTACCCAGGATTGACAAGGGCTTATTTTTTGAACTTGAATTTGAACCTTTTTATAAAGTAAATTTTTGAAAAAGTTAACTTGTCGTTTGTTTGTAGTGTAATATAAAGATTTTTTTTTTATTGAAGATATTCTTTAATTGAAAAAAATATATTTGTCTGTTTGTGGAATAAAGTTCGTTTTTAATATATTAATTCGAGGGCGCAAGGTGGATAATCCTGAAAGGGTCAATTCTCAGCGTTGTAGACAATGATACGATTGCACACAGACAAAGAGTGATGATTATTAATTTTAATTTTCAGGGGAGTAGAATACAACCATCAGTACAATAACTACTGCACACCACTTCGTAGGAAATGTAGCCAAGCAGTGGCCGAAATTATACCAAATTGAAGCTGAAAGATAAGCAACCAGTCCAAATAAATGGAAAAGGCGTAATAAAAAAAAAAACAAAACCTAAAAAAAAACCCAAACCAAATCAGGATGACAGAGGTCTTTAAAGAAATCAACCTGCTCGCAACATGTTTTATCCGGCCAGGACGGATAGTGACAATCAGAAGTTGCCAGCTTTATTTTTTTACATTTTTCATACTTTATTTCCAATAAAAGTATGACCAGTGTGAAACGAAAGAAAACGGACTTATCGAACTTTACGAATTTATCCTTGTGACGTAATTAATACGGTACAGTAGTCAATCCTTTTTGGTTTCAAGCCACTGAAAGGCTTCATAGTTCAAGGAACACCTTGCATCCTAATTATAAGTGCTTTGCTATACTTATTGCCTCAAGACAATTATAGCAAGATTATTTAGAGGCATTCCTCTATCTTACTTAATTACTCTGGTTTGGGAGGGTTATTTAGAAGAATTTTAATACAGCAGGAGACATTTTTAAATTATAGTTCACCACTTTAGGGCTCATGGTATGCATAACTCACCTATGGTTAACCACTAATTTTCATTTGTAACTTCATCATGTGAACTTTATGTCTGTCATTTTCATCTTGTTGTGAAAATATTGAATAATGTCTCTATCTGCTCTCCTTTCCTCGCATTCAACCAAGTACCGTCAATCAATGTATCTGCCATAAATTGTTTATAGAAGGGAAGCCTTAATTCAAGTTCAGTGGTATTTCCATCTTTTGAGAGAGTAATTGATTTGTCCTGTGTGTTGCTCCGGACATGCATTTAGGTAACTCTTTGGTGTATATATAGATCCAACAGATTTTTTTCAGTCTCAACCTAAAACTATTATGACTCCAAAAAAATATTGAGAGGCCAGCTGAGTGTCAGTCTGAACTACGTCTTCAATATCTGTATAGCATTAGCATCTAACTTTACCAGGAAGATTTAACCAATGTCATATATGAGGTTAGATTAATTCAGATCTGATATAAGATAGATGTAGACCCAAATTGTTTAATATTGCCTATGATTGTGGTCACACAGAAAATTCCCGAATATACTCTTTGTTTCAATATTATATATTAATTTTTACTTTTTACCTGTCAGTATTATTCCAAAAGTTAAGTTAAAAGACCAACCTCAGTATCAAATTCCAGCGTAATATGTTTCCAAGAAACATCCTTTGCTTTCGATAAACAATCAGTATTTGGTATATCTATACCAATATTATAAGGAGTAAAGATTTGTATTTTCAAAAATTCTTTCACTATTAGAATGCTATATTATTCCTGAGTAACATAGGCTACAAATTAGTTAAATAACTTTCAGTTCCATAAGAAAAGAAGTCCCGGGCAAAGCTTGTTAATTTTAAAATGGCATATCTCTTAATTATGGTAAGCCAAAATTAAAGCAGTATGTGGTCATAGACCATGACATGAAATTATACTTTATACCTTATATCATATTTAAGAATATGAGCTTTGACATAGAGTCAGCTGGACAAAAAAAATGAAGGTTTTTATGAGGTCCTTAGGGATCATCCATTAATTATGTGAAGGGGAGGAGATCAAGCCAACTCTCACCCAATCTCAAGTGGATGAGGGACATCAGCAGATATCATAGCCTTTGTTGTTCCAAAAGAAAGAGTCAAAGTGGCCTGGTTTACAAAAAAAAAAAATTAGCAAGTTAGTTTATCTAGATGTAAATTCGTAAGTTGCCTATCTATTTTTTCTTTTCAAATCAAAATTCCTAACTAAGAAATGAAATTGTTAAAAATTTACAACAAATTAATTTCTTATGACAATAATACTCATTTTTATCAGAATATTTTTTTCTCAGTGTAAATTAAACAAGAAATGTTTATCCACTCAATGTAACTAGTCTTAAACACAAAATAATCAAACTGTCTTTTTTATTTAATTCACCTAATGCAAATGCAAACATAGATTATCTTATTTAGATTTAATGCATGCATTTTGAAAGATCTTACATTTGAATAGAAGGTGGTCAAAAATTCGAGAAACAACCTCACGTAATTCACGGATGCCCCCTTGCTCTAATGAAAACATGATTACAGTTACTGAGTATTACTAGACATAATAAATAATTATGCCAGAAAAAACTTGGGGAAAAAAAAGGAAATTTCTGAAGTGATTTGTTAATCCCGAAGTAAGATTTTGTTGGTAAACAATTTGTCATATTTAGTGATACAAAATATTTACTTAAACCTTCAGCTAAATCACACACTTAAAAGTGAAGTCAAATAAATATTTTTGAACATGAACATAGCTTCTTTTTCCCTTCTTATGATTGTTATTAATTAGGATACAAAATTATATAATTAATAACAGTTTGCCTGTTTACCTCTTATTAAAATATTAGCTGTGTCTGCAACTTTATTTGCATGGAATAAGAAATTATTTGATAATGTTTACTCATTTCAAAAACTTTTTTCAACACAGCCATTGTCCTATTGGCTAAATAGCTTAAAGCTTTCCTCAATCAGTGCTCTATTAAATACAAAAATAATTACTGAAATCTGACTGAGTTCACAAGATGATCAACAGGTAAAATATAAGAATTTTAGCATGTGCTTCCTGCTATACTAGATTTTTATTTGTTTTAGTAGAAGCTGTTTGCTATGTTATGCATATTAATGCATAAACTCTAAAATACCCAATATTTTTTTTTGATTATTTATCAATTGCCTCTGTGATATTATACAACTCTGGCAGTGTCCTTGCCCTTTTAAATTTAGTCATTATGCAATTTGAACATTAGAAAGCTGAAAAATCATTGATCAGAAACAAAACAAAGATATGATATTATAGTTAGTACATGTTACTACACAGCACATATTTAAAACTGACACAATAAAAACTTAATAACTTTATAAGCAGAAGATGATGAAAGGCACAAACATTAAGGCGTGTAAGATTTCATGCAGATGGTGCAGGGGAACCTTCTGAGATTGTATATACACAGAAAAGCACAGATTGAGGCAATCTATACATAGTTGTAACTAAGACAAACCTGTATATTAATTTTTTACAATTATAATAACTGTGTACTTTGTTACCAATACAGAAGTTAAAAAATTATTTGTTTGGAATTTTCACTCATCCTCATGTATGAGCATCAAGCCAAAAGTACTTAACAGATTTTGCTGAAATTTTACAAAGTGATAGCTGATACTTTAGATTAATACATAAGACACTTTTTATCTCATCAAACAAACCTACTTGTGGAAAATTATAATTTTATAATAAATCAATTCGTTCACACTTAGAAACAAACCATTCATTCAACCAATCACCAGGGTACTAGATCTAAGTGATTTACACAGGGAAGTAAGCTGTATGGGCTAGTTAAAATAGATAGGACTCAGATCTCCATCATCTACTCCACATCTACAGTGAAAATGACTAATTTTCACCAAGTGGACATGGACCAAGGTAAGATGTAGTCATAAGACATATTAAAAATTATAGCTACAAGTAGAAACATATTGTTGTACCAAGAAAAGATATCACATTCAGAATACCACATTAGATGACCCAACTTTTGAAGGGACTCTAAAGCTGTTAATAGTAAATCAAGTTATTTTAAAATTTCATCAATATTACTTTGACAGTGTACTTTAACAAGAAATGAACATAATTCTGAGTAAATCACAATAACTACCTGTATTGTAACAATTAAAGATTTTCAGCTAAATCTCTTTTTGCAAGTTTTTTGTCACTATACAATGTTTTAATTTAAATTATCACATAACAAAGTAGAAAAAAACATGACACTTTTTTCATTGAACTTATAGTAGCTTCAGTATTGTTAATACTAAGACCTATATATGCCAGTTATAAAAGATTTTTATACAAGTTGTTTCCTAAGAATATAATAACAATTAAATACAAAACAATCACACTAAAAACAAATCAACGTGCAAATAAAAGTGAGCTGTCTTTGTAGAGTACTGACTGATTGATTATGACAAAGTACATACTCTACTTGTGATGTCTCATATGCAGGACAATTTTATATATTTACAAGTCACAATAGCTTGTAACTAAGACTTGATATACATAATGCAGCACTAAATATGTCAAAAACTATATGTCAGAGCTGATATTAAAAATTATATTAAATAAGTAATAAAATGCATCAGATGTTTTCTGATTTATAATTGTATTATATTACGATATAACGGAATAAGTAGGTAACAAGAAGTTTATAGGAGATGCAAGTGTCAGTTGGCGGTGCCCGCTCACGCAACTTATTATACCTATTATGTACTCCGACTAGGTTAGAATGCAATGAAGTTCACAAGACCGGGATTCAGACACATTTCAAACGAATTGCAAGCGAAACTAGAACTATGTTAGCACACCGTAAAATTATTCCACTTTTTGAATTATAATAATATGGAACAAGTATAAAATGGCTCACAAAGGTGACGCATCGACACGATCCGATCGAATGATCTTACAAGATCCTGAGAGCTATATTTTGCACAGTCGTTATCATTTATGTACACACAATAGATAGTATGACCAT
Source organism: Actias luna (assembly GCA_039707435.1). Classification (NCBI taxonomy): domain Eukaryota; kingdom Metazoa; phylum Arthropoda; class Insecta; order Lepidoptera; family Saturniidae; genus Actias; species Actias luna. Next base: position 18,322,438 of record JAZHAC010000034.1, on the reverse strand, counting down.
ATATATCACTAAATACACTATGAATAATGAAATTCACAAACTTACGAGACGATGAAAGTCAATTTGTAGAAAGAACACGCACTGTAACACGACAAGCGAGTTCTTTCGCACGCACAGAACTGAATAGTGTTGCCCGCTATTTGCTCTAAATTGCTGTAATGATTCCATAATACTAAAATACCAAATACATTATTTTCGTTACACCATATTTATTTAACCAAGTTATTTATTTTATGAAGTATTTCAGTACTAATTTAATGCTCATATATTTTTTAAATTCTGTTTTTCTGAAAATAAATCAGTTTGTAATAAATTTAAATGAAAACAAATCGACGTCATCTGATAAAACCCTGTTTTCGATTTATGTTGTTTCTATTTCTAGTTAATTACTATGGTTACAATAAAGCTTGCAGCTGTAGTTATATATATATATATATATATATATATATATATATATATATATATATATATAAACCCATTGTGTATGTTTTTATAATCATAATGCAATTGCAATAAACTTGACCGATATTGATGACATTTTAATTCTCTTAAAAAAGAAAGTCCTTAAATAAGCATGATCATCATAAGTAACAATAATTTACATAAAATACCGACCAAACAGTTTACTGGTCTTTGCGGCCAAAACAGGCACCGTGGTTGAATTCAGTGAAATTTGTTGGCAACAATGGTTCTACCATCTCACAGTTGCCAGAATAGAAAAATATTTTTTAAAGTTGCAGTTATTCTTATTATTTTTACTGGTCTCAGATTCTTATTATAATAGTACCGGTCTCTACATGCAAGATCTTTAAGAATACCAATCCTTTTTATAATATTTAAAATATCAATAGTAAATCGGCAGATACTAATATTCTTCATTTCCAGTTTTTTAAAGAGTAGAGGGATAAATAATTTAAATTCTTTAAATAAATTGTTCAATCTACCGTCTTTAATTTAAAAATCGTATGACAATATAGTTGATATCTATTTCAGATGATAATTAGAATAAAAAACCTTTTCCTTTAAAATAACGTTACACTAACTAGTTCTAAATTATTGTTTATTTTATATTTCAATATATTTGTAATAATATACTCGTACCTACTTTAAAAAATGTGAATATTGAGTGAAGAAGTACATGTTACAAGTTAATACATTTTTTTCATTTCACATAGCTTTCTGTAGAGTGCAAAATGACTAGGTATGACTTGTTTTTCGAGAGTTTCTGGCGGGATTTTAATCTGTCATGTTGTAATTTTTATTTTAACTCATATATTTAGTTATTTAGCCCTGTATTGTGAAATGTAGGCGACATTTTACGTGATGTAGTGTAGCTGAAGAGCACAAGTGAAATGAATTATGAGTAGTCATTCGGAACATGGTATATTAGTTTCCACAAGAATTCCTAAGAGAACTTCCACAAGAGTCGCCATCTTGTTGAAGATAGTTTCATCTGTCCAAAATGCCCAAATAATATCACTTGAAAAAGGCAGTATTAGTGTCTAAAAAGGATTGAGTTGTCAAGAATAAAAAAGAAGAAGAAGAAGAAAACCTATTTTTGATTTTAAAGGAAACACTTGCTGTAATTGTTACTTATAACAGTTTTACTTCATATTATGATGAAATTTCTGATGTCCACTCCTCGAGATTTGGCGGGACCTTGATCTGGCTCGCAAAGATTTTTATCAAAGTAAAAGTAATTATTTGTTAATAAATGTGTTTATTTCTCTTGTATATTATAAAATATTAACATTTTGCGTAAGATGAGCGAGTTATTGTGTAAAAGGTATCTGGATGAGTATTAGTATCATCGACTGAACATAATGCGATTTTACAAAAAGAAAAAAAAAATCTGCGAAATATTAATAACAAAGTCGCTGTTTTATTAGAACATTAAAGTCATGACAACGCACTGCCTACTTGATAATGTCACTATTTATTTCCGGCAACGATGATAACTTAAGACAAGAAGAAATACGCCTCACACGTGTAACGTACGTGCTTGTAAAATTACATGAACAAAGTATTGTTTTTAATACATTAAAAACTTGCCTTGTGCCTTACTGCGAGCGCGAGATTTAAAAACGTTTATATTTTAGTAGAAGAAAATGGAGTATATGTATCCCGTTCGAATACCATATGTACACATAGTTGGTGTATCGTGATTGCAAGGTGAGTGTATATATTTTTTATTTCGCGCAGCAAATACAGTACAATTCTTATCAGCGATGACCGACAGTGAGCCAAAATTTACTACCAGTCACTCCTGGTCCGTTAATAGTTCTAGAAGATTCAAAATATAATGAAAGGCTCTACATACTAAATGCAACAAAAGGGTGTTTACATGGTACCTAGAAACAGTTAAATTTTGTATTATAACAATGCTAATGTGGCCAAAAATTTAATAAGGACCACTAAGAAAACCAACTGCAAATATTTATATTTATTTATACATTGGAACACCAACAGAGTAAATGATAGTATTTAATTTAAATAGTAATTTTATAAGTACATTTTGCTTTTATATTATTTTGCCTAACATTGGAATAAAAGTTGGTATTCAGGCACCATTTTCTAAATTTTCATGTACTTTAAAGGAATTAAAATCATTTTTATAATTTATACTTCTTACTTTCCTCAAAATTAGCAATCACTTAATATAAGAATCAAATTGACCTAATATTTTCATGTTATATATATAAATTAAAGTATTATCTTCTTTGTAAAGTCCATGTAAAAAAACCCAAATCATTAGACTTATTTTTTATGAAGTAATTGCATATATTCACAAAATAATAACTCATATTATTAATTTACAAAATAATAATACAAAGATCAATTAATAATAATAAGGATAATTAAAAAACTACAAAAGTTCTTATAAAATATTTATTTAAAACAAACTTATTTCTGGGCATTACTTATAAAGTAAGAAAAATTTAACAAGTATGCAGTCCATGGTGGTTTTGCAGTCTATAGTTATGTAAATGAACCTTAACCACACCTACATTAATTAAAATTTATGACAGTTACTGTTGTTAAAAGTTGTTTGCCGCTCTGAGTATTAAGTAATTATGTGCTACATATCTATCTTAAAGTTCCTACATCATTTACTATTTCAAAATAACACTCAGTGTTAAAAAAATATACTCTTATAAATTGTGAATTAAACTTTCTGTTTACAAGTCACTCTGCAGAAACAAGGTTTATAAGTATTGTATTTCATGTCAATGATGTAAACATTCTTAATAATTATGTAATTTTTGTACAATTTCTTCCAAAGTAATTCATATAATTTTATAATATACTGTTTCTGACATTTGATAATAAATAGTCATTTATGACACTGAAAATTAAGGTCCAATTTGACCTAGGACTTGGTCCTATTTATGTCATTCATTCAAAAAATGGCATGAGAGAACCTTAAAGTTATATTTTCAAGAACACCTGGTTTACAGTAATTAAATGAATGCTGTTCAAGTGGAGACTAGAATGGTTTAAATTATTTTGTTATTATTAGTAAGCTGCAGTGAATACAATTTACTATTATTTGTAATAGTATATAATGTCAATGTACAAGTGATATAAACAAGAACGAACTTACCAATCATAGTAATGTAACATCAAATGCAATATGTACAAAATAATAATACAACATGGACTCATTCATAAAGTTCTTTGTTGGTATTTCAGCTACTTTTACCTGATTCTATATATATACGGCTGTAGTAGGTTTGCAGTTCTGTTGATTATATTTATAGACTGGATAATTCTATTTAATCATAATCCCAAGTCAACATAACTTGAGCACTTACACCTTTGGAAACTTTATACTGTAGGAATATTACAACTGTATTTGATTTAAAATGACTTGAATCATTACATTTCCACAGTGTTAAGTAAAGGTTGTACTCATGTCGGTCATAAAAATTGCCTACATAGTTAACTATTAAATGGGTCAAAGAATTAAGAAATAATTATGTAAAAAAATAATATAATTTAATGTCAATGAGCTTGTGCACGATCCGGGGAGCTCAGCATAATGTCAGTAGTGTGGCAACCTCTTCAACACAACACCATGTCTTGTTTAACTGCATACACATTATTAGGAATGTAGGTATTATTAACAAATATAATTTAACTATACATTATTGATTCACTGTTTAAGTTCATTTTAGACATTGTTTGTGGCTAGTATAGGAGGTGTGGGTTCAGCATATAAACCTATAACAAATTTGAATACACGAATGTAATGATTTCTTATGTTTACGCGAATATTATTCATTGAAATAAAACTAATTTCGCCCGTCATTTCAGTCCGCCTCGTGACCACGAAGGCTGAAAAGCTTTCGAAACGTCGGCATCAAAATCAATAAATAACCGCGATAAAATCCGTTTAAGTTAGTTTTATTTCAATATACAAATGTATTTACCTTATTGTGGAACATAATCAGTGTTTATAGACTCAATCAAACTTAACTATAGCTTATGTTACAATATATATTGTCAATGAGTGTCATGTTAGTAGTTACACATAAACAATGTAGAAGTTAGATAGAAAGGGAGGGAGAGAGACAGAATCACCATAACAACAGTTATTATTCCGAGGTTAATAAATAAACACGGTAATACCAAAAAATTAAGTACATGTTAGTGCGAGATTCAAACGTAACACCAGCGAGCTTCACAACGCTCAGCTCCGCCCCGATCGGATCGGATCGGATCGGATTGGATCGGATCGGTTCTGCTCTCGACGACCGATCACAGATTGATGGTTTAAAACTTGATAAGTACAATAAGTATACGAAAATATATTTAACAATAAATAGTAAAGCTGAGGTCGCGGAGTGCGCACTCGCCCGAGCGCGTCCCACGCACTTCCTAACTTAACAACTATCTATATTAACATTATCTTACATATATTCAACGATTTCTCTATTTTTATCCAAAATATACATTTATACAAAAATATCATTATAAAAACTTTTAACACAACTCTATGTTAATTAAGTACGACATATTAAAATACATGTAACAACAAAACCCGCCGCGTCCCGTGACAACTTTTTGATAACACCTTTGAATTAATTGACTGATGTATCTTGCAATAATCATGTTAAAAGAAAACTTGTATAGGGAGCCTTTACTAATGGGTGTCGGTTTTGGAACGGTATTGTGCTGGCCTGTGTTTTCATACCTTTCTCTTTCGCTGAGAATATTGCTTACAGAGATATAATATTTAATTCAATAAACCCTACGGTACTGATCGCTATGGAGGTAATGGAAATACACAACCGAATAATTGGAATAAAAACCGCCGTTGCGGGACGCGGGGTTGATCTCTATGCGATTTACAATAAATGACTTTTTAAAGTACAGCTTTCATTTATTGCGAAAATTTTTCCGATAGATGTTAAACGCTCGGACATCATTCCGTAAGGTGGAGTCACTACGCGGCGCGTCGCCCTCACATCCCCGACTCTGCTATTCCCTCGTCGTCTGGAACACAATAAGATATATTTGAAAAATCTATTTAATATTTTTAAGAACATGAAATTGAGTACAATGTGAAATGGAAGATCGCGATGCCGCAGCCCTTGTGCTGCACGCGGTACACATGAACGAACGATGTTAATGATGACTTATTAGTAAATGCGGGACACAAACATGCTGTGAATGCGAGCACAGAAGCGGCACGACATAGATACAAGCGGTTACGGAGCATGCGCTACCCTTCCGCTGCCGGTGCGCGTGTGGCGCGCGCCCGCCGCGCCGCCCTCGCCTCCACACTACCCGTCACCGCCAGGTGCTACCCGCCACCGCCCGGCACTACCCGCCACCGCCAGGCACTACCCGCCACCGCGAGGCACTACCCGCCACCGCCAGGCGCTACCCGCCACCGCCCGGCACTACCCGCCACCGCAAGGCGCTACCCGCCATCGCCCGGCACTACCCGCCACCGCGAGACACTACCCGCAAGCACCTGCTGCCACCCGCCGACATTTGTCATTCGCTACGCGCTACTTGTCCTCGAGTGAACTAGTATCATGTCAATGCGCAGTACTTAACCAGTATAGTTGTATTGATATCATACTATTTTACAGGCTATTCGACTAGATATTCTTTTGTGTCACCATATCTTATTCATCAGGTCTGGTAAGTTAACACCCACTGATCCACTGGTTTTCATTTTTATAGTATCAAGGAGACAGAAAAAAATCTTAAATGAAATAGATAATTGAATAAAGCAAAAATCCAACCAATAACCAAGGTGTGGTTATTCACAAAGCTGACTCTATCCCCGTATGGTTTAAAAGACGTTCGCGCACAAACATATACACCGTTGCGAGACATTATATCAATAAATAATATATTTACAGTTCGACTAGTTCATGCGTACATGACTACATAAACATAGTTTCTGAGCATGCACCGTTTTATAGTAAGACAATATAAAGCGTGGGGTGTATCACCTTCGAAGGCGGGGTTGAGGTGGTGCTGGTGGTTGTTGTGGTGCGGCGGCGCGAGGTCCTGCCCCTCCAGCACGGCCACGAGGCACTGGTGGATGCAGATGTACTGCTGCTCCGTCTGCACCATCCAGACGCGCTCGCGCCGCATCGCGTACACCATGCCGAAGATGTCGATGTACTCGGCGCGCGAGGCCAGCTGCTGCAGCGCCGTGTCCAGCGTGATGAAGGTGCCGGAGCGGCCCACGCCCGCGCTGCAGTGCACCACGACCGGGCGCGAGTGCGAGTCCGGCGGGCAGCGCTCCCGGAACGCGCGCACGAACCGGGCCAGCGCGGTGGGCGGCTCCGGCACCCCGAAGTCGGGCCACGTCGTGAAGTGGAAGTGCTTGAGCACGCGCTGCTCGGCGCCGCGGCACAGCATCAGCTCGGTGACGGTCCAGTCGGGGTAGCGGCTCTCGTTGAGCGCGGTCACGGCGATGTCCCCGTAGTAGACGGGCCGCGTGTCGTACGGCCAGTAGCGGTCGCACTTCTCGCGGCCCTTCTCCACGCACCGCGTCAGCATCACGATGGCGCGGGACCCGCTCTCCCAGCACATGCGCCAGAAGTCGTCGCGCGTGCAGTGCAGCGGGCCCTGCGTCACGATGAACTCGCGCGGCGAGTTGTGCCCGGGCACGTAGTTCGCGTTGATATAGTCTGAGCCCTCCTCGTCGTCGACCGGCTGCAGCTTGTACCGCGAGTGGTCGTACGGGAGGATATTCGTGAACCGGTTCTTGGGCCTGTTGACGGGCAGGTCGGCGGCCGTGCAGGGCTGCTCGCGGCCGACGTGCTTCAGCTCCTCGAACTCCTCGCTGAAGCGGAAGTCGGAGTCGGCAGACATGAGGCGGTAGTGCTCGATGAAGTCGGCGACGCGCACGGGGCGGGAGGTGCGGTGCGGGGGCAGCGCGGGCGCGGGCTGGGCGCGGGCAGCGCGGCGGCGGCACACGGCCAGCGCCACAGCCGCCAGCCCCACCGCCAGCGCTGCGCCCGCGCACGCCCCTATGATCCACGGCGTGTTGTCCACCTCTGCACGAGACATTTTATATATTTTTTTTCGGCCGATGCGAAAACGATACAATATAGCGCGGGGTCGCGGGCATGGTTAATGTGAAAGAATTTATGAAAAGTTGTAACCGACGATAGTGAATTACATAAAAGCTCATTATTTTGTTTATAATAACTTGTCATTAGTTGTAATTGTCAATTATTAGGCAAGTGATTGTTATGAATTAGAATTGAGTGAGGACTCGTGAACGTACGATCGGAGGTCAACGGGTCACGTTACCTGTATAGACAGAGGAGTAGCCGGTGTCAGTGAACTTGTCGGGCGCAGTGAACGCGCGCAGCTTGACGAAGTAGCGCGTGCCCGGCTTCAGCGGGCCGTTGCAGTACGCGCGCCCGCCGCCCTCGCACTGCTCCGACCCGATCGTGAACTCCTCCACCTGCGACGCGTGGAACGGGTAGTAGGGCTCCGTCACCTGGTACGGCGGCCACACCGGCAGCCGGTGCACGTCCCGCCACGAGGGCAGCCGCGCCGACGTCTCGTTCCGCTGCTCCTCGCACACGACCAGAGTGTACGCCGTCACGTTCCCGTTCGCCTGCGAGAAGTAGTCCGCGAAGAACCGCACCACCACCGTGGTGGTCGAGCGGCGCACGCCCGCCGGCCGCGAGTCGTTCCGCGGACGCGGAGGCGCCGCTATCGCCATGTGCTGCCTCCAGTGGGCCGGGTCGCCCGCGCCCGCGCCCGTCTCCGCGCGCAGCCAGAACTCGTAGGTGCCGCCCGGCGCCAGCCCCTCCACGCGGCCCGTGCGCGCCTCCGCCGGGAACGTCACGTTGCGCCTCTCCGCGGGCCGGTCGCGCGCCCAGTACTCCAGCACGAACCGCCGCAGCACCCCGTTCGCCTCGCTCGCCGGCAGCACCCACGCGAACGAGAGCCGCGACGGCGCCGCGTCCTCCAGGTGGAAGTCGCGCGGGGCGGGCGGCGCCGCCTCCAAGGTCGCCACCTCCACGCTGCGCAACTCCGACACCTTGCGCAACGCGTCCACCGTGCCGGACCGCACCTGCGTACGTCGACTCGTTCACTGCCTGTTCACTGTCGCAACACGCACGCGCAGCTCCCGTCGGTTACTCACCTGCACGGTGAACGTGTAGTTCGTGTACGGCTTGAGGGCGAGCACGGTGATCGTGAGCTCGTCCGTGGTGTGTGTCTGCAGGCGGTTGGCGGCCGCCAGGTACTGGACCTCGAAGTCCGTGTAGTCGCCGGCGGGCCGGTCCCACTCGAGCGTGATCTCCCGCGCGGCGACCGCCGTCGCGTTGAGCCGCGTGACGGGGCGCGGCGCTGCGGAGAGAGACGTGCGGGGTGAGCGCGTGGTGCGTGCGGGGTGCGCGTGGGGGAGCGCGGGGTGAGCGCGGGGCACATGTACTCACGCAGTCGCGCCTGGCGCTGCACGGGGTGCGAGGTGACGTTGTGGGAGACGGTCCACATGGTGACGTTGTAGAGGCGGCCGGGCACGAGCCCCGCGAAGGCGACGTTCTGCCTGGCGGCGGGGTCGGCGGGGCGCGCGGCGCGGGAGGCGGAGCGCGGTTCGCTGCCGGCGCCCTCCAGCCGGAACCGGTACTCGTCGAACCGGGACGCGGACTCCGGGGTCGGCGTGTACACGACCTTTTTGAAAAATAAACTATTAACACGCATGCAAAACTTAGCAGTGCACTGAGCGTCATCGACTTTGATACTACTTTAATAATTATAAAAATATCATAATTTCTTCTACAGCGAAAAATAAAAATTATAGCAGTAGCTAGATTCCAACAAAAACTAAATAGCTTAATTTAAATTATATTTCAAATGTAAGTAATTCCTTTAAAAACACGTATTAATCAACTTAAGTATTTGTAAAGTACAATATGTTAAGATCTAACTAACACAACAGAATACTATATTAAATAATTTTATTTTATTTATCGTCATCAAAATCGGAATTTAAAAAATATTCTGATACACTACTTACACTTTCATCTATACTTATTATAAAATCATCAAATTCTTCTTCAGTTATTTTATCTCTAATTTTATTGGTATTTCCTACTGAGATAACAAGATCAGTCATTTTTTTTTTCTATCTTGCGAAATTATACACTAAACGCACACGCTGTTAATTTTAATCTTTGATACAATATTCAAAGAATCTGAGGACAAATTATCACATTATGTGTATATATATATATATATCCAGCAATGTAAGACGATTGAGATAAATTATAGTACATGTACTAATTTTAGAGCGCTGCAAATATTCTCTTCAATATCATACCCATGTATCGATATTTTTATAAATTATTTTTGCTTATAACAACATATCTCAAAACTAATTCCAGGGATCAGAGCGTTTTAAAGACATGGCGTCTTTACTATCATCCGTAAAACAAATATACATGTTCTGTTTTAAATGTATATAAATTTTAAAGTTTTTAACACGCTCTGCTTACGGAATTTCGTTTTGAAATAAGTCGTTTATATTCTAAACAAATCTAATAAAAAATCTTTATTCAATTTAGGCCCTAAGAAGGGGCTTATAAACGTCAAAACTACTACCGGTTCTGAAAGTAACGCAGTCATCGAGAAGAACCGGCAAGAAACCAGATCTGCATCTTTTTTTTAAGTTTTATTCTTATCTTTTTATATACTAGTTTAATGTGTTAGAGTAGTTATTAGCGGATGTACAGAGAGGGGTATCAATTCTAGACAGCACGATCGCTCACATATTGATCTACCCTATAATAGGCTTGACATCAAAACCCGTTTGACGTGGTTCTTGAACCTACTGTCCGGCAATTTAGTGCTTTGGGACTTTATTATAAAACCTGACACTATTACCTAAAAAACTGTTACTAGTCTTACTCAGTCTAAAATAGGGAGTGACCAATTTGTCGCTATTTCTAGTATTCAAACTAGGGCGGTCTTTTAATACAATTTAGCTTTTGTAAATTTTGCTTATGTCCATACATTAAATTATCAAGAATATATTGGGAGGGCAAAGGTAAAATACCAAATTTTGAAAACTTATCCTTTAATGATCCTCGAGATCTCATATTGTAAGTGGCTCGAACTGCTCGTTTTTGTAAAAGAAATAATTTGTCTACCTCAGCTGCTGTCCCCCACAGCAAACTAGCATAAGACATTAAGCTATGCAAGTATGCGATGTAGACTAACCTAGCAGTGGCAATATCTGTCCGCTTACGAACAGCGAATGCAGCAGAACTTAACCTTCCCGCCAATTTTTTTATGTATGGACATTGTAGTTTGGAATCAATCGTGATAATCAAAAACACAGTACTGTCAACTAAGCCTACTAAATCCCCTTCGATTTTGACTCTAGTGTCAACCCGTGGAACATTAGGCAAGGTAATACATTTAGTTTTGTCTGTATTGAGAAATAAATTATTGAATGTAAACAAATCAGAAATGTTATTTAAAGTACCAGGAAAAAAACGGCCCTAAGATGGAGCCCTGCGGTACACCAATTTGTGCTAAGGATCCCGCAGAGGTTACTCCATTTATGCTAACTTTATGACATCGATCTTTTAAATAAGAGACTATGAGGTCTAGAGAAGTCCACAAACACCATAGTGTTTTAATTTAAGAATTAGTGTACTATGGTCAACACAATCAAAGGCCTTAGACAAATCACAGAACACACCGATTGCATCCTGAGACCTCCCAGGCCTCCAATATATGAATTAGGAGCGTTGTACCAGCGTCAGTAGTAGATTTTGATTTTGTGAAACCAAACCGTCAACCATCCAGAAACTTTTGTACTTTCAAATATTCTAACAATTGCTTGAACATAATCTTTTTGAATATTTTTCTTAACGATGGAAGTACATAAATAGGTCTGCAGTTTCCAAGACTACTTCTGCAGCCTGATTTAAATAAAGGAACCACTTTACTTATTTTCACTAAATTAGGGAAAAATTCTTTTGTTATGCACTGATTAAATATATTAGCCAAATGTGGTGAAATATTGACAATCAAGGACTTAACTACTATTACCGACATTTCTCATATGTCTCAGTGTGTTTCAAATTTAAATGATTGAAAGCCCTAATTATTTCACCAGCACTTATTATTTTTAAATTAAATTTTGAATTTACAGGCGCACTCACATTTTTTAAAATTGCATTGCGGCACCATGGATTGATGAAGTTATATTCTTTGTTACTTGTAAAAGTATATTAGTAATGTAATCTTGGAAAGGAGTTACTACCTCTGAACTGTGTGAAATTTGTAATCCGTCGACATTTAAATTAAGCGAATCAGTTCTAATATTATTATTTCCTAATTCTTTATTTATTATGTGCCAGACAGTCTTGCTCTATTTTTAGACTTAAGTACTTGTCACAAGAACACTTGTTAACAAGAATTTCATCCAATACATTTTTGATTATCTGAAGCTTATGTTGAAAAAGACAACTTGGCTAAAGGCTCTGAATGCACCTCGAGCCATGGTCTTTATGAGTCACACAACTTGCATTTTTAGAGTACACGGAAGCCAGAGATTGTAAGTTCATTTTCAAATTCACATTATTTCAGGATTATGATATCTTTTTTTTAGAATCATTTTATTGTACCTTTATTTAAAATTTCGCTAGAAAGGAATATTAAAAAAGAAAAGAACATAAAATGCCCTATTAAGAATCATCGCAGTGTTTCGAATAAATTGTTATGTTAGTTAATGTTCATAACCATACATTCACTGAATCTCATAGATTTTCTTGGGAAATTGTCGAATTAAAATTAAAATAGTGTATTATGTATAAGGATGTATTTTCTTTAAAAATCAAGTTATGACACAACGGCGGACTAAACTTGTCGGAAGTCTGAGGCGGCGGAACTAATAGACGTCCACGGTTCTGTTCGCTCTTGCCAGATGACCGTCTTCTTTTCCACGAACCTAACAATTTTAACACAAAAATGTAACAAACAAATTATATAACACGTAAACTAACTAAAGGTAATTCTTTTAACCTCTATATATTTTCGAACTATGCACATGGTACATGGTTTCTACAAATTGAAATAGGTTATATCTTTAAAATGATTAAATTTTTGTAAAGTTTAGTCCATAAGGTGTAGGTATAGGCATAATATAATGCCTGTGTAAAAACGTAAAATTTTCTGTTTGAATGTGTCCATAATAAATAATAATCTGTCTCTCTCTCTTTTTACTTAACTCTTTTTAATTAATGGAAATTAATTTTTTTAAACGCATAAGGAAAGAATAATGAGTCATTACGATACGCGCACACAATGACGTTTAAATCGACAACAAAGAGGCTTGCTATTACGTAATCGTGAAAACGAATAACTACATACGACGCAGTTATTCAAATATTTTTGATTTTACAACACATGATACATATCACTCAAAAGAAACTACGTTAATAAATATATACGTACATACTAGTAACCCGCCCCGGCTTCGCAAGTTTAATTGAGTTAATCATAAAAGATAGAGTTATGGCTTTGCTACACTTAATAGGCGTTTTAAAAGGAATAATTCCATGATAAATTGTTTTCATATAACTGTGTTGGTTCACGCGCAGTACGCCAGTGAAGCTTCCAGTTTGTATACATTTTTGTGACTGCTTCAATAATCATTGTCACCTTTCTCTCAATTTATACAAAACCATAACAAATTAGACATTGAAAGTTATACAAGTCCATTAGTCTTGGCTCGATGTGTCTATCAGCATATAGTTGGAAGTTGTTGCGATGCGCGGCACATAAATGTTTTGTTAGAGACGCGTTTTGAATGGACCGCACTGAAATTTGAGTTGTTGCTTGCGTCATAGTACTTTGTAAAAATATAGAGTGAGTGAATGCCAACGAGCGCACTCTTTCACTACAGAAGACCCTTTTATTTGTTGTCTATTATATAATCAATTCTATTGTGTTAATATCATTACTGGAGCACAAAACAAATAAAGCAATTTTTTATAGTCAGATATGACGAAGATTGTATTTTAAATTTTTGTAATTTTCTGTTTTCCACCCATAACGAAAAGTAATTCCAAATATCTATCGTACTAGTCGTGGAGTTAATTCGAAAATTCGATATATAAGGATATCGGCCTTTTTTAATTTTCATTTATTTTATTACCCCAAACATTCTTATTCGAACTATTACGAAAAGTTATAATAAAATCACAAAGATCAATCCAGCGGTCCTCAGGTGTTTGTGCAGGAAGTGACGACTTATTTTTTTTATTGAAGTGAAACTTTAGAATCGTTGTGATATCAAACTCGATGAAACGAAAAAGCGAGTCCATAGAGACACAAATATGTAAATGTATAGGATTCAGCCGGCGAGAGAATGAGATAGAACACATTACACGTTCTCGGTTTCCTCTTTGTGCGATGCTTCGTAGCGTCCCCGCTATCGTGTACTGAGCATTATCCATATGTATTTTCAATACTTTTCAATAAGTATTTTTAATCAGGGACTTTTCAGAAGTTTCACTTTTAACGTGTGTGACTTGCACACACACACATTTTTTAATATAAATAAACATTTGTTTAACGTAATAGACGGAGCTGAATAATGTAGAAACAAGTGAATGCTATATCTGTTTTAAACTCATTCAAGGTATAGGCTAACTAGGTTTCAGCCTAGGGCCTCAAGATCAAAAGAGATTTCCCCTTCAAGTTTTTAACAAATTAATATTACACTATACTGAAAAGAGTAAGTACTAAAAAACTGGGCCGATAATAAGAAAAATAAAAGTCTGCGCATAAGACTAATTGACTAATAAAGAAACATAAAAATGTACTGGTTAAGATCAACGTGAGAGGTGAAATGACCTCATAAGTGGAATGGCCTAGAGTTTCTTTTTATTTAAATCTGGATCTGGGCACATCAAAAATAAATAGAAATAGATTAAAAACAGATCTTAACCCGAGTTATATTATTAATATAGTACATGTAGATGTCGCGGTGTCGGCTCGCGGACGCGTGACGCGTTTAACGCGTTTTTATTATTTTAAAGTAAATGTTATGAATGTGCGAAAAGTAAAATTAACGCAGATTTACTTTATATGTAAAGAAAATATTTTTTTTTTAATTATATTAGGTCACGTCTTACCTGACCATTGTATAAGAAAAGAAGACTACCAAAGGCAATATCAGAATGAATGAAATATACGATATATTTTTTAAACGAATTTCTACGAAATTAGAAAATAAACATCAAATGTCGTTTCTTTTATTCACAGAGCAACGCATGAAAGTTTATTTTCAAGAAAATTCATACATATAAAACGATAATTTTGTTTACAAAAATTTGATACCTTAGTGGAGAAGATTCGTTCTGAGTTTACGTCATTACCTGGAAGTGATGCGAAATCCAACATTTTCTCAATTACTTTAATAGCTACTATTGACAATAGAGTCTATGCAATACCAGAATCCCTTCAAGCAGTTACACATCACCAAGAAGTTATGAAGACAATGGCTTGTAATAAAATCAAAAATAGCTTAGGAAAACGGTACCAAGTAAGGAGAGCGTGGATAGCTATGACAGAAGAACTTAAAAGAACCTATGTAGATGAGGATGATAATTTACAATTCGGTGATCAATTTCTGGAATTATTGAATCAGGAACAATTTCCCGCTGAATATCAAAAAGATACAGGTACATTGGAATAATTATTTAACAAATTAGTAGAAAATATACAAGCAATAAACAACAGAGCTTGAAAAATATTACATAAAACTTTATGATTGAAAAATTTATAACTAAAAATCCTAATCCAAACCAATGGATTGATGTTTTCAAAAAACAATGTATTGATGTGATGACAGATGAAGGAAACATTGAGATTCTCTAATTATTTATGGATAAAAGTTGAATAGATTGGTACAGTTCAATTATTATAAAATTAACATTAAACTCAGATTGGCCAATATGGAAAAACATATTCAGTAAGTGTACTGTTATTTAAGTACAAAGATGGTTAATTCTTGGATTATTCTATTAGGAAAGAAAAACTTTTATTAGATGTGAGGAGATCTATTGACACGGATACTTAAGTGGATCTTGTAGCGCTGGCTCACAAGAATTTATACTTAATAAGATTGATAGTAAGGCAATAAAAGATACAGTGGATCTGTTTAATGAACTATTATGACACTCAATTCGAGCATTGATTCGGATTTTATTATAATAGAAATATATAAACTATAGAAATAAGATAAAATCAGAATCAGGACGCTTTCATCTTCTACATAAACTTTTTAAAAGGATTGCCTTTATTTTGCATACTGTACTGTACTGTACTGTGTAAATGAACGTACTATGAACATTGGAAATCATAGATAAGCTGTTTTTTTTTAGCAAAAGATCTAATCATATTCTGCATATGTACGAAATTTTAAATCTCTTGGTTTAGCGACTGTTTTTTCACTTGCTTTGACTTTGATAAATACCAATCTAGTACTAAAGGTCTCAAGACGTATTGAGGATGTTTCTCTTCAATATTCAATTGAATATGGTTTGTTGTGTATAATACCGTTTGATTATTTCTGGCTACACTGGTTTGTCTGTAAAGAGAGGCACAGCGTGACGTTTTCATTGGAAAATTAATATATGAGAAATAGAATAAAAGAAATTGGCGTAGGAGTAAACGTTCGGTTGCGGTATTTTTTCGGCTCATTTTTTTTCGATTTGTTTTCGGCTCATCGCGCCCAGGGACTGGCGGCTTGGTATTACTTATTACTAAAAGGGTCAGGAGGCGAGCGGCGGGGGCGAGGCATAGTGCAGCAAGAGCGGGTCACAGTGCAGCGGATACGTACTATGATGCCGGGCAGGCCGCTTTCGTCTTCCCCGTCGCTGGGCACGTTTGCGATGTTCATATCGGACTGGATCACGGGACCTGCAGTACAAAATTATCCCTAAAGCGACACGCCATCATACATATCATACATATGTGTATGCCTTTGTACATTTTTTGCCTATATAACGGGGTATCAGGGGTAACTTACGCGTGCGGATCTCCATGGTGAAGTTGTCACTAGTGAGATTGTACGAGTATGCGGCGATGGTGATGGCGTAGCCGGAGCCCGGGTCCAGCCCGTCGATGAGCGCGCGCACCGTGGGGCCCGCGCCCCCCTCCGTGAGGTTCCGCGCGCGCGCCTCGCCCGGCCCGGGGGGGTCCGTGGCCCACCAGCGCAGCGAGTACCACTCCACGCGGCCCTTCGGTCGCGGCCACTCGATGGTCATGTTGCGCGTGTCCACCAGCGGCGCCACGTTCGACACCGGGTTGGGCCCTGCAACGTGAGGGGAGCCAGTGAGCGCGGAGCCGCCGCCGACACCGGACGTGCGCGGCGAGGCGCCGAGGCGGCGGATACTGACGCACGGTGTGGTACGCGGCGACGGGCTGCCCGCTCAGCACGGACTCGGCCGCCGCGCCCGCAGCCGTCTCGCTGCCCGTGTCCAGCTCCACCAGGTATCGCTCGCCGTGCGTCATGTTGCTAATCTGAAATACATTCGTGTGAGTGGCGGCCCGGCAGTCGCGAACGCGGTCGAGGATAGTGCGACGTAGATACCTCGGCACTAGTCGTGTTCGGCGAGATCGGGTCTATCGTGGTCCAGCGCGGGTCGGAGAGCGTGCGGTAGCGCAGCACGTACTTGCCGAGCGCGCTGGCGGCGGGGTCGGGCCCCGTCCAGTGCGCGAGCGCGCTGTTGGAGGTGGTGCGGCTGAGGGTGAGGTCGGCGGGCGGCAGCGGACCTGCGCAACGGGAGTGCGGCGGTGAGTGCGGCGGCGAGGAGGGTGGCGGCGAGGAGGGCGGAGGCGAGGAGGGCGGAGGCGGGACTCACTGACTGGCTTGTACAGCGTCTGCGGGTCGCTGAGCAGGTCGTGGCTGAGCGCGGCGATCTGTATCTCGTAGACGGCGCCGGGGAAGAGGTCGGCGAGGGTGTAGGCGGTGTCGCGCGTGGTGACGGTGTCGTAGCGCGCGGCGCCGAGGCGGCGGTAGCGCAGCCGGTAGGTGTCCTGGCGCGAGTTCACGTCTGAGCGCCAGGCGAGGCGCAGGGCGGCGGGGGGGGCGGCGGGCCCCGCGCTGCCGGCGCTCTCGATGGAGGGCGCGAGAGGTCTGGTGCCGACGCTGACGGAGGTCTCGTTGGACTCGATGCCGCGCGAGAGAGCCGTCACCTGCGATTCATTATTCTTATACCCTAATAGTACTACAAATTTAGAAAAATCTACGGAATGTTTTTCCGTTCTTATAGTGAAATTACTATAAATTAGCAACAAAACTCTTTTTAACTCACTATATTTACTTTTAAGTTTTCCGGCGATAATACAAATAAAAATTGGTTACGTTAAATATGTCTACACAGCAGAGCTATGCCTCTAAGCGTATTATAATTAGCAATGCACTGCATGCATTTATATATTCTATTGTATTATTCAGTTTGCTTTGAACCATAAACGGCTCAAAACCACAGCACGTTCGCAGCTGGTTAATGTAATCATTTTAAGTAACAAAAACCATATAACACGAACACCTCTCTTCAACAGTCTCTTTTGCTTTCTTCTACATGATCCATCGAGACAGATGATAGCCAGTAAATTAGGGAAAATAAAAAAAACTGCCACCATTTCATATAAAACTAAGTTTCTTGATTTTTTATGAAGGTAGATGTTCAATTTTAGAACTTCAGTCAATTATGTAGATATTAATAAATGCTTAAGCAGCAAGCGTAATGTTTTCGTTTTGCACAAAATTAGCGTCAAAGAAAGAAGTTGGATTCACATTGATCGACGCGATATTCGTATACGCTACCGTTGAAATAATAGCGAATGCAAATGAATAGAAGTAGCCAAAAATTTTTGTGGGACTTGAAAAGGAGATTTTTTAATTTCTTAAATTTCTAGTAGACATTTACCTGAAAAATGTCTTAATGGTGTAATAGAATATAATAAAACAGAGTACTATTTATTTTTTACTAGATTACTGTTCGGCGGCAATTATACTTAATATGAAATAGCGATATCACCAAGTCGGTGGGTACGCTAGTGGAGGGACTGACTCTTAAGTGCAACCGGCGGGACAGTAGCCGAGTGTAGGGATGTAGGGATGTAGGGGTGTATGGGTGTTGGGGTGTAGGGGTGTAGGGCTGTAGGGGTGGATGGGTGTAGTGGTGTAGGGGTGTATGGGTGTAGGGGTGTAGGGGTGTAGGGGTGGATGGGTGTAGGGGTGGATGGGTGTATGGGTGTAGGGGTGTATGGGTATAGGGATGTAGGGGTGTATGGGTGTTGGGGTGTAGGGGTGTAGGGGTGGATGGGTGTAGGGGTGGATGGGTGTAGGGGTGGATGGGTGTATGGGTGTAGGGGTGTATGGGTATAGGGATGTAGGGGTATGGGTGTTGGGGTGTAGGGGTGTAGGGGTGGATGGGTGTAGGGGTGGATGGGTGTAGGGGTGGATGGGTGTATGGGTGTAGGGGTGTATGGGTATAGGGATGTAGGGGTGTGTATACGCACGGTGATGGTGTAGTTCCTGCCGGGGAGCAGCGCGTCCAGCGTGAGGTTAGTGGAGGCGGTGGTGAGCGTGCTGCTGTCGTCGCGCCACGGGCCCGTCTCGTGGTACGACACCTGCAACACGCACGCACACACACACACACACACCTCAGTACCGCAATGCCTCATGACGCCTCACGTTTGAGGTTGTGCATTACTCTCAACCTTCCAAAGTCGAGCAATTTTCGAGACTTCAATGATCATTATTTTAAATATTTTGTGATTTTACGATTATCACGCAAATGTTTTATTATCCAAAGAAATACTCTCACTATCACACAAATTGATTTTTAAAAACATTTATTTTAATTATATGACAGAAAAATCTTATTGAATTTTTTTTGTCGTGGAAGCCTATGTGTTCTGTTTACGCCCAAAAAACTTAATGTATTGAGACTATTTCTTTAATAGCTGTAGAATTACATTACATAATTTAAGAAGAATGCTAAAATCTATATCATTCAATTATAATTACGTAATGAGGCCTGCGTTTTGGATTTACCAAACTATGTATTTATTTACTGTCACAATTACGACACAAATATTGCATAAAGTTTATAATATAAGTTCTTAAAACAGTGTGAAATGTCATTATAGGTGTGAACATTTTACATTATTACATCGTAGCACAACCCTAACAATAACAACCCAAGTGCATACAACTAAAACAAACTAGGGACCATATAACCAAGCCTAGTTTACACAAACGCATTTCAGTCTGAATTCGCTTTTATGCTAACATTTTTGTACTAATTCATGTTTAAATGCAAGTTGTTGAATATATACGAGTTAAAAGTTACACAGGACTATAGCAACATGTTCTGGTTTCGCAAGACTAACTGGGTTAATCATAGAAGGTAGTCATATAGCGTTTCTACAGTTCAATAGACCTTATCAAGAGAAATAATTCCCTCATAAATTACTTTCACATAACTATTGGTTTACGCGGCGCACGCCAATAATGTTTTCCAATTGGCACAGGTTTTCCGCCTTTTTCCAGAATCATCGGAGTTTTGCAGTCGGTGTACACAAAATCTATTTTGTATAAGTAAACCTTTCTCGTTAATGACTTCGTCTATTGACGAGCACTTTATAAATATCGATAGTCTTTCAGTTTATTGCGTTTGGTGGCAGACCTGACGAGAGGAGGGGGAATTTAATTTGGCAGGATATTGTTATGTAAAAATAAAAGGTAGTATGATCGCGAATTACCTTGTACTCGTCCTGCGTGCTGCCCTCCGCCGGCTTCCACCAGAGCAGCACCCCCGCGTCCGCGAGCCGCCACTGCAGCGCGCGCACCGGCAGCGGCTCTGCAACGTCACCACATCGCTACCACCACGCTCGTACCCATACTTACTTCAATACTGCACCACTTACTCCCTCCCTTACTTACCCCTTACTTACTTCCTTACTTACGTACTGCAAAGGTTTCAAGGGGGCGTAATACTTACGACCCTTAATTGTTTTATTTAGTTTATATTCTGGTTGATGTCATCATGTTTAGATTGTGTTATGTTTGCCATTAATTTGTAGCCATTTCGTAATGTTACCTAAAGAGCATGTTAATTTTACACGCTTCTTAAAGTTCGCCCTTTTCCAAATAATATTGTCACCTTTAATTTCGTTTTGATGCTTTTGTGAGATTGTTCTGTGGTCTGTGTGAAGACCAAAAATGAAATCGTGTAATTGAAAAAAGTCGACCCAGAAATATCAAGGTCCGTAGTGTCGGGCAACGGGAAACGCAAAAAGTGGATACTAACTGAGCGTGAGGTCCGCTGTGGCCGGCCACGAGGTCACCTTGCCCGACATCGTCTTCACCGTGACCGTGTAGTGCGCGCCCGGCTCCAGACCCTCGAACCAGCACGACGGCGTCTCGTTGCGGTACCGCAGCACCGGCGTCAGCCGCCGCGCGCCGCCCCCGCCCCCACCCCCACCGCCGCCCTCACCCCCAGACCCGCTCACAGTCACCTGGTACTTCTCGAACTCGCTGCGCACACACACACACACAACCTACGTCAACTTGTTATACTAATGCTAATCCTAGAGATTCTGTTGAACGGGCACGCTAATAATAAGTCGTGTTTGAAAGAATCTCCAATCGTTATATATATAGTTTATCAGGGGTATGTTGAAGTGCGTGGAGTGACCTGAGGTCGAGCGGGGGCAGCCAGGTGACGCGGAAGGCGGTCTCGCGCAGGTCGTGCGGCGGCGCGGTCACGTTGCGGGGCCGCAGCGGGACCGTGCGGTACTGCGCGGTGGTCGGCGCCGAGATCTGCGGCTCGGAGACGGTCTGCACGGAGATGTTGTAGGCGCGGCCCGGCACCAGCCCCTTGAAGGCGGCCTGCGCGGGCCCCGGCGGCTCGCCCTCCTTCTCCACGTAGAGCTCGGAGTCGCGCGCGTCCGCCGGCTCTATCGACACCTTGTAGTGCGTGTACGCGCCGGACGGGTACGGCGGCTGCCACAGCACCAGCAGCGTCGTCTCGTTGCGGAACCACACTATGAACTTGCCCGGCGTGTTCGGCTCTGCGGACACATTCACGCCTCTGTACTGTCTGTACCTACCTGTAACTACCTGTACTGTCTCTCGGTCACCTACTCCTACTAAGCTATCACTCTACAAAAGCGAACATGACATGCCAACAAAACATAATACAGATTCCATACTGATGCGCAATTAATTAAACGTTTTATGGAATTTATGTTAAATGGAATAAAGATATCGCTGTGTTGAGAATAAGGTAACTTAACCAAAGTCAAGTAATTTCAATGTTTGCGACCAACGTTAAATAGAGTTTACACTGTTGTTATATTAGTACATTTCGACGGTATCAATAATTGCATAGTAGGTCGCTCGATGCTCTTGACGTCTTCAATAACTTAGAACATGAATATATAAATATGAAGAGGTCGATGTGGATACCGCCCCACCCCCCGCGGCATCGCCACCGCCCCCTCTCTACCGGAACCTGCAGCGCGCCATGCATAATAATGATCCAATTGTCCGGTTATCAACAATATCTTTGATATGTTTTATTCGTAGAAGGTTCTGGTAGAAAAGTCACGGCATTTCAATGATTTAAGATAGTATTACTAGAGTTATTGTGTTTGCATGTGATGAGGTAGATTGGCAAGACATACAAGGGCAGGCGGCTTTGATTTCATATAAAAATCTAGATTTTTAAAATAGTTAAATTTTGAATTAAATACGTAAATCAATTAAATGTGTTTATATAAATGTGACTGTGTGAAATACATGTGTTTCATGTTTATTTTTCGGACTCAAAGTATCGCAAGGTGATATAACCGAATAGGGTTCCCATAAGGAATACACAATTCGACCTATTAGAAGATTATGAATGACAGGTATAACTATAGTAAACTCGTAACTCGTAACTCTAATCAACGGTTATAAACCGTGCCAGATTATCCGTACTAATATTATAAATGCGAAAGTGAGTTTGTTTGTTCGTTACGCTTTCACGCGTAAACCACTGAATCGATTATGATGAATTTTGATATAGCGATAGATAGAAGCCTGGTTACAGTTATAGGCTACTTTTTCTCTCCAAAAACTTACTGGCAGTTGGGTAAAAAGAGGGATAGACCTTGAAACGTTTTATTGCGTCATCCGATTTGTTTAACAAAATCAATACTAACGCAGGCGACAGCGCGGGCAAAAACTAGTTACAATGAAAATTTTAGAAATAATTAGAAATTCCTGAGAAGTTTTGTCGTCTCTCATGAGGCGGAAAACCTTCAGTTAAATCTATGACACAATATGAAATTATTTTTACAACCGACCAGTTTGCTAAAACGTTTGTGATATAGACATTCACCTTGCGGGTATAATTCGATGCGCACGCGCCGGGCTCACACTAGACAATTAATAAACTGGCGAACTTTCCGCGTGTGTCGGTGTGCGTGCCCGCTCGACACACAAACACTATACTAACACACCCTAAAGGTCAGCGGTATTACTACGACACGTCTTATTCAAAACACGTTGGAAATGTCCCAGCTTGTTTAGAACCCATGGAAAATAAACTACTCAGTAGTTCGAATTATTAATATTTTTACGTATCGAGGATTTGTTATCACGCAGTTAAATGTATTAATAGAATATTTTTTGATGTAATCGAGACTAACGTAAGCGCATGCAGAGTGAAGCTGCTTGAAACTAATAAGATGATGAATATTTAGACATTTTGTAATTCATATAATACATTTTTAGTTAATAGGTGATTGAATAATGAAGAAATAAATCTGTAATATCTGGTGTAAGCTAATTGAAATTGGTAAAACTTGTAAGAAATACTCTCATAGAAATAAATCCCCGGCCTATTTCATATTCATATGAGCAGTTTTCATTTGGATTACGCATCGACAAGTCGCAGACGACAGGTTACAGAAGCTGGTAACAGCTTCTAGCGCCGTCATTGAAGAACGTAATAAAATGAAAGTCAATAAATTAAAGTACAAACTATTTGATTACGGATAACTCAATCATATATTTATTGTGATTTATATTATTAATTTTCTGATTTCATAGAAATTTGGTATGCGCTTACAATAGTGATTGAAACGGTGACTCAACTGTTAGCAAAATGTTTTTAATTTGAAAGCGTGAAAGCGTGCCTCGACACCTGCCTTGTGCGTACTGTATGTATGTACCCATACATGACACATGTTAACACTTACACCTACACCTGAATAAAGTTATGACAGAACTCTAACGCTATAACGTAAAAAAAACGATAGACGCAATTCCATTTGAACGTCTAGTCGCTAATAGTTTTTTACGTAATGCACTCAATTTTAAGCCCCATTAGTGGTATATAAACGAATTGCGAGTTCTATACAGAGGTGTGTTCACGTGTAAGGCGTTATCTCCTCTGAATCTTATAACTAATATTATAAATGTGAATGTTTTTTTGTTTGTTTGTTAAACGTACACACTTTAACAAATCACTCGATTTTGATGAAATTAGGTACTGGTTAAACTATATCAAGGGTACAGAGAAACGTGCCATGCATGAAGAAAATGTGCAATTCCCGAGAAATAGCACAATATTTTAGATTGACAAAATTTATCATGCCAGCAAATCCGCGGGAAAAGGTAGTCATTCTCAATATCACAACTTTACAGGCAGTTAGCAACTACTGCTCACCTCATGAGCTAAAATAAGATTCATATAATACATTATTTAATTAATTAATTTCATATTCAGTAAAAGAAAGTGACATAGGTGTTAGTATAATTTTGCAGAAGTTATACAATCTCGTTACGTCATGCACACAACACAAAAATAAAACCACCAATTTTACATTTTTTATGTGATTATATACTAGGATATTCGTAGGAAAATAGTGATTTTATTTTGAAAGTATATGATGTTGTAGTAAGCACGGATAAGTACATAATATCATGCAAATCTCACCAAACTCCTCGAGGTCCTGCGCGCGCACACAAAAAAACAAAACGTAACACATATATTAGTCATTGTGTATTCAGTACATAAATTCTACAGCAGTTCAGCTACAGTTATTGTTAAATGTTTAGGCTTGCTGTACACCAAGTGAGCGAAGCGATGTAGCTATAATTATACGTACTACCACCTCCCTGGCAGAATACACATACTCTTACCACTCTTAATATTTAATTCCAACACAAGTAGATATACAAATATACATATTTGTAATAAATATATTTATAAATTATAAAAACTAAACCGTATAATATTGAACTTACAGATAGTTAACTCTAGTTATAAGAATTTGACGCTACTTGAAATCTACATAAATTAAATACTACATGAACAATACTTTTAGCTTATATGGTACTTGGCATGTATTTGTGACACAAATAATGTCTCTTATTATAAGTTACGAAGCTTACCATTTTCCATGAAATGATTTCAACAAAACAAAACCGTATCCCTATTCAGCAATCTCAGTAATAATTACCATTTAAGATTTAGTAAAAGCTATCTATTAGGAAATGTCCTATTAATATCTTAATAACAATAACTCGTGCGATATTTTATAATCTTTTTATAGTATAGCAAGCTGTGGACTACAAGTCTATACCTAACGAGGATATTGTACAGTGACCAATTTGTCATAGAACTGTGCTTCTGCTATAATTATTATTGAGGGAAACACTAAGAGATCACGTACCAAGCATTTGAAGTATAACTCGAGGACTCCGCTGATTATAAATTTAATAATATTTTCAAAAATAATTCCGTACCATTGTGACGGTGCCCAGATAAATATATTTTTGAAATTCAATGAAATCTATTAAATATATTACTCTTTATAAATGATATACGTTTCGAAAAAGTGTCAATTTTCCATGGTTTGTTTGTTTTTACACGAAAAACACATTTTACACCAAATTGAGTTCAATGTTCCCGTTTCGTATTATTTTACTAGTATCGAAAATAACAATGATTCCATACCATACATTTTATTTTTATAGAAATATATTGGCGATTTTCTATGTACCTGTTTTTGCATTTGCGGCGGTGATATTATATAAATATAACAGTAAAATAAATACGGTGTAAATTACGAGCGAAGTTTTTATTATTTCTTTTGTATGTTGTACATTACAATTGTTAGTATATTTTGTATGATAAATGTGCGTGATTACACAGCTAAGGAATACCAATATCTATGATCATAACACGTGTTACTATAGGATAGGTTTATAGCTCAGCTGGTAGTGTGAACAGACGTCGCGTGAACGGATGTCAGTTTGAATTCACCTACGATGAGTTTTCGATGAAGGAAAACATCGTGATGAAACCATAGCACGGTAGTTGGATTTTTCAAATACCCGCCTCGCTAGCTACCATCTTCAACTTGAAAACCTGCCACCAAATACCTATAGGTGTGTTTCGACAGTTGCACTTGAGACGTGGGCCACATCACCACTTAGCATCAGGTGAGCTGGTGGCCATGACTGTATGTATCATAAATAACAGTAGTAATAAATCTTCAGCAGTAGAGGAGGCTTTAAGAGGTTACGTTCAAACGCGAAACAATAATAACGCGTAATAAACATTTTTACAATAGATGTCACAGCCGCAAGGCGACCACAACATGGCCACATTTAGAGTAAGTACAGTAAATTGATCGTAATTTGCAGGTCCTTATTTACCAGTTTTCTGGATTCTACTCTTCAGTTGTTATGCATTGCGTTTGCGTTTTAAATGTACATATGACCTACGTTTTAATACAGGGATGACTGATGTGAGTATGCCCTAAGCGCAAGAATATACTTAGGGTTGCCACATATAAGTTTCCCTATATCATTATCGAACATTTTCCGTTTTTATATACAATACCAACATATCTATTAATAACTAAATAGTAACTACATTCAAACAACACTATACCTAGTTAATATACATTTTGAATCCGAATATTACTTCTATAATAATATAATAGTTGACAAATAAATGTTAACTTTATACGATTTTCCTCTTGAGTTGCACACGAGGAGGCTAAGTGGAGGGAGAGGCCTCCCGTACTGCTGCACGGGTTAACATCGATACAGGCCGTAACCAGTTTCGTATAGGTTATAGCTGAGTCACGTGTGTTGCTGGGCGTGATGTTCTTTATATTACTATGCAATCACTAAAACCGCAGTCGAATACAAGAAGGCAGTTGGGTGGGGAGTTCACTAATCATGCGCACATGATATTTATACGTTATACTAAACATAATAGATAATTATAACATCAGAATTAATCGTACAATCAATACATTCGTAACGAATCAGATTAAAACAAAATATAATAACAATTTGCATCGCAAAGATTTGGTCGTATGACATCGATAAGTATGTTATTCGCGAAGTCGATAAATTAAATAATTACATGTATGCGTTGCCAGTATGATAAGTAGAGCACAACCGACGCAAAAGCGACAATCGATATGTCTAAGCGAGTTTACAATATCCAAATATGTTTTACTGATAATAAATAGTAAAAATAGAAGGTAGTTTGGTGGTGGTGGAGAACTTGTTAGGAAGATACGTTTAGATGATGGGAGAACACGAAAATTAGCCAACAATACTGCAGCTAGTGCATTCACACCTACCGGTATCTCCTGGTGTCTTGGCCTTTTCACGCATATAAGACCACGGCCAGAAAGAGACACATACAGTTTTAAATCGTATTATTTTTGTTTAAAAACGTTATATCAATCTTTAATAATTGAAATAATTATTATTGTTATCGCCCAACCAAGTGCCTTCCAACGATACAAGAGCACGTAACAAAGATAGTACATTGTTTAGGACGTTTCATTATTCTCTATACCTACTGGAGGATCACGTAGTACCGTTATTTTATTTAAAAAAAGCGGAATTATTATCTATATTCATACGAGTAGCTTTTACCCACGGCTTTGCTCACGTTATTATTGATTTTATCAAACATTTACGATTCCGGAACTCGTTATTTTAAATAAATTATGTCAAAGTAGACTGGTTTAATATTATAACGCGGAAAAATTTGTTTGTTTGAACGCGCTTATCTTAGGAACTACCAGTCGCATTTCCAAATCTATATTTTTAATTTGTCTTTTAATTTGGCTGTTTATCTTCGCGCTACCACGAATAAGAGCAAAGCTGTATTAAGGAAAAGTACAAAAACGATTAAATGAAATAATAGTTCCACTCGAACGATGTCGCGGACTCAGTTAATCGATCGGTAATAATCCGTAAGCCAGTCCTTTACCAGCCTTCTCTTCCGGTTTTACCTTAAATAGTTATTAATTTATTAATAAATATCCTAAGATTCAGAATATATCATTATATTGTTAATGTATTTTTAATATTGAACTTAAATTCCAACAACTCAAACTGGGCTGAGGCTCGCGCTTACATCACATTTTACACTTTTTTTTTAAATATTTTTATATGAGCTATAAATCGTTTCAAAATAACACTCGTCATTGCATTGCTCAACTGGCAGAAATGATTGCCATATGACAACGTAATCACTCGATGAGACTAATTTGAGGTTATTATGTCATATGTCAAACATATTTTTAACTATACTGTATCTTTCATTCGAAAATATTTAAGTCTATCAACGCATGAACGCGAGAGATTAAATTAAATTGCAAGACACAGACGGTCATTGTTAGGGTTGCCAACGACGGAAACAATAAAAATCCACTGCAAACCGTTTCTGACAACAATAAAATTTTACTAATAAATAAGCGAGGTGAGCACGCGCCCGCACTCTATACTATTTCCGTGAACATGTGAAATCTGTCGCCCACGTAAAAAATATTATAAGATTTTGGTCGAATTCCGGGAAACTTCTAATTCATTGTGAAAGTCCATGTACATCTTTGTATATGTAGAATTCGGTAACCTTGCTCGTTGTATTGGTCAACAAGTGAATAAGATTGAATCGAATATTAACATGAAATTGGTAATACGTGACCAGTCGATGTCGCAGTAGCGCGCCTGTGACCTTCATAGAGCAGTGCCTACTGACTGCTGTCGAACCACGAAAAAACACACCCAAAAACTTGAACTATGATTTATAACAATTATTATAGCAACTCTTTAAATAACAAAAAAACATATAACATCATTTGGATCTGTAGGGCTAATAATAATATCTGTTATAACTATTTGTTATAGGTTCTTATAGTATATAATGATTTCTTATGTTTACGCGAATATTATTCAGCAAAATAAAACTAATTTAAACGGACCGCAATAAAATCCGTTTAAATTAGTTTTATTTCTTCTAGTATATTTATACATATGTGTAAAAAGTTACATTTTTATTCACAAAGGTTAAACTAGACCTTTTAGCCCACAATTATTTCTCTGGCAACTAATACTTCTGTATTTATCTTAATGACATCATGTATCTGAATAGATGACTCAAGTTTTATTCATATATTACATTTATTATTTTTTATCGTTTAGAAAGAAAATACATTCTATTATTATTATAGGGTTGATTTATTACGAGTGGACACTAGTTATACATTATTAAAATGCTAAAGTACGAATATATAGAGAAAAAACCCCGTTTCGACTATCGGCTATAAGTTATTTGTGATTTAGTATGAACGTGTAATTAAATCTACAATGTTAAACGAGTTCTTTTTACAAAGTTAGAAGCATTTGTCCGATGTTAGCCGTCTGTCTGTCCCACAGACCAGACTTCAATATTCCACAATGTGAGACACGTACGCCACGGTTTCTATTCATACACAAATATATTATCAGTGCGTTAGTTACGGGGCAGTACTGGTATTATTCCATTAAAATTGTATCTACTGGCAACATAAAAACTTACTTTATGTTAAGTGACAATGTAGCCCAAGTAGCCGAGGAATTGACTTTCAAATACAGCTGAAGCGATGATAGGTCAGTGGTAGTGTGTACGACTTCGCGTCAAGGGACGTAAGTTCGAATCCAAGCACCTAGAATAAGCTTGAGCTTTCAGTGAAGGAAAACATCGTGAGGAAACCATAGCATGGTGGTAGGGCTTTTTCTAATCCCCGCCTGGTTAGCTACCACCCTCATGTTGTAAAACCTGCCGCCGAATACCAATAGTTGTGTTCCGGCAGCTGCACTTGAGAGCGAGTTCCTCCACAGGTTTAGCGTGTCTACCGACTTGGGCCGTATCGTCACTTAAGATCAGGTGAGATTATGGCCATAATGCTAAACCTTAAGTATAAAAAAAAGCTGCTGAAACACTCCAATAAACATTTTTCAACCGGCAATTCTCACTTTGAGGATTGTAGGAGATGGAAAATACTTTACTCTCATGACATAATTTATCCTTCTATGTTCTAAGTTCAGATCATCGGAGTAATTCGAATAAGTGGATCGACGTAACGTCATGCACGCTAACATTAAGCTATTTTTGCTTTACGGAATTCGAACTATAGGTTTTTGTTAAGTATTTCCTTATTGAGATGGTAATGTTAAATTGAATTGCTACGGTAGTATCACACCTGTTCTCATTATAAACCAACAGAGTTTCCTTTTCTCTACTCTGGAACTAAGGGTGTGGATAAAATAAAAATTTTAAGTCAGTTAGCGAAGTGTCCCTTTATTGATACCAAACCACAGTGTCGATGTATGACAGGATTTTAGTTCAGTTGGTAGGTTGGAATAAGTGCTTGTTTCTGTAACCTAATGAAACGAAACAACTGAGAAATTGAGGAGTGCAAAAACAAATCCACTGCAGTCCAGACTTTGTATTTTTAGGTAAGTACATCAAATTGTTGCTGCTTTCGAGCACTATAATTCGGTGTACTTACTAAAAAAATACAAATTTTGGACTAAATTTGATTTACTTTCACACCCGTCAATACACAGCTATGCTTAAGCTACCATGGTTTAAAATTATTAAATCATAGTGAAAATGTTTGAGTACCTTATTTTCTAAGCCTAAAACTCAGTGTAACCACAAATGCGGCAAATGTTGGATATGTACAGGAAGTACATGATTTATTAATAGTTATTTGTAATATAATTAGTAGAATGGGCGATATAACCGTTGGTAGGTAGGTAGGTATTGTGGTGACGTCACCGGCAGCGCGCCGCAACGCCTCGGACAAAGCCTCACCACAACACGACACTCGCTTTTAGAACAAAGTCGCAGACAAATCAATTTCACATATTCAATTACTTTGTAATACATCAATAAGTAGTAGAGCGCGAAGCAAATGCACCTACGTGTCTGTCTATGTGTATACAGGATACCGTATACTAATATACATATATACAGCGACGTAACAGTTAAAAATAAAATAATTTTATTTATATTATAATAATAAAAACTTGTTTTAACTGTGTAGGTATACATGAATGTGCAGAGAACAAACGCGTTAACACGAGAATGGATTTTGCGATAATTTGCATTTTAAATATGTTTTTTAAAGTTAATGCCGAACAACAGTAGTTAGATACAAACAGTAAGAGAGGCGTTGCATCGTGTTTCCGTGATAATGATAAAACAGTTTTTTGACGTAATCCGACGTATTAATCTTAACAGAAGTTTAGGAAGTGTACAGGGAATATGCAAAACAACTATTGAAAGCCAATCGCAAAGACACAGTTGTCGCCGTCCGCGTCACAACAACATACACTAGATTAGGTATGACCAATCTTAGCAGAGTAGCGGAATGTTTACAAGATTCACTAATTCATTTATACATATAATAAAGCTATATTGGAGCCAAACATGTATATTAAATTATTTTTTGATAATTAAAATCTTTGTTATCGATAAAGAGGTCATAATGTAATAGATTTGCTTCCGTTGATACGCAAATTACTTAACAAATTTGGATAAACGCTAGACACTGCTAACGGATATTATGGATCAACATGTATACATGTAACATGTAATATTTTATACCATAAAATTATAGGTTACTCCGGGATAAGGGATATAAATTAAAATTCTAAAGCAACTCAACTTCAACTGCTTGATTTAGAAGCAATTGTCTCTGTTCCGGAGCAGACCATTACATATATGTTTATATCTCTATGGTCAATAAATGTAAAAAACTAACGTGGTCTAGACAAGACCATTCAAGCAGCGGCCAATATCTGGAATTATATGTAAATAGTGAATGGAGAGATATATAAACTCTAACACCGATCACTATTAAAGTAGACCTTAGTTTTTCCCGAAACTGAATGCAATACGTAGCCCTGTGGACACCGCGGTTACTGACTGCTGAAAAGAACAGAGCCGTTCTTGCGTACGATGTTAACAGGGTTCACTAATTAGTGAATCATCAGTACATGCAAATATATTTTTTGTATCATGATTTTAGGATGATCCCCGAATCAGGACAATAATAGGAATGGCTGTAGTTTATACGCTCTACATATTATTCTACATACGACATAAAATTCTTCAAATATAAGCATTTGAGCAAATCTGTGTGACAAAGATTTGTATATTAAAGGATCTACAAAGGGTGATTGCCATAACCAGCAGTCAGTTTTACGTGCTATGGTAAAAAAAAACTTACAGGGTAGTAAAAATTCTCTGTTCACACAGTAACGGATTTAGTACCACCTTATGGAAAATCAATAGCCAGTGCGGGGGAATGCTCTGCCTTGACTGCTTCCTTCTTTTTTGTTATTATGGAATGAACAAATTGACAAGTAATTAATGTCAAATTTAGTGAACTTTGCAACATATACCTAATCTATACTACAGAAATTATATCTGTAATCTATTATATCTATATAGCATTTATATCTTTAATTATATTTATCTATATAAATATACACTTGTGAGAAACATCAATAAGGACCGAAACCTTATCTACAGTCGAAAAAAGTTGCTAGTCTGTGGCAAAAATAGAAACGGTGGTCGAGTGACCGTAGGCAATACACCCTTTATTCGAATACAAATAAACTCCTGTGAAAATTAAAAACGAACAAAACTTGAGCAATAATTATATACCAGTACAAATCTTAATCCCGGCATTCGAAAGTGAAAACCGTAAGATCTACGTAGTAACTTTCGCAGCAACTACCCACTTTACTTTCGCCAAGATGTAGAAGGTTTAATTGAATATTTAAAGCTAAGTGCACGAATGATAAAACCCTTAGTGTTCCTGTTGCCGCGAATGTCAAGGTCGCTTGGTTCGAGCCACGACTTTCACTTAATCACAGCCGTCTGTTGTCACTGCCACTACTATACACATACAGCGTATCCTCGAAACAGTTCAAATCGTTGTCAACATTGTACGATGTTACCAGAATAAACAATTTAGTTACAGTACAAACTCCATATGACGTCACTCGCTTCAATGCCATATTCTTTAAAACACTGAAATTTCTTGACTTCACAATAAAATCGTTACCCTAACGACACCTTTCAATAAAATGTGTACGTTGTCCCTTCAGTGTCACTATATAGAGTTTACACTTTATTTAATGATTACGTTAGAAAGATTATGGATTTTGGAAGCTCCAGACTTGAAGTTACAACTTGGGGCATTTTCGATAATTTGGGAACGACACGGCTATTAACAAATAAAAAAATATTGTTTTTGAATGTTTGAAGATAACTTATGTAATATCTTTAATTACATTATTATTAACATTTAAATTTCTTCGAATGAATTACGTTTTCTACAAACGAAAGTTGGGGTATTTGTAGGTCTTTAAAATTTAATTTGCTTTACAAAATACTTTTGTTTTATATAGCTCGTCTAAACCCAAGTACTATATATCTTCACGCTATGGTCCTTAGGAGCCGATTAGAAATTTAACATGTCTGAGCTCGGAGAGTAATTGTATTAATTTACATTATATATAATAATTATATAATACCAAGATGAATAAAAGTCAAAACATTTCTAATCATTGAAAAGGTTGAAATAAAAATATATAAAAGTATGTCTCAAATATTGTTTGGAATGAGAATGGTTCATGAACCTCGAATGGATTCGTTCTTGTATAATTCACGTCCGTCGAGGTTCTTCTCTCGTTAACTTGAAGGTAGACGGGTTAAGTTCAAACTGTCATACAAAAAATTGCACGCTTGCCGCAGCAATGGCTTGAACAAAGAGTCGTTTGCGATCGTATCTCCAACAACTAGTTCGGTCGCGAGTTCCGAGTATGTCTGATTTACAGACCTCTACACTGAATTACGTTGACCAAACGAAATGTCCAAAGTTTGATCTAATTATAGCAAAACGTAGTTTACATTTCTTTTAATTAGTTTAAGTAATCATTCCAAGAACACTTCAGAGATTGGCTGCTCCGTTGCAATATCTGAATGCGTTTTAAAACATCAAAGTGTAAAATTTTAACATGTTAGCATAATGTGTTATGTGGTTCTGACTCCAAATAACTATTATATCCTGTGTAACCTTTCCTTTGCGTTTGAACCAGTGGTCATATGGAAGATCCTCCGTAATTGGAAACCTCGAAACCATAATACCGTTGCTTTGAAACCAATATCTGCTACGTGCAAAGTGTATACGTTTGAGATATTAAATAAAATAGCAGATTTTAGCTGACAATATTCTAACTGATGATGCTTATAAACCAGTTTTAGCGGCTATAAGTCACTTTATAATTCCATGAATAATATAATAGATCCTTATACGAAATTTGGTTAGTTAATTAGTCACAATAATCGAATAAACCTGTTGGATGGTAGTTGGTCAGGTGGATCCAGGAAAATAAACTTCCACCGCGCAAATATAAGCATTTAGAGATTTAATTCCGGTTAACATTTACAACAAGTGATTTGTGAGTCAATGTCGAATCAATGCGTCGCGTCATCGTGTCACGTGACGCTGCTGTGCATTGCCTAATACGAATTATAACTGATTTTTCTAAATTGTACACAATGTCCTGTAATATTGTAACCATTTGATATCCTAAAATCCTTGAATTTACAATTTTACAATAATATACTTTATTATAATAAAAGTTAATCAACAGACACGGGCAAATTGATTCATCACACTGGTACGGATTGGTTTCGTTTATGGTCTAATTTTTTTTTAATAACAATATTTACTTATTAATTATTTAAACTCTGTCATACATAAACATACAATCATTTTCAACGTTTTCTTTTTCTATATGACAAAAATCTCGTTGGCACGTGCGCAGAAACAGCAGCCAGTTTGGGCAGGAATACTTCCTGAATATAAGTTTAAGAGGCGAGATGAGTAGTGGTACTCACTGGTGGTGAAGTTCCTCGAGGCGTAGGCGACGCTCTCCTTGTCGTGCAGGAGCGTGAACGCGTGTATCTGGTAGGTGGCGCCGGGCAAGAGGTCCCGCAACGCGTACGTCCAGTTCCCGGAGCCCTCGATCGTGATGTTCCTGGCGCCGCCCTCGACGCCCTCCGTCAGCGGGATCACCTGTGCACACACCCACCTTGTCACTCTTCACGCTACATGCTCGTTATGTTACTATTTATCTACCAAATGAAAGCCATTATAAAAACTGTCATATTGTATGGATCGAAGTGCTAAGTTAGTAGGAAACAGGATGAGTGTCGATTGCATGCAGCAGAAATGCGAATATTCAGACTGATGGTGCTATAAGAATGGACAAATTCAGGAATGACCAGGAAGGACATGAAAACACTGAGAAAATGTCTGAGGAATAAGATGATGGAAAAATAAGTGAATGGAGTGATGGTGGCTGATAGAAGAAAAAATGGAAGACGAAAACGTATTGCGCGGACCTCAGATGACTTAAGAACAGGACAAGAAGATGATAATACCTACCAAGTGCACTCGACACATATTTTTTATAGTTAAGGCCATAATTTCACCTGATCTTAAGTGACGATACGGCCCAAGTTGATATATAGCTAAACCTGTGGAGTGACTGGCTCTCAAGTGCAAATTGTAACATGTTACTTCTCATAACATTTCTATATTATGATCAAAACATAATTAGTAGTAAGCGCATTTTATGGGATTATTAAGAGTTGCGGTTAAACGGACAGACGATGAGCTACCCAAAATCAATTAATTTCGATGTTTGTCGATAAATAGAGTTTGCAATATATATACATTTCAATTCGATACTTATGAGTATGAATTTAATCGTGTATGCAACTCACCAACAAGAAGTGGGTGAACCTTGAGCCTAAATGCAACTAGTAAGTGCGTCATCGAATCACAGCAAAACCGACAAATTTTCAATTAGTATCATGGTTTTATAGGAACCCTTGCAAAAATATTCCAAATGTATTAAACTAAACACTATTAGAACTGTAAAGTTTTTTTTAATTATATTTATTAAACCTTGATCATCTGACTTTTCGATATAAATCTATTTATTGCTTCAGCAAATTAATAATTTACGTCTCGTCGTCCATTGGAATTATTATAATTAAGCCATTTGAATAAATTGTAAAAAAAATTGCGTTAACGAAACGCATATATTAACAAGAAATTAAAAATAGATATTTTGACATTTTATGATAATTTTTGCGTTTTGTTGTTTTATGTATGTTACTTAAAATGAATATATTAAGTACCATAACATGTGGACATCGTCATGGGAATCCGGATTTTACGAAATATTAGAACCAAAAAAAAACATTATTTAGAAAAAATATAGCAAAAGAAAAATAAAAAATGTACCGTGACGAATAAAACGTGTTCATCAGCTTTAAGTGCTATCTATACAACATGTAACTTTAACAGACCGGTAAAAACATTTAGCATCTTGTTTGATTCGAATAAAAATATATTGTTTTTGAATATAATTAAAACAACCGGTACAAGCTGCAAGAGGAGTCTCATGAATGTTTACGATAATATAATTTAGAACCTATAAACGATCGACACAGTTTCAATATGTACTAAAATAGAAGTGAACACAAAACAGTTGTGTCCGCCATTGATAGTTAGCAAAACAATTGAATGTTGTTGACATGTTAGATTTTGTTAGGTATGAAATTGCATTCGTCACTTAATATTGTAATAACAATGCTAACGATTCTTTGTTTTACCGGTGTATTCTGTATAGGCAGCATATATCATATTAAGACATGCCAATTATTTTTCCGTTATATTTTTTCCATACTGCAAGCGTCTTGCTCTTTCTAGCAGTCAATAAGTGGACCACAGAACACGACCTATTAGATTCATTGATAATACAAAAAGTGTTTACATGAAAATATACTTAGGCGTGTCAATTTTCACGGTGATCAAACGCGTTAAAACGACGATGGTTCAGTTGGTAGTGTATGCAGACGCCGTCTTAAGAGACGTGAATTCGAACCCACCTGCAATGAGCTTAACCTTTTGGTGAAGGAAAACAACGTGCTGCAACCATAGCATGGTGGTAGGGCTTTTTCTAATGCCCACATCGCTGTCTATTACACTCAAGTGGAAATCTGCCGCCAAATACCTACAGGTGTGTTCCGTCAGTTACACTTGAGAGTCAGACCCTCCACTAGGCTTAGCGTGTTCACTATATTGGGCCACATCGTTATTAAACATCAGGCGAGTTTGTGCCAAATAACGCTAAACTTTAAAGCATAAAAAAACGGTGTTGTGGTTTAGCGTTTTCCTAATATATACAGACATCCACTTATTTATATTGCGTAATTAGCTGTCAACCGATTGCTCTTTGGCGGATTTTATTTATGCTAAAATAAGAGGTGAGTGCGTCTGCTTGGCCTGCAGCCTGCGGCGTCGCGCTACGTCACTGTACTTTCGATTTCATTGCGCAGAGTGGGTGCGGAATAACGTGCCCCCCCCCCCTCTATTTGTTTCACCCGCGACCCACCATCGCTCGCAATATTATTATATATAATTATTAGGTATAGGCCGACTATAAGTTTGAATCAAATACGAACTTCAGCCAAAAGTTCAATTAAAATGAAATATACGTAATAAATAACCATAAGTATACAAAGACGTAATTTTATTTAATGTTACGAGAGACATCATTTATATTAATTTCAGTCAAGATAGTGCAAGTAGGCATTTTACTTTTTTGCACAGCATGTTAAGCATTTAAACCGAATTCGGTTCGGTTCAAACTGCAGAAATTCAGTCAAAACGAATGTAAAACGAGTTCGGCTCATCCCTAATAATTATGTAAACGCATCTATGAGTGTGTCTAAGCGGATTCATAGACAAAATGCACCAGACTGTAAGCGGGTAGTGCAGAGAACGTCACCTTGCGCGTTATGACGTCACAGCGCAGGCCATGTGCGCGACCCTTCGATGCTTTATAAAAATTCTCATGTGCCACTGCACACATGGTCTTTTTAACCTTTTTTAGAGTACAACATATTATTTTTAACATAACGTACATATATTAATCACTATTACTAAAGGACGCATAAAGCTTGGCTTCAACGTACAAGAAAAAAAAAATACTTGTCAAACACCATACACGCAACAGATGTCAACTTTCTTAAAAAGGACCAAACAAAATAGTAGACATAGCTTACTCTAAATTCATGTTCGATTAACAAATCGACGCTTAAGCAGTTTCATTTGAAAAACTTGTAGACATTTAATGTCATTATGAACTCAAATATGTGTAATAAAATATTAATTCAGTTATTTTCGAACCCGAGTCGCTCCTGTTTGGCGACAGAGGGTCGTGAGGGTTTAGTGGGTATTCCCAGCGACTAGCGCCGGGAATCCCACGTAAGCCATTCATTTCTTAGAAAAAAAAGTGTTTATAATAAATACATATGTCTATACAAGCAAGCATAAGGTACATTAAATACGTTAGACGTCGTACGTCATTGTGCTTTCAAATTTGAGTAATTTGTAATTATAGCGACATTTATTAATTCTACTATAGTAAACATTATTGTTTATATGATATTCTATTAAATTAAGTAATATTGTTAATTCTATTTATATTTTGTTATTATTAAACAGGAAGAATATAATTAACTAATAGGGCGAGGGAAACAGGTTCGCACCAACTTAACAATTAAATACCGAAATGATCAAAGACTGTCTAAAACTGACTAGCTTTTGTCTGTGGATTCACTTAAGTTAGTGAAAGTTTTGTCAATCAAAGTTATTATTCTATCCTTTGATAACAGTACAACTTACCCTATGTTCTTTACTGTAATGCGGTTGAGGAGTTAGTGTATGAAAGCATAACAAACCCCCACATTTATATTTATAATATTGGTTAGTGGGACTGCTCCCATCAGCATCACTTAGACATTTACTAGTAGGTGTGATCTTTAGCAGATATTGGTTAGTTCGCGAGTTCCAATATCTCGTAACCTGTCTGGTGAAGTGAGTTGGGGAACACGTAAATGTATTTAACATAAGTTGAAGAAAGGTCGAGGTGTTACCTTGAATCTGAAGCCGGTGTATCCTCCGTTGTCGGGGCGCGCCCACGATATCGTCGCCTGCTTGTTGCGGCCGAGCGTCACGCTCAGGTTTGTCGGCGGTTCGGGAGCTGACGCATACAACACAATACTTCTACTGATTTATCTAACTTGGCAACTAATCCACATTGTTCATGTTTATTATTGCCATTACCAAGAGCATTAAAATCAGGGTGGCATTTTCCTACAGGCTAACTGAGCTGCAGTGTAGGGTCTCAAGATCAAGAGAGCCAGTTCCTCCACAGGTTTAGCGTGACTACCAACTTGGGCCGTATCGTCACTTAAGATCAGGTGAGATTATGGCCATAACGCTAAACATTAAGTATAAAAAAAAAGAGAGGCCTAGATTCAAGTTGTAAGCAGAATTAAGATTACACTATTCTGAAAACAGTGAACACTAAAATATTGGACCTAAAATAACAATAAATTCTATGCATATGGCTAATAAACAAACATAAAAATGTATTGGTTACAATTAACTCGAGAAGTGAAAGGGCCTCATATGTGGAATAGCCTAGGACCTGATTTCATTTAAATCTGATCCTCAGTAGAATAAGGTAGAGTGACTGATAATGTAAGTATCCTAACCAAATAGTGACATCCATGTTCAAATTGACCAGGGTGTTTTAGTGGGAGAATGCATGGTCCATACTATAACATCTTCATCGCATCACTTAAACACAATAAACAAATTAATCAATAAGAAATAAAAACACTACATAATAGGCTAAAATCACAATGAAACAAATTAACAATGAATACAGAATAAAGATCAGATATACAAAGGAACAGTTGAAAACTTTAGATCTTTATTTCTTTACTGATGAAATGTGAAACAAAAATAAACTGTTCATGTTCTGAACAGGCATGAAGATGTTTTCCTTTAGACCTATCAGTTATAATAATAGAAGCAGATAGTTTCTTAATGGAATAGGCTGTTATTACAGATTAGCTTACTGGAAGTGTTATTTCCCACCTGATTTTTCGATACCTGTAATATGATTCTGTAGTGGGTATTAATGTATTATATGATGTTTTTGCTGACCTTTCCAAACATCAATTATCCTCAAAACAAAAGATTTCCATAAAATAAGATGTCAAGATATATTATCCTGTTTAATTAATTTTGTTTGATTTTACCTGTTATAATAGTTTGGTTCCAGGTAAGTAGATCATGGAATGTAGTATTTGAATAGTACAGCATGAAGTGGTATTTAGTGCCTGGTAGTCCACGAAAGTTGATGGTGGATGCACGAGCTGGGACACGGAAATTGGGCTCGGGTGAACCATGTGGTGGATAATAATCGAGCCGGTATTCTCCACCTCCAGAATCTTCATCAACACCAGATCCAGGAATTTCTATCACCAGTTCAGCTGCTTCACTTCTACAGGCACACTATATAGTAATAAATAATAAAAATATGTTTGTAAACATTTATAGACTAAATTTTATGTAGGATATATATACGGTATTAAAACAGTCAGAATGTTTTAAATATTAATTAAATTTAAAAGTTAACACATTCTTTAATTATTATTTATATATTAAAAAAAATATATACAGTGATCTATGCCCCATAGAAACCTCCACATTCTAGCAGTGTCATGTAGTTTCAAGATAATCCAATTGTTGGAAGTAATTATATAAGTTGATAAATTATATTTAAACTTTCTATAATGCTTATAATAATTTTTATTCTTATAAAATATTTCAGCAATAAGTATTGAGTGGTTTAGTGCCCACCATGGAACATATCTGTAGTATTTAAAATGTTTATCATATTATACTTTATAGTTATCATATATATTATATTTATAGTTATAATATCTTATATTTAAAAAAAAACTAACTATACAAATTATGGTTCACTTAATAATATAAGACCATTTGTATAGGTGTCTAAGTATAGTAACAGATTTAAAAATGATTCAAGAACAAGTAATCTTGCAGTTAAAATTGATTTTAAGAAATTAATTTATGTTATTAATTTATTGCTTTAACTATAACACTTTTAGTATTAATTATACATTACACACAGTAATTAAACATGCATGGGTGTGTATGGTGGGTGTGCAAATGCACACACATGTATGTTGAATCCCTGTTCTTGTGGAAAGGTTATAGGTTTGACATTGAGCCATGAGAAAGACAATTTGTTGTTTACTTTATATAATGTTTATATTCATATGGAAGAATATTTATCAATTTTTAAAATTGAAAAATAAATTATACATAGACTATAACCAGTGTATATGTAATACCAGGACTGAAATGTAAATAAGAAATGTAAATTATTATTTAGGACGAAACTAACTCAAGTTTGTTGGTTTTATGTATTAGGGGTCCAAATTTGAATGATTAGAATATGTATATTTACAATTATTCAATAGTCCATACCATTTTATGATCAATATGTAATACTAAATACAATAAATAAATATTGAGTTATTGTTGTCAACCCTTTGAAAGCATGTAAATAAGGGGCCAAACACATTGATGTCATACTGAGAATACGTTTGTAAACAAAAACAATAAATATTTTGTCTGATAGCTGCAGGTGCAAGGAT
Organism: Actias luna; assembly: GCA_039707435.1. Taxonomy (NCBI): domain Eukaryota; kingdom Metazoa; phylum Arthropoda; class Insecta; order Lepidoptera; family Saturniidae; genus Actias; species Actias luna. Next base: position 18,280,913 of record JAZHAC010000034.1, on the reverse strand, counting down.
AAGTTCCAAAGGATTTCGAGCATCTACTGACCGCAAGCAGCACCAGGAGACCAGTGAGGGTCGCGACAACGCGCACATTGTCTGCCGTCGCTTGCACAATCGACCTCTTCCACATCATTGAAGGCAACTCTCCGATTTCACGACCCTTTCTCTTCGAAACACGCCACGTTTCTACACAATTACGTTGGGGGCATGACTGCATTAGCACTTTACACACGCGGGTCATGACATTTCACAATATAACATTTGAAACACGTATATGTGATAAAAAAATAATCTTTTAAAACATTACTACAACAACCCGTCTTCAAAACTAAACTTGTCAGTTCACAGTTGTCAACTAAAATATTTTAACTACAGTGTGACCATTTGTACAAAACAGATCTTGCCATCCAAATATTACCAAATATGTAAATGAAAACGTCAAAATATGACTATTTTTAAGTGTCATAGTCAACAAACAAATATAGGAAATTTTGACTGTATGTTAGCTTTATTTACAATAATAAAATTATATAAAATTCAACATATAAAATTATATAAAAATATTTGCAAGTTTACTGTGATCAATTTGACGTTGAATTTACTTTGACGTTGAATCATTTCTGCTATCGCAGAAAACGGTCAATCTGATAACCTTCATCAATATTCATCATTCAAGTAAGACTAATAAATTGAAATGCTAGCAAAATGTAGCGCTAAGATTTTATGTTCATTCTAATAAGACAAACTTAAATTACTCTATTTATCATAATTACCCTAATATCATTTGAAATCAATTTAGTATTTCAGTAAGAATTAAATATGACTGAATAGCATCTTCCAGGAACATTAATGATGATTATAAAGTTAATTTTTTGGGGGAACAATTATACATTCCACCTTATGGACATGAAATACATTAATTTTACAATATTTAATTCTTATACCTCATGCATTAGTAACAATATAATGTGATGTTCTTTATTATTAGCTATACAGCCACTGTCTAGTTTGAGCCATTGAGTAAGACTTCAATTTTGTAAACATTTCTAGATAATTAAATATTTGGTTTTGTAATTATTATTTTTGGAATTGCATCCGTATAGTAATAATAGTTTAAAATGTGTGAATATTAGAATTTCCAAAATTAACCAACAAGTAATTTACGAGCCAAGTATATTCACCTCTGGGTTGACATATCGTACAAATTAAAAGGTATACAAAGTTTATTTTAGTGCGACTCAACGTAACGATAGGCAATATTTTTTCTTAACTATGATTATTGCCAGAACAATAAATATTAAAATTTATTCAATTATTCAATTGTACGCAAGTTTCTTTATATTACGGAATCCTATAGCTATTAGACAATACGTCCAAAAAAAAAACGTAGACACTACTCAAGTTCGAATTAAATATGCAGGTTTGCTCAATTTGCTAGCACTAGCCACATATGGTCACACTGTTCCCCAATGATACTTGTCCCTAGGTATATTGTACACGTAAAAAATCTAAGACGTACACCTAACCATATACTAGTAGTTAGCTGGTAATTATTTTACAAACACATTTCAGGGTATCGCTGCTCGTCTAGAAGTATTGTAAAAACGATTTCGGTCATTAACAAATAAAGATGGAATGTAGAGTTGAGGATTTTTAGTGGGTATTTTTAATGACTCTCACTAAATGAGTCCCATGGACTCCTATATACTCCACTTGTTTCACTTTTTAGGTTAGGTTCGATCCTCCGGATGGGAGCCCTCGAGTGTCCAAAGTGAAAAGTCCTACATCCATAGCTCACTATAAGTATATATCTTGACCACAATAAGGAAACCTGATAATCTGGGCTGTAATTTAAACATAAAAGTCCTACATCCATAGCTCACTATAAGTATATTATTGTGTGCTGTTTTAAATATGATTCGTATGTTGTACATTCTTCATTTAATGATTTTTGTGCTAAAAACGTTCCCCATGATACATTTTTAGGCACAACATTGTAATAAATATTAAAAACTATAATTATTGATTGATATCATGATATATTCCTGAATAAGATAAAATGAGCATAATATATACTGCATATAAAATTGATTTATAACATATGGAAATATAAGTAAACAGAAATTAATATTTTGGTATTTTGTTAACATATAAAAATGTTAAAATTTAACTGCAGAGTAGTTATGTAATTATTACAATCAGTTTTTGTTGTTCATAAATAGCAATTATAAATCGAATGTTTAACCGGCTATTTATGTCTTGAAACATTATATGAGTTTTGTTAAACCGTTTTATTAATGAACATAAACTGTCAGAGTTAAGTGTAAACTGGAATTTTTAAAGTTAGCTCTTGCAACATTATAACATCGCGGACATTGTTATAAATATTGGCGGTATAGTGTTATAGTGGACAAAAGTTTGATTTTACTTACATATTAGTGTATTAGTTTGTGATTACAATGGTCGAAAACAACTTAAGTTCGTGGTGTCCTGAGGACACGATGAGAATTCTCATTGCGTCAGATATTCACTTAGGCTACTTAGAAAACGATGCAGTTCGAGGTGAAGATAGCTTTATAGCTTTCGAAGAAGTATTGTCGCTGGCAGTGCAATATGATGTTGATTTGATATTGCTGGGGGGTGACTTGTTTGACCAAGCCAAACCTTCGCCCAATTGCATGTTCAAATGTACAGAAATAATACGGAAGTATTGTTTAGGCGACAAGCCGGTAGCTATAGAGTTATTGTCTGATCAACATGAAAATTTTTCTCGAAATGTTAACTACGAAGATCCTAATTTGAACATCTCTTATCCCATACTGTCCATCCACGGCAATCATGACGACCCTGTGGGCCAAGGTAGTATAAGCTCTTTAGACATTCTATCTATTACGGGGCTTGTGAACTACTTTGGTAAATGGACAGATTATAGTCATGTGCGAATTTCACCAGTATTGCTACAAAAGGGACTTACAAGATTGGCACTATTTGGTCTGAGTCATCTTAAGGACCAAAGATTATCACGCCTTTTCTCTGAAAAGAAAGTTGAAATGCAACGCCCTGATGAAACATTGGACTGGTTCAATCTGTTTGTTTTGCATCAAAATAGAGCAGACAGAGGTCCGGGGAATTATATAAGTGAAGATGTACTACCAAACTTCTTAGATCTGGTAATATGGGGTCATGAACATGATTGCCAAGTGTTACCCATGGCAGGCAAGAAAACAGAGGCAAACAGTTTTACAGTACTCCAGCCTGGAAGTACAGTGGCAACGTCTTTAGCTGCTGGAGAAGCAATGCCAAAACATTGTGCTCTCTTGCAAATTCATAAAAGTGAGTATATAGTGACCCCTCTACCATTGCAGACTGTGAGACCATTTATCTTTAAAACTATTGTACTTTCTGAAGAAAACCTTGGAGAAGAGGTGAATGAAAATGAGAAGGTTCAAGAATTCCTTAAACTGAGAATTAATGATGCAATAGAAGAAGCTTCTAAGCTTAGGAGTGGAGATCCAAAGCAACCAAAACTCCCTCTTGTACGACTAAGTGTGTTTTATGAAAGGGATGACCAGGACTTTAATAGAGTCAGGTTTGGCCAAAATTTTAATGGTCTTGTGGCTAATCCTAATGATATTCTACTGATGAAGCGAGAAAAGAAAATTCGTGAACGTAAAACACGCGCTCCTGATGAGGAAGGTGATCTAACAGGTGTCGCTGCTGAAGCACCTGACGTGGAGTCCTTGTTACGTGCTTACTATGAGGCACAGCCACGTGACCGAAGACTATCAGTATTATCAGTGCGGATCATTACAGAGGCTGTACGTGATTTTACTATCAAAAACAATGATGAGGTGCTAAGACGTGCCTTTGACGCTCACAAGCGACGTTGCATAGCTGGCCTCATGGACTCCACAGCCGAAACAGAGCAAGAAATTACTGAGCGGCTGAGTGCTCTCAAGGATGAACTTGATGCAGCTGACGAAGACGCCCTGCGTGCGCTCGTGGACACGTCTGTAAAACCCACGGGGCCTGCGGCGCAGCTAATTGTGCCTGTGGTAAAATTACCAGCTCAGTTGCCGCGTCGTGCCATTGTAGTTCTATCTAGTGATGAGGAAGAGGCACCAGCTCGGGGTCGGGGCGCGCGAGGGAGAGGCCGCGGTGCCAAGACCCCCCGTGGGGCAGCGCGCGGCGGTAAGGGAGGCGGCAGAACGCGAGCGGCCGCGGAGTCCCCGCCGGAGCCGGAGCGACGCACCCCGAGGCGCATGGCCGCGCAGAGATCCGCTTCGCTTTTACAGAATATTGTTAACTCGAATCGTCGGCGTGGATCCGATATCGAAGAGGACTCTGACTGATACCGCGTCCTAATATGCAAATATGTATCTTTACAGTTATTCTAGCTTATAAGCTCAATATTAAATTAAGAAATTATAATACAGCTTCTTTTATTTATTTTATATTCATTACAGCATTGAGTATCAGACATAACCTTATGAAGAATTTTTGTTTCCTGTAAATATAAAATAACTGGTCAGTATTGTAAAGTTGTAGGACATGACATTTATATTAGACAATTGTGACTGTCATAATATTGATTCTATCTCTGAGCTTAGTGGATGTTTACTTCAAATGAAGTAGAGTTGGGTAAGTCTGTACACAATTGGGTCAGAATCATCCTGATTATGGTAATTAATTAGTTATAATAGCTATCTATATCTAACTGTCTATGTATCAAAGTCACCAAGAGGTTTCCCGTCAGTCAATAATGACTCCTGGTGAAATACCAATTCCACCATAGTTATCATTACTTTGAATTATACAGTACTTACTATAAAGACACAGTATAGTATACCATTGTGCTATGAAAAGATTTTTTCTTTGTTCTATGGCCTTTACAGTATCATTCAACAATTCTGCCAGCGCGTATACAATGTTATTCTCCTTAAAGAAAGTTGAATCAGAAAATATCAAAGGTCACATAAATAACTAGTTATAAACACAAATAGTATTTTAGAATTAATACTAGTAAATTCACTACACCACAATATTAACTTGTAATTATACATGTTACATGTACACTACTTAATTTAGTATGTAAAATATACAATAAATATTATGTTGTTAAAGGTTACATATTATTTACTAGGATCATTGAATGTTATTTTATAGTCTTATATGTTAATAAATATATTATTTTATATATATTTGGATAGAAGATGGAAAATAGTATAAACATGGGAGTGAATAGGGGTTCTCACTTATGTGTGAACATGATTTACCTGGGGATGTAACTAATACATTGATAAGGGTGGATCAGAAATATGATTGGGGTCTTTATTCAGGTTATTGTTTTGCCACCTACCTTCTTTATTTCCGACATATTTAATTATTTACAATTTATTACATCTGGAAGTTGATATAAACACATTTATAATATTCCTAGAATAAATCGAGACATAATGGACATGGCCCATAAAACTGTGTTCTTCTTAAAAGGAAATACCCACCTCACTTATTAAAATGAATTCAGTCCATGTGATGTATAATTTACTAACCATAATATTAAATGTATACTCAATTAAACTGTACGAGAATGTACCTATTCCTTAAGTAAATTTCTCATAACTAATAAATAGAAGTGAAAAATCTGCAGACTATAAATTGACAGGAGAAGTATTATAACTAAAAAAGAACACCCCTTACTAGTTATCTGTTGCAAATATATTTTTGAATAAATTATTGTTTCTTCTCAGATAGCAATAAATAAAGGAAACATTTATGAAATTATCAATCCAATTTATTTTATAACACATACAGAGATAAAGAATATATCTTTAAATACTACCAAAGGGTACGCAGTGACATGCTGGATGACAACGGTGATTAGTTAAATAAGTTTGTTCTCACTAAAACTCTTAATTAAAAACACTTAAAATAATGCAACGTTATTCAAGCTGAATCAGAGAGTCGGAGCGATATCGGGTCGGGTCGGGTCGGAGCGGGTCGGAGCGGGTCGGGTCGGAGCGGGTCGGGTCCGGTCGGGTCGGCGCGAACTGCAGCGCCGTGCGGAAGTAGCGCAGCGCGTGCAGCGGGTCGCAGACGGCGAGCGCGGGCCGGGCGCCGCACACGTGCAGCACGCGCAGCGCTCCGCCCTCGCCCTCGCGCTCCAGCTCGCCGCACTGCACCTCCAGCCCGAGGACCTGACACACCTCCCTCAGCGCCCTCTCCGCCTCCTCCCCCCCGCTCACCTCCGCCCCCAGCGCCTGCTCCACCGCGGCGCGTTTCTCCTCATCTGCAAAACTAACTCTGTGAATTTCTTTTATGGAATACGGGGCAAGCGAGTTAGTGTGTCATCTGATGGTGAGTGATCACCGTCGCCAGTGGACACACACGACACCAGAGGAACCGCAGGTGCGTTGCCAGCCTTTATTGAATGGATTGGCTTTCAAGTGCAACCGCCGGAAATCATCTATTGGTATTTGGACAGATTTTCAACTTGAAGGTAGTAGCTAGCCAGGCGGGCATTAGAGAAAGCCCTACTACCATAATTGGTTTCCTCACAATGTTTCCTTCACCGAAAGCTCAAGCTCATTGTAGATGTTTGGATTGGAACTCACGTCCTATGACGTCTTACACACTACTACTGAGCTATCGTCACTTCAAAATTCACTTTTTTTTAACATCGACCCATGTTGCTGAACTAGATGGAAAGGGCTGATCCTCGTTCAATATAACAGAACATGGATGCTCATAGTGAAACTTTACTTTGCGGCAGTCTAAGGCCGAGGGTGATCGCTGACCAGTCGGGCAATAACCCTACCCACCAAGCTATAACAGGTCAAGATTTGTATAGTTAACTGTCATGACTAAAACCAAATGTGGAGACATAATGGCTTTCACAGCTTCGCCCAGTCTTAAGGCCGCTGAGTGCGGCCTTATCAATAATATTATACAGTCGCGTGGACTTTACCTATTTGTGCAAACAGACCGAGATGGTATTCGGAGATTTTCAAGCTGAGATCTGGCTTCCTGGTGCCGTCGTCCCTGGTCTCCACGTATCGCTCTCTTGCCTTCTCGTGCGCGCGCACGAGCGCCTCCTTCTGAAAATTTCATTAAAGCGGTCCATATTATATGTTATTCATTTTTAAAAATTTTGTAAATATAATTCTTAGGTTGTGTTCCGTTATACACTGAGACCATTGTTTTAGTACTCTTACTGGGAAGAAATTTGCTTTGTTGTGACAGACAGTATATTATCGCAGTAACCTAAGGAAATAAATGACGTCATAGATCGTCCCTATTATGGTACTGGAGCTTTCGAAGTAAGATACTATGAGCGCTTTGATCACGAAATCAACAGCGTTCACAAATTTGACAGCTTACCCTATACTGTTGGTTATTTGAATATTGGTATTCAAAGATACTGGCCGTTAAAATAAACATCAAAAATTTCAAAATAATGTCTTTATTGCAGAGTGTAACCAATAGTTTAATAAAATGAAAGTATCTGAAAAATTAAGTGTATTTCATACGCTATTTCAAAATCAGTTAAATAATAAATACACATAGATGACAGTATATTGGACTGCATTCCGTTTTAAACAGTAACCAGTATAGCGAACTATCAAACAACGGTTTTTCAGTATACTAATTGACGTCACACTTACAGTGCTCGCAGTGTATAACGGAACACAGCCTACAATGCAAACTCATTACACCAACTCGCCAACTTTACAACAATATCAAATTATAGCATACATGCTTCTTAATTAGATAAAATAAAGATATTCTATCAAACATACATACACTTTGTGGCGTTAGCCATAAAAAACAAAAAAGAAACCATTTTAAGAATTAATTAACACAACGAAAGAACTAAAGTTACAATAAAATTTCTGATTGTTTTGCATTAAATAATTTATTGCTAAATGGAGACAAAACAAAATGTTTGAAATTTACCTTGCCTAATGTTCCATGGGTTGACACTATAATCAAGATCAAAGGGAATTTAGTAGGCTTCGTTGATAGTACTGTGTTCTTGTGTATTACGTTTGATTTAAAATTGCAATTGATCCTCGCATAAAAAAACTGGCGAGAAGACTACATTCTGCTGCATTCGCCTATGGCAAGATTCACCAGCTTATAGATATTGCCACTACTAGGTTGGTTTACTTCCATGGCTGTATTTTGCTGTGGGGGACAGCAGCTAAGGTAGGCAGCGTATTTTCACGAAAACGAGCAGTTCGACCCATTTACAATATAGGACCTTGCGAATCATTAAAGGCTAAGTTTACGGAATTCTGTCTTGCGCTACACTTTCTCAGATAAATTAAGCTGTGAGTTTCAGATTGTTTTCTCATTTTGGATATACTAATTAGTAACAATTATTTACAGGAATATACTTGCGTATCATTTATTATTTATCATGTTATAGTGTAATATATAAATCATAAAGTTTTATATAAATATTTCATTCTTACCAAATTGATTTAAATTGATCAGGAATGGAATTTAGTAGTATTTGGGAACATTAAAGTTATTTTAAACATTTTCATTTAATATTTTTTAGGCAGTTTCTATAAGTTGAACTACATTTTCAATTAGGGAATGAATTAACTAAAAGAAAATATATTTGTATATGTGTAAACCAAAAATAGACTATTTTGCCATGATTTTATTAACTAGCAATTTTGTATATCTAATTGGGTGGAATTTTGTAATGAATTTTAAACTGATTATCTATGAAATAAATACTTGAAATTAGGAATTAGCTACATAAAAATTTGAAAAGAGGAAAAAGGGAGGAGATAAAAATATGACAGATCAATGTATTTTAATACTACAGGTGAACAGAATATATCAAAATTTCATTCACATAACCCGAAAAAGCAAATAAATAATAATAATAACAATAAATTAATATATCATGTTTTTATAATGGATCAAAAAGTTGGAAACGAAAACCATGGGGTGCATGCAATACATAACTACAAACATGTGCCCCATGTTTTTCATTACCAATCTTTCATTTTATACTTTTTAGTCAGTTATAAAAACGTGATACATTAAAAACTATATATATTATTATCTGTTTTTAAAACATATTTCATAAGTACATTTAATAAAATGGATACATTTTTTTTAATCCAAAAATATTTAAGTTTTCTGTTTTTCTGAGTATTTAATAATTGCATAAACTTAATAAAATCCAATAAAGTTATATATTAATTTGATCATGCTAGAATATGCATTAGCAGAGAAAACTTGTGTTGGTGTTGAGAGTGTTAGTGTTAAGAGTGTTAGTGTTAGGAGTGTTAGTGCTGAGAGTGTTAGTGTTAAGAGTGTTAGTGTTAGGAGTGTTAGTGCTGAGAGTGTTAGTGCTGAGAGTGTTAGTGTTAAGAGTGTTAGTGTTAAGAGTGTTAGTGTTAGGAGTGTTAGTGCAGAGAGTGTTAGTGTTAAGAGTAGTTGTGTTGAGAGTGTTGGTGGAGTGATGTATTGTGTTGTGCCTGTAGATGTGTTGTGTTGAGCAATACCTCATCGAAGTCGGCGGTGATGCGCGGCATGTTCTCGCGCAGGTAGTTGTAGAGGAGCTCGGCCGCGACCTGCCGCGCCGCCTTCTTGCTGGTGGCGGTGGCGCAGCGCTCGTGCAGTCCCATGCGCGCGCGGATCGTGAAGTGCCGCAGGTGCGGGGGGCCCGTGTCACCGATCTGCCCGACACGTCTTACTCTCATCACTACAAACTTATTATTTACCGCCTCAGGAAAATAACGTTGCCTTGCCAATTTACGCTTGCTGCCGTCGGACCTACTACTACGGAATATAATTCCAGTCAGTACAATAATTTATAAGTCTGAGTTTACTTTGTATTCATTAATTGTATTATGTTTAAACTATATACTATATAATACAGAGACACTAACACTATTATTTCAACCAAATATTTAAGAAAGTATTAGCATCTAGCATTGACATTTAGTTTTATGACAAAAGTTAGTACATAAATTTATCATGCAAAATTCTTTATATATAACAGTAGGTTTAGATTTAAAAAAATTAAACGTGTTATGCCCATGGTTTCCATGATACACACCAGTTCATAGTCAACAGCAGGTAGTAAAAAGGTATCACAGAGTTCCTTGAGTAGTGCGACGTAGCTTCGCGCCGGTAATGGCTCCGGAGCAGGGCCCCCAGGTCCAGCTCCATCACTACCGCTCACCTCTGGGCTCTGCAGCAAATATTATAATATATATATAACTAGTTTCCATTACTTCTTATAATTAGAATACCATTAAAATATTGGAATCATATAAGAACTGTGATTATTGTTCCTATGGAAGGTAAGACATCACAATTGTACCCAACTGAATCAGATATACATTGTAAGTAACACCTGGTATGAGAACACACTTAAGCATTTAGATTGTCCTGTGCTTATCATCAGGCACTGTGTCATTGGTGTGCCGTGATATTTTTTTATGTTGAGACATCTGCCAAAGTAAGCAGCTTTGGTATTACAGTAAAAAGTATTTGTTTGCATTTTTTTATACTTTATAGGTTTTGTATTATGGGCACAATCTAACCTGATGTTAAGTGATATGGGGGTTCAGATAGTGGACATGCTAGGCATACTTAATGAACTGACACTCAAGTGCAACTGGGGGACACACCAATAGGTATTTGGTGGCAGATTTTCAATTTGGTAGCTACCTAGGTGAGCATTAGAAAAATACTTATCACTATACTATGGTTTCATCACAATGATTTCTGTCATCAATAACTTAGGATCATTGCAGTGATTCAAATTCATGTCCATTGATATAGTATCCTTACTATCAACTGAGTCATCATTGCTTGAACTGTTTCATACTTTGATATATAAATAGAAGTCATTTCAATGAGAATAACATAAAACTTTGCAAATGAAAGGAAACCCTGGATTATTTAACTGAAACACTGAAGGTTATTATAAGATATTATAAGAAACAATCATTGTATGGATTTCTGGTTCTAGATTAAATTATATTATGAAGGACATTTGTTTTTGTTTCATACAAAAGTAATTAAAATATTGCTTAAATTATTTTAAGTAATTGATACTATTATCTGATCTGAATGAATTATTATGTATGTTTAATGAATTTTAAAGTAATGAACTCAAGTATGACATATCTTTTAAACAATGAATATAAAACTATCAAACTTTGTAGTATGATGGATATTACCTGATTAGAGAAGTTTGGCGGGAGATTGAAAGGTGGAGCCACACTATGGCCATTGAGTGAAAGTTTGTACAGCATAAGATGGGCAGCATTCTGCTTTGCTTCTTTTTTTGAGTGAGCAGTTGCAGACACTACCACACCACATGCCAGGCACTGATACTCAAATGTTGCCTGGTGTTTTGGTCCTGTCTAGCACATTCATAACAATATCTATTATTTTCTCAAAATTTTAAAATACATATAATAAATAGTAGGGTAGATTGAAAATTATTTAAATAATGTAAATTGGTTACTCTAGGTATTGATATTAGAACTATAGAACAAACCAAAGATAATTTCTAAACATATAATGTGATACAAATAATGGAAAATGTATTTGCACCTGAGAAACACACTCAAACTCTGGAATCTTTCCAAGCTTAACCATTAACTCTTGTAGCACTGTAATAGCAGTCTTCATTCTTAGCAGTTGGTTAATATATGTTGATGTTCCTAGAACATCACAAAATTGATTACAAATATTATATTAATTACTTCAACCAAATTTGATAATTTTAACAAAACTTATTTTGAAGACCAAAACAACTAAAGTATAACACGATTGTTATATTCGTTGCTGGAAATAAAAATAAATTAATGTTTTGGTAGTATCGTCAATTGGCGAAAAGAATTTGTATTTAAAATCATATACCATTAAAAATATGCGAATCACATTTTATTCACTAAATTCTATTATAGTATTAGTTAATTACAAATCAACAGGTACCTTACAAGAGATACGCGAAGATTTTAAAATATCAAATATAATAGTAGGTGATTAAAACCAATCAGCGTATGATTTTTCTTACCTTTACTAATATTTTTTTATAACTAAAGATAAATCATATACAGTAAGTACTTACCAGTGAATAGACAAAATATATAAAATTATACTTTATGATCAGAACATTCCAAAAATATAGTTTTTTTTTCATATGTGGGGATTCAAAATGTAAACATTTAGGGGTGATCAAGTACCCATTTTTGTTCATACCCTATGATGTTAAATCGATACTTTATGACTATATATCATTAAAAAGTGGTAAAAATATTTGTATCATAACTCAGTCCCAGGGGAAGTTAATTTTGATGTTTATTTGAACTGTCACATTTCTGGCAGTTATAGTTTTATTACTATTCTTTGGTTATACTTGTAAGCATTTCGTGTGCGATTTTGTCATAACGATACCACATGTGTCTGGTATAAATATCGATATAGAATCCGTGTAACGAGTAAACGACTTTAAAAATTATAGTTTTTTGCAAGCTCTGATAAATAATATATTTTCGTAAATTGTTTATAACTAAACGTAAAATGAAAGAAATGGTTTCTGTATTTTTAGTCTTAATTTTTTTGATAAATTTACTTTATGAATTAGTACCTTTCAATATAGTATCAAGTTAAAGTAACAATACCTGTCTAGTAGTGCTTCATCCTTATGAATGCAAGTAAAATTAGTGGTATTCAATATCTATCAATCAATGCCTTTAAAAACGTTATTGTTGCCGGAATATCCATTATAAGATAAAAGAAAATGTTATGTATATCCGTAATATACACGGACTCCTATATACGTATGTAAGCAATATGTAAACTTATATATTTGCATCTAAAAATAGTTCACAATTCTAAAAATTGATAAATAGTTATGATAAAACATTGTGTGTGTGGTAGCTCTAACGTACAACTTGAGTTTCTCCTTAAGTACGATCATTTTTGAAACATAATATCAAAGTGAAAGGTGCCCAAGGTACGTGGTGCGTAAAAATATTTTTGGGTTAACGCTCGTATTAATTTAATTCCACATAAAATTTTTAATGTTTTAATTCAATAATTATGAGACATCAGTATTCACATATCAATACTAATGCGATGAAAATATCGATATATTTGTACTATTAATTATCCCTAAGTAAAACCTTATACCAGCGCTACCAGATGTTTTACATGAAGTGCTGCCAGATGATTTTTGCGTTTCTTATTTGATTGTAATAGCTTTTTTTTAAATGTTGTGGTTGTTGATTATGATAGTCGTAAATACAGAAATGCAGGTTCTTTTAGTAGTAAAATTGAATAATCACATGAAAGTAGAATTGTATGATATTTAGTCTTCCAATACATTACTTTTATTTTCTTGTTTACTAGTCACAAAAATATTTACATAGATATTTTACATAAGAAATTTTATATTTTTATATAGATTCTTGCTTTTTAAAGTCACGTATATAGGTGGTATATGGTATATTTCGTAAAACCGTAGTCTAATAAGAAAATGATTTTCTCATGAAATGTTTAATTTATTAATTAAGACAATATTTCGGAATTTCTTTGAAATTGTAGATTAAAATTAAACCAGTACGTTGCTCTGAAAACGAAGCTACTTTTCCAACAGAGTTAGCGTCATTACGTTACAGCGCCATCTATTAACTACATGATCACTGTTTTAAACGTCCGTAACGCGCTGTACAACTTAAAGAAATAAAGTTGCTTTACATATTTATTGAAATATTCATTTAATACCTGTGCAAAATGGTAAAATATGAATGTTTTATCAATATGTGATTCATACTTTAATATATTTTTCGACATAAACACAAAAAACACCAAGCTAAGCTCGGCCATCCAGGCACATAAATATGAAATGAATAAACTAAAAAATTGAACTGTTGCTAATCTTTTATAAGTTCCTGCTAAAAAGTACAATATTTCAAAAGTGTTAACAAGACTCAGAACCGTTAAAAAACCGTTTGAGTGCTAAAATAAAAAGGTCTGGAAGTTGCATTGTTTTATAAACTTAAGTGTTATTTCAAAAAAATGCTCTACTTGTATATAAATGTTTTACTTTTATGTATATATTTTTATAGATAAAGTTTATGGCGGCAGATAAATGAATATCTGCGTGATCGAGCTTGTTTTATAACCTAAAATAAACCTTACAAGTAAAAGATTATTTACATACAATATTTTATATCAATTGTCATCGAGAAATCGATTACACTTTTATTTATAATAATATCTCGGTTAACAATACCATATTAGGCATCCAACACTTTTTTTTTACTTTAGTAGGTATCTGTTTGGCCATTGTCAGTAATAGTTTCCTTTTTAGAACACCAATAATATAAGGCTAAATACCTATCAATTACTTTTACACACTACTTCTGGTTAGCAGGGAGAGCTAATCTCTCGGCAGTCTACAAAAACCTGAATAATATGTGTTAGGTGTATGAAGTAATACTTTCATTTACAATTATGTAATATTCGATATCGTTTCTCTAGCGGCCATGGCGACGCTGCGATCGACAATCAAGTTAATAAAATTAATAACGTTATTTTGAGGTAAAAAATCCAAAACAAAAGCTCTTCAACGTTATCAGAGTTATATCGTAGTAAAGTTGTAGCCTTTATTTATCTACTATCACGGCTTTATAACATTTATTTACTTTCTCAGAGTAATTGGGATCTCATTAATATTCCGGTCATGTTCGTTTGTTTTCATTCTACGTTCGTATGTAATTTCTACGTATAATATACACGAATAATGTAATCACCAAGTTTATATAAATTACTGTTTTATATATGTATATACATTTTATTACAGTCAGTAATATTTATTGGGTTTTATAAAGTTTACAGCGAACTGTATCATCTTCTATATATATTAGCCGCAGAACATTTCGGGCAACCAGAGAAGGGTGTTGTTCGCCCTGGACAGTATGGTAGCCGTACGGGTTTCGGTCGGAGGAGTTCAATCAGTTCGAACAGAGTGAGCAGGAACATATAGATGAAGGTTAACCATGAGACATTGTATAGGAGTTCTCGTGTAAATCGCGGGTCTGGGTATGTGTAAATTTGACGCGCCATGGGGCAGCTGGGGCGTCTGGTAAGATCAGTGGCAGGTCGCTGCGGCGGTGGTGGCGGTGCGGGCTCTCAGTGCACGTCGGCCCCAGTACAGCAATGAGTGTACGAACACGATACACGCGTACAGGATAAGCACGCGGAACACTGCGCAAATCGTGACTCCTCCAGCGTCAACTCGCTGAGGCCGGTCTCTCCGCTGCCCCATCACCAGGCGAAGTCAGCAGGCTCGCATCGTGATGAATCCTGACTCGAAACGGAGTAATATATCTGTATTGTATGTTTCCTATGAATTATGTCTTGTAGTATTATTGACATATGTCAAAATAATTGCAGTGACCTTGTAGGCGAATTAAAAAAATCCGTATATTTAGTTTATTTGTTTAAGCTATATAGGTAATCTAGAATATGCCTGACTAGTTTTCCTGTACTGATAAAATTTAGTGAGTAGGACGCTCACCTGGTGTCAGTTGAACTGTTGGTAAGTAAGGATAAATCCCAGTAACTACTCAGCGTAATTTGTGCAGCAAAATGTTAAAAAAGTCTGGAAACTCCAAAAGTGCACGACTCATAATATCATCTTTTCTGTTACTTAATAACAATTAAACAACATCGAATCAGACCGTGAAAAGTAATAAGGTTCTATTACTAATTATACTGAAGCGTAAGAAACAAAAAAAAAAAAAAACGATTAGTAAAGTATTTCGGTCGTTATCGTGATAACATACAGGATCCGCACATACAGATACATTGACGTCCAAGACAGAACTTTTATAAACAGGTTTTTAACTAATTTAAATAACAAAAATGGCATCAAAAATATCATGAGTGGTATTATTTTTATTATTTTTAGAAGGAGCCATGCAGGCTATCTAGACCTGTACCATTGCGAGCATAGATGATATCATGGGTGTTAAAAATAGTGTTTTTCTTGATATGTACGTGTTTATATTATTTTACAAGTGTAATATATGATAAATAGACATTTTAAGTTGGAAAAATCAGTTGTTTTGCGTGCAGAGATAGTAATACCCACCTCAACGTTTCGCTTGAGGCGTGCAATAAAATCTAAAAATAATTTTAATATTATGAATAGTTAATATTATGAAGCGGTAGTAGATATCTTAAGAACTTGAAGTTGGATTTCCAATTTTATCATTTGAGAAAGGCTGTAGGTTATCTAACATCACGCTACTACCAATAGGTCACAAAAAACGTTTAGTTTAACGCAAGCTAAGTCGCGGGTACAGCTAGTTAGAAATAAAGCAATTACAACGGGTTTTATAAATATGTTTAAGCCTAATTTGTTCCTTATTCGATGGAAATCAAAGAACAGAAGAGCGGTGGGGTACGAAATACTAAAAAAATATAGTGAAAAGAGTTTAATTTAAAAGGTAAAAATTTATGTAATTATTTTACTGTTTTAAATTAAAACAATTACGTAGCTAAACCAATAATACATTTCTAAAAGTTTAATGTAAGCTTTATTTTACATTTACTTACATACAAAATAACATTAAATCGAGTATTATTAAATAATGTAACTAATAAACAGAACATTATTGTAGTCACTGATTGAGTATTCGATTTTAATATTCGATTACAATTATGTTAATTTTTTTAATGTGGGACATGTTCTCTTAAAAGGTTATTAACTGTAACAAAATGAAATTTATAGATTTATTTATAGACATTTCCTGACATGTATATCGGTGTGACGCCTCTATCAATACTATGTTTTTTTTGTAATATTTGAAACTCTTTAAAATAACGAACGAATTGTTAACAGTTTCTAGTGTTAGTTTATTATCTATGGGAAATAGGTCTGAGTTATTTGTCATATGTTATGCGATTGAAAATTTGAGAACATAGAAAATGCCATAAGGAGACGCTGAGACGCGTGCTACTGAATAATGTAATACTGTTTAAGTATTTTAGATCGATGTAATAAAATTATAAGGCGAATAAACAAGTAATTCATGTTATCGGTGTTCAATTTGGAAGTCACGTATGATCTCGACCTACGATCCCTAACATATGTAAATAATTTACTGTCGACTGTAAGGAAATCCGTTTAAGCCGTTTATTACTGACGGAATTTAATATATCGAGATCTTATCTGTGCCGCCGGAAAATTTTATTAGATATAATATTAGAAAAAGAATCGATAAGAATTTTACTCGAATGTTTAATCTTGATTAGCGTCATTGTATTTGTATGAAAGCATAAACGAATACCTACGAACTTGTGATACAATTTTAAAACAATAATTATAGAGTGGCGTTATAAGATTGGAATCACTGTTCGTTCGTCGATCAGCGTACTGAGTCCATTAACGTTGTTAATTTATGAGCCGTGTGGGTTTTCTACTTTGTTTATATTCACGGGAATTATCTAACAACTGAATAGAGTACCCAGACACCTAATAAAAACTCACGGACTATGGATGGACATTAGATGTTAATAGGAATGTTTGCGAAGCATAATTTAAAACTACATACACGCACATTATTTTAACTGTGAGTAGATGTCAATTCTACATAATGAAAGTAAATTAAAAAAGTATTAAATATCCAAATAGTTCACGCTACTATTCCTAATTCATTGTTTGTTCTAATCTATCCATCCTCTATCATCATATCTAAATCATCGTTTAATATCTGTGCCTAACTCCTGTAGATTTATTGTTAGTTACTATATATAGACTGTTGACATCCTACTCGATGTCATTTAGACACAGTGACGCGATGAGAACCAAATTTTGCTTTATTGTCTCCGCACTCGAACTTAGTATAAATTTTCCCACCAATTAAAACTCAGAACAGTCCTCAGCAGCTGTGATGTATTTAACTTGGAAACAATCATTGTATAAGGGTGCTTTAAGTTTACAGAGACATTCAGCAGTCGAGTATCACTTGGAAACATTATATTTTATAATCCGTACCGCAATTTGGCAGGCTCTAGCGAAGGTAGAGCCGGAGAACTCTTTGCTTTTAGGTATTGAATCTTTTGGTGAAATCAAAACTAATTTTGTGGGCAATAAAGTTAAAAATATAAGACTAGACACTTATTGCTTTAATTACAGTCCGTGTTAATGGTCTCAATAAATTACAAACTGGAAATGTTCTATTCAGGGTTTGGAGAGTGGATCGAGCTGAAGGCACGTCGCCGCGCCGCCTGTACATTAAGCCGACGCAATAATCATTTGTATAGGGTCCTTTATTCGACAAGATAAACTGCAAACTCGACTGTCAGAGTTTTCCCAGCGGCTTACACACGTTAATTTCGAAAACTTCCTATCTCGTTTTCAGGATTCAAGGAGTTGATAAATGGATTTTTATACATTGAACTATATATAAACAAGTTAGAGGAGTCGTTCACCAGTTAGGTCTTTGCCTATTTATTGATATTTAAGTATTTTATGAGATTTCACTTGTTAAAAGTTAATAAGTTTAACGTTATGGCCACATTCTTCCTTGATGTTAAGTGACGATGCGGCTCAAGATGGTAGACACGCTAAGCTTAGTTGAGGGTCTGGCTCTCAATTGCTGCTGCCGGAACACACCTATACGTATTTGGCGATTATATGTTGAAACTTGAGGGTGGTAGCTATGTAGGCGGCCATAAGAAAAAGCCCTATCACCACCCTAGTATAAAATATATGTCAGGTTTAGGAGAAAAGTGAGAACCGTCTGTCCGACAAGAGTCCAGTTCCTGTGTATATGTAATAAAATTGTTTCTGAGCCAAATTTGTTACAATAACTGTTATTTGATTATTATAATTACAGTTTACTTTGTTATCGATATAGAGTTTTAATGCTATTTACTCGATTCGATATGTAACTGATAATGAAACTAAAATCGAAGCTAAGTTTTATCTGTCTATACTATTTGAGTACTGGGCCCGGAAAGCAATAGATTTATGAGGTTGAAATGACAATATAATAACTGTATTTCTTGCCTTTTGAAACACGTGTTACGTTATTTTTTTACCACAAACAACCTATAACATGCGAATGGAGTCACAAGTACTCACGGTATTACTCTATTTATCATCATCACGTTAGAGGGCGAACCGAGTTTTATAAACAGACCTAATTAGTATACACCAGCACGTCTATACTAAACGCGCCTACTCAAAGTTAAAACACTGTTTAATTTTTATGTATCATAATCATACGGCACAAAAGCAATGAATCCTACGTTATATATAGAACTGATATTATTTTAAAATTCACTAGTGATTCATCCTTACGGCGTGACTCAGATGCGGCGGGCAGATTTCACGTTTTTATTTCATCCTGTTAAACTGAACGTGGAAAAATCGCTACCTACTTTTGAATAGGAGAATATAGTATGTAGATCGTACAAAGTGTATGTACATTGACAGTGCCGTGTAACGATATCGGGAAGCTCTCGACGTTCCATTACGGAGGCGTCACGCGGTCGCCAGCTCGCGGAACTGCTTTACAACCAGCCAGTGATACGTCGCACCTGCCACCACTCGACAGTCCATTGCGGGCTGAGCACGCAACGGTCCGTGCCTCGTTCCAACTCGGCCCGCGATGGACAGCCGCCTGAATCATGGGGCCGCGTTTGCGCTCTAAATATCCAATATCTGTTTATAGGAAGAAACGTGGCAGTAAATCATTCGAGTTATTGGCGATTTGGCATTGTTTATTATAATGACGTCATGAGTTTATAGCTCGCTGGACAGCACGCGTCCCGCTGTGTAAGTTCGCCCTTAATGTCCTATATTACTGATACTGGTCTGTCAAAATCAAACTACGAGTGTAAAACAACATTTGAGCCATCCTTGCAATCGTGTGAGCAATAAGCGCGGACATATCAGTTAATTTGAAGCGATGATAGCTCAGTGGTAGTGTGCACGACTTCGCGTCAAGGGAAGTGGGTTCGAACCCAAGCACCTACAATTAGCTTGAGCTTCCGGTGAAGGAAAACATCGTGAGGAAACCATAGCATGGTGGTAGGGCTTTTTCTAATGCCCGCCTGGGTAGCTACCACCCTCTAGTTGTGAACCTGCCGCCAAATACCAATAGGTGTGTTCCGGCAGCAGCACTTGAGAGCCAGTTCCTCCACAGATTTAGCGTGTCTACCAACTTGGGCTGTATCGTCATTTAAGATCAGGTGAGATTATGGCCATAATGCTAAACCTTAAATATATTTAAAAAAAAATTAGAACGAAATTTGTATCGCTTTTACCATTGACGCTACATTAAGATGATTTACTGTGTCGTGTCCAACAGTGGAAACAGTTACCATAGAGTTTATGCGTACACTCAGTTACTGAGAAAGCTCCGCTGCCGCAGGTTAAGAAATTGTCACTATTTTTCACTACTTTTTTAGCAAGGGTCGTCGCCGTAATGTCGCTTTGCAAGCTCCTTGCATCTGTTTATATACTGACTGATCCCGCCAAACCAAACGAGTCACTGTGATGTATTTACGCCGGTGTATGTTGTTCACGATTCAGTCGGATACAACAGCCATGTCTTACAATTACCATCTTTCAATGAAATGCCCAAGTTTTAGTAAA
This sequence comes from Actias luna, assembly GCA_039707435.1. Classification (NCBI taxonomy): domain Eukaryota; kingdom Metazoa; phylum Arthropoda; class Insecta; order Lepidoptera; family Saturniidae; genus Actias; species Actias luna. The sequence continues at coordinate 18,260,260 of JAZHAC010000034.1, read as the reverse complement.
CAAAGTATATAGAGACAATCCGTAATGTCTTTAGTAACTTGATACTACTGGAATAATAGCTGAATGTTGTCTCCGTACGAGTGGAAAAGAAATTTATCATCGTTAGCTCGCTATCTGACTTCTTTCCCGGACACGGTACCATTTGCGACGCTTCCGTTGTCGTCTCCATTCTCTACTTACACAAACCTCTCGAATGTACAACTTACATAAGTAAAAAGCTTACACATATTATTTACCGAAGACTTTTGAGCTTAATAATAATTTAAAGGTATAATATTGACTTTTCCCTGAAGACTGATACACCATTAGGAATCTTTTAAAGCCTCGTTAACCATTTAAAACAAAAAGAACTTTAGGCTGATAGCTACGGCCGGTTATAATATAATCTATACATATAAATAAAATTGGAGTGTCTGTTTGTAATATTGAAATAACCGTTTTTTACTACATGTATATGAATATATACGGTACACACGCTAAAATAATATTTATTTACAATTTTTGTCTGCCTGTCTGTCTGTCTGTTTGTTCCGGCTAATCTCTGAAATGGCTGGACCGATTTTGACGGGACTTTTATTGGCAGGTAGCTGATGTAATAAGAGTTGCAATGTCGAAGTAATGTCCAGTACCGCGCGCAGCTCACGCGTATTCCACTGGGCTGTCACCCACCAACGAATTAATATTACTTATATATATTTATAGTTAAGACAGGACAAAGTCTGTCGGGTCAGCTAGTAGAAAATATAATTAAAGACGCGAGCTAGCCAAGCGAGTATAACAATCTAGTACCTACCATATTCGACAGCAAATCTAAAATGTATTCTCGGTGCAGACGTAATTATTATAATTTTTTGTAAATGTACTGAAAATTTAACAGCAGTCCGTCGCGAAGATTACTCAGTTTTTTTTTTTTTTTTTATTTTTTTATTCTTAAGGTTTAGCGTTATGGCCATAATCTCACCTGATCTTAAGTGACGATACGGCCCAAGTTGGTAGACACGCTAAACGTGTGGAGAAACTGGCTCTCAAGTGCTGCTGCCGGAACACACCTATTGGTATTTGGCGGCAGGTTTACAACTTGAGGGTGGTAGCTACCCAGGCGGGCGTTAGAAAAAGCCCTACCACCATGCTATGGTTTCCTCACGATGTTTTCCTTCACCGAAAGCTCAAGCTCATTGTAGGTGCTTGGGTTCGAACCCACGTCCCTTGACGTGAAGTCGTACACACTACCACTGAGCTATCATCGCTTCAGTTTGAGTTGACATAATTAGGGTTAATTGGAATGGTTCTTCTGTTGACTGTACAAATGTGTTTAGGTTAGTACATTACACTGTTCGAGAAATTGCTAGTGAGGTTAACTTTAGAGGTAAGATTTATCGGTTATATATGATACGAAGTTCATAGGGTCAGTTAATCTATACTAATATTATAAAGAGAAAAAGTTTGTTTGTTTATATCTTAGAAACTAATAATAAATAGTTAATCTTAGAAACTGCCAATGAAATTTCAATAGTTATTTTGCATTACATAACGCATAGCGCATTTTAAAGTGATGAGAGCTTGTGGTGGTAATATGTAGGTATGTATATGGTATTATGTAGAGACACCGCGTCATAGGACGTGAGTGCGAATTCAATTACCTACAATTAGCTTGAGCTTTCGGTGAAGGAATACATTCTGAGGAAACCATAGTATGGTGGTAGGGCTTTTTCTAATGCCCTCCTGGCTAGGTTACACCCTTAAGTTGAAAATCTGCCGCCAAATACCGATAGGTGTGTTCCGGTAGTTGCACCTGTGAGCCAGTTCCTCCACAGGTTTAGCGTGTCTACCAACTTGGGCCGTATCGTCACTTAAGATCAGGTGAGATTATGGCCATAACGCTAAAGCCTTAACAATAATAAAAAATGTAAAACTTATTGATGTTTTAACAAAATATAAATAAAAACAAAAGTATTTCTTAATCGAAAAGCTCTGTACCTATTGCTATTTGGCTGCAGATTTTTAACTTGAGGGTGGTAGCTAGTCAGACGGGCATCAGAAAAAACCCTACCGCCATGCTATGGTTTCCTCACGATGTTTGCCTTCACCGAAAGCTCAAGCGCATTGTAGGTGGTTGGATTCGAACTCACGACCCTTACACGTACACACTACCACTGAACTATCATCGCTTCAAAATAATCATTTGGTTATTTAAAAATATCTAATTTTATATCAAATTTTGGGTCAAGCAGAACGAATTCGTTAATCGTCTTGACTAATAAAAAGTGTTATATCTTTAGTGTTTAACCTGACAATAAGTTGACTTCGGCAGCTTCAATAGCTCCAACATGCATTCTTCGTTGTGAAAGTTTGTCTATCAGTTCCGTTAACATTTCATGCTTAAATCGCTTAATTGATTTTTATGTAGAGGCAGAAGCTCCGTGCTATTCGTGTTATATAGCTGTGTTATGGAAATCTTGTTTGTCTCTACGTTATATTTTCGTTTATCTTTAATCGAAAATATTTCATTACCTTTAACTTTATTCAAATCAAAGTATACAATTTTGCGAACATCAAACGTATAATAGTTAGGCGTGACTCAGTTCCGATAAACGGCTACAAAGAAACATTCCTTGTTGAATTTTCGATCATTACACGTGAATAGAACGGATCAAAGTCCACTTTATATCGGAAAAGGTTCGTGAGCGAAGCGAGGCAAGGTCTGGTGGTGGTGGGGCGAGGTACACGAGGGTACACGAGGCACACGAGGGCCCACGTCGGCCGAGTTGAAAGCCCTCCGCGGCGGGTCAACGGCCGGGACACGCAAGCTTTTTCACCTGATACGATTAACATCGTCGAACTGGGTCAACAGAACACTGCACCGCGTACCCCGTGCACCCCGCGCACACCCGCACACCCGCTACCACCACCACGCCACCACGCTGCTCGCCGCAACCCTTCCACAATAATCCATCAGAACATTTGAAAATTACAGACTATTTGGTATTGAAAACCGATGGAGAACAAGGAAGCAGTTCTCTCGATCGCTGTTTGATAAACATTTGCGGACTTGTTGTCTTAGCTATAACTGTAAATTCTTAAGTGGTGAAGTTCGCGGCACCGCGCCGGGGCAGCGCGCCGCGCGCCTTCCGACAACACAAGTGGAAAAACTATTGATTTTATGTCTCACTTGTGGAATTTGCCGAATAGGTGCAGAGCACGGCAAACTACTTACAGAGAAGCGTTGGAAAAATAAACGTTCGATGTTTGTAATAAAAGCATGTTTACGTCCGAACTATCTGCCGTCGACGTTACTGGCTCAATGAAAGGTGATTTGCTTTTTACGACCGTGTCCGAACGACGAGTCCGTGACCCCGTACAGATAAACAGTTCCTATGAGATTCAATGTCCTACACTCTGGAGACAAATCAATATCAAAAACCCTGAGAAATGGACAATAGTTTCGCACCTCATTGCTTGGATCCGCAGCTACGCAACAAAAAAAAAACTATTCCCTAGTAATAACTGAGAAATGAGATAAACATGTATTTTCAAGATTCACGGGAGTATCTTTTTCTATTTCATCATCACATAATTGGTTCCTAAAATCTCTCTCTTAGATTATCGATCATAGCGTTAACAGATACGTCACAAACTGTACGCATCAAAAAGAGTTTTTTTTATACCTTTAGTTGATAAGTGATTTTAATACATATATCAACCTTGAATATAAATAGTTGATAGGTATTATAAATAATTATTCTAAAGATTGAATACTAAAGTATGTTTACGTCTCAGATACTTTTTAAGATTGACGGATTACAAGCACTTAAACTCACTTGAATTCCTTAATTTATGAGATTCCCTTACAGACTGTCCTTAGCTCGGATTTACATTAATTATGTACAATTTATCCATTATCTACAGCCAGGGACTCATGACTATACAATATAGTATCTGTGTACCCGACTTTGGTCGCGATTAATTAACCATTTTCGCCCATAATTGTAACTTTTTTCAATACAGTACAATACAATACAGTACAATACAATACAATACAATACAATATCGGTGGTAGCGTGATATTAAATAGCCTAAAGCCTCAACGATTGATATCTCAAATACAAAACGAATAACAAAAGAACAAACTTTCACTATGTAGATATAAATTGAAATATTTTTTTGCTATAGTCTTTAAGTTTTAGTATTATGGCCATAATCTAATGATCTAATCTTAAGTGACGATACGGTCCAAGTTAGTGAAAGCGCTAAACCAGAGGGACTGACTCTCAAGTACAACTGCCGGAACACACCTCATGGTATTTGGCAGCAGATTTTCAACTTGAGTGTGGTAGCTAGCCAAGCGGGCATTAGAAAAAACCCTACCACCACACTATGGTTTCATCGCGTTGTTTTCCGTCATCATAAGCTCAAGCTCATTGTAGGTGGGATTGGAACTCACGTCCCTTGACGTGGCATCCGCACTGTAGTGATCCATAGCAATCGGTGTTAATAAACTACCATCCAGTCGTTGTTAAAATCAAAAAATGTAATAATTTGGTGGTATAACGATAGCTTTTCATTTACAGAGAGAGAAATACGAGCGGTGGAGGTGAGTATTGAAAATTATCGATAAAGGAGGCCTTAAACGTACATCCGTGTTGCAAGTCTCGGACACTGCCTCGTAGTTCTCCTCTGCCACAGCTAATAGGTGAATAGATTTCTAATGATATTGAGAACACGATTATAGTAGTATATAATTATGTATTTTGGTATTCGTATTAACGAAACTATTAGTATAAGTAAATGATTATTAGTATAAGTAAATTCATTTAGAGTGAAATATTTTGACAGTTCAATATAGTATCTACTACCAACTGAGATATCATCGCTTCAATAATTATGTGAAAATGTGTTTCCCGTGAAATCGTTTACCATGAAATCAGTTTGAAACGTGACTCGCAGGTACGTAGATACGTTCTCGACTGCTCCATCGATGCCATAAATCGTCCCTTCCTCCAGCGAATACCTAAATAACGCACTTCGAGTGACAAATAGAGCGCAGAGTGAGCCTATTCTTAGACGATAAACAAAACTGCTGCCGGTTCATAGTTACGTAACAGTTTTCGCATTACAGTTCAGTTATTTCAAATATATAGGTAAAATAAATACAGGGTGTGTCGTGAGAGCCGCGTGACGGTTTCAAAACTCTCAAACCTAATGAAAATAACTAATACTGTAAATGCGTACGTGAGTCTGTTACTTTATCATGCTTAACTATTAAACTAAACATAAAATTTAGTTATACTATGTCAGTGATACAGGAAAGGGCATGGGGTATCATTTTTAGAAAAAATACCGTTATTCGAGGGATAGGGTAGCAGCTACTTAGGGTTGTCCATTAATTACGTGACGTTTTTCAAGTGGTAGTTCCTATGGGAGGGCTTTCACATTCTGATCCACACCATTTTTGTCTGACGCTCTTTCCGGTAAATTCGGCTGGAGGTGAATGAGGGAGAGAGAGATATAGTGATGTTTCATTTCTGTCTTCTGGTCTTAAGCGCACACAATTATTTGAACAATTTTTATTTCCACCTTCTGCGTGGCGGTATGTGGTGAGATTTAAGAATACCTTGCATGTATTTTTTAGTACAAAGATTCTTACAAATTTTGAAAACATTATAGGGCGGTGGTCACAGCTCGACGGGCGCGAAAATTATTGCCTAGGAACGGCGAGACAAGGTCACGCGCCATTATCGGTTTAGAGATCACACGTTCAACGAAAGAATAAATACACGTTTTATCATATGGAGGCCCTCTCGCCCTTGTGATATCTCTTGATTTTTGCTAAAACGAGCCTTTCTTCGAGCCTTCTTTACGAGCCTCACGTGTTTAATGGGTGATTCCTTATTAAATATATAAAAATGTATTGTGTATAAACTCCATCACGTATTACGGTAATTAAATTCAAATTTAACGCGTACCTATGTAATTTTTCTACTCAGAATTATAAAGTTTACATGGTCAGCTAGTGTTGGGGCACGGTACGTCTAGCGGTGGTGGACCACCGCCCCCTGGTCAAAGTGCGACGTTGTGTATCCCCGTTTGGACGGGCGTAGAGTCCTCGTTCGTTATAAACGAGGATGCCGGATACCCGCCTCGGTGGCAGCAGGAAGATGTCAGTTTGCCGTAAGGGGCCGTAAGGATGCAATAATGCGTGCACCGGTCGAGACGTGTGACGAAATAATACTCGGAGTTCTTCTCAATACACGTGAACCCGAGCCAACGGTCGATATCTTCAGGTAGTTGCTCTTCTTACTTGTAGCCAATGGGCGATCGGTGACTCAATCGTGGAACATGATTAGGTAACGCCCCTTCGGAGGTTACCCATGCCGATGCGTGACTTTACAGAGAGCCACTCGATCGCGACGCTTTCTAATGTCTATTCGTTTCTATTTTCACTACCGTTGGCTCGGTTTCTGCGCTATATTTATTTTATTTCATATAATATCCTTAATATCTATATACAGTCTTATACCCTAGGTTACACTCTATCTTATAAATATCACTTATCCTAGGATACACTCATAATACTCGAGATCGAGCAATACTTACGCTAAACTTTCTCTATTTCAATTTTTCTCTATCACGTTCTTACTCTATAAATTTACATATTCCCATATTTCGGGTTTCTATATCAAAATACAAGCAACGCGATGTCTCTATTGTTGGATTTCACACTTGTCGTGTGAAATCCCTCAATTCTCTATACATATTTTCCGGTCTAATATTTAGGTAAGTATTGCTCGGTAAATTATCTATTTTAAAACTAACATGCACATTAATCTTAAACATATCTATAAACTAAACATGCAAACATCAATTTCGATACAAATATACATAAAATACGCGAAGGAGACGCAAAAAACCTACTCGGCACAATCATTACCCGAACTCCCACGAATCCTTGGCAAATGAATGTGTGCGTCCCCAACGGTAGACGTCGATTATAACGTACGCCTTATGACTTTAACATAACATTCTTTATTTTCTCATTTATTAATATATCTCAATATTAATAATTCCCAATATTATTAATCTCAATATTATTAATTCTTAATACTAGCAATCTCAATATTATTAATTCTCAATACTAGCAATCTCAATATTATTAATTCTCAATATATCCATAAACTCAATGTTAATAATTCTCAATACTTATGTCTCAATATATCCACAAGCTTAATATTAATAATTCTCAATAATCTCAATAATCTCAATAATCTCAATATTCTCAATACTCGATCTCCATACTCATATTCTTAATACTTATATTTTCAATATTTATATTTATATAACGCGTAGTCAGTCTCGATACTTATGCTAACACAAAAACACTGTTTATTCGTCCGGTACAAGTTAATACTCGAACGAGAACTCGTCTAGCGTCTCAGGGGCTCTCCCTACGGTAACGCGTGCGTCCTATTTACCATCAGCGCCACCTGTGCGGAACTATTATTCCGGACGCCATTTCTATTTTCGTATTAACTTGTTATGCGTCGCTAACAGCGCCACCTGTGCGGAACTATTATTCCGGACGCCATTTCTATTTTCGTATATTTACTCGGTATAGCCTTTATGCGTCGCTAACATCCTCCCCCTCGTGCACAGCACCAACTCCTTGTCCTAGCGACGCCGCTGTATCTCCAGGCTCGGTAGACGATGTCCTAGGCTCTGCAGACGATGTCCCAGGCTCGTCGGTGACCTGTGGCTCGTTGGTGGCTCGTCGTTCGTCGCTTGTCGATGCTGGTACTAGTAGCACCGCTTTGGAGCTCGGTCGACGCAGCAATCCACCCGCTGTGCGCACTTCTGATGAATTGCAACACTCTCGCTGTTGCCCTCCATAATCTCGTCCAGCTCGAGAACCTTTCCGGATCTGGCGTGGGCTGTGCCGTGGCTGCTCTCACGGTAGCTACCGTGTGCTTTTCTCTTTCCTCGCCCGTTGGTTCCGCCTTGAAGGAGCGCGGTTGAGGCCAGTGCGCTTCTTCTCGACTCAGGAAGGCGGGCCCGTTAAACCAACGGTGCTCTTCGTTGAAGTCCTTCGGCACGCCTCGGGTTGCGTCATCCGCTGGGTTTTGCGCCGTGGGTACCCAACGCCATTCCTGAGGTTTGGATAGATCTTCGATCTCTTCCAGGCGGTGCGCAACGAAGGCTTTGAATGTCCTGGGGTCCGACTTAATCCACGACAGAACCGTACTGGAATCTGTCCAGTAGGTCGTGGACTCGACCTCCAGGTCCAGCTCCTCCCGCACCGTTCGCGACATCCTAGCGCCCAACAACGCAGCCTGCAGCTCGAGCCGTGGAACGGAGACTGGTTTCAACGGCGTGACTCTAGCTTTCCCAGCTAGTAATGCGACATGGTAGCTCCGGTCGTCAATCTGCTGCCTCCAGTAAACCGCGCAAGCGTATGCGGTCTCACTGGCATCCGTGAATACGTGCAGCTCCCCCTCGTCGTTCGAGCGCGTGAAGCATCTTGGTATTCGTAGATCCTCCAGCACTCGAACGTTCCTATTGTAGTCACACCATGCCTCTATGTCCCCTTTCAGTGATAGCCTCGTCCCAGCCGACGCCACTCCTCCACGCACTAGAACAGGCGACGCCACCCCCATAGGGTCGAAGGTGGACATCACCATGCTCGTCACTTCTCTTTTCGTAGGAGCTCGATAGTCTTCCGATTTCTCCATTGCTGCGTGGCTGAGACGCGCGCGGAACCCTAGTTCGTCGTTCCCCGGAAACCAGCGTAGTCCTAATGTTTTTTCCTCCTTCGAGCCGAGTTCCACTTCGAGCTGTTCACTTTTACTTGTGAACTGTCTCAACACTCCTTCACTGTTGGACGCCCATCCTCTCAATTGGAACTTCGCTTTTCTATGGATGGCGTCCACCTCGTTTGCTATCTTCACAGCTTCGTCTTCCGTGGCGAAGCTCTGCAGATAGTCGTCCATGTAGTGGTTCGACTCTATCGCTCGCGCTGCTTCCGGGAACTGTTTCGCGTAGTCCGCCGCGTTCCTGTTTTTGACGAAGATCGCCGTACTGGGAGAGCAAGCGGCCCCGAATGTGACGGATGTCATCCTGTATTCCTTGGGGACCCTGTCGCGTTGCTCTCCTCTCCATAAAAATCGTAGGCTGTCGCGATCTTCGTCTCTTATCCTGATCTGCAGGAACATCTCCTTAATGTCTGCGACTACGGCTACAGGCTTCTGTCGGAAACGCAGCAATACTCCGAAAAGAGATTGTAACAGATCTGGTCCCGTCAGTAGCAAGTCGTTGAGACATCTTTCCCCGAATTTCGCGGCAGCGTCGAAAACCAACCTCTTTTTCTTCTTAGTAGGGTGCGTGACGGCAAAGTGGGGCAAGTACCACTTCCGCTTCGAAGACGACTCGCGCGGGACCTCTTCTGCGTATCCATTTTCAATTAGATTATCTATCTGCTCATTATACTCTATTTGCAGATCGAGGTCCCTATTCAACTTCCTTTCGATGCCCCTTAGTCTCATCTCGGCCGACTTGTAGTTGTCGGGCAGCACGTCGTCTTCGTTCTTCCATAAGAGGCCGACTTCGAATCTGCCGTCCTCTCGTCTCTTGGTCGTTCTCTCCAGAACGCTAAGGGCTCTCGCTTCCATGTCCGTGCTCGGCCGCTTCGGCGCAACTCCCAATGACTCTATCGCGAAGTGTTCTCTCATGAGCGCATCCAGCGCGTCTTCACGCGCGGTTACATGCGCGCATAGAAAGTTGACTTCCTTGGAGTTACCTCCGTCGACGCCGTGTAGCACCCATCCTAAGTGAGTGAAGGATGCTACTGGTTGGTTTTTCTTTCCCTTGCGCGTCTTCCTGGTGATGATCAGTCCCCAATTGTCTTGACCGATCAACAACCTAGGAGACTCTTCTTCGTAGCACAGGTGATCTACCAGCTTCTTTAAGTGCACGCAGCGCTCGATCACTTCCCTTTCTAATCGCTGCGGCGTCAGGTGCAGACCATCCATCGTGCGAACCCCATTGACGGACAACTTGCTTCTTCGGTGGAGCCCCCTAACCTTGATGTCGAGCTTCATCGAGTCGGTCTTGGTGACCGTTCTACCACCCACTGTTTCCAGCTGCAGGGTCTCCTTGGGTCCTTTAAGGCCTACTTGTTCCGCTACCGCCGAGTCCAATAAGGAAACGGTGGAGCCCTCATCTAACAAGGCCAGGACTTGGGTCGACCCTGCTGGTCCATACACTTCCACTGGAACCATCTTTAGGTAGGCTCTCGACATCCGCATGAAGTTTACGGGTAGCCGTACGTTGTTGGCTACCTCCTTAACTTTGACCTCTTCTACAACCGCAGCTTCCGTTTTGTCGCTATGCAGCAAGTGATGATGCCGCCGCTTGCAAGTCCGACACGGTGGTCGTTGGCAGGTTTCCTTGCGGTGCCACCCGTGCAGGCAATTATAGCACAAGCGGGATTGCTTGGCTATGTCCCACCTCTTTGGCACCGGAGCCTGCCGGAACTTCGGACACTCGTATAACTGGTGCCCCTCGCGGCAGTGTGGGCATGCTGGCTTCTGTCTCGATGAACCATTCGCTGCCTGCTTTTCAGGTTGTATATCAACAGTAGTATGCGAGGCCTGTCTCCGTTGCTGTGGTTTTCTTGAAGCCGCTTCTCCAGGTACGGCGTGAGGTCCACATCTGTCCGCGATCTTGTTGAGGAATTTCGCCATCGTGTTCAAGTCTGGGTCTCCTTTATCCACCGTGTCCGCGGTGTAGTCATACCACCGGAACTTTAATATGGTTGGCATCTTGTCGGTGATGCTCTTCAGTATCTCCGGTGACTGCAGATACTGCGGTTTCTGTAGCCCCCTTATTGCGGCGACGGTGTTGTTGATGCAGCTTGCTAGCATGCATATATCGTATGCGGAGTCGCTTATCACTGGCAGCTTCCTTATTTTCTGCAGCTCTGCCAGGACCAGCGCGTCCGCTCTTCCGTACGACCGCCTCAGCGCTTCCATTATCTCCTGGGGTGTACTCTCTGAGTATAGCAAGCTACGAACCCCTTCTCTCGCTTCGCCCTTCAATGCTCTTCTCAAACGTGCCATATTTTGCACGTCGGAGAAGAGCGGAGCGGTGTCTTCATAGACGGCTTTGAAGGCCACCCATTCTCTGCAGTCACCCTCGAACGGTGGTAGATGGTGCATGTAGTCGGGTTGTGGTATCAACCCGTGATGCGAAATCCTCATCGCTTCGGCTATGGCGTTGGCTAGGCTACGGTGCTCTTGACTCTTCTCCATATGTTGGCCGTCGTGCTTAGAGTCGGGGGCGGGAGCACTCTCTATTTGTTCCATAACTTCCTTATGCCCCGCCGCCTTATGGACCCAGTCTCTGACCTGATCCTCTCTATCCGCAGGCTCCTCGATAACAGAGTCTTCGTCTTCATCATCTGCTTGGATGACCTCTAAGCGTAGCCTGGCTGCCACTGTAGCCGCTTGTGCCTCCCGAAGCTCCTTTTCGGCTAGTTCCGCACGGGCTTCCAGCTCCTTACGTCTTCTTTGTGACTTTGTGGAGGCTGGCCTGTGCCTCTTCATCGTGGAGGCTTCGGTGGCTTTTGATGTTCCAGTGATGCCCGTGACTGAAGTTTCGTATGTTTCATACGACGTTGTTTCCGTCGCGCTGCTCTGTTGTGCAGCGTCTGTCTCGGTCGGTTGCTCCTTCGGCGATTCCTTATGGCTTCTCGTGACTGGCATCTTGACTGCTGCGAAGATCCGGCTCGAAGGACCAACTGTTGGGGCACGGTACGTCTAGCGGTGGTGGACCACCGCCCCCTGGTCAAAGTGCGACGTTGTGTATCCCCGTTTGGACGGGCGTAGAGTCCTCGTTCGTTATAAACGAGGATGCCGGATACCCGCCTCGGTGGCAGCAGGAAGATGTCAGTTTGCCGTAAGGGGCCGTAAGGATGCAATAATGCGTGCACCGGTCGAGACGTGTGACGAAATAATACTCGGAGTTCTTCTCAATACACGTGAACCCGAGCCAACGGTCGATATCTTCAGGTAGTTGCTCTTCTTACTTGTAGCCAATGGGCGATCGGTGACTCAATCGTGGAACATGATTAGGTAACGCCCCTTCGGAGGTTACCCATGCCGATGCGTGACTTTACAGAGAGCCACTCGATCGCGACGCTTTCTAATGTCTATTCGTTTCTATTTTCACTACCGTTGGCTCGGTTTCTGCGCTATATTTATTTTATTTCATATAATATCCTTAATATCTATATACAGTCTTATACCCTAGGTTACACTCTATCTTATAAATATCACTTATCCTAGGATACACTCATAATACTCGAGATCGAGCAATACTTACGCTAAACTTTCTCTATTTCAATTTTTCTCTATCACGTTCTTACTCTATAAATTTACATATTCCCATATTTCGGGTTTCTATATCAAAATACAAGCAACGCGATGTCTCTATTGTTGGATTTCACACTTGTCGTGTGAAATCCCTCAATTCTCTATACATATTTTCCGGTCTAATATTTAGGTAAGTATTGCTCGGTAAATTATCTATTTTAAAACTAACATGCACATTAATCTTAAACATATCTATAAACTAAACATGCAAACATCAATTTCGATACAAATATACATAAAATACGCGAAGGAGACGCAAAAAACCTACTCGGCACAATCATTACCCGAACTCCCACGAATCCTTGGCAAATGAATGTGTGCGTCCCCAACGGTAGACGTCGATTATAACGTACGCCTTATGACTTTAACATAACATTCTTTATTTTCTCATTTATTAATATATCTCAATATTAATAATTCCCAATATTATTAATCTCAATATTATTAATTCTTAATACTAGCAATCTCAATATTATTAATTCTCAATACTAGCAATCTCAATATTATTAATTCTCAATATATCCATAAACTCAATGTTAATAATTCTCAATACTTATGTCTCAATATATCCACAAGCTTAATATTAATAATTCTCAATAATCTCAATAATCTCAATAATCTCAATATTCTCAATACTCGATCTCCATACTCATATTCTTAATACTTATATTTTCAATATTTATATTTATATAACGCGTAGTCAGTCTCGATACTTATGCTAACACAAAAACACTGTTTATTCGTCCGGTACAAGTTAATACTCGAACGAGAACTCGTCTAGCGTCTCAGGGGCTCTCCCTACGGTAACGCGTGCGTCCTATTTACCATCAGCGCCACCTGTGCGGAACTATTATTCCGGACGCCATTTCTATTTTCGTATTAACTTGTTATGCGTCGCTAACAGCGCCACCTGTGCGGAACTATTATTCCGGACGCCATTTCTATTTTCGTATATTTACTCGGTATAGCCTTTATGCGTCGCTAACAGCTAGTTATATATACAATTCTAGCTTCTGATGTATATATCGCTTTATTAACGGGGTCATTTCATATTTTTTAGATCGTTTTCAATACATTTTTTTATATTTCTCGTATATAAAATAATATAACCCATAATTTTCAGTCTCCATAGCATGTATAAATGTTGTTTATCTTAACTAGCAAGTACAATGCTTACCAAGTACGCTATTACAATATTGTATCAAAGTTTATTAGGATCGTCGATTAGTCAGCGATCCGAAATATTCATTAATCATTGTCGGCATGCCGTTATGCATGTACTACAAGGTAGTAGGTCACTGGATATGTACGTATATACCATATAGTTGCAATGAAGAGCTGTTGAACGCACGGACGCTGCGCCGGCCGCCAGCTCTCACGATCCCGCTATCTGAGTACTTTGTTGAACGGGAAAGTGCATCGCATTATTACGAGTACATGTAGATAATTTGCTTGAAACGCTTTTAATCGAAATAACAAAGCTAATATCAAACAATTCTCGATAAGCATTACTATGCTTGTCGTTACTTAGCCTCGTACAAACTCCTACCGTCTCACTCTAATTCTGGATATCGACCGGTGGCACCCTCTCTAGAGATTACGGAACCCAAGACTAAAAGACAAATTGTCGCCCCTTAGAATTTTTAATATTGTGTCAATATACAAATATATTACATAACCATTACCGTGTTATTATCATTCATTTAATAAAAATGAAAAATCTGGCCGCTCCAGCGTCCCTAAATTTTGTTGCCCCGGGCCAATGCCCGGCTTGCCGACCCCTAGAACCGGAACCGGATCATACCGGAACGCGACAATTCAAATCAAAAATACTTTGTTCAATTTAGGCCCTGAGAAGACGTTTATGAATATCAAGTTCCGGTTTGGAAAAACGCGCTGTCATCGAGAAGAACCGACGAGAAACTCGATCAGGTTCTATCTATTTTTAGATTCATTTAAGAATTCATTTACAATAGTTGTTAGAGGATGTACAGAGTGAGGTGTTAATTCCAGGCACCACTGTTGATATATTGATACACTCTGTAATAGCCTTTTGACATAAAACACGCTTGATATAATGCTTGAACCGGCCAATCGGCAACGTGCTTTGAGACTTTTTGTAAAAATACTATTACTTAAAAACTGTTACTAGTATTACTGAGGCTATAATATGGGATGACCGGTTTCTCACGATATCTAGTATTAAAACATGCAGGTGTTTCATGAAGTCTACATTTGCCAAGTTTTAAAACATATACTTTACATTATCAAGAGCGTATTACAATACTGTAAGACACGTCTAAACGTGTCACTATTGCAGGCTTTTATCTGGTGTGTGGTGGTTGCAGTCTGGTCAGGTATAATTACAAGGTTTGAAGCGATGATAGCTCAGTGGTAGTGTGTACGACTTCACGTCAAGGGAGGTGAGTTCGAATCCAAGCACCTACAATGATTTTGAGCTTTCAGTGAAGGAAAACATCGTGAGGAAGCCATAGCATGGTGGTAGGGCTTTTTCCAATGCCCGCCTGGCTAGCAACCACCCTCAAGTTAAAAACCTGCCGTCAAATACCAATAGATGTGTTCCGGCAGCTGCACTTGAGAGCCAGTTCCTCCACAGGTTTAGCGTGTCTACCAACTTGGGCCGTATCGTCACTTAAGATCAGGTGAGATTATGGCCATAACGCTAAACCTTAAGTATAAAAAAAAACCCAGATCTTAGTGAATCCGTAAGACAATGATAACTGAAAAGGTAGTTATAAGAAGAGCAAACATTTAATTGGTATTTAAAGAGTATTTTCTCGGATTACTATCCCTACTAATATTATAAATGTGAATGTAAGTGTGTTTGTTACGTTTTCACGCGAAAGCTATTTAACCGATCATCATAGAACTTTGTAAACATATTCTTGGAGGTATTTGTAGTAACATAGGATACTTTGTAATGAAATAAGAAAATAATGATTTCTTAGGTTTACGCGAATATTATTCATTGAAATAAAACTAATTTAAACGGATTTTATCGCGGTTATTTATTAAATTTTAATCCCGACGTTTCGAAAGCTTTTCAGCCTTCTTGGTCACGGGGCGGACTGAGGTGTAGGTTGTCCAGAAAACTTTACCAGACACAGTAACATAAACTTTTCTGGACAACCTACACCTCAGTCCGCCCCGTGACCACGAAGGCTGAAAAGCTTTCGAAACGTCGGGATTAAAATTTAATAAATAACCGCGATAAAATCCGTTTAAATTAGTTTTATTTCAATAAGAAAATAATATGAAAGATAAAAAAATTGTTTGTCAAAAAATCTCAAAATCTAGCTACTTTAACGCCATTTAGCATTCCAGAGTATAGGTGATACGAAGTTCACCGGGTCAGCTAGTATAGAATAATTCCGTACGTATGATTTAAAATTTACGGAAATTATTTTATGTTGTAACATCGTATTATGTTTATGTTAAAAGAACAATTCACACGGCGACACAAAGAACACGGCGACACTTCAGACTCCCGTGTTGCCAGAAACTAGAGGAAGCGCACACATTCTATTCAAAGGTCCAAGTCCCACTTGCTATTAGTTATAGAACGCGTTACGATTAGACTAAAAGCAATACTGGCTCAGTGGTAGCAAGTCCGTAACTGCGGTAACGGACCTGAGTTCGAATGCCTGCAATAAACCTGAGCTTTCCATGAAGGAATACGTCGTAATGAAACCATAGCATAGTGGTAAGACATTATCTAATACCTCCCTCGGTAGTTACCCTTCCCAAGTCAAAAATCTCCTGCCAAATTACTGTAGGTGTGTTCTGACAATAACACTTAAGAGCCAGTCCTCCCACTGGGCTTACGGCGCTCATCATTTTGGGCCACATCCTCATTTAACATCAGGTGAAATTATGGACAAACGTGCCGACAAAGTTCTACATTAATAAGTAATATTGTTAAAGAGTATAAATGTAAAGGAAATATATTTACATCAGAAACGAACTCTTGTCTAAATACAATAATATCGATTCGAAACGGAAAAGCGATCATTAACCAGTTTTATTGCTATAGACCAAGATTTTTTAATATAAACATACAGATTTAGAAACGTTACAGAATTGTTAATTTATTGTAAATGTAGGTACAAGATTATTCTGAAGTTTGTTAAGGTCGCTTCATAATTTCGCTTTCGTTAAAGACCGGCGTGATTTGAATACTAGACATCGTGACAAACTGGTCGACAGAACCCCTATTTTATTTAGACTTTGTAACGGTAATTTAAATTATTCAAGTTTATGTGAACGTCGCCGCGGGCATAATTAGTGAACAAGAAATATAATACAGTATACAATACGTAGGCCGGACTCGTTAGCGGATGGCGTGTGTCAAACGACTAAAGCTGGGCGGGTTACTGAGAAAATGGACTGGCCTTTAGTCCCAAAAGGTTTGCGAAAATTGTATTGGCAATTTGTGGTGAATAAATTGATAACTAACCAAGAATAATCTTCTGTTCTGAAAAACTATTTAATGTTTTGTAATTTCATGTTAATAAACTAATTTACTGTTAAAAATTTATGTGTTACCAAGCCAATCGCTTTTCAAACAAGCATGGATCGGTCATAGTGACTCCAATTACCATTTAACATGAGATGCAGTGCAGACACTGTGTCACGTGTATAAAGATAAGATATAAACTAAGATTTAATTTTATACTATTAACAGTTTACGATAAAAATTATTTAATCATTCTGATGTCAAATTGCAGTCTTCTAATTATTCTGTGTTGCCAGACCTTTTATTATGTTTCGTAAAAGTACCCGTAATCGAATAAGAATTTAGGATTGCGAAGTAAATATTTAGCGATTTTTGTTTCCGCTTTGCTTTTACGGATTACGTAATAACGGGGCGGGTATATATTAAATTGACATTTCTCGAACGCCGATTGTGTTCAGAGAATTACTTTAAAACCTTTTCCATAAAGTATTTCTATTTACTAAAGTTAATGGTGACATTTTGAACAATTTTTAATTTTATCAATAGCTATTCAAATCACGGACATCCCTCTTTTCAAATTATTTATATTTTACATCTTTAAACTTAGATATTACTTACTACGTAATAATATTCATAACATAATGATTATTTAAATATATTTTTTCTGCTCGTGTATTTTCTTTAAGGACGTAAAACAACCTTTTCCCATACATTCACGGTCATGAGTGATAAATAAGGTTTATGTGTAAAGAACGTTATATGGCATTGTGTAGAAATGTTATTTGTTTGGGTATAAATGCGCTAGGAGTTGATTAAACATATATATATTTACAACTTTGGTCCGTTGTAGAAAACATCACTTACCAGAATTCTGTGCGTGATAACAATAAGTATTTATAATTGTAAAGAAAATTGGAGGTGATTATTGCTCTCATATAAAAAACGGTGAAAGCACATCTCATCAAGAAATATGATCATGATATTATAATTTCCATATACCTATATAAGTTTCTGTGACCTATTTTCGAAACACAGAGTATAACTTATCGATGGAATCTTCGTAGAGCCCAAAAATCGATAACATGATATAAGAGTTTTAATGTAATGTAAATAAAGCTGTGACAATAAAAAAAAATTTGTTGTGTAGACTTTACTGCGCTCGTATGCTAAAACTATTAATTTCAAAAGGAATGGTTATTACACTAACAGTAGAAAAATTTGTTTAGTTAAATTCATTACGTAACTATTTTCATCCTAAAATGAGTAGACAAGGAAATATTCTCTAAGAGTAATTGTCCACACCGATTTCCTATAATGGCGGTGTGAGGGTTAAAAACGAGGTGGCAAAGGAGAGGATCTGAAAGTCCAATCGCCCACACGTCCACACGTCGAAATCTATATGATTATATATTTTTATAATTCTCGGTAATCTTTCCAGGTCATATATTATTTGAGCACTAAATCACTGTACTATATATAATAGAAGGTATAATAAAAGTCACTTTATGCACGGGAAACGTTAAGTTTTGATCAATGTTTGCCAGTAGACTGCGTGTAGTAGACATTACCTGTGTCTATAGACTCGTGTAACTGTGTTTATGATATCTAAAATAATGTATATACGTTTAGTATCTAACGAACTTTTTTCTTTGTTGATCCATATAATATCTAAATTTATGCGAAGCTCTATTGTGATCAAAAGACAGCATAAATACGAATTTAGCTGTTCATGAGGTCGCTTCGCCGATTGTTCAGTGAAATTATTATTATAAATCTTAATATTCATACTGGTTACAAAAACTCGGAGAATATAATCGTTCGTACCGTTTCTAACATCGTTCCACACATCTGAACATATATTGAGTAATAGTATTCGTAAAGAATTGGAAAAGTAATATTTATATATTGTATAGCGATCAGAAGCAATGTTTTCCAAAGCGAGCTGAAATAATCGGCTATAAATCAGTGAGAGGGTTGGTCGCGTCGCGTGCACGACGCCGCGCGGCGACAACTTGCTCTCGAGTACGTGACCGGGGCCCTGAATGCGATATTTGTCCTGGCGCGACGCTTACCTACGTAATCTTATATAATTCTGCTGAACATTTTCCCAACATAATGATTTCTTATGTTTACACGAAGATTATTCATCGAAATATAACTAATTTAAACGGATTCTATCGCAGTTATGCATTAATTTTGTTCGCGACGTTTCGAAAGCTTTTCAGTCTTCGTGGTCACGAGGCGGACTGAGGTGTAGGCTGTCCAGAATAGTTCAGGTAGACACAGTAACGTGATTATTCCTGGGTTTATTGAACATATATTATTGGGTGGACATCTAAGTCGCACAATTAGTAATCGTTTCAGCAAGAAACCGTACAATGTTTTTTTTTTTTTGTAATGACAGGTAATAAATATATTGGAATATTTGGAAATGACTATTCAAGTGGTGCTCCCAGAACCCATCTATAAGTACACGGTGACAGAATTTCATTAACCAGGCGAGCATTTGAAACTGACCTGTGAACATCACGTTCTTTCACGTATTTTCCTTCACTAAAACCTCTACTTTATTGTAGAGTTTCGCTGAGAAATACACCGCCATCATGTTTGTAGATTTGACCACTAAGCCATTTTGGCTTCTATAATCCTTCGAAAGTTAATCTGTTTTTTCTATTGGGTATATTTCACATTTGGGTATTATAGTCCATGATTTTTTGGTGTATCTACTAATTGAAACAAATAAATCACAGGTACCTTTTAAAACATTTAGTCTAAGATACTAAAGTTCCTCGCGGTTGAATATAATAAATAGGGATTATCATAAGCATTGTATTAAATAAACCGTTTTAAATCTAATTTATTAGATTTTCATTCAGTGAAAAAGAAAAAACACTGGCAGGCCTTTCTGATAGTTAAAGCGAAGATAACATCGCGTAAACTGGGGATTGGGAGCATAGAAATGGGTTTGGGCGCTCTTCGAGCAACACTCACCTTGTTAGGTTTTTACTCACGATGTAACGACATAGGCACCTCTGAAGTCTGCACTATTATTTCTTCTTATCTTATAAATATTTATTCAACACGACGTAAAGTTTACAAATGTCTATTAAAACTGCTGGATAGTTGTCTCTGCTGTTTACATACGTTTGAAGATTAATTGGCGTACGCGTCTCGACACGGCGGCGAGGCGCGGCGCGGTGCTGACGATTCTCAGATGAACTTGATATTATTTTCTTTTATATAATTGCCCCTGTAAACTTAAGAAGTAAGGAAACTTCTTAAGATTGGTTAATTTAATATCTTTTGAAAAATTATATATATAACTGCGCCAATTTTGTCTTTATACAACCAATACGAACGATTGAAATTTAAGAATTTCTATGTTACATATTTTTTGAAATTACCCCTTTCGTATGTGTTTATTTACTTTATTTTGTATTCAGTATATTATATTGTTTACTAAAAAAAACAAGTATAAACAATTGCTTCATATTTTCTATTATTACTACTAATCAATACATACGCTCAGGTTATGTTTTGAATGCAAGTTTTATCATAGTATAATCTATGGCAGTAAAATGTATTCTTGTTCCTATTTTATTTTACTTTATATGAATACCGTTTTGTCATAATCTCATCTGATGTTAAATAACGATTTAGAAACTGGTCTACAATTTGTGCTTCCAGAAAATACCTATACGTGTTAAGTGACAACATTTAAACTTAAAGGTTATAATAAACCAGACGAGTGCCTGGTAATCCTATATCAAAAGTTAGATAATAACGATTGTCGAAAATCGTCAATTTTTCATTGCAAAATAAGTGTAACGATGGGGTTCCAATCTCTGGAGTAACGTATTGCATAATTCATCGAATGGTTACGCTGCTGACAATTTTGTTCGTGTGATACCAAATTTTCAAGCATTTTCACATTATTTAACGTACAAAGAGTATTATTGTTTGAACTGTGACGTCGAAAGCTGGTGTTACCTCGGCCGCAATCCGACTATAGCGGGACTCATTCATTAGAACAAATTTTCAGGAACGAAGCGGTGAAATCAGGAGCATTTATTGCGCTCGCTAGCGCTGTTACCTGTATATTATGTACGTGTTGTGTGACGTTTGATGTCATTACCTTGTCACGAGCTCGAGATTCGTAGTCAAAAATTTCATCTATTGTTTTAGTGTATGTATAAAAAAACACGACCATTTTTTAATTTTATAGCATTTAACGTTATGATCATAATCTCAACCGTTGTTAAGCGACCATTTGGCTAAGATGGTGTATACGCTAAGCCCGAAGGGACTGGGTATTAAAGGAAACATTGGAACTCACATATGGTTGGTATTTGGCGGCATATTTGCAATTTGTTCACGATAGCTAGCCAGTTAGACATTAGAAAAACCTCCGTGCTATAGTTTCATGACATAAACTTCAGACTCTTTGCGCGGATTCGAACCAATGACCTTTGACATGGCATCTGTACACGCTACCTCTGAGTCATAAATGCTTCAAATTTAACCTCATCTGGTTAGATCCTTACCGGATTCCCTCTGAAAGCTGGCAGCAGCGTGGTGTGTATGGTGAAAATCAATAATCATTAAGATCCCCACAGTGGAACTACAGTCCACCTAATATGCCAGGGGCTGGGAACTATTTCCGCATATTTTCCAGTCGATCTAACGGACTTATTTAACACATCGACTGAATTCAACAATTCCATAAAGGTTATGTTAAAAAAACATAATTAAACATCTCTAACCAACCACTGATAGGATCAAAATAAAATGTTTGTTTCTAAAATAAAAATAGGATTTACCTAAATTTTGTACGGCTCGGATCTTCATAGATGAAAACAGAGTAGTACTAAAATTTTGATTATTGTATCGACTATATTACAAAATAACACTTCTGTATTATTTTATTGACATATTCGTTGTGTAAATTTAATTTGTATGTTGTAAAATTTTATTGTTTTATTAAAAAAATACTTATTCTATTTGAGGAAAATTTAATAAAAGTTCATTATACATTTATTAATGTTTTTTCTATATATTCAAGTTTTCTGAGTATTTCTAAAGATATAACATTGATATTACGTCTTTGTAACCTATTGTTAATTCATGGTTCCCAGTACAGCAAAATTAAACGTTATAATTAAATAATAATTACCCGAAAAACATTATCTTAATAATTTAAAAGTAAAATTATCGAGTGTTGTGAAAATTTTAAAGATTGACTATGTTATTAGAACTTGTTAACTTTAGAAAAAGTAATATCGAAGTTCATTAATAACGTCGACTTTTCGCCAAACCCTCGATAGAATAAGGTCATACGAAAATATCGAAGAAGATCGGCGGAGTGCCGCGGCCGGGTCGGCCGTAACAAATAATTATGCGATAAAAGGCTAAAATGGATCAACTAAATGTGTTTCAACGTGCATAAATAATGAGAGTTCGCTGCGAGAGAGAGACTAACTGATATGAAATATTCATGAGAAAGTATTATGATAATTATGAAATGTATACAAACGAGCCACTCCTTGTAGGTGTCTGTTCTCTACGCGGACGTGAGGCCCGACCTCCCGACCCCCGCACCCAGTACATCCGCGTCGGGCTTCTGCCTTGAACGTATCTCTGCATCAGTTTTATTACGTTTAATATAAAATGTATACGTATATAGACTGTTGTACTCAGACTTTCTCCATCTGATCGTATTTAAAATTAGGAAAAAGTGGGTTTAAGGCCACAGTATTAAAAATTGTTAAAATTAAATGGCGCCTGGGGTGGCCTCTGCGAGCGCTCGAGTTGACACTGTTGAAATGATTGAACACACACAAAGTCATCACCACACTGACTGTCACACGTGCATACCCACACGTTAGGTACACGGCTCTGTAAGGGACCGCCCTGGCTCTGAAAGTGCTTCGATCTTTTAATATAGATAATCGATTTTCATTCGCCTAGCATAGGTACAGTTCAGTCATTACATCTTCACCAGATTTCACAATACAATTCTTTAGAATAGAAGGTCAGTTCGGGCTTTCAACCCTCGTCGTAGATAAGTAGATATTACCGCTGGGATAGGATTCTTCAAAATGGATTAGTCAGAACCACGATTTCCTTTCGCGTCTTCCGGCAGCAGCTCACGAGGATCAGTAACTTCACTGAGTGCTTTCATTACTTCGTCCCGTCAAGTTCAGTGAATCTTTGTAAGACCTTATGGGCTAACGAGAGTTGACTATTCGAAAAAAAAAACCTATTCACAGACCACTTTCAATAAACTTTGTAACACAAGGTAATTTTCCTACCTTTAATGGCGATTCTGTATATTGTTTTTTTGCACAAACAAACAGAGGCAGCCTCGAAGTGTCATGTTGTCAGGGCAACGAATGGTTAGACACACGCGTTGTTATAATTGATAGCTTGATACTATAATCTACGTGTTTACGTACGTTGCAATAATTAAATACTATTTATGGTTTTATATTATTTGCTAATGTTAATTACAATGAAAATTACTTTAATATAGTTTAATTTCCTAACCGATCGAAACAGTTTATAAGCGAAATTTTCATTGTGCACATTTCAAAAAGCGTTCTAATATTATGTCAATTTTCGTTGTTCAACTAAACTGACGAATAGGAAGGATCAATGATTCGTTCCATATCAGGGTAAAAAAGGTTCTTTTGAATTGTTTATGTAATATACATGTTAAAATCCTGGAAATCATATAACGAAGTTTGGAGTAGGATACCTCAATCTGTGAATACAGTACAGTGTCTGAAAATGGTTTTCATTACATTAATTTCAAGCAATATTCATACTGAGAAAAATAAACTTTTTTAGAATGATAAATCAGTAAAAAAAATTATACTGCCGCAACTTACAATGACCGAGAAATTTCCCATTCTTTGCTTTAAATTTTCACTACAGAACAGTTTTTTTTTTAGTCAAAAATAAAGAGTGCATCGTATACGTAGTCACACCTGAAGGCGATAAAAACCCGTATTTTATTTACATTCATTTCTAATTTACTCAAGATTACGCAAACGTAATCGCGGGCATAACTAGTTAATTACTGCTATTGGACGGCGACTCAATTTTTATGAACTGCAAGGTTAATATTAAAGTAGCCATCTAAAAATAATTATTGATTTTTAGTTAAGTTCGTTATTGTCTGTCTGTATGTTTCTTCAATACAAATCATATCTTCGATGGTAAAGCAAGTCGTGACGGATCCTGAAATGTCATGTATTGCAAAATTTTACACGTACATAAACAAGACAAAGGTAACTATGAAAATACTAGATTATAGTACGGCTTCGCTCGTGTTAATATCGATTGTGTCAAACAAATCAGATGATTCAATAAAAAGTTTCACACAAAGCTTATCCCTCCCTTTACCCTACTTGCTATAAGTTTTTTGCGAAAAATAGTAGCCTATCATCGTCTCCAGGTTCATATCTATCTATATATCGAAATTAATCATAATCGGTTCTGCGGTTGAGGCGTGAAAGCGTAAGAAACAGACAAATTCATTTTCACATTTAAAATTTTATAGTCAGGATGGATTAAAGTGATGATAGCTCAGTAGGTAGTTTGTACGGACACCGAATCACTGAGCTTGAACTTCTGCTGAAGGAAGTCATCGTGCTGAAACCATAGCATAGTAGTAGGGCTTTTTGTAATGCCCATCTGGCTAACAACAACACTCAAGTTGAAAAATTGCGGCCTAATATTTATAGGTGTGTTCCAGCAGTTGCACTTGAGAGGCAGTCTCTCCACTAGGCGTAGTGTGTTCACTATCTTGGAGCACATCGTCACTTAAAGTCAAATGAGATCGTGCCCATAGCGCTGAACCTATAAAGTATAACTAAAAAGGTGTTTTCAATATGAACAAAAAGTACAAAATATTGTTTAAAATAACAAAAGACATTTAGGTAATGAATATTAATGTAAGGTGTCTTTATTATTTTGTCAGCATTTATTTGAAAGTGTCTCGTAACATAAAAGGTTTATGTATTCATTCATTCAGATTGTTATGTTTGTTGAAGTGAACAGACGAGACAAAGTTACGTTGCACTGTACTGTGCGCTCGAGTAAACTGTTTGATTAATTATAAAAAGATTTTAATGCATGGAAAGATGAAATCGATAAGAAGGCACGTTTCTTGTGAGGACGACCTTACTATATGATAGTTAAGTTACCGTGACAAGTGGAGCATCGCTCTTACAGTCACCCCCCCTCTCCCCTCCCTCCCTCCACCATCGGGCCGCTCTGAGAGTTCCCGCGGGTATTATTAGGCTATTACTTTAAGTGGATTACTTTATAGCAATGATACTTGATTCAACTAATTGATTCTTTATATTTTTATGGAGGTTTAATGTACAGGGTAGCAACGTGCACCCGGCAGCCGGGGCCGTCGCACCGCGTCGTGCAGACCCCAGGCACTCTGATGTCAAGACAGTTTAAGAGTTTCAATTTATCGTGACATTAACTTCACACGTGCGAATTTTCAGCGCAATTCCGGCGCGACTTATTAAAAGCGTCGTCTATCTTCTTATTTATATAAAAAATTGAAATATATATATTTTCTCATCAACTTTAAAACTCATGTCACAAATTAAATGATATTTAAAAGTATCCGTTTAAATGTTGTTTTTTTTTTTTACATAAATTATCAATAATATATAATTTCGATAAGAGTCAGA
This sequence comes from Actias luna, assembly GCA_039707435.1. Lineage (NCBI taxonomy): Eukaryota > Metazoa > Arthropoda > Insecta > Lepidoptera > Saturniidae > Actias > Actias luna. The sequence goes on along the minus strand of JAZHAC010000034.1, from coordinate 18,234,647 downwards.
TCGTAATGATAATCGTAGTAGGGGGATGGCTGGTCGAGTGCCGGTGCGAGGCGGTGCGGTGTGGGGCGGGCGGCGCGCCGGACGTGCAGGGCGGGCGGTGGCGGCGGAGGCGGCGGCGGCGCGGCGGCAGTGATGGTGCGCGCGGCTGCCGACTCGGCGGGCGCACGGGTTGGCCGCACCGGCCGCGGCCGCGCCACGTGCTGCACTCACGACGCGCTCCGGCTTTACCCGTCTCGCTGTTAGTTCTTTTACAGCCAAAATAGAATTAACGAGCGTTCAGTCGGACGCCGCGCTTGTTCCGCCTCGCGAATCGAGCGCGTTACTTAGCGTTGATCGTCTGGTGCGGTGCGATACCGGGATCCCGCGATTGCATTTCGGAGGCTCGGTTTAGACATCAATTCATTTCGTGTATGTTGAAGAAAAGTGTGTGCATCTTATTTAGACAGCCGTATGATATAATAAAACGATTAAATGTCATTGTAGAAGTGTGCCATTGCAACGGAGGATGTGTGACTCTTGCAGCTAAAGTGCGTGTTTTTTTCGGCTTGCGGAAACCTCTAATTTATTTAGTTTATCAAAGTAAAAACTTTAACTTAATTATCTGCCGGTTTAAGCTTAGCAGATTATTTTAAAATCTTACAAATTCTTTATTCTGCAGCACTTTCGTTATCTGGTAGCGAGTGACTGCAGCAATTTGTGTAGAGAATGACAAACGTCGTGTGAAGTTATTAAATACATGTGCAACTCTAGCTGCTTGCGGAGTCGTATTATATTCTAGAAAGTGCTTGGAGTGAGTTGGGTGCGTAGGAGCAGGCGGTCCCGGCATGACGATCTGAGTTTGAACTCAACGTTTAGTAGAACTATTGATAAAGTTATAAAATGATATATGAAAATATTGATAGTTTTATATTTCAAGTAACATGTAATAAATGTAATGAGATTTGAAATAATTGATTTAACTCATATTAACAATCATATAAGTGATAAATAAGTGTTTGAAAAGTTTTTTTTTTTTTTTTGAGAAAATAACAACGTTTAAATTGCTGATCGGGTAGTACAAATTATTAAGAGCATAGAACGTGTGCCTGACTGCCCAGGTTTATTCTAGCTTGCACCAGCTAGCTGATTACGCATAGTGATGGATCCGGTACTGTGTTTTTGGTTGCGCCACTCGACCTGCTACCACCGGTCGTTGGTAAACCGATCGCCATTTCGCGGCTTCAAAAAGAACATAAGTAGAACGTGATAGATAGATTAAAGAGTTCAGAATTAACGTCTTTTTTACGTCAGAGGCGCGCGATCATACACAAAAACATTTTTACGATGCAATAACAATAAATAAAGAGCTTTGAACTCGATCGCGCACTTTCAGCCCAGAGTGGCGAGTGGCGGTGTTCGCCACGGGAGCCACCGCGAGGCAGGGGCGAGAGGGTGTAGCGGCACGAGGCGCTGTGAGCCGGCGAGCTGGAGGCGCTGAGGCGGCACTCGCGGCAGATAGCCGCTCGTCGCGTCCGTCGCGTGCAGGTCGGTGGCGCCACCCGGAGGTGTCGGCCGGAGGTGCGACGTCTTGCTGTGTACGTACTCACGCGCACCACGTGTTTCAGTTCACGGAACGGACGCGGGATGGCGGTGGCGGCGGCGGCAGCGGCGGCGGCGACGCCGGTGAGTGGACGCAGCGGCTCTCAGTAGTGCGCGCTCGCCCTCGCTAAGTATATTGTGCACGCATCGCGTCGCGCCGGTCGGCCCACTGCACCGGTCGGGCGGTGGTGCGGCGGCGCGGCCGGTGACAGCACTGTGTGTCTACAGAGAGCGGTGACTCCGAGATGTCCGGCGGCAACGGCGGCGGAGGATCCGGTTCGGAAGGCCGCCGCCCTTCCACTTGTCGGGTTGAAATGGGCGCTCTGCTGGCGCCCGAGCCCCGTCCGCTTGACAACAAAGTTAAGGTAAGCTGTTCTGGTTCTGTGAGGGTTCAAAGGGGAAGCGCAACTTTCATATATCCTTTAAATCATGTAACAGTGGGTTTGATGCATTCGTAAAATTAAATGAAGTACTTCCTTGTGACAATTCGCAAGTACTGTATAGTCTATAACACCACACAGTAAGCTGGTGGCTGAACTGAAGTCAGCATGATGCGGTGGTCCGGCTACTAGGCGCTACTTTTTAGTGGAACATCCTGTAGCGGCTGTAATACAGCGAGGCGTTTGTTGCGCGCGTTCTCTGTGTACAACTAATGCAGTGATAATTTAAAAATACACCGCGATAGGTACGTCTAAAGGCCACGTTAGTTCGATTGAAACTTGGATTTGATAAATACCTGCGAATGCTGTGTTGTATTGAATATCTTTCAGTTTCCCGCAAACGAGTTTGCTTTCATACTTTGTAATACTTCGAAAATTTAATTCAGTCACATTCGAATTTCTACATTGATGCGAATTTCTTAATTGTTTTCGTTTTAAAATTCCCTACTGTGCTTAATGAGAAAACTCTTGGAACTGATTAGTGGGCTTCTGTACAAGTAGTCGTAGATGTCCATAACAACGTCCTATTCTTGTAAATGGCCATTTTTTGAAGGACTTATTGAATGCAATGTTGCAATCGGCACAAAAAGTACAGAATGGTTTACTTCAGCGGTTTTTTTTAATAGTTAAAGGTTTAGCGTTATGGCCATAATCTCACCTGATCTTAAGTGACGGTACGAGCCAAGTTGGTAGACACGCTAAACCTGTGGTGGAACTGTCTCTCAAGTGCAACTGCTGGAACACACCTATTGGTATTTGGCAGCAGAGTTTCATCTTGAGGGTGGTAGCTAACCAAGCGGAAATCAGAAAAAGCCCTACCACCATGCTATGGTTTCCTCACGATGTATTCCTTCACCGAAAGCTCAAGCTCACCGTAAATGGTTGGATTCGAACTCACGTCCCTTGACGCAAAATCGTAAACACTACCACTGAGCTATCATTGCTTCTAATGGTCAATTAACGGGTTAGTAAACGTGTTCGTAATAATTCTAGCACCGAATAAATATTAAAATCGGATTAAAATAAATCGAAAAGACCGTAGCGTGACTGAAAGAAATGCGAAACCAGTTTCTAGTATCTGACGTACAGAGTACATGTAGAGCGGTTGTAGGGCTTTACTGCAGTACCTACAACAGTCAACTCTAACGAAACTCTTTAAGTCGCCTAGGCTACAAAACATGCTTGGAAATGGCTATTTACCCACGTAAAAAAAAAATGAACAACAGCGGCCGCAACAGTGAAAGAAGCAGCACGATGAGACAAAAAGACGTTGAAAAAGCCAACCCCGCCGCACCTCCTCGCTATAAATTTACATAATGAACGGCGCCGCAGTAGCCTAACTCCCTCTCGACCTCCCTGCACCGATCCCCGCCCTCCCCCGTCCTCCGCCCGCCCCGCTGACGTCTGACCTAAATCATTTTTATCGCGCCCCATCACCGTTCTGACAAATTGTCATTTGTCGAAGACGTTCTCAAGTCAAATGACAGGCACGTGTCTTCGCTTACCAGTACAATTACTACAATATGTGGGCCGTGTATATGCCACATGTATAATTTATACCATGGTCACTCTTAGATGTCTGCGTATGAGGGTAGTAGGGTAGCGCAGTGGCCGCCGGCGCCTAAGCGACGTACGTTGAGACAATTATTTTTATTAGCGTTTAGATAGCCGGCGACGTTCTGCTCCTTATTGCTTTTTATTTTACCATGTAGTGCAGTAATAGCGGTTTACGAGCGATCCACGCCTCATTCCATTAGGCACAACCGTGAAGTTGTTCCTAGGCAGGGGCTAATAAATTATTATTGTATGTTTCGTCTCACAAACGAACGTGTCTAAGCAAGTGCGCTCTCCCTCGTCTACGTAACTGAACAACTCGTGTAATATGATGTACTTGCCCGTGCGGTTGGTAGTAAACGAAGAGAGAGATGACGAATAGCCGCGCTGTTGGGTTCGATTCCTAAAGCCGGCGGCATGGTAATATAAAGACGTTCACAGCGGCACAGCATCCATGGCATGACGGAGGAGGAGAACGTGGTGCGGCCGCACCAGGAGATGGCCGTGCTGTCCCTGGAAGAGAAGAAATACTTGCTGGGAGTGGAACGCGGCGACGTGGCGGGCACGCGCCGTGTGCTGCAACGAGCGCGCGACACTGGCCACATAAACGTGGACTGCGTGGATCCGCTGGGTCGCAGCGCTTTGCTAATGGCTATCGACAACGAAAACCTCGAGATGGTGGAGCTGTTACTGCAGTTTGGTGTGGAGACGCGGGATGCACTGCTGCACGCTATCTCTGAAGAGTTCGTGGAAGCGGTGGAAGCGCTGCTCGATCATGAGAAACGCATCAAGAAACCGGAAGAACCCAATGTGAGTGATAAACTACCTCCATATTTTATTATTTTATTATTGTAACTGGATTTATAGTGTTTTCATAATGTTAAAGGGGAGCTTTGTGTTATGGAAAGGCACTTACCTAGTTTACTGTGTGCTTTTTTATTGTTTGCTGGTTCAGTTATTAGAATATTCATATAAAACTATATCTAGGTTTAAATTTATTTATGTAGTATACGTCAAAGCAAAATTTCTTTATGAGCTAACTTTTGTATACTAACGCTTTACCAACAAATGCGTTGTTATGTGTGGACATTTAATCTCTCACTCTTTTTACATGTAAATTAATTTTTGAAGCGATGATTGCTCAGTTGGTAGTGTGTACGGACTTCGCGTCAATGGACGTGAGTTTGAATCTACCTGCACTAAACTTGAGTTTTCCGCGAAGGAAAATATCGCGAGGAAACGATAGTATGGTGGCAGGGTTTTATTAAATGCCCGACAGGCTACCAACCTCAAGTAGAAAATCCGCCGACAAATACCTATAGGTGTGTTCTGGTAATTGCATTTGAGAGCCAGTCCGCACTAGCTTTAGCGTGTCTACCATCTTGAGCCACATCGTCACTTAACATCAGAAGAGATTGTCGCATTAACGCTAACTCTATAAAGTATAAAAAAGAACTGAAAAGGACAGAACTACGTCTGTTTATTTGACTATTAAGTACTACTGTCGTTAGAGATGAGTACATTAGAATAGATTTTTAAAGAACTGATTCTCCATGTATATGCTATCGGATCATCTACAAATGGCTATTGAGTCGTCAAGATTTTTGTAGAGTTTTTATTACCAATAAAGTTTCTATAGATTGTTTTGATGTGTCGTGAACATTTCAGTTAGCGGAAGCTATAAACGCATCGAAGGGTCGTTTTGTTCCGTACTTCGGATTTAGATCAGATACGCGCTTTTTACATAAATTTTGTTATTTATTTATCTTATATTTTAGCTAAAGAATATGAGACCATCGACATATATATGTTTATAAGTGCGTACTATTTTGTATTCTGGCCTAAAAGGTGTGATTGTCAAAAAAACTGGCACTTGACATGTGTACTTTAACTAAATGGTAAAAATCTATCTGTGGTTTATCTCAATTACTACTGTTAACCTGCCTGAGATAACGTTTTATATATAGCCATATACTACAATGATAGAATAGACAATTTGACTATTTTATTCATTTATAAGGAAATCGATTAAAGTACCGCTACATGCACTATGATAAATCGCATTGAATAATTAAAAAATGAAGTTGGCAATGATTTTAAGAGCACATAAATGCCTTAAACTACTCATAGAAATTGGTATTTTTAGAATATGCTAACTGGATTTGATCAATGGTAATGTTGTTTAGAATGTGTAATATTATTGTAGAAGGTATGTGAATGGTAAAATAAGATGAAGTGATCGCTATAGAGTTGGGAGGCGCTGCCACCAGAGACCGCAACGTTCACATCAGACATAACCCCGTTGATCCTGGCGGCGCATCGAGACAGCTACGAGATTATCAAGTTACTGCTGGACCGGGGAGCCCAGCTGCCCGTGCCGCACGACGTACGCTGCGGCTGCGATGAGTGCGTGCACTCTCGTAGGGAGGACTCCTTGCGCCACTCCCGCTCCCGGATAAACGCATACCGCGCCCTCGCTTCACCCTCGCTCATCGCGCTCTCCTCCAAGGACCCGATCCTGAGCGCCTTCGAACTCTCCTGGGAACTACGCCGCCTCTCTGCCCTCGAACATGAGTTCAAAACTGAGTACCAGGAACTTCGATCTCAGTGTCAAGAATTCGCAACCGCTCTGCTGGATCACACGCGGACATCAAACGAGCTCCAGATCCTGCTGAACCATGAGAAGGGGTCCCCGCAGGCGCCGCTCGCGGAGCCGGGTGCACCGGAACGGATGCGGTTGTCGCGTTTAAAGCTGGCCATTAAACTGCGTCAGAAAAAGGTAACACGAGTTTGAATTTTAATTTTATAAAAGGTTCAAGTCGCGTTTATGTTAATGAACATAAGCCAGATGCACTTTCCCAAAGTAGATTTGTTAATTGTACCATTTTACTTTTCCGCGTGCAGTTTTCCTACACATTTCCTATATAGCAGTTTATTTTCTTATACTTATTTTAAGTAGCTTTGTATGGTAGTGGTGTTCGATGTTATTGTTGATTGCGTTGACTGTGGTGGTAGTTTGTGGCGCACCCGAACGTCCAGCAGCTGTTGGCTTCGATCTGGTACGAGAGCGTGCCGGGGTTCCGCCGGAAGAACATGCTGCTGCAGGCGGCGGAGATGGTCCGGATCGGAATCATGTTCCCGCTGTACTCGCTCGCGTACATCGTCGCGCCACATTCCTCCGTAGGACGGACCCTTCGGAAGCCGTTTATCAAGTTCTTATGCCACTCTGCGAGTTATTTCATGTTCCTATGTAAGTTAATTTTCTATCAGCACTCTGATATTTTAGGAAATATTATACAGAAGACGATGAATGAGGAGAGTTTATTCATAGTTTCGATAACGGTCACATTGTAATCGAAGAAGTAGGTGGAATGCCTTCGTGTAAACAACTAGACAATTGAGAATATCGTGAGATGAGTGTGGCACGGTGACCACAGATCAAGGTTGTTTCAGTTCTATTAATCCTGGCGTCTCAGCGCATTGAAACAGCAGCCGGGGGCTTGCTGTGGGGCGCGGCGCCGCACGGAGAGCCGCTCTCCAGGCGAGGTGTTGCGCCATCTCTTGTGGAGTGGCTCATACTGGCTTGGGTTAGCGGTCAGTTCCATTTTCACATTACTTTAACAGCCATCATAAATTTAACAATGACTTATTTCAGTGTCTATAGTTTTCTTATAGGTTTATAAGTTAGTACCATAGGTTCACCTAATGTTGATGTTCACCTAAGAAACTGCCTCTCAAGTGCAACTGCCGGAACATACTTATAGGTATTTGGCGGTAAATTTGATAGTGGTAGTGTATTGAAGCGATGATAGCTCAGTGGTAGTGTGTTCGACTTTGCGTCAAGGGACGTGAGTTCGAATCCAACCACCTACAATGAGCTTGAGCTTTCGGTGAAGGAAAACATCGTGAGGAAACCATAGCATGGTGGTAGGGCTTTTTCTGATGCCCGCCTGGCTAAAAACCACCCTTAAATTGAAAATCTGCCGCCAAATACCAATAGGTGTGTACCGGCAGTTGCACTAGAGAGCCAGTTCCTCCAAAGGGTTTGCGTGTTTACCAACTTGGGCTGTATCGTCACTTAAGACCATATGATATTATGGCCACAACGCTAAGCCTTAACTATAAAAAAATAAAAAGTTAGTTGGGCGGGCATTATAAATAACCCTACCATCATGCTACGGTTTCATCACGATGTTTTCTGTCACCGAAAGCTCAGGCTCATTGCAGGTGGATTTGAACTAACGTCCATTAAGGCGGCGTCCGTACACACTATCAACTGAACCATCATCGCTTCAGACGATGTTCTTCTATTATTTCTATAGTTTCCTTTTTTTTATTAACAGTACACAAGTAATTTTGTAAAAACTAATGTAAATTGTAAATGGATTTATGTCGAATTAGATATTTTGCCTGGAAAACACATTATATATATATATATATATATGTTTAAATGCATATTTTAGTGTATCTACTAATAGTTATGGTGGCTATATTATCATGCTATTATAAAAGTAGTAACAATAGTGGTTTGTATTAAGTAATTCCCCGCACTATGCTTTGTAGTTGTAGTATGTAGAGTAAAGAATTAGTTATAATGTTAAAAGGTATATTTCGTAAAAGACTTGTACAGTAGTAAACAACAATACTGATTCTTTTTCTTAATGCACCCGTAACGTTAGCGAGTGCTTAGTTAGCTAGTGATCTGCTATATTTCAACTGGTCGTGAGTTTTGTTGCATCGTGATTTTATACTAAATGGTATCGAAAAAACTGTTTAGCATGCAAGAGCGCGCTATGCACGTCGGTTTTGTTGTAAGCAGCATTTTTTTTTTATACTTAATGTTTAGCGTTATGGTCATGATCTCAACTGATCTTAAGTGACGATACGGCCCAATTTGGTAGACATGCTGAACTTGTGGAGAAACTGGTTCTCAAGTGCATCTGCCGGAACATACATATTTGGCGGCAGATTTTCAACTTGAGGGTGGTTGCTAACCAGGCGGGCAATGTACGGTAGTCGGACCGTACAGTTGTTAAAAGGTAGTTTGTGAAAGAATTAAAAAAGACATTGCAGGAGTTAGGAGACGATCATTCAATGATTTGAAGTAAATTTTAGAAAGAAATCATTGAAAAAGTTAAATACTCGATCTAATTCAGTTAGGAATCTGGATCTAATTCAGTTTCAGAATGTTGAAAGGAAAAACGTGTATTTGAATAAAACTTTTCTACGACCTATCTACGATTCAAAGCTTTCTTTCCAGCGCTGGTTCCCGTGTCACAACAACGAATATTTTCTTTGTGAAGCTTAACGTGTTTCAGTGTTTGGTTACTTAATTCACCTATGTTTAAATACATCCACTTTTATTATTTCGTCAAATATCTGTACAAATAATGAAACTTAGCATAATACGAGACACATTTATTTACTTTGTGATAACTAATACAATATATTAGGAGTATATATGAATATGTATGTATAAATGAACTTATAAAAACGGATTTTTAAACAATTTTTTTTTGTTGGCTGACACCTAAAAATCTAAGTTTATATAATTTATATTTAGTATATATATTAACTTTTTTAATAGCATAGAAAAGTCTGTACGAACGCATGGCAAGAATGTTTCAAATTATAATACAATATTACGTTCTTCTTGCTCTGAATTTGTTGTTCAATAGCATTTTTACTATAACAGACGATCATAGTCGCAGGTTTCTTCAATAATCATATTCGAGAAATACTAAAGAAGAATAGACCTTTATTCAAACTAAATGTTCAAGTTACAAAAACTGAATCAATGACAACGAAACTTATAGGCTGTTAGTTTGAATTATTCCGTATTGCACGACGTCGGAAAACATACTTAATGTATCAATGCTATTTGTTGGTAAATGATCTATGGGAAATATTATTTGTTTGTTCAGGTTTAATCTGGAGTGAAGTGAAGCAGCTGTGGGACATGGGCCTTCGGGAGTACGTTCATGATATGTGGAACGTGATAGATTTCGTTACGAACTCGCTGTACGTCGCAACTGTTGCACTTAGAATCGTCTCCCACTTTCAGGTTCGTTTTGTAATAATTTTAAACACTAAATACATTTTTTTTATACTTAAGGTTTAGCGTTATAGCCATAATCTCACCTGATCTTAGGTGACGATATGGCCCAAGTTACGCTAAACCTGTGGAGGAACTGGCTCTATTGTGCAGCTGCCGGAACACACCTATTTGGTATTTGACGGCAGGTTTACAACTTGAGGGTGGTAGCTAGCCAGGCGGGCATTAGAAAAAGCCCTACCACCATGCTATGGTTTCCTCACGATGTTTTCCTTCACCGAAAGCTCAAGCTCATTGTAGGTGCTTGGATTCGAACTCACGCCCCTTGACGCGAAGTCGTACACACTACCACTGAGCTATCATCGCTTCAACATTCAAGACAACCGTACCACCTTGAGGTACTGCCAGAGACCTTACGTACGTTAATAAACTAATATGAAAGTTTGTAACAGGTTAAAATATGTAGACTGTGACTCTATATTTATATCTATATTAAAATTATAAAACCAAAAAAAGAGTTAAAAGTTTAAAAGTTTAAAAGAATTATTGAGGTCGGCTTTAGGCTATTTAACATCACGCTATCACCAATAGGAGCAAAGCTGTATTGTAAAAGTTACAAAAACAAGCAAAAATTAAGATATATTTTTTAGTTCTACGTAGTTCTAGTAACAGATATTTGGAAAGTCTTTTAAAAAAACTAAAAACACGCTTTTATTGAAAATCAAACTAAAAAATAGAAAATAATTTTTAATAAATAAGTCAAGAATAGTGTATTTTTTTTAATAAATATAAATTAATAATATTGTAAATAAAAAATAAAAAAATATTTAAAAAAAAGGTCGGTGTCAATAGTTATTAATATTTTATTGACAGATATGAGTAGAAGGATTATCATTTCCATAATATCTTAAAAAGCACCTACGCTTTTTTAAAAATAAAATATAGTATTTTCTTGTTTACACTACTATTGTTAATTTATATTTATAAAAAAATTACACTTTTCTTAATTTAAATTTATTAAAATTTATATTCTATTCTTTACTTTGGTTTTCTATAAAAGCGTGTTTTTTTATAACTATTATTTATATTAGAGCAAAGTTAATCGATAGCTCAATCATCATTAATTACAATAGCTAACAAGGCTCTTCCCTCCAAAATTGTAAATTATTATTTTTGCTTATTTTGTTGAATTAAAATTCTCTTTGGTATTCGAAAATTTGTTAATTTTAGATATATAGGTTAAAGATAATGATTAGAAATTATAATTAACATCAATTCTTGCCTTATGGACTATAGATGAAAGTTATATAAACTAACAAATCTTATTCCGGAAATTAAATTATGGAATAGTCTTATCAAATTAATGTATTATCATCGGTCCTCGATAAGACTACGAAATTTAAATGAAATCTGACCGTTTGAAGTGGGTCAAAATCAAGTCCAAAGGAGTCGGTTACAAACACACACACAAACATACAAGTGAAATTATTATAAAGCGTCTAGAAAATATTTTATTACTAGATTTTACGTGCAGCATTGATCGCGTTATAATTGATTTTGTCATACAAGATCAGATGACGCAATGAAAAGTTTCATACAAAGTTTGTCCCTCTCTTTGCCCCACTTCCTATAAGTTTTTCGCGATAAAAAGTAGCCTATCATCGTGTTCACGTTCCCACCTTTACTACACCAACATTCATCACAATCGATTCAGGGGTTTAGGCGCGAAAACGTAACAAATAAACAAACAAATAAACTTCACACATTTATAATATTAGTGAGAATGGAGATGATAATAGTAGCTTTCTTTCACCTTATTTCTGGTAGGTGAGACGCGAAATGAACATGGGTCTCCAGTGGAATCAACCGCGCGAGAAGTGGGACGCATGGGACCCGATGCTGCTGTCCGAGGGACTGTTCTCCGCCGCGAACATCTTCAGCAGCCTCAAGTTGGTGTACATATTCAGCGTGAACCCTCACCTGGGACCGCTGCAGGTCTCTCTCAGTCGAATGGTTCTCGACATATTGAAGTTCTTTGTCTTAGATATACTTGTGATATTTGCATTTTCCTGTGGTGAGTATTCATTGCTTTTGTTAGATTATATTTACACAGTTATTAATGTATTGTATATGTATATCTGTACAATGGATTGTACAGTAGATACTATAGCTTACTGCCTAAATATATAGACGCAGGATGATAATCTGAGTCGATTAATATTTTTATACATTCATTTTATTATTGCATTTATATCTATTTATGTATTTTAGTATTTCGTGGTGAACATAGACACAAGGTAAAATATAACCTGGTCTGATTAACCCTAAGTAATATTACTAGTGTGAGTTTATTTTTTTACGGTTTCACACTTTTAGTATTTACTCGGTTATCGTGAAATTTTGCATATGTGTGTATATTGTCAGGGTACAGAAAAAGACACAGTATGTGGCATCTAGAAGACAGTATTGTGATAACTTTTACATGGCAAAATCTACATTTACGCGAATAAAGTTAGTTACAAATAATGTATGTTTAAGGTCTTAACCAGCTCCTGTGGTACTACGCGGACATGGAGAAGAAACGCTGTACCATCGGTTCGTCTCCACCAAACGGAACGATCCCAGACCCTGACGCTTGCATCGTTTGGAGGCGATTCGCTAAGTATGTTTACCCTTTAAACCGCTCATTGATTATTTTTTATCACGTTGTATGTTACGCGTAAGAAATAATTCTAACTACGATAAAAACAAAACTATACATTAAAGTAATTTAGCTCAAAGAACCCATACGTTTTAACTCCTTTTAGGATACAGCGATGATAATTTTTGAAGTGTGATACGAAACGTAAAACCTGTTTTACCAAGAAAAGTTATTATGAAAATATTTCATGTAGCTCGATATAACTTATAAAATGCTATTACAATACAATTAAAGATAGGAGTTACTTAATAGCGAAGTGTACGGCGCCAACTATTGAAATAATAAGCACACTTTTTTAAGATCTCTGTGAAAACACAATTCTGCTACTGTCACGTAGACACGCGGCAAACCAAACGGTGTAAGACAGCATACAAGCTGACCGGAACTATACTGAAATAGCCTTGATATAGTTTAAAGTTGGCTCGCACTACCACCTAAAATATAAAACAAAAGGAATACAATCACAATTTAATATACAATTAAGTAACTAAGTTAAATTAATAAATATATGTGCTCCAGATATTAATATATCAATTTAGAGTAATTAAGTATCAAATGTAGTTAGGTTATTTAGAAGAATAAAGGTATCTCTCTCTCGATAATCGATTTAGACGCAGATGAAGCCAATGCTCGTGGTAATATCCCCAACTTTAAAATATGTGTGTGACATCGCGAGCTAAAGAAAATTACATTCTAAAAGAGAGTGGTGTAATCGTGTGACTATTAAAAAAACCCTCTTAAATCTTTATTACAAACAAGGGGATGATATACATCTAGGATGTTCTGTAAAGTGCCGCAGTCGAGGTCCATAAAAACCCTCTTAGTATATCATCACTCATTTTATCCTGTTTTGTATATAAATTGTCGTGGATTCAGTGTACAATGAACTGGAGCCAGACTCCGTTATAATTTACATAATCTGGATCATTACCCAGCTCTTGATAGTCCGTTGTACCGGCTGTAGATGAGCATAATGATACGATATGGGTGTTGGCTCCACGCCATCCCATTTTATTAGCCCCCATTCCACTGTAATATCTGATTATTGTTTACGTTTGCATCCGATGGTGAATTGTTTCGAATATAACATTACGGTCGTGTCGCGTGTGATACGCGCCTTCTCGGAACACAGATAGGATTAAACGTTACACAAACTGACTTTTATACAATAATTTATATTTTCAAGGATATATATATGCGTATAAATGTTTTTAACACGTTTTCTAAATGCGCTGTGGTAATATATTATATGTATGTAGCTCTTAAGTCGTTTACAAAAGTCGTAATGTAATTTGTTTTTAGTTTTGAGAAATTTTCTACTAGGCACCAGCCGCGCTGTTAGTCGACGGGGTACTAGCATTTTTATTACCTATACCAATGAATAAAGTAATCATCATATATAAGATTATAGCTTAGTGGTAGTGTGTACGGATTCCGCGTCAAGGGACGTGACTTCGAATCTACCCACAATGAGCTTGAGCTTTCGGTGAAGGAAAACATCGTTAAGAAACCATAGCATGGTGGTAGGATATTTTCTAAAGCCTGCCTGGCTAGCAATCACCCTCAAGTTGAAAATGCCGCCAAATGCCAATATGTGTGTTCCGGCAGTTGCGCCTGAGAGGCAGTTTCTCCACAGGTTTAGTCTACTAACTTAGGCCGTATCATCACTTAAGATCAGATGAGGTGAGATTATGTATGTATTTAAATATGAAGTTAATGTACAATAGATGATAAAGAACGATTTGGTGATAAAATAGAGAGAAGATATTATTTTATGGACAATAAGGTACGCTAAATCGATGATAGCTCGGTTAGCGGTGTTTACAGACGACGCGTCAAAGGGCGTGAATTCAAATCCTCCTACAATGAGTTTGAGTTTTCAGTGAAGGAAAACATCATGATGAAAAGATAGCATAGCGGTAGCGGTTTTTCAAATTCCCATGAGGATAACTACCACCCTCAAGATGAAAATCTACCGTCAAATACCTATAGCTGTCTTCCGGAAGTTACATTTAACAGCTAGCCCCTTCACTAACTTAGTGTGGGTTTCGCATTGTGTATATATAACAGCAAATGTGGATCAACATTACAGCCTGTTCGAGACGATGCAGACGCTGTTCTGGGCGGCGTTCGGTCTGGTCGATTTGGACTCGTTCGAGCTGGACGGCATCAAGATCTTTACGAGGTTCTGGGGCATGCTGATGTTCGGCACCTATGCTGTCATTAACGTCATCGTTCTCCTGAACCTGCTGATCGCTATGATGAATCATTCCTATCAACTTATATCGGTTCGTTGTTGTTTCAGTATAAGTATAAGTATCTTGAAGCGATGATAGCTCAGTGGTAGTGTGTACGACTTCGCGTCAAGGGACATGAGTTCGAATCCAAGCACCTACAATGAGCTTGAGCCTCCGGTGAGGGAAAACATCGTGAGGAAACCATAGCATGGTGGTAGGGCTTTTTCTAATGCCCGCCTGGGTAGCTACCACCCTCAAGTTGTAAACCTGCTGCCAAATACCAATAGGTGGTTTCCGGCAGCTGCACTTGAGAGCCAGTTCCTCCACAGGTTTAGCGTGTCTACCAACTTGGGCCGTATCGTCACTTAAGATCAGGTGAGATTATGGTCATAACGCTAAACCGTAAGTATAAAAAAAGACTTCATTTGTATGGTTTCACCAAATGTTAAGACCTAGTTTTCTACTTTATGGATATTATATTATTACGCTAGGCGGAACCGCTACTATAAATATTGACCACGTTATCATAATGTATAAGGAATTTAATTTACATACTAAGAAACCTTACGTATTGTAGAATTAAAGGTTCCTGTTCAATAAAAAAATATTCAAAACTAAATTTTACTAGCGGCTTCGGTCGCGTTAATATTGAATTTGTGAAACAAATCGGATGACGCAATTAAAAGCTTCATATAAATTATAACCCTCTCTTTACCCCACTTCCAGTACGTTTTTCACCGTCTCCAGGTTCCCATCTGTCTCTGTGCCAAAATTCATCGCATTCGGTTCAATGGTTTAAGCGTGAAAGCGTAACGATCAAACACACTTTCGCATTTATAATATTAGTAAGAATACCAGTTATCTCAGTGTAAGTTTCATTGAAATATCTCCGGTGGATTCAGACTCAATTATAACCTTTTCAAGTTCTACACCGATTATAATTAGCTAAAAGTGTTTATCGTAAATATTTTCTTCCGTTATAGTTTTATTATTTTATGTTAGTCTGTTTTATTATTTTATAATGAAGCACAGTTATTGGGGTGGGTTACTTCAAAATAGCGTTTTAAGAAAAGCACTCTATATATCTTTTTATACTTTTTTTTAGTTTCACTGTGGTTGGTGGTTACTATGTGTCTGGTATAGGCCAGTCCTAATGATATCTAAATTCTGATTTTTACTATTACATACATTTTCTTTACTCACTTGTTCCTTAATTTTCTATAAATTTCCTTATGTAACAACATTACTTCTCTGTCTAATATTGAACCTGTAAATTACACTATTTGTTCGATATAAGTAACTACTAGCCGTCACTCATCTACTACAATGGTCATAGAAAAGTATATCGTAAAAAAACTACTTAGAGACAATATATTCAAAAACTAAGTAATCTAGAACCATCCACGAACGTTTCCGCTCCTAATGATCTTAATCCCAATCTAAGTTAAGTAGTATGAAAGTGATGGGGCCTCAAAGAGTTTTTCTTTCCTTACATATAAATCATATATTAACTGCTTTCGGCCATCCTGGCACCCTTGCGCTCTCTGCCTCGGAGCTGAGTGCCCTCAGCACTCGCCCCAAAAAGTTTGGTGAAACTGTCAAAGCCCCTGAGGCTAACAGTCTACGTTAAGTCGAAAAAAAAAACAACTGAATATTAGTTGGATTTTTGTGTCATTGAGGCAACACTACAATAAGTTATGGCAATAATAATCAATGTAACGTATTTACTCAATAATTTCTTCAGGTTATAATAATGTAGGTATAAGGTTATTTTATACAATAATATACAACTAACACCGGTTAAGTAAGTCTTACTGCAATAAAAAAATCATCTTAGTGTATGTTTCTTAACTGTTAATGTGTTTGGAAATATAAATTTAAAAGAGGCAAGGAAGTGTTCGTATACTATAACATAATTAACAGCTGGTGATCAATTAAACGAGCGAGAAATATTGAATTATTATCGATGGATCTTTGAACAGCAACGTCTTCATCAATCAAACGATCTTTAAAAATAAACAACGTGTCCACGTGTAGCCGATGCATATTGCGTGCGGGCAGCAAACAAAGCTTTTCAAACGGTTTACATGTCTGAAAGCGCCCTGCGTGCTAAATGGTGATTACGGTGGTTAAAATAATAAGTAGTAATCATGACCAGTTTTTCCTATAGACTAACTAGGTTTCAGTCTAGGGCTTCTAGATCAAGAGCGGCCTACGTTCAAGTTCCTAGCAAAACAAAAATAACATTGTTGTAATGTTGTGTAACAGTAAGCACTAAAACACTGGACCGATAAGAAGTAGAAATTCTAAGCTCATGATTAATAAACAAATATAAAAATGTAGTGGTTATGTATATTCTTTTTGTTGTGATCTGGTTTTTTTTTTGCATAAAGTTACATTTTTGGTTTAGTTGTAGACTTAATATTTACACCTTAACTTTAAATGCGAATTATCTATGCGATGAGCAAGGGAAATAGATATTCATATATATAAATAGGTTAGTACCAAAAACTACATGTTTCATTAAATATAAAACATTTTTTACTAACTTAACACGTTATATCTTACACATGAGCCATGAAACAATTAAATGGATATAGAACTTGATCCTTACATATTCATATTGATCCGCGGGTGGAAAACCAAACCATTCGTGGGTCGCTGGTTTAAATCCGGCTGGAAGGACCAAGATGCAAGTGTAAGGATCATGTCCTATATCCTTTCAATTGTTTCGTGGCTCCATAGTACTGAATCACCTTAAATTTAAAATGGGGGTGAAAGGGCCTCATATGTTGAATAGACTCTTTTCGTCAAAATCCGGTTCTTTCTGGTGGTAAGCGGTGTGTGTCTGCAGGAGCGTGCCGACGTCGAGTGGAAGTTCGCTCGCAGCAAGCTGTGGATCAGTTATTTCGAAGAGGGCGGCACCGCGCCTCCGCCCTTCAACGTGATCCCCTCGCCCAAGTCCCTGCTGTATGCGTGGCGCTGGCTGCAGCGCCGCATGTGCGGGCACGCGCGCGCCAAGCGGGAACACATGCGCACCATACGGGTAACCTACCACTATACTCCCATATTTATTTATTTATTATTTACAATTTCGAGCGCAATATAAATATTGCTCAACTGTTTTTTGGTTAATGACCTCAGTTTATTTTAATAAGTAACTGTGTGATTACAATATTTTCTATTGCATTATTCAGCAATCCAAAGTAGTTTATTTAATTTAACATACATATGACTGCTGGATGATCATTGCTGTTTTTTTTATAGTTTAGCATTATAGTCACAGCCTCACCTGATGCTGAGTGACGATGTGACGCAAGATGGTAGACACGCTAAGCCTCTAACACCATGCGAACCACCTCCATGGTTTGATAAAATAGCAATTAAAACGTAACTTTATTAACTTTATGAATATTATCATTCAAATGTTATCACTTAGTTTATTTATATACTTACAAAAACACGTAATTATATTACAATATTGTTACTTTTTTGAAACCATACATTTAGCTATAAAAGTTCTTGTTTTTTTAAACTATTTTTTAATTTTATGCAGCGGAAAGCGAAGCAGGCCAACGAAAGAGATTTCCGGTATCAGGTAAGTCTTTAAATAATATTTTTGATGAGATCTTAGTCTGTCACCTATAGTTTTTAATTTAATTCATAACGTAAGTATTTTACGTTATTTGGTTATTGCGATCAAGAAGAGTGAATCTTAGATGATAATTAGATAAATATTTTTGAATAGCTATAAAAAAAATCTTACAGTGTTTTATGTAATGATGCCTACTTTCACGGCAGCTTTCTTTCAAGTTTCAAGAATAGAAACACGTTCTATCGAGGTGACATTTCACCACCAATTAATAAGAACCAGTTACCATTTAATAAAAAGATGGCTTACAGCAGAATGCATATTAAATGATTACTAGGAATTTGAATACCTCTTGGCAGAAGCCTGGCAAATGCAATATTAGTTCGAGTCTGATAACTTCGGACGGTGACATCTGTTAGTAAAAGTAATATTGATTGATTATTGATGTACAGGCTATAATGAGGAACTTGGTCCGTCGCTACGTGACCGTGCAACAGCGCCGTGCGGAGTGCGGGGGCGTCACCGAGGACGACGTCAACGAGATCAAGCAGGATGTCAGTGCATTCCGCTGCGAGCTGGTCGAGATACTCCGGAACTCCGGCATGAACACCTCCACCGCCAACGCAGGAGCACCAGGTCTGCCTCACTACTGTACGTAGCACCGGTGTTGGGCGTGTCTCATGTTATACTATTGAAATGCGTGTTGCAGGCGGTGGTGGTGGCAAGAAGAACCGACAGAAGGAGCGCAGGCTGATGAAGGGCTTCAACATAGCCCCGGGCGGGTCCCTGGCGCCGGTGGACGAGTTCCTGGCGTCCCTGCACCACGATCACGGCGGCGAGCACGTGGCGCACCACGCGTCGCTGTCGGCGCTGCTGGGCGGCCGCCTGCGCGCCTCGCAGTCCAGCCTGAGCGACGGCACGGGGGGCGCGCTGGCGGCCGCACGCCGCAAGCCCCAGCCGCACAAGCGTCGCTGGGGCACCATCATCGAGGCCGCTCGCGCCGCGCGGGTCTCCCGGCTCATCGGCCGTTCGCGTTCCGAGGACTCCGTCTGCGACCACGCGAGACAGACACCGAGGTAAACGTTTCTATTGCCAATTCTAATAAGTGATTAATAATGTGAGAATGTATTTGAAGTTTTTTATACGTGCAAAACGAATTTCCAGACGCACACACATATAACGTTACAAGGTCTATAGTATAGTGTAAATTTTATGTTGTAATGTGCAGCGGTAGCGATCGGTCAGACTCGGGTAGCGACTCGCAGCGCAGCCCCGAGCGGCAGGGGTCCCGCAGCGGGCCGCTGCACCCGCTCAGTGCGCTCGCGGCGCTCAAGCGCAAACGCAAGAAGTTCTCGGACTCGCGGCGGCAGGACGTGCAGACGCGCGTCACGCCGCCGAACGAGGCCCTGCAGCGCGCGAGCTCGGTGCCGGCGCGGCCCTGCGTGCTGGGCGCTCCGCCCCCGCTGCCGCCGCCGCCCCCGCCCCCGCCGGCGCGCGCGCCCCCGCCCCCGCCCGCGGTCTCGCCCTCCACCACGGCGGAGAGCGTGGGGACGCGCGGCGGCAGCCGGGAGCCGCTGCTCGCCAGCCTCGACGACGAACACAAGGTAAACCACCTACCGACTGTTCTACTTAATACAAAACAATGCTTATGTCTTTTTTGAAAATAAATTACTTATTCTACATATAGTCGATAGCGCAACGAGTATTGGTAAAATTTAAAGGACGCATGGTCGCTATATGAGATAAGAAAAATATAGCACAGCGAAGGAAAAACAGAACTATATTTAGTGTATTTAATACGCAATATAGTCTATTTGCGCGTATCTTTTGTGTCGCCTTTTTAAGAAGTTTCATTACGGTGCTGTACATTTTATTTTTAATTAAAGACTTATTCTCAAGAATGTGCCAATCCTTTTTAGTTGGGCAATTCATTTCCGTATTCCTTCCCCTTCGGGGGATGCGAGCTTTTTCGCGTTCTTGACTAGCCACTAAAACTCACACTGTGCCATTTGTCACCTCCGCGGGTTACGCGTGATTGTGTGTATGCACCTTATCACTCCAACGGCCGGCCCGGCTTAGTGGTAATCGGAACCCAGAGGGTATCGAGCAGGAGTCCGGGACTCTGTTGCTCCCTTGACAGTCTGAGAAGGCAACTGGATGATCTGTGTGACAGGAGGCTTGCGGGCAGTGCGGATACGAGTCAGGCGCGGGAGGGGAGGCGGGTGCCAGCACGGGCAGCGGCGACAGCGGCGGTGCGAGGGTCGACCGGGGCGGGTCGGGCGAGGGGCTCGAGGGCGGCGGGTGTGGGCGGTGCGCGGCTCTGGCGCGGCTGGCGGGGGTGACGCCGCTGCACGGGCACGCGCCGCACCACTCCGCCGGGTGGCTCTAGCGCCGCCGCCAGCGAGCTCACTGAACCCACTGTTCAATGGGTTCTCTCACAGCCACAATACCTTCGATATTAATCTCGAATTATTTTTGAAGAATCACAAATAGTTTTTGAGGACAATTCAACTGATCTTTCAGTTTTCAGTATGTGTGATGTCAATACATTTTACATTTATAGTTTTGGTTTGTCCACAAACACAGTATGTTAATAAATGATTGCTTGTATACGAGCTACTAAAGACGAACAAAAAATAATTAATATAACCATAGAATGGTTTTTATGTTATGTACATTATAAATGATAAATCCTATAGCTAGGTTCAACTTAGAGTTCCCTTTTAAATGTTTGCTAAATATTTGAATCAAAATTAATTAGATATTAAAAAATTCAAGACCATTTCCAGGAATGAGTATAGTATGAGAGCATGAAAGTATTAAATTCCGCTCGGATCTCAGATGCGGATGGATCTCAAGTAGCCATGATGAGACGTAGTAACCCAGGACACGTGAAGCTGGGCTGGTCGTTCTGCGCCCGCACTCGGGGCAATGGCCATGCTGTTCTCTTCCGGGGGTTTAGTAATTTTCATAGTTGATCAAATTCAATGAATTGTATAGTCTCTCTGAGATATCTATCTATACAGATTAACAACGCTCTTAATGAAAGCATGGAGAAGCAGCATTTGGCATTGCAGGAAAAGTGATTTGTATTCAGGAAGTGTTGCAGCCAGTTTTGGACTCCACTTCGTATACTAATTTGTCCTCGTAAATTCTCAGAGCGTTTAAATAAGTATATTTTACTCGATATTATATAGTATAATAAATATATACATATACACGATTTACATATTGTTAGGTCTCTACAGTAGGTAGTTCTTCCTATGACGTTTATCGAAGACATATTATATTGAACACCAATTAGATATGTAGATACAAAGATTTATTCATAAGTAGCAGCTATTAGGTAGCTTATAAACATACGATTGATATAAATATATATTATACTAAGAAGATATTTAGCGGAATATTCACTCGAAGTCCGTTCAATAATAACCAATGAAAATGATATAGTATAATTGAAATTATGAGGTATATTTTAAATGACATTCACATAAAACGTATCTTGAAATTACATAGCACAAAACACGGATTGAAAAACATTTCTCACTAGGAACTTGTATCATATAAACATGCATATTTATGCGTGCACCGTCAATTGTCACATGGTATGAGTATCCTAAAAACATTATAAAGGCAGTGTGTTTGTTTATTTATAAATGCATCAGAGATGTTATACTTTTTTGTTGTAAATATAAAATATATAACTATCTAATAAAAAATGATATTATAGTTAATATTTTTTAAGTAAAGAAATTGCATATCAAATAAGGAGCCTAAAGAAGTATAGCTTGCAACTAACTTCATGGTGTGTTACAAGGTTGCGTCTTAATTCCTTTTCAAGGCAAAAATTTATCATCAAAGACTTCTAGCAACATCCTAAAAGATGTACAACTTCATAAATGGTAGTTAATATATGTAACTGATACTGAACTATACTTATGGAAATTTTATATTTATAACAGAACGCAACAAAGTTTTTAAAAGAAAAAATATATAGTTGTAAATGGCTATCTTTATAAATATATTAATATTAATTTAAAACATACCATTGCTTTAATTTACGCGTTTTCTCGTCAGACAAAATTCAATATTTGATTATCTTAAACATTATTTCCCGGTATATTTGAATATTGTCAATTCAAAATAGTATTCTTAATAAATAAAAAAACAAAGTATATAGATGTTTAATGCAATATTTGTAGACTATAGATTAATTGAAACGCGGATGTCAGTAGATACACTTAAATTAATAAATCTTATTATCGTACACCAACAGATCTAGTCAAAAGTTGAACCGAACTTCAAGGGAATAATCTGTAATAAGTATTTAGTAAATAGTTTTAAGTTAGCGAGTATAATAATGTGTTCCAGAAATGTTTTCCAACAATAAGTTACTGTATTTGCGCACACAAAAATATATATTTATTTATATATATATGTCGTAATAAGTAAGATCGAACAATATAAAACAGGGATATTATGAAGTATTTCTACGTGTTGATGCCGCTGATACTATGTGACCCATTATATCCAATGTCCTCCTGAGACCTAGCTCGAAGCAGTAGCTAGAGTAAAGGCTGATCCGCAGCAGAGTTGCGCTCCACGGTGACTACACAACACTACACATGTCATTGCTATTTCAATATAATTGTATAACAATGAAATTACAATTTTAGCAACTGCGATTTCACGTGTAACAATCAAAAAAATGTTATATAACAAAAGGAATGTACACAATATGATGGCGCATTTTTCTGACTAAATATATGTAGAAGTATCTACGTTTATCATATACCAAATTACACGAATGTATATCCGTAGAACCAAAAATTATTTAATAATTTTTGCCTCTTTTTGTAACTTTTTTAATACAGCTTTGCTCCTATTGGTAATAGTTTGACGTTGAATAGCCTAAAACCTTCCTCTATTATTGCTTTATCAAAAACACTTTTTTTTAATCTAACTGGTTCTAAGACAAGCACGTTCAAAGAGACAAACAAACTTTATAATATTACTGTAGATATCATATTAAATGTCTCCTTCTTACCTTAAATCAACATATTTTCCTCTTCTGATCTTCTTTATCAATAGATCTTTCAGAATTAATCCAGTCTGTCCAAATGTTTTTAGTCTTGTTATGGGGCTTCCACCTGTCTTCCCATATCCCGCTAATCTGGTTGTAATACCCTATTTCATATAGGAGTGATACTAATTCATGCACAATACTCATATAACTGTTTATATTTCATTTCACATGATATAGCAGTGATTAAAATTCCCTTGTACCTAATCGAAAAACCATTAACGAAAATCGGTTATAGATAGCCTTCAAGCTTACTTTATCACTTAATTTCAATTGGATTGTATAGATGCATAGTAGCTATCTGTTTTTTTCTATATTTCTCTTATAATCGCCGATTTTATCTTGCATAAATACAAATAACCTAAGAAATAATGACGTTTTATCGCAGTTGGAATACGATGAGCGTTGTGGAGTAGCAAGCAGCGTCGCTCTCATGCGGTGCTGCCCCCAGACCGGCGCGGCGCGGTAGTAGGCATTCATCTCGTGGCCAGTACCAAACGAAATAATCGTGAAATCATATCAAACAGTTTAGCGTTTTTGTTGATTAAAATGCTATTATTTCTGAAAAATATTTTATATAGTATTTGGAAATCCCTCGTACATCTCATAATAGACATAAAAATAGTAAACTATCTGTCAACCGCCCGCTAAGCTAGGCCTTTTAAATTTCTACCAACCGTAAATTATCAAAATTTATCCTCATATTTAAAGGAATTTACACAAATTCTTAGCAAATTATGCACCTAAATCTTGTCTATTTTTCTAAACCGCATGAAAATCCCTTCAGTAATTTTTGAGTTTATGGCGAAAAGACAGATACACGGAAAAAGGATCTTTATTATTATGTAGTGTTTCAGGTAATCCGATTATACAATTAGTATTAAAATCAATATGTTTCTATGTTGAGGGTAATTTTAAGTTGACTCGATATGATCAGAAATCTGATTTGTAGGCCTTATTATACGTCCATAGTAACAAGAGCTTACGGACTGACAGCTTAATAAATTCGTCACTGTATAGAAATTAAATATTTACTAATTTAAACATATACAATATTTTAAGTTTACAAAAACATACCAGTCGCTACACGGCAAGATATATGAAATTTAACGATACAATTACTTTAATAGTTAATTATGTAGATAAGTTGGGAAGTTGATTAAGAAAACATAAAATTAATTAGATAAAATGAAGGAAGCACAAATGAATGGAGGAGAAATACGTAGCTAAATTTTTCATATTTTTTTTTATATTCTTTAAAATAACAAAGCACTGCTCTACATTACAGAAAAATAGTTATAATATTTTTTGTATTTTTAGTAAATGATATCACTTCAAATAGACGCGTATACATGATCTGATTGATATTTTAAAGGTATAATATATCACGTATTCACAACAGTATCTAGGATTGGACACATTCGGCATTTGTAGGTACACCTCCTACTCCTAGGTCGCCGTTTCTGGTTTTTATGTTATTTCACGTGATAATTGTTAGTAAATATAAATCTAAAAAAACCACCAGACACTGATAGTCATGCCCCTAGCTAAGTTGTATATTGACAATTACTAACGTAATCAAAAACTAAGATAACTTAGCTAGGGGCACTTGTGGCTTGTCATCCGATAATTAGGTAGTCACACGATCCTCTCGTCCTGGCCCGAGCCTGGGCAGTGCGAGAGGAAGTCTGTAAATTGCTTTTTCCATTATGTTAATAAAAAAAGCTAGCATTTACCTATGATTATCGTGGACATTCTGCAAGCCCCCTAGATACTTGAATAATGGATACGCACAACGAATAGTGTAGGTAAAAGGTGTTTTCACAAAACGTATCATTACGTTTAATTGTCCGTGACATGTGTCCATTACGTTAGATTCATTCATTCGTTTGTGCGAGTTTATTTCTAGTTGAAAGGTGGTAGAGCAAGTGCCGGTGCAGCTTACTGTGTATCACCGCGTGCGCCTGCGCCGCGCCGCACACATATCGTCCTTGTATTGTAACGCAGGCTGAAGTGTATTTTTGTATAATTTATCAAAAACTGTAAACCCGTGGCCGAGTACGACTGTTCAATACGTGTTTGTGAACGTTATATCTCCATAGATGACACGAAATACGTTATAAGACCTTACAATATTTCAATTTCATAAAAGTGGGAAGTAACACAAAGATAATGGTTATAAAGGATATCCGTGCGCCGCCACGGGTTTAAAACCCTTATAGATAATAATTTATCGTTCGAATACTGGATACACTGTGTCCAGTATGACCAGAGGCCTTCGATTGTTTAGTTGTCGGTCGCGGCGGCGAGCGCCCGGGCCGCTGAGTGGCGCCCGACATGGGGCAGCCGCGCGGCGCATAATTAATTATATTTTGTAAAGAATTGTTACTTATTTATACATCATATTTGTATATAACGGTGCGAAGTTTAATAAAATAAGCACTACGTAATACAGGGTTCTTTTATTTTAACATTATCCCGAACCGTTCAGCTAAGTCAAATAGATTAGAAGGTGGTAGTCAATACATTATCCAACTTCGAGTATAGTATCCGCTATAATATTGCACTGCTATTTGCCACATTTAAATCGATTCCTTCAAATGAGTGATTTATAGTGACTTACCTCAGAATTATTTGTGTTGTATAGACAGTTATGTAGAAACCACTACCGCATTTATATTTATTTTATGACAGTTTAGCTTGGGCTGCTGCCGGAAAACAAACAAGGATCGTGGGGGTAGTCCCTTACAGAACCGTGTACTTAACGTGTAGGTGTGCATGGATGGTATGCGGTGTGATGATGTACTTTCAGTGATGTAGAGTGTCACTGTATCGCGCGAGCAGAGTCACTTGAGGGCTCCTATCTGGAGGATCGAACCTAGGCTCAAGCGTCTGCAGAGGGAGGCCACGGCGGGTGTGCAGGAGCGAAATATAACCGCTCGGCCTCGGCGGCGAGGGCGGCGGTTACGCGGACACGTACGATTGGTGGAGACGGTAGGCAGAAGTGCATTCAATCTCATTATTTTATCGACGGGATCAGTGAAGCAATTACGTGGCCGGCGCGCGAAACCTTTGGCGTGCGGATTAGCATTGTAGCTCACTGCGTGTACTATTTTGGGGTTGGGATGAACTTGGGCTTTTTCGAAGAATTGCTTTGTAAGGTCTTTGATATATGCATATAAGGACGGAATATCCATATCTTTATGGAGATCTACATTACGGACGTATGGAGGGGCTTGGACGGCTATACGCATGAATCTATTTTGCAGAACTTGTAGTTTGCGAAGGGTGGAGTGCTAAGCGTGAGCGAATACGGGGCAACTGTAGGTAAGTATGGGACGTATGCATACTTTGTATATTGTGAGCTTATGTCTCTGAGTGACATTTTGCTCTTAGAGGAGGTTCGATTGCGTAGTAGAGCCATAGCTGTGGTGGCTTTTTTCTGTACATAATCTATATGTTTGTTAAAGGTGAGATGTTTATCTAAAACTACACCAAGGTATTTAGTTTGGTTAGCTCAGAGGATATTGACACCAAAAAGATGCAATGTTCTTTTTATATTCTTCCTCGCGTGAGGATCGAATATAATAGCCGCGCTTTTGTCTGGGTTTATTCCTATGCGCCATTTGAGGCACCAGGACCCGAACGTAGACACAGCCCTTTGGATGCGGTAGTATAAGTGAATCCTATTCCTGCCTGAGCTGAAGATGACCGTGTCGTCTCCGTAAGAGCCTACTGCGGTGTCGGAGAATTCGGGGATGTCACTTACAAACAGGTTGAAGAGGCAAGGGGCTAGGATAGAACCTTGCGGGACCCCTGATCTTATTGAATGTGGTGAGGATAGAGTTCCGTCCGCTTTATAGCAGAAGGTACGGTCTGATAGGTAAGCGAGGATTATGCAGACTAGTCTGTCCGGGACTTGAAAGAGATTGAGTTTAAATATGAGGCCTTCGTGCCAGACCTTATCGAAAGCTTTGGCTATGTCGAAAAATACGGCAAGCGTGCGCCTAGGACGGCGTGGCTCCGTGAAATTGGAGAGAATATGATCCGTGAGGCGGAGCACTTGGTGGGTACACGAGTGCTTCGGTCGAAAGCCGAATTGCTCGTGTGGTAAGAGACATTTCTCTGAGACAATGGATTGAAGTCGGTTCAGAAGGAGCCGCTCGTATATTTTACCTAACGTATTCAGGAGGCTAATTGGGCGGTAGCTTTCTGGGAGAGATGCCTTTTTCCCGGATTTGCGGATACCTATTACGTTGCCTTTTTCCAAGCGGCTGGAAAATGGCAGTGAATTATGGCCGCATTGAAGATACAGACCAGAAGAGCTATAAGTTTATCAGGGAGAAGTTTTAGGGCTTCGTTCCTGATTCCATCAGGACCAGGGGCTTTCCTTGGCTTAAGGCGTTTTATGATCGCGACAACTTCGTCATTTGTGACCGGGTCTAAATTTTCAACTGGTGGAGTCTCTCTTATTGATTGAATTGTTCGATTGACCCTCCCGATGTGTCCGGGATCTATGGTATGATATTCATAGGAATTGGGAGAACACTGTTGTTCGAGAGTGGTAGCGAGGTACTCTGCCTTGTCTATACTTTCGAAGGCGGGCAGATTGCCGGTGCCTCTATCCAGCGGTGGCATTGAGGACGAGTAGCTGCTCTTTTGTTTACGGACAAGATCCCAGAAAGCAAGATGAGATGGTTTGATTTCCTCTAAAAGAGTGTCCCATCTTTGACCGCGGAGTTCGGAGATACGAGTTTTAACTAATCGTTGTAAGTTACGTAGCCGTACGCGATTTTCCTCCGTCGGATAAGAATCATGGTCGCGAGTCGCGGCGTTTTTTTCCGTGATCAGTCTTCGAATGTCATCAGGGAGTATAAAGCGGCGATCGTTTGCCGCCCTTACCTCTTTCGAGGTTTCGCTGATGGCATTCTGGAGGTGACCGACCAGGGAATCAATTGCCATATCGGCATCGGTCACAGACTTTATCTCGTCGGGGATCCTATCTAAAAAAGGGGAGGAGAGATTATTTGAGAGATAGTGTTTGAGCTTTGGATAGTCAGCCACTTTGACTGAAGCAGGTGTGTGGTCACCCGGGTGACCTAGTTGCAAAACTACTGGGCGGTGATCGGAATCTAGTTCATGTACGACATCGATTTGTAGTATCTGAAGCGCGATCCCTTTTAAAATAGCTATGTCTAAATTCGAAGGGCGGCAGTTAGGTTGATAATGAGTTGGCTCAGAAGGAGCAATTACGTCGAACGTAAGCGTATTTTCTAGCCAGTATAGAGTCCTACCATTAGTGGTACTACGCGGGTTGTTGTATTGAATGTGCCCGCTGTTTAGATCGCCAGCCACTATAACAGAGTCACCGAGCGCGAAGAGCGTCTCCAGATCCGACTGGAGGAGAGTTTTATTAGGCGAAAGGTACGCGGAAACGATAAAGATAGTGGGATGACCGGTCATAGCCACTCTACACACCGAGACTTCTAAATTTGTAAGTTCGGGAGGATCTATTGGCATGCAGTACAGTGACTTTCTATAGTATATGAGCGTGCCGCCGCCTCTTACGCCGATACGATCATTTCTTACTATCTTGTAGTTCGCAATCGCGGGATTGCGAACGCTCGGTTTTAAAAGAGTTTCTTGTGCTAGAAACACGTCTATTTGCCGCTCCTTAAGGAAGCTAGCTATCAAGTCGCGTTGGGGTTTTAGGTTGCGCGCGTTAAAAAAGGACAAAGATAGGCCTCGGGGTCTAATCTTATCCTCCACTGCGAGTTTAATTAGGAGAAGCGCGGATAAGGCGTTGCATGGTCCTTGCAATGCCTGGGAAGCACTTAATGGCTTTTAGACGTCCAAAATCCTGACTAGCGCTAATCATGTCGTCGAACGCAATGATATCATCTACGGAGTGTTCTTCTAGTAGTTCGGCGAGCCAGTCGATGCCTTTGAAACCAGTAGAAGGGCCGGCCGCGGTGAGTTTCGCGGGTTTAGCCTTCGGAGGCTGCTGATTGGTGGTCCACGCGTTGGTCGGAGCTAGTGTGGGTCTTTGGGGAGAAGATGGGTTCGCAGAAGTGACCCGCGCTGACTTACCCAGGCTCGGGAAATCCTGATTAGACATGAGTGGCGGCGGTGCGGTACGTGCAGCCGTTGTTTGCGCTGAGGGCGCCTGATTAAAGAAACGCGTGTGTCTTGTGCGTGGAGCGCGTTCACACCCGCGATAGTTCGCGGGGTACCCGGCTTTACCGCATAAGACGCAGCTCGGTGGATTTGGAGAGTCACGGGTGCGAGAACACTCCTCAGTGGAGTGGTTTTCTAAACATTTGACACAACGCGGGTTGATAAAGCAGTTGCGAGCGGAGTGGCCGTATGCTTGACAGTTATGGCATTGAGTGGGGGTATGCCTCTTATGGGGGATCTCTACAACTATGCCGGAGAGGCCGGAGACGGATTAGAGGGAGAAAATTTCGTTCCCTTCCTCGGATCGGTCCAAAGTGACTAGAACTAGGGCGTATAGTTTTTTTGTTATATTATGGTACATTCGATGTACCTCATGGACCGGGAAGTTTTGCTCCTTAAGGGAGGCTAGGATTAGCTCCTCGGGGAGCTCTTTAGGAACGCGCCTAAGAACGACGCGCAGAAGACACTCTTCTTCAGTTGTGTAGGTATAGAACTGGTGTTTTCCTTCATGGAGAAAGGCCGTTAAATTCTTATAATCTGTAATAGACGGGACTTTAACCTGAATCCCTGAAGGGGTGCTGGTGGCTCTAGTGTATGCAATTTTCCTTGAGTTGAGCTGGGCCGAGATGCTGACCCAGGAAGCCTTATCGCAGATCGTAACGGTGGGTGGTGGGCTTACCGCTTTCTCAGTCGAGCTAGCAGATGTGGGAGGTTGGATCATTGGGATATTAACGTTCACGGATGCAGTAGGGACGCGCCTTGTGTTTGTGGTAGCAGTTTCAACTGTTGAGGGTGATAGCACCCTCTTGTTCTTGGCCTTGGTGACTGATTATAAAGTCGGCTTCAGGATTGCTTTCAGCTTCCAAATCGAGATTCCTCATTTCAGCCTCGTTTTCGGGGGTCGGGTCGGGGGATAATAGCGAGAAAGAGTTCACCGTGGGTATTGGCGGTGGTGCGTACGATATTTGCTCCTCGAAAGGACGAGGCGCAAGCGTGGGGGTGTGGGTCGTTGAAGGCGACTGTGTACGTGCTATGTTGACAGCAGGTGCCTGCGAGTGAATTAACACAGGCGAGCGGAATCGGGAGCGCGAGTGTGGAGATGCTGGGCGACGCACTGATGCTGTCGCTGCGGTAGATGGGGTGCGGAGGGGTAGTAATTTGGACGGGGGGGACGCTGGTCGAGCACGAGTTGGTGCATTCGCCGCGGTCGGTGGGATGCGAACGCGTTGGACCGGTTGGGAGGCGAGGAACGCCTTGAGCAAGTCTGGTTGCTCTCTACCTATGAAGGCACGTAGCCTTAAATATAAATCTTCCGGACGATTGGCCATGGTCCGGATGTAAGGCTTGGGATGAGAAAATTTGCTCGTAAGCCTAGGTGAAACCTCCCTGCCGAAAGGGCAGGGGAGCACGGTTAGCACTAATGAACTATCCCAAGTTCGGAGAAATATCATTTAAATACAATCTACTGCACATGCAAAATCAGAAAGAGAAAGGAAAAAAGAAAAAAAACAATAATAATATCTATGGGCTGGCCTGTAATAAAAGGCTTAAGGGAAAGTAAGTTTTACCTTTGTTGGTAGCCGGTGACCGGCGTACTTACAGTGTCGGCACTTTAATCACTGCACTAAATTCACAATGACGAAAAGCAATACTTGGAATTCGCAATAATAAACTAAGATATCTCTCAATATAAACTTGACACGATAACCAAACAATAGGTTGAGATTAACAAAGGACTAATTATCGGTAACACGAACTGGAATGTCGGCAACAATAGACGGATTATTGCCGATAAAACGTAAGAACAGCATAAAGAAACAATAGGCAGCGCGATCGGTTTCGAGAACAATCAACGAGAGCTCACGGACACGTCCGTTCACGACCGCGGTTGAAATCGAACTTTTTGAAAATGTTTTTTCTATTTAGTACTTTCTATAAAACAATGCAATATGCAATGGGTGGGACAATTTTTAAAGGTAATTTTGGGTTGGAATTTTGTTTTATAGGAAAACATAGATGGTATCATATAGGGTTACCATT
The DNA here is from genome assembly GCA_039707435.1 of Actias luna. Classification (NCBI taxonomy): domain Eukaryota; kingdom Metazoa; phylum Arthropoda; class Insecta; order Lepidoptera; family Saturniidae; genus Actias; species Actias luna. The sequence continues at coordinate 18,203,187 of JAZHAC010000034.1, read as the reverse complement.
TTTGTAGTAAAAACGGAGTATAACATAAATCATTTATATTTTCAATTGTATTATAACCTAGACATTTAATTTATAAATATTATTATGTATTAAAAAAGTAAATATAACAAAGTACATTATGAATGTTGGTAACTATGATGACACACATGTTTAATAGTAAAATGAAGTCATTTTTTATTGGCAACACAAGGTTTTGTGGCGTCTAGAAAAAAATCATCTTATTAATATAGGGGCCGTTGAAGTATTACGTAACGCAGTTTATGACCCCACCTCTCTACCCCACCGTAACGCGCCGTAACATTTTTCTGTAGCCTTCCCGCTCAAACGTTACGTAACATTCAAGCGAGCATTTTTACCTAAAAGTCATAATTAAGTTTTAAAATAAAATAATTAGCGATTAGAAATCATCCAGGAACGACGTAGACCTTGGCAAATTTTAATAATCTAGCTTTTATATCGATAACAATAATAAAACGATGTTACGAAACGCGTCGCCCGGCCTCGTAACGCATCGTAACGCTTTACAATTCCCTCCCACAATAATTGCGTTACGCAACACTCGGACGGTCTAAACGGTGGAGTGTCGTAGAATAGAAGACAGGAGACGATGTGAAGGTATCGAGTAGAGTGGGTCAGACCGCGGCGGGGTCGAGCGGGGTGTAGTGGGTGGCGGGGGGCGCGCGCACGGCGAGGCGCAGGGCGGCCCCGCGCTCCCCCGCCCCCACGGCGAGGCGCACGCTGGCCCCGCGCGGCAGCAGCCCCCGCTCCCCCGCGAGCGCGAGCTGGCTGAGCACGCGCCGCTCCACCTCGTGCTTGATGGACCGCGCCCCGTAGTGCACGTCGTACCTGCGCACGCGCACACGCGCCCTACATGACCCGACAACGCTATGCCCCCCCCCCCCCCCCTTTCATCTGTTCTTAAAGTCAAATCTTCTCCTCTGATATAATTTATTTAAAATAGTGAGTATCAAAATTAACGTGAGCAAAGTCGCGGTTAAAAGTTAGTATTTGTATATGTCGAAAACGATGATAGCCTAGTGGGAACGTGCACGGACGCCGCGTAAAAGGACGTCAGTTCGAATCTATCTGCAATGCGTTCGAGCTTGTGGTAAGGGAAAATCATCGTGGAGAAACCATAGAACGGTGGTAGGGCTTTCTCTAGCTATCATTCTCATGTTAGGAATCAGCTGTGAAGTACCAATAGGTGTATTACAGTAGTTGCACTTGGAAGCCAGTTCCTCTAAAGATTAGCGTGTTCATCAACCTGAACAGTATCGCGCACATAAATTCAGGTGAGATTACTGTCACAATGTTATTATGCCATAGGCGATGGTAACCGTTTGCCGTCAAGACGGATCTGTTATACCCGTAATATATGAGGATTAATGCCGTTCAAACATCACTCCAAGTCTGCACAGTCATCATAATAATATCAAGTTCTGAGCACTAGGCAATTGGGCTGCCAATTTACACCGATATCTTAGAAAGAGCGGTTGCCTTAATAATTGGGTTATAACATAAGTTCTATTCAAATAGTCAAGTCTATTTCTATTACACCGCGTGTGAATTAAATGAAGTTCCTTTTTTTTAACCCATTTTTATACCACGAGGTAACAGATCTATAACATAACAGTCTATCTATTTGAGGAAAGTAATTTTGACGTTCATAACCACCTTCTTAGGGCCTAAATTGAATAAAGATATTTGATTTAAAAAGAAAATGCAAAGCGAATAACCCGTCAGCCAGCACGCCCAGCACGCCGTCCTCCCAGTGCAGATGCAGGCGGTGCCGCGCGCGCGCACGAGTCGCCCACAGCACCAGCTCGCGCTGCACCAGCGCCAGCAGCTCCGCGCGCGAGAACGGCAGGAAGTACACGATCTCGTTGATGCGCCCGAGGAACTCGTCCCGCCCGAACTGGCGCTTCAGGATCGGCCGCACCACCTTGTCCTTGAACTGCCTCGACACCTGCAGCGCCTCCTCCTCCGCCGCCTCCTCCTCCCCCTCCGCCACCTCCTCCCCCTCCGCCACCACCTCCCCCTCCGCCATCTCGCTGCTGCTCTCCGCTGCGGTGTGCCAGGTCGTTGGGGTGAAGCGATTTCAAACCACCACATACATATATAACACCTAATAACGTACTACATACAGGTAATATCAATGGACGTGAGTTCGAAACCACCTACAATGAACTTGAGCTTTTGGTGAGGGAAAACATTACGGTACTCAAATCGAGCGCATACTACTGTTGGGGCTAGTCGAAACCCTGACATCGAACTTTGGACATCGCCAAGAATTTCCAGTACGTGTGGTGTTAGCGCAGTTTATTTAACAAGTGCTGGAAGTCCGCGGAAAAGGGTCCACCATTGACCCATTTAAAATTAAGAATGACTGTATAACTTTAGTTAAATATTTTAGTACCTACATAATGTAACACATTACTAATTAACACGTAAAGTATTTTGTATCACATTCCATTGTCAATCTTAGTGCCCCAGAGCATGTTCGGTCTAAGCAAACCGAACAGGGTCTTGGGGGTAAAGTATTTGTATCCCATTCCACTGTCAATCTTAGTGCCCCAGAGTATGTTCGGTCTAAGCAAACCGAACACGGTCTTGGGGGTAAAGTATTTGTATCCCATTCCACTGTCAATCTTAGTGCCCCAGAGTATGTTCGGTCTAAGCAAATCGAACAGGGTCTTGGGGGTAAAATATTTGTATCCCATTCCACTGTCAATCTTAGTGCCCCAGAGCATGTTCGGTCAAAGCAAACCGAATACGGTCTTGGGGGTAAAGTATTTGTATCCCATCCCACTGTCAATCTTAGTGCCCCAGAGAATGTTCGGTTTAAGCAAAACGAACAGGGTCTTGGGGGTAAAGTATTTGTATCCCATTCCACTGTCAATCTTAGTGCCCCAGAGCATGTTCGGTCAAAGCAAACCGAATACGGTCTTGGGGGTAAAGTATTTGTATCCCATTCCACTGTCAATCTTAGTGCCCCAGAGCATGTTCGTTCTATGCAAATCGAACAGGGTCTTGGGGGTAAAATATTTGTATCACATTCCACTGTCAATCTTAGTGCCCCAGAGCATGTTCGGTCTAAGCAAACCGAACACGGTCTTGGGGGTAAAGTATTTGTATCCCATTCCACTGTCAATCTTAGTGCCCCAGAGCATGTTCGGTCTAAGCAAACCGAACACGGTCTTGGGGGTAAAGTATTTGTATCCCATTCCACTGTCAATCTTAGTGCCCCAGAGCATGTTCGGTCTAAGCAAATCGAACAGGGTCTTGGGGGTAAAATATTTGTATCACATTCCACTGTAAATCTTAGTGCCCCAGAGCATGTTCGGTCTAAGCAAAACGAACAGGGTCTTGGGGGTAACATATTTGTATCACATTCCACTGTCAATCTTAGTGCCCCAGAGCATGTTCGGTCAAAGCAAACCGAACACGATCTTGTGGGTAAAGTATTTGTATCCCATTCCACTGTCAATCTTAGTGCCCCAGAGCATGTTCGGTCTAAGTAAACCGAACAGGGTCTTGGGGGTAAAGTATTTGTATCACATTCCACTGTCAATCTTAGTGCCCCAGAGCATGTTCGGTTTAAGCAAAACGAACAGGGTCTTGGGGGTAAAGTATTTGTATCCCATTCCACTGTCAATCTTAGTGCCCCAGAGCATGTTCGGTCAAAGCAAACCGAATACGGTCTTGGGGGTAAAGTATTTGTATCCCATCCCACTGTCAATCTTAGTGCCCCAGAGAATGTTCGGTTTAAGCAAAACGAAAAGGGTCTTGGGGGTAAAGTATTTGTATCCCATTCCACTGTCAATCTTAGTGCCCCAGAGCATGTTCGGTCAAAGCAAACCGAATACGGTCTTGGGGGTAAAGTATTTGTATCCCATTCCACTGTCAATCTTAGTGCCCCAGAGCATGTTCGTTCTATGCAAATCGAACAGGGTCTTGGGGGTAAAATATTTGTATCACATTCCACTGTCAATCTTAGTGCCCCAGAGCATGTTCGGTCTAAGCAAACCGAACACGGTCTTGGGGGTAAAGTATTTGTATCCCATTCCACTGTCAATCTTAGTGCCCCAGAGCATGTTCGGTCTAAGCAAACCGAACACGGTCTTGGGGGTAAAGTATTTGTATCCCATTCCACTGTCAATCTTAGTGCCCCAGAGCATGTTCGGTCTAAGCAAATCGAACAGGGTCTTGGGGGTAAAATATTTGTATCATATTCCACTGTCAATCTTAGTGCCCCAGAGCATGTTCGGTCTAAGCAAACCGAACAGGGTCTTGGGGGTAAAGTATTTGTATCCCATCCCACTGTCAATCTTAGTGCCCCAGAGAATGTTCGGTCAAAGCAAACCGAACACTGTCTTGGGGGTAAAGTGCTCAGATGACGGAAACTATCGGACGTACTGTCGACAGGCGCTACGATCAGTCGTACAACAAAACAACTAACAATATATTATAAAAAACATATAACATTTAATAAAATTACTTGTAAACAATTGGTGTCTTAATAAATAATTCACTGCCGGCCTAACCAGAACAGGTAGGACTATTTCTAATTACCAAAGGTGTGCTATCACTCACAAATTGAAAATCTGCCATGAAATACCAATAGGTGTATACCAGCTTATGGACTTGAGAACCACTTCCACTACTCTGAACCACACCATCTTCCAACATCAAATGAAACTGTATCCATGGCTAAACCTATTAACCAGGAATCAGCAACATGTGGCTCTTGTGTTACCGTTCAGTAAATGAGTCTAATATAAATACTGTCCACTCCAAATACCCAATTATCCCCCCATTCTATAACATTTATTAACATTAAATACAAGTGTCGTCTATTTGTACTAAATTTTTACATTATGTGATCTCTGCCTGCTAAAGGATTGCCGATCACTGCTATAAACCATAGTAAACTAATTATATAATATAGTAAAATGACATTAGGTTTTGGTCTAGCTAGTTTACCTGGTGCTGAGTGTTTAGTGTCGGTGGGGGCGGCTGGGGCGGCTGGGGCGGGCGGAGCCCTAGCGCGCAGGGCGGCGCGCGCCTCCGCCTCGCGTCGCAGCTGGAGGCCGTACTGCGCGATCTCGTCCGCCGCCAGGTTCGATGTCATCACGAAAATCGCGTTCTTGCACTCTATCAGTTTCCCTTTACCGTCAGTCAGACGTCCCTAAACAAAACTTCATTTATTTAAAACTTTTTTTTTTTTTTTTTGTTTTTTTATACTTAAGGTTTAGCGTTATGGCCATGATCTCACCTGATCTTAAGTGACGATACGGCCCAAGTTGGTAGACACGCTAAACCTGTGGAGGAACTGGCTCTCAAGTGCTGCTGCCGGAACACACCTATTGGTATTTGGCGGCAGGTTCACAACTAGAGGGTGGTAGCTACCCAGGCGGGCATCAGAAAAAGCCCTACCACCATGCTATGGTTTCCTCACGATGTTTTCCTTCACCGAAAGCTCAAGCTCATTGTAGGTGCCTGGGTTCGAACCCACGTCCCTTGACGCGAAGTCGTGCACACTACCACTGAGCTATCATCGCTTCAAGGTTTTGCCATGTAGCAGATAAATAAATGTCTTGTTTATTGGGTACTATGGAGTGGAGGAATACTGCAATTGATTCTCAGCGGATGACAATCACCATGTAAATGTCAAAAATTGGTCACAATAACTCTTGTTTGGTGCGTCAGGATTTGTTAGTGTTTCAGGGTCTGCGAGTGATTACTTAGCCATATAAAGGCTCCACAGCAAGGACTTGTGGTGAACTCTAAGACTCAAGTATAGTTGTGTTACTTTCATATTGCAGTTAATATTAGTAATAGATACATCCCGATAGTGAAGTGTAGTGACCTCATCGAAGAGTTGGAGCAGCACAGTGAGCACGTCGGGATGCGCCTTGTCCACCTCGTCGAACAGCACCACCGCGTCAGCTCGCCGCGCCAGCGCGCGCGTCAGCTGCCCCCCCTCCTCGTGACCCACGTACCCTGGGGGGGCGCCTATCAGCTTCGCCACCTCATGCTTCTCCTGTAAATCAGTGCTAGGTGTTACGGCTATTGCGATGAATTCATTTCAGTATCAAAGCCAACAGGCGGTTTTTTTTTTTCATAGCTAACACTTAGCGTTATGCCCATAATCTCATTTTTTTTTTATAGTTAAGGTTTAGTGTTATGGCCATAATATCACCTGATCTTAAGTAACGATATGGCTCAAGTTGGTAGATATGATAAACCTGTGGAGGAACTGGCTCTCAAGTACAGCTGCCGGAACACACCTATTGGTATTTGATGACAGGTTTACAACTTAAAGGTTGTAGCTACCCAGGCGGGAATTATGAAAAGCCCTACCACCATGCGAAAATACCTGTTTTTAAGTGATGATACAGTCTAAGTGAGTTGACACGTTAGACTTTTAGAAGAACTGGCTCTCAACTGCAACTGCCGGAACATACTTATTGGTATTTGGCGGCAAATTTTCAACCTGAGGGTGGTAGCTACACACTACCATATCGCTTTAAAATCGCTATTTACCTGGTATTCAGACATGTCGAGACGGATAAAAGCGGCAGGATCGTCCCGGTGTATGTATCGCGCCAGCTGCTTCGCCAGCTCCGTCTTGCCGATGCCGGAGCTGCCGAGGAAGAGGAAGACGAGCGGGTGCTCCTCGTCCGCCCAACCGTTCTCCTTGCGTCGCACCGCCGCGGCCACCGTGTCGATGGCGGCGCGCTGCCCCACCATGTGCTGGCGGAGCCGCCGCTCCAGCGGGAAGCGACGCCGCTCCTCCGCCGCCGCCGCCTCCGCCGCCTCCTCCCAGCGGCGCGCGCCCTCCGCTATGACGTCACGCGCGGGCGACCCCTCCCGTGCGTACTGCAGCGCGCGCCGCCCGCCCTGCTCGCGGGCCGTGGGGTCCGCGCCGCCCTCCAGCAGCAGTCGGGCCGCGGCCGCCGAGTCGGCCAGGGCGGCGTAGTGCAGCGCCGTCCAGCCCAGGAAGGACGCGCGCGCGTTCATCGTCCCGCAGAACTCTTCCTCGCGACGCTGCAACGCTTCCAGGGGATGCAGGCCTGATGCCGCCCCTGCCGCCGTCGCACCCGCATATTGCTCCTGAAAACAAACCGTAACAACTATCTAAGTCCATTGTATAACAAAGGGGAATCCTGAACAGTTTCCGAAACCTGTAGCATGAATGTAACAGTAGAAGACCCCTTTCCAACACACATCTACATTCACCTTTATTACTCATGTTTTCCTCCCTGCCCAAATAAATCTTATTGGAGCCTTTTAGGATGGCTTTCGAGACACATTCTAATGTAGAACTTACTGAAGGCCTAGCCAAGCCAAAATCTTTTAGTAAATTATAGGGAGACTTTGCTGATATATGCTCACAAGTTGACCAAGTACAAATTAACTATGTATCCATTTTTGTTCAGGTCCTTTAGTATCTTACAGTTAATTTGATTTCACAGCATATTTTTTGTATATTATTTCCCATAGCACAGTGAGCTCAATCAGTGCTATATGTTTTGATGTTGTAGAGAAAATGAATAAGTCCAGTTTGCAAGTCAAAGCCTCAATATCCTCTGGGATTTTATAAGGGTTCTCATTAGTATCCATTAAAGTAATGCACCAAAGATTGAGGACAGCTATTAACAAGATTTTCAAGTGTATATAGATGTATAACCTGTAGATTAGGATTGGCTCCAAGGCGAAGGAGTTCACTGATAATTTCAGGTTGGTTATTTGCAGCAGCCACCATCAGAGCTGTCCATCCAAGTAAATGTCTCCTGTCTGCCACTCCATCATCATCTTTTTTATTTTTACGGTTCCCTTGGCTGGCTCTTGCTAATTCCATTTGCCTTAAATAGTATAAAAAGTGTGATTTTAAATAATACTTTTATACATAAATATATAAAAGTTTGTTTTATAAATAAGTAATTTGCATGTTATGGCAGTAGTTTGCATACTAATAACTGCATTATAATTGTTCTATATAAATTATGATTTCACTAAATAAAACTTATTGCAAATTTATATAAGGGATGTTAAAAAGTTCCACAACTGTAACAGAAACAATCACATATCCAAAATAAAAAATAAACAAACCATAACTGAATCCGATATAAAAGTTTCAAACAATATTAAATATTGATAGGGATCAATTAAAACACAGTATAACAAGTTTTTACAACCAAGACAATAGTACATATTAGCAGCACTCATCTTTATTATACTTATATTTTTTCATGTTTGATTAATAATTTCTAAAGTATATAGAGTATATTAATAAACTAGCTATAACAAGCTTTTATAAAGCCAATTATTTTTTCTACAATTGCATGAAATGTTAACCCAGAAATTAAGTTAATCATTACATACTTAAATTTTTCATTTAATGTTTCTTATTTCCTTATTTAATATTCATAACTGAAACTATCCAAAATTATCTAAAACTTGTATAATATTATTAGGATATTCCATATCATTAACCAGAGCTGAAATTTCATATCCACAACATCCCTAATTAATAGTTTACTGGATTCATATAGTATCTATTAAGCACTTTCTGCCTGTACTAATGTATTTATCACTTAAAAATAATCATACTTGCGTAATTCTTGAACATTTCCCATTTGAGCTGCCTTAAAGAAACGCTTCTCTGTAAAATGAAATACATAATGTGCTGTATTTTATAATATTAAAACTACAACTTATCAAATAAAATACTGTTTTTATTAATAGCATAAAAGTAACTCTACTATGTAAATAATAGTTTACCAGGTAAGTATTTACATGTGGTTTATGATCTTGTTAATTTTTTTGCACATATAACATTTAATATAAAATATTTAAAAATAGTTTATTTTATTATTCGTGTTTTTTGTGAACATGCAATATTCCTAGTATCTTAAGCAATCAAATTGTTATAAACTACTTAACTAACATACCATTAAACATATGATCGGCTGCAAGTAGTGCAAGCCCTAGGGAACCTAATCCAGCAACGATGTGGGCTTTTGAATGTTTTTGATCAGATTGTCGATCACCAGCTGGAGGTGCGCGCCGAACAACTACTCCCACCAGACGCATTGTATGCCGTATGGCACGGCTATAGCAAGTAGCTGGTCTTAATGCTGACATCTTGAAACTGTACGGAGACCTTTTTAATAGATCAATTAACAAACTGAAATTAGCGCATTGAAAAAAGCATTACAGTCATGACTATAAATTTTATATACACTTTTTTTTCATATATATATTTACGAAAGCTTCAAATTTCCATGTTTCTAGTAATTTCTTAATGTCTTCTAGAAGATACTGGAGTATCTTATAGGTATATTAGGACTTATCGAATCAAATTTTCCTTTCATAATATGTCAATGTCAGTTTCTATTTACGAACACAGTGTATAAATGTTACATTTATATCTACAGACTATTCGAACCGATAATATAGCTCCTCATTAATGCACGTGAGTTTGAATCCTTCTATAATCTAAAACATCGTGAGGAAATGATACGGTCTTTTCTAATGCCCAACTGGCTAGCTACCTTCCTCGAGTTGAAAGTCTGCCAACAAATACCTATAGGTGTGTTTCGGCAGTTGCATTGGAGTGCCAGTCCCTCCACTAGACTTAGCATTTTCATTGTCTTGAGACATATTTTCACTTAATATCAGTTGCAATTGTGATTAAAATGCTAAAACTACAAAATTTTAAAAAAGAAAGAGATAGTCAAAGTCGGATAGGCCTGCCTCTAGCTTCTAAGATATTTGTTATTGCGTATTTTAATTTTCCTAATCTCAAATGTTGATAATTAAATATTGTACCCTTTCTCTTTAAATAAACAGAATTAATCAATTAACATTGAGAACCACTTGGGAGTCCTCAAACTAAAAGTTAGATTTGTTATTTCTATTTACAAAACCTTCATCTAACCTTTGCATGGTAGTAGGGCTTTTTCGAATGTCGGCCTGGCTAGCTACCACCATCAAGTTGTAAACCTGCCGCCAAATACTAATAAGTGTGTTCTGACAGCTGCATTTGAGAACCAGTTCCGCCACAGGTTTAGCGTGTCTGCCAACTTGGGCCGTATCGTCACTTAAGATCAGGTGAGATAATGGCAATTTTTTTTTTTTTTTTTGTGGGGAAATGCATTAACGCATACCCTCCCAGCCCGGGGGGACTGGGAAGGTTATGTGGGACTCACCCGGCGTTAGTCACCGGGAATACCCACTAAAACCCCACGGCCGTCTGTCGCCTTCCTGGGGCAACGCGGGGTCGTGCGTGCAATCACCGCGGAGATAATGGCCATACGCCAACGCTTAAGTATAAAAAAATATCTGATAATACTGAAGTTGTTATGCAACTTATATTTCTTTAAATATCGATAAAAATTTCACTTACATAATTATTATATAAAAATTACGTGTTACGTTGTTTGTGCGCGCTGAACTCTTAAACTACTGACCGATTTTCATCATATTTTGCACACTATGTGCAGTTGAATCCAACTTGGGAAATCAGATACTTTTTATATTGGTAAGTGATCATAATGCGATAGATGTCGCTGTAGACGATAGTCAATATGATTGATTACTCCAAAAGATAGAGCAAGGTCTGTCCGGTCAGCAATTATTTTATAATTTTCTATTGAATTTTACAAATTCCATCTGGCAACATTACATGCTGTATGCTAGTGATAGATTGATGGTATTAGATTTCGCGAAAACAGCAGTAATCAAAAAATGGTGGGGTTTTTGAATGAATAAAACCGTATATTATTATTTTTAATGTTTATATTTACTCCCCGTTCTGGGTAATATGTGCCTTGGTCATATTAAAGATAGTTTGTTTATAATAACCCACCTTGCTCGGCATGTGTTGACATTTATTCGTGTTTGTTTGGCTGAAGTTTTGTGTTGGTTCTATCGGAAAAATGGCTTTGGGATTGGGAGGATGCACGTTCCTGAAAAGCGCTACTATCTTAGAACAGTTGTTGGAAGAGATCAATTTCCAGAGGAGAAAGGAGATGCGTCAACTCATGAAAGATGGTAAGCCGCTTTTTACTCTGATTGTCTTCGCTGCTTCTATTTCCTTTATAAGATACTTCATAGCATACCTGCAGCTGCATTGGCATGCAACCATTTATGGTTTTCTTACAATAATGAAAATTATAAAAACCACTTCAGGTATCACTAACATTTTATTCATACAGGAATCTAACTGGAATAATTGATGTAAACAAAGGTATCTTCCTCTTTATCCTAATATAATTAGAAAAAATTATAATCATTGAGGTAATGAATTTTTAAGTGTTAGATTTAAATGTGCTTGAACTATCTAAACATATATTTAAAAAATTAAGTAGCAGTACTTCTTGAAAGAGTGTGTTCGGTTATACTGGCTATACTCAGGCAAATCTCATCTCAGTCAAGAGTATCATTTAGTAATCTCAGTTTGGGAGGTTGGTTTTGTTAAAGTGGGATATAAATTATAGTAGTCACTGAAGTGATGATAGCTCAGTGGTAGTGTGTACGGCTTTGCGTCAAGGGACTTGTGTTCAAATCCAAGCACCTACAATGAGCTTGAGCCTTCGGTGAAGGAAAACATCTTGAGGAAACCATAGCATGGTGGTAAGGCTTTTTATAATGCCGGCCTGGGTAGCTACCACCCTCAAGTTGTAAACCTGCCGCCAAATATCAATAGGTGTATTCCGGAAGCTGCACTTGAGAGCCAGTTCCTCCACAGGCTTTAGCATGTCTACCAACTTGGGCCGTATCGTCACTTAAGATCTTTATTAACAATTATAAATTTAAGTGTCCTTACAAAAGACTTAACTAATTTGGTTGATTAATTAATTTGGTTCTAATTAAAACATTATTGTTTTAATAATTCCGTAACCTTCATCTAATGAAAGAAAAAATATATGTATTTATATATTTAATAACTAAAGGGTAGGTAGAGCTACAAAGGGAAGTAAAAACGAATCAGCATTAAAATAAACAAGTAAAATAGGAAAAGAAAATATAAGAAAAACTTTACAGTTAATATCAGTGTATCTAAAAAGCTCAATAATAAATAAAACAGTATAAAAAAGTAAACAGTATGTTAAGCTATTAGCCTAAGGTGTTACTAGAATTTCAATTTTGCCTTACTTTAAGATAGAGAGAACAAACATTTTAGAATATCAGTTACCTACTTATTCACAGGTGTGTCTACTCTATGTGTTCCAGTTTGTTAGTACCCATTTGTGCCTCATTCATAAAGTTTATTCACCTGTGCTCTGTATATTGAGTGACTGGTTCTTATTTGTGTACTATATTTTTCTTTGTTCATTTTTTTACCTACCAATTAAAGTTTACTTACTGAAAGCTATCATATTATGTAAAGTAAAACTGTGCTTAAGAGGCTATACTGTACATAATATATTTATAAGAATTTGTAGGAAAAATGGTACTTCAATATAAAATAATATGATTATGTGGGTCAGAATACATTGAAAATTTATTTTATGTGTAATTTATTAAGTTTATATATTAAAGAGGAGATTGTATTGTATGCCTTCTGTGTTCTCTGATCATTTTCAGCCAGTGTTTTGTGATGAATAAGGTAATTTCTGTTATAAAGGTATTTATAAAAATAATGAAAGGTAACTAATAATACTGAATATGTTTCACATGAACAACAGACCAACAATGAAAATGTTAAAGACCTTAATCAGCAACAGTTAATGTGTCAATAAAAATATTGTCACAAAAAGAGCAAAAATCCTTTGGCACAGATGTGAATTGTTGACCTGTACACGGCATTTTACTGTATGTTATGTGTTCAGTAGTTAACTTGCAGGTTAAAGTGAAACAGCGTACTTAAACATTCTTATGTATTCAAATATTCATAGATGCCGATGTGATAGAGTTATAGAAAAATTATTGAAAGGGTCGAACAAGGGTCTGACAGGCCATCTGTTACCCATATATTTTTTAATAGGTTTGTACAAGACATATCGACAAAAATCAGAGAGCTACTAACGAATAAATTATCGCATCAAATAACTAATGTCACTCATGAAGTATGATTAACTGTTCTGTCTCTCAAGTTGGACCAAGCAATTCGCATGAAATTAATTCAACAGTCTCCGATATCAGAGTGGACGAACGTCGTGACGTGGGATTTTTACATAATAAAGATTCTTTTATTTTTCAATGTACTGTTCATTGCTTATGACTTCAACTGCTGTTTATATTTTTGTAAGCTATTTTTGACGTGTATACCTTCTTGTTTTACTTAGTATTTCTCTTGAATGGAACTTGACGACCTAGGAAAACTTTTTATATTACCATTAGGTTTTGTCTCAGGGCTTCATGAAATCAATATTCGTATTTAATATAATAAAGGTAAAGAGTATGTTGGCACGCGCTAATCACAGCCCACAGGCACTACCCAGTTGGATTTGTACAGGCGGTTCGGAAAATTGTTAAATTTGGATGATCTAATTAGTAACAAATGCTGTATGTACTAACAATTAATAAATAAGTGCATTATTTATATACGCATTGTGGTACGTCATGAAAAAAAATAAAGGGCAAACACCACTGATTTTGAACTTAGGCGACGATATGTACTTTTCAATGGTGAGATTATTTTTAAAACAAACATGGTTAAAACTGTCTTTATTCAAAATGTGGATTGTAACTAATTCATTGCCCTTCTATCAACTGTGATGATTGTCATTTCGCAATTTAATATAAATGCAGTGATCGGTTTGTTTATCAAATGATTCCTTTTGTTCTGATAGTAGACAATGAAAGGCTGACGATATCTGCGCTTCGGTTGACATAACGTCCGTTTTGTTTGAAATTACGAAAGCTGTGGTTCAGTTATTAGCATAAAGATATCGAAGTTCTATTTTCTTTTTTAACATGAACGTTAAAAGTACAGAATTCTGCTTATGTCACTTCGATAGTTTATTTAACTAATATTATAAACACTTAAAGATTCAAAATTAAAACAACAAAGATGGCGGCTTCTTTGTTACAAATGACTAGGCAGTTTTCGTAACAACTTACAATTAATTTGTTCAATTTATTTTTATGGCTTATTCGTTTCGAGGTAATAGTTTCAAGCACTACACCTCACTCAAAGTAGTAAATTTAGAATAAAAACTATTCACCGCATAAAATATCTCGTGCCATTAATTTGCACAAGTGCCGGACTATCCAGATGATAGAAATAGACATGCAGTGCCTTATTTACATCTTTAATAGTTTTGTTTTTGTCGTTGCAAGAAAAACATGATTATTTGAATAAATTTAAAATGATTATTGTATTTCCATATTAGACTAAATATATTAAATATATTATTATTGAGCTAAAACTTGTGCCCGTGTTGTATAATTTATTTAATTTTTTAAGAGGAAGTACTGTCGGAAAGACATTTGTAAAATATGTTTTAACAAAATTCTGCTGCTGTCACATTCTATCGGAATGAACGAATACAGTGTGAAAATGAGAGTTAGAGCTGGACTGATTATACCCCGAATACAGCATGAAAAAAAGAGAGTTGGGATTATTTAAGCCCCGAATACAGTGTGAAAAAGAGAGAGTTGGGATTAATTATACCCCGAATACAGCATGAAAAACAGAGTTGGGATTAATTATACCCCGAATACAGCATGAAAAACAGAGAGTTGGGATTAATTATACCCCGAATACAGGGTTAAAAAGAGAGACTTAGGATTAATTATGCCCCAAATACAGCGTGAAAAAGAGAGTCGGAGCTAAGACTGATTATACCTTGAAGACAGCGTGAAAGAGATTCATCCTATCAAATCTTATCACATCATATTTTAATACTAGTTTACATTTACAAAGGTCTAGGTACCTATTTAGCTTTGTTTGTTTTATTCTTAATCTTTGTTTGTTGTGTTTTTTAATCCTATATGATATTATTATTATTTATAGTATCTAAACTGTACGAATATTCTACACATTATCGTAATCAAACAACTAAGTATTTATTTCATTGATTTCCGTAACAGATTAGATTTTTAAATACAATGCAATTAGATAATATCTTGTTGATTAAATACATTTTTTATAGATGTTGGTAGACCTTTAATGAAAGAATGTTTATAATAAAAAATACTACACAAATTTTGACAATGAATATGAGGAGATATGGCGCTATCACGAAATCACGTTAAACGTTTTTTTGGTTTCGTATTGTAACATGTAACATTTAACGTCGTTGTCGATAACTCGTCGCTTTGAATCCAACACTATATGCGTTTTATAAACATAAGAACTAATAACATAAACAAATCGTGGATTCAACAATCATCTTTCCACCGGCTTCCAGTTGCGATCGAACCTGCGTGAAGCAGACGTTAGACAATCCCTTTATTGTTCAACATAGTAGATAATTCTTATTTAATTGACTCTAAAATTCATACCGCACTGAAAACGGTGCATTGCCTTCGAGCAGAATATTGTATGCTGTTGCTTGATTATTAAAGTAATAGCTGATTATCTATTTAAAAAAAGTGATTAATAGTAAGTATATATCTATAGCAATTATCTTGAATTGTTTTTTTTGTGTTAATATTATTTCTATTAAGTCGATGACAAACCATACAAGTTTCTTATGAATGATATTTACTAGTATTCTTATGGAATTTGAGTATATTTGGCTTTGGGTTTTTTGATGACTCGAATGGATTTTGGATGGACTTGAATTTTTGCATTATTATTCATTTTCCAACGTAGACATCTACTAACGATGGACTTTACGATCACGTAAGGGGAAAATGGCATTTGATATATATATTTTTTAAATTAACATGGCTAAAATTTCCATACGTATGGGTTCTCGCTATTGCCTGGTATGCTTACTAGGTAGGCTAAGAGGAAGAATATGTAAGATTTGACTGGCTCTCACGAACCAGCAACCCCCACTAAAACCCACGATGACCCAGTATTCCCCCATCTTGCCACTTGCCAGTAAGTAGCTTTCAGATTCCTCCTAGGTCTAGTATAGTATTACCACAGTCTTGATTTTCTCCACTGTTCTTATAAACCATTAATTGCATGGTGGTAGGGCTTTTTCAATGTCAGCCTGGTTAACTACGATCCTCAAGATGAAAACCTGCTGCCAAATACCTATAGACGTGTTCAGGCAGTTGCATTTGAGAGCCAATTTCTCCGGTTTAGCGTATCCACCATCCTGGACCACATCGTCACTTAACATCCGGTGAGATTGTAGCTATATATCTAAACCTATAAAGTATCTATAACAAATAAAAATGGACAAATATGGATGATATTCATTATCGTCAGTATTCGACCGATTGTTCTCATTTTTGCATACAAATTACTAATTTACCTATTTGAATATTAATGGATTTGATTAAATTTATTAAGTAGAGTTTTATCAATAATTAACTTATCGCAATGTGTATTGATAGATTGCGTTTACCTAATCCTTATCAATCAGTATTTATGTGATATAAAATAGTTAGTCAGTGTTACAGTGATGAGTTATGAATTTATCAGTCAGTTCTTTTGTGATGCAGAATAGTTATGAATATGATATATGATGATATTTTTTTTTATAGGTTAGGTTTAGCGTTATGGCCATAATCTCACCTGATCTTAAGTGACGATACGGCCCAAGATGGTAGACACGCTAAACCTGTGTAGGTATTGGCTCTCAAGTGCTACTGCCCGAGCACACCTATTGGTATTTGGCGGCAGATTTTCAACTTGAGGTTGGTAGCTAGCTAGTCGGGCATCATAAGAAGACCTACCACTATGCTATGGTTTCCTCACGATGTTTTCCTTCACCGAAAGCTCAAGCTCATTGTAGGTGGTTGGATTCGAACTCAAGTCCCTTGACGCAAAGTCGTGCATACTACCACTGAGCTATCCACGCTTCAAATCTATATCTTTGCTACTTCTTATATATGAGTGTTACAAAGAGAAATAGTTTGTTTGTTTGAACGCGCCAATCTTAGCAATTACCAGTGGGAATTCAATTTTTTTTGGTAGAGAAATTATTGAGGAAGCTTTTATGTTTATAACATCACGTTATCATCAATAGATATATAGCTGTTTGGAATAAAGTTACTAGAACGGGCAAACATAAATAAATCATATTTTAGTGGTACGCGAAGTTACAAGCACGGTTAGTAGTATAATACCTTTAATATCTCCTCTTATTTTGTGGCCACACGTTTATAGACAACAGGTTATATCCCGATTTAGTACTTATTTCACTTCACTTATCCACTAAATTGTATCACCTAGAACAGCGATACTCAACCTTTTTTTTATAAGGGCGACAAACATGTGTTAGTCATGGTGTCGCGGGCCGCAAACAAAAAAGTATTTAGGTAATAGTTTCCATAGATTTAATAAGTTCTTAGGTAATTATAAATAAAGCAACAAGGGGACGAATCACGAAAGCCCCGCGGGCCGCAGGTTGACTATAGTGGACCTAGAATGTATTATATAATATATGTTACGTCAAATAATGTAAACAAAAATTAAAACATGACACTTTTTTATATAAATCAGTTATTACCGTGTAGCCACAGTCTCATCTGATGTTAAGTGACTATTTGGTCCAAGGTGATGAACATGCTACGCCTAGTGAATGGACTGACACTCAAGTGCAACTGCCGGAATACACCTATAGGTGTTGTAGATTTTCTTGAGGGTGATAGCGAAGTGATCTTCACTGACAAGCTGACTCAGCCGACTGAGCTATTATATCATTTCGCCTATGAATTACTCGATTAATATTCGAGCAAAGTCTAGACGTGTTGTTAATAACGAAATAAAACGAAATGTCTTACGAAAACATTTAATTAAATTTACCACAGCATCGGTATAAATACTTTGCGCGTTCTTACATTTCTATATATGTAGTCAAGTTTACGGAGCGATCTTCGTAATAAAAAAAACTTAAATGACAAAGATTTAATTATTACTACTGTTACTTAATGAATCGTCTGAATAGAATCAGATGTCCAGCACGACTACTTAATTATCTTGCTATGATTAAAAAGGAAAACTATATTCTAATCGTTCCCATGAGTTATACGAGCGCGCTAGCTGGAATCGCAACGCTTACGCAGCGATTCCGTGGGAAGTCGTTGTTATCAAACGTCCTGGCGATCGCATAACTATGTTGCGATACAATTTTTACAAATGGTTAATATCGTTCACTAGTCAGGAATGTTGGTGTTCCCAAGAACCACTTTTTAACGACACTACATACTTTTATAATGTGAACTGCGAGCCCAAACAATACTGTTTGTACCTGGGCAGATAATAAAACACATGTCCAAATAAGGTCTGGTATTGTTAAGTAAATATTTATTTATAGATAATTTCAAACACATTTTCGCATTACTTTGTACATGTAAAAAGATAACCGACTATATATAATACCTTAATAGAGGAAATTAAGAAATATAATTACATGATATTTCCTACAATTCTGATTGATTTCGTGACCGTTGTGGTTTTAATACAAATTGTAACATATGTGTACGTATTTACCCGCGCGGCCCTTGCGTGGCTTGCCCGATGTCATTGCTAGGACCACTAAACTTAGTAAGTTAGGACCTGACGGTTAGTTAGGATCACGAATACTTTCTTCACTTTCCGGCAGCAGCCCAAGCTGAGTGCCCTCAGCATACGCCGCAAAAAGTTCGGAGAAGCTGTCAAAGCCCTTATGGCTAACGGCGTATGTCAGGTCGAAAAACAAAAGTACATATTTAACGACCGACAATCTGTTGAGACTCTATTTTAATATTCGTGTGTCACAGATAATAAACAACGTTGTAAAAATCAAACTTTATTAATATTTTTGTTCGTAATCTCAGTACGTCAATATAAGATTTTGTAATCTCCAGATTTGATTACTTCATAAGTATTGTAAAATTACGATTTATAGTTTCGTTTACGACTTCATGGTTATTAGTTTATGTTTAAGGCTTTTGTAATTGCTGTATTGATTAATTAGTCATTTATTATTTCATTCTTAAAGGATATCTTTTGTAATAAATAGTTAGTAGTTTTCGTTTTAAATGTTAAAATATGAATATGTATTCCGTTTTCATTATTTATATGGATTATTCACTTCCTGTCGTATTATGCTTAATTATAAAAGAGGTAATTAAAATGTACTAAATACATTGGAATTTAAAATGTATGTTTTCTTAACGTCATTAAAAAACGTTAATAACAAGGGCAAAGTGTACAGATATTATATTTAAAAAGAATGTATTGATGTTAAAATTCATTACTGTGCTTTTAAGGGGTCATTCTTCTGTTTAAATAATAATAAACTTTGGTGGTATATTGTTGGACATTATACGAGAATATTATTTATAATATTTATCTACAGTCATGTTGCATTAGTAGAACTTGTTTCTATATTCCAATCAGTCCTTTTCAGCTATCTATTTTACAGTGCAGCGACCTATACTGCGTCGGACTAAATTGATATTTTGTTAGGATGGTACAATGATTCGCACAATACTTTTGGTTCGTTGAGTCTGAATTCCTATTTGTTTCTCTCAATTATCTTGAATTATGTTAGAATCGATAATATAGAGATGTGATAATTGATATACCGGATTACAATAGTCATCACTTAATGTGGATTGTAGTATTAAAAAGTGCTGGTTCTATAAATTGGTATTTTGAACCAGAATAGTGAACGGACTAGGTGACAAGTACATGGTTTCTGCATCTTTGTATATTGCCTGCATACAAACTGTCAGCTGGCGTCAGCGCATATCTGTTTGTTTTTGAAGTGAACCCTTTCGTGTGACCCTCGTTCGGGTATATTCGGCTCGAGGCGACTAAGGGAGCGAGAGAGATATATACTGATGTTTCACTTCTGTCATGTGTTCTTAATCACAAACCTTTTTTTTTCTTAATTTAAACTGTGTAATTAATTATTAACTATCGGATTGAAATTTTGTTATAATGACTTTTTATATAGATTTCGAGTAGGTGATAGATCCTATTAACCACTTCATATAACATTATCTATTATTACAGACACATTAGGATATAGCTGAATGTTTTAAAAGGACGTATTTATTATCACATACCAGTTTTCGCTCGAGACTTTATCCAAATACTAATTCGCAGTTCATATTCTTAAAAATATAGTATACTTAAGTATAGTATATATAAGTAAAAGATTACTTTTCTACTCTTCAGTTTTCAATCAAATAAGTTAAAAAAACAATTTTAAATCTATGAGAAAATAACTTTGTATTTCATTATTGTTCATGGGCATTGATGAGTCAGTAACATTGTTAGAAAATATCTACATGTTTCTAATATAAAACAACGTCTATGTACAGTCAGTTTCTTTGTTTACCATCACCTTTAACAATGTTAAGTGATTTGTTCTCAAATGGATAAGATATATCTACTATATTTAGAAGTCACTTAGAGTGTCTGCTTGAAATAAGTACTTACCTATACTTACAACGTATTGGGAACTTACCTCTGTTATGCAAACTTTTACAAATTGCTTCTTTTAACCTTGAATTTAGAGTTAGTAGGCGATACGATTCAAGCGATAGGTAGATTCCACACACGACTGTATAGTATAATGTTACATACATACATACATACTATCACGCCTCTGTCATAAGGGTAGGCAGAGACCACATCCTTCCACTTGCTATGATCCTGACATACATCTTTCGCTTCTTCTACTTTCATAAGCACCTTCACACATGCTCTTCGGTTACGGGTACTTTTGTTCTGGCCTTTCTCCAGAACGTCCTAGCTCTGATTGAGATATGTTCGTCTAGGTCGACCCTTACCAGCTTGTCCATTCACACTCGCCTTGTAAATTTGTTTTGTCAATCTTCTTTCATCCATCCTCTCTACATGTCCATACCAATTAAGCATCCCTTTCTCTATCTTTGTCACTACATCCTCTACCACACCACAACGTTCCCTTATCACACTATTCCTTACTTTATCTATCATTCTTATGCCAGCTATACTTCTTAGGTTTATAAGTATAATGATCATATTCATAATTGTCAATAGTGTTTGGATTTAAAATGTTTATACAGTGTATATCAAGCTGTTTAGTTAATTTACAAAGTAAACTTTGTTTGAGATTAAATAGCTATCTTGTGTAATTGTTTACATTTATAATCTGCCAGCTGTACCGATGACTTAGAATGGAATTAGACGAGATTATTCTATGTCTTAGTGTTGTCTTGTTTTAGACAAAATCTTGTGCTATTCCTAATATCTTGCATAATTCTGTACACAAGTTTAGTGCGCAGTATATTGGAGTACTGTTCGTCAATATGGACACCGATATATCAGGTACATATTGACAGAATTGAATCCATACAGCGAAGGTTTCTAAGATCGTTGTGCAGCAAGCTTGGAGTCCGACGTAAGCTACCAGATTACGCAGCAAGACTTAAGGAATTAAACCTTAAAAGCCTCGAACACAGAAGAATTGTCGCTGACTTGTTTATACTTCATAAAATATCCAATGGAGTACTCGGTGACGAGTTACTGAGTAAGGTCAATATAAAGGTGCCTACATGCTCCGTACGACATCAAAAATTGTTTAGTATACCAGCTTGTAATAATCACGTGTCAAAGAATAATCCGGTCTATAGAATGTGTAGGCGCTACAATGAAAGTCATATTCAACACGACATATTCTTCAATAGCTTAATAAAATTCTAAAGTTTAATTACATAACTGGTTGATGCTACATCTCCAATTTTTACTATGGTTTTTGTTATTTCCGTTTTATTTTGTGTACATTTACGTTGAAAATGCTTTAAAATATTATAATTTCTGTAAAAAATATTACAATTTATGTAATCTGTATTCTGTTCATCTTCACTTCTAATAAAAGTTCCTAACTCTGTATGTTGTCCACTAATGTAATAGGGTATGGGATTTAAAATGATATGTAGAATTAAGTTGCTTTTGTATTTAATCTCATATCTGTATCAGTGCCTTGTAAAATAAAATAAAATAAAATAAATATGGCTATCATATAAGAAAAATAGTTTTTCAAATCCGACTGCTAATTTCACAGAATTATGTTTATAAACAAATCGACAGTAATCTGTTCAGTTTTATTCTAATAGAGTAGATTATTTTTATAACTGTGTAATTTTTTTATATTCACAAAGTTAAATCATTGTCATTCAATTGTAATAATACATAACTTAGGTAGTGTGTCACTTCTGAGTCAATTAACTTAATTCAATTAAATAGTAATGAAAAAAAAATGCTTCTAATAGTATTATCTATATTAATATTATAAGGGGAAAAGTTTCTTTTAACGCGAACTTACTAGTCGAATTACAAAAAAATATTTTTGTATCGATCATAGAGGATGGTTTCAGGCTATTTAACATCACGTTACTACGAATAAGAATAAAGGTGTTGAAAAAAAATTACGAGAACGGGCAAAAATTATAAAATAATTTTTAATTCTACGCGAACGAACTCGTGGGTACAGCTAGTATATTAAAAAAATGCTATTATTAGAGCTTTTTGATCGTTTAATTCTTCTGTCGACCAAATTTAAAGTACATAACCAATAAAACCGTAAATCAACGTGGAATTTTATCTTTTGCTATCGAAAAAAGATTCCTTAGTGCCTTGTAAGAACGATAGCAAAATTAATGTAGAAATGTACTTATAGTTTATGTTTTTATCAGATAACGTTTACCTAGAATGTTCAATAGGATCTATCACCGTCTTATTGGAATTTCTTTTTGTGTCTTTGCAGAGTCTGGTTTCGTTGTACTGCAGGGGACGACGTACTGGACGGATCTGTTTGTGCGGCACTTCCTGTTCCAAGAGGAACGGTCTATCGACTGCGACGATCTCCTGTTCTTCGTCAGGAAGCGTCACGTGAAAGGAACCTCGCGGTATTTACCCAAGTACGAGGTTAGTAGAGATCTTTAGTGATGAAACTATGCGAATATTTTGCATCAACATTACTTCATTTGTCTCTATGTTTTTATAAATAACTGAAAATATACACTTTAAAATGATCTTTAAACTATTTGATTTGACAAAGAATTAACGAGGTTTCGTGTTGTCAAAAACACAGTTTTGAGAATGAATATACAAATGATATATAATTAGACAAGGCAAGATCCCAAAGCAAGAGACAAAGTTTAATTAGTTTGATGCATAACATCAGTTAGTCTGGCAATCACACTCCGGTTATCTTCAGTAGATGTTAACTCAACTACAGCGCCATCCATCTTTTGCAGAAGTGTCGTAAGAATATACTCCATGAAAAGACACATATACGTACTCATTTTCATAGTATTTAGTTAAAGGGTAATGAATTTTTAATGTTTATACTGTCTGTCGCAGAAATATTTTCCGTTTGTGGGATAAAAATTGTCGTAAATATTCTTTGTAATATTCGTTACGACCATGTCGAGTTGCATCAATATCTATGCAGTAGTTTCAAAGTGTTGCGTGTACAAGGGAGCAGATAGATAATTAAAAATAGGTATTTGATCTCTATATTAACAACAGAGTATACTGAGATTATAATTCTCAAAATGTAAGGATTTGGCTTATAGATATAGATAGGTTTTTATATAGATATAGATATAAGTAAAGATAGCTCATTGAATAGGTTATATAATGGTTATATACATATGGGTGTAATTTATTTGTGCTTAGTGCATGTGAACGTTATCTCCAGCGACTCGATATCATGTGATATCGAGAGGCGCAGATAAAATTATTTGTTGTCTCACATAGTTTAACCGATATCAATTCACTGAGATAATAATATTTCAACTGAATTTTGTGCTGAGGGAAATAAAAAAAAGCATTGCTGGACGTTAAGATCTTGCATAATTTACATTGACAATTTTGTCCTTTATTTACTGCAATAAGGTAATACATTTTTTTATGTAATTTGTTTCGGTGGTTAGTATATTTTTGTTAATTATTGCACAAAAGTTTATTTGAACATTTATTTACTACACAGGAAGAGCATGTGTATGCGGTTAATTGAGTCAGTATGTAATTAGGAATGGTAATGTTAGTGGAGTGTTGGAATGTCGCTAGCAGAGTGTCGGGTTCGGTCACTATTTAATTACTCGTTGAATGGTCACCCTATATTCGTTCTAGTTTAGCACCATTTGGATGTAATATATACAAAGTGTACCAGAAGAATCTTTGGATATATAAAAAGTTTGTTTTAACAACATTTAAGTATTTAATTTATTTTAAACAATATAAAAATATTATTTCTTACAACAGTAGGCTGCAGTTACAACAATTAGTTATGTACTTTAGTTTATTTGTTGAGTCTACGACGTCGCCGCGGGTTGCGGGCTGCGGCGCCGTCACGTTTTGTTCTCACTCACAGTACATCCTGTCAATAAATATTATGTTCTTGTTCTTATATAGACTCGAGATTAATTGATCAATAACCACTTATAAAATATATACAATTTACAAAACAAAATGACTAACAACAGTTCATAGTACATGCACTCCATTTCATATTGTATTAAAAACGATAAACTCGCGATTATATTGAACAACGAAAGCGTATAGGTGGTCTCGATAGAGTCCTGGCAACGGCTTACGAGACGACAGCGTCACTCACACTCGGTCACAGGGTCGGAGCCCTGGTCGGGTCCGGTGGGTCCGGTGGGTGCGTGCGGGCGCGCCCCTCCGCCGCAGAGATTCATGAGTGCACCGCTTGTTCGCAGACGGACGTCGAGGTATTCCGGAAGGACTCGAAAAAGCTGCCCATCGGCGACCCGGAGATCGACTGGGAGGAGACGGTGTACTTGAACCTGATCGTGCACCAGTTCGAGTACACGGTGACCCTGGCGATCTGCACGCGGACGAGCCCCAAGGAGCTGCAGGTGCTGAAGCGGCACTCGCAGAAGGTGAGCGTCATACGCGCTCCGGCGGCGGCTGGGAGGCGCGCGCGCGTCACTAGCTGAGCCGGTTGAAGAGCTTGGTGCGGGGCCACGGCAGCGGCCAGTCGTACCGCCGCGGCACCGGGCCCCGCACGTTGCGCTCCAGGTACGTGAACAGCCAGTACCACCACTCGCGCTGGATCATGTACTGGTTGTACCCGTTGCCGGCCCGGTGCGGCGTCACCAGCAACGAGTGGAACGTCCAGAACAGACGCGTCGTCACGTAGTAGGCTATCACCACGTCCACCGTGTAGTGCCCGTGCGCCAACAGCACGAACGAGACGCCGAGCAGCGCCGAGCCCCACATCGCCCAGTGCATCGGCCACAGCTTCTTCGGTGAGTACTCCGCGACTATGAGGTAACTGAGCACGAGCACCATCGTGTGCCCCGAGTATATGTAGTCGCCGCAGTACGTGTGCTTGCCGTTTATCGATAGGCCGAAGCCCGATATCAAGTAGAACATCCTCTTGACGAGCACGAGCGGCGTCGTGTCGTTACTCTTCGGACTGCAGTAGTAGGTCGTGCTGGAGACGGGCAGCACGGTCACGAACATCGTCACCGACCGGTACAGGTACAGCAGACCGATGATGAAGAACAGCCGGCGCGCCACGATGAACCGGTGCTTGTGGAACACGACGACGATCATCGCGACCGTCGTCGATATCATGATGAGGTACTCGGAGACGTCGAGCGCCCAGTCCCGGGCGGCGACGTTGTCGAGCACGATGTCGTTGAGCGGCGGCGTCGCGTTCCTGTCGGGCAGGCGCTCGTGCACTATCGAGAGCGACATCATGTTGACGCAGACGCACAGGAAGAGGAACAGGAAGGAGACTATCGCCTTCCAGATCTCCTTGGGGTAGCGCTCCTCGCGGACGGCGCCGGGCGGGATCTCGACCACGAAGTCGCCGGCGAGCGCGCGCTGCGGGGAGTGGTCCTGGTCGGGGTCCGACTCGTCGGTGGCGGGGAGCGGCGCGTCCGGCTTGGCGGTGCGCGCGAGCAGCGGCTGCCGCTGCATGAGTTCCGCTTGGTTGGGCATGGCGCGGTCGTTGCGGTCGTTGCGGTCGGTGCGGTGCGGGCCGCCGTTGTTGTTCAGGTCATTCCGCTTGAGGCGCGCCTCGAAGTTGATGCCCCGGATGTCCTCGCGGGCGGTGGCGGCGTGGCTCGCTATGTCGACATCGCAGTGCGGGGGCGGGGGCGGAGGCCGTGTGTCCGCTAGGGCGAGGTGCTTGGAGGGCAGCTCTCCGGCGAGGTAGGCCCGCACGGACTGGACGAGCGGCTCCGCGTAGTTGATCTGCTTCGGCGGCGATGGCTCCTTGTCTGGAGAGCGCGCCGAGATCGTCATCCAATCACCATTTGACTGGAGTGAGCCTGAAATACAAAATAACACACATATTAATATTCATTCTACATCTATCTATAACAGCAAAGTGATTTTGTGTTCCCTTTTCCTGTCAACACTTGATTATCTGAAACAATCTGCTTTGCAGGAAAATATTTCATTTCAATTATATACTGCATTAATAGTAGAAATTGCTTTGTAGCAGATAGTTTTCCTGTTTGTGTGTAAAAGGTTAAAAAAGTTCATTTGTATCAATAATACAATTGGCAAGTAGATGAAATATTTGTAAACAAACGCAGAAAATCATTTTTAATTTTGTCCAACCTAAAAATACGTTGCAATTGAAAAAGTTGACAAAATTAATCTAATCCTACATTTAATTGTAATACCTAGATGGGTATTATTTTCACATAGCTGCATCTGCGTATCTTCATAATTTTTTGTTCCTAAATTAAAGCACATTATCTCATTTACGTAGTTACTCTCTTAGTTTTCTAAAGCAACAATTAACAAGAGAATCAATCGATAAATTCAGTAATGTATATCATTGTTAAAATGCCGATATACTGTATTATAAATATCACTTTTTAATAAACATACTGATTTGATATTTAAATGAAATTGTTAAAGATATTTGGGCTATCATGCAAACTAACCTGTTGTTTGATAACAAATATAGTTGATTTAGGCATAACACATGAACAACGAGGTTATAGTTTCTCGGAACATTACATTACTCTTGTCCGGGTGTTACCGCGACTGAGGGTCCACACTAACGCGCGTAACCTACTTTAAATACCGGGAACAGGTCGTTTTTAGGATCAATATAGGTCAGTTTAATCGTTACCGATGCATACGACTTCTAGAAGATTCACGATTTATAAACAAAGTAACAATAGAAACGGCGCAGTTCAAAGACCGATGGTGATTGCGCGACAGCGAGGCGCCCCTTCATGCCACTAACAGTCTGTCAGATGATAATGTCCCGGCGGCGCTCGTCTCTCGTCAGCCCCGGTATAGCGTACACGGAGTGCATGAAGAGAGAGATTCCACCCCGTTATTAGGATAACGAATTGGTTGATGTCGGATCGCGGCCACAACTCACCCGATCAATGTGCGACGAGCTGTCATTCGATGAGGACAACGCGGGGCCTCATCGATTGGGCGTACGCTCGTACGTCGGTGTCTCGACGGCCGTTAGAAAGCCGGAGCGCGTCGCACTCGCGCCGGCCTCGCCTCCACCAGACAGACGCGCACGGATACGTTAACGAGGTCGAAATGGAAAACAATATGTACACACACCGACACCACGCGTACACAAACGCGCACTCACTCGATATAACAAACAACACACGGAACACTCGCGTTTGTCGCCGATAGGGATTATCGACGGGCGCCGATCACACAGTTATATTTATCCGGAGCGCGTCGTTACGAGCGAGCCTGTAAAGCGGCGATCGCGTACTGGAAACGGTGTAGCACTGGATGGCTTCGGTCCGCCGGCGTTCGGGTGAAGTCGGCGGCGCTCGCGTTCGCTCGGCTGAATGGATGTAATTACGTGAGCTGCGGGCGGTGACGTCACCGGGAGACGTGTCCCCCCCCCGCCGACCCCCCGCCCCCACTCGTACCTCGGCTTCGGAACTCGTTCCGGTGTTCGCGGGTAGTGAAGCCCGTCGAGTGCAGCGATAATTCTGAGGGTGTACCGCGAATGGGGTCCCGTTCGGTTTTATTGTCAATTTGTAATCATTACACGGAGCGATATCTGTCGGTGGTGTAGTTGTTGCGTAGACAGCACGACTATTGGGAGGTCGCGTGGTCGCATCGCACGCACAGTATTATTTTAGTATTACTGGATGATACGGACGAGTTTATATTTCGTTGGAGTTGGAGTCTCTGAGGCAGACGTCTAAAATTAGTTTGTTTTTCGGTTATTAACTTATAAATCTACTTTTTATTATGTATGTTTGTGCTTAAACTGTTTTCGTTTTTTTATAATCACCGTACGTGGACGGTGAATATGCGGTTTAATATGGGAGCATGTTTGCCTGTTTACTTTTCGTGGTTCATTGGATTTGTGAATTCAGTGAGACCGAAGATAAATTTGGAAACGGTTTTATCTGTCGCCTCTCGAACGTCGTATATTGGAGTTATACAAAATTAAAGACTTACATAGCATATCAATTTGTATTATATGTAGGCATCGACCAGAGTAGTGTCATTCCGATAGACATCCGACGGGAAAATCTATATATGTACAGGAAAAAATTGCATTTATGGTCGGGTTTATAATGTAGACGGGCATTGACCGCGGTCACCACTTAACATCAGTTGGATTCGCGGTCTATTTTTACCCACGAGTAAATGAATAATAAGGTTAAATGGGATTACATTTTTGTTGTGTTGGAATATATTGCTTTGACATTCCTTTGTTAATAACACACACTATACGTTGATATCGATGTAAATGCTTTGTAGGGATTTATACATGACTAGCTCTGCCCGCGACTTCGTTCACGTGGTATCTAAAATTTTATTTAATAATATTTTCCCGTTTTTGGTGACTTTTTTCAATATAGCTTTGCTCCTATCGGTGGTAGTGTTATATTAAACAGCCTAATGATTTTCCTATCAAAGAGAAAAGATTTTTCTAAACCGCCTGGTAGTTCTTAAGATTAGCGTATACAATCTTTTACGTTTTGTAATATCAATATGGCTAGATATAGATATCTTATTGAGTTATTTGCAAATACGTTGTCATTTGAAGGACTTTATTTATTACCAGTTGGACGGGCAGACGATCTTCTCTTTAAAGTTAATTTAATTAATTTAATTTACCGATTTTAAACTTTTTAATTTATATCTCCTGTTCCCGAGAGACGCTTTCGTTTAATGAGGTGAAAATATGCTAAATTTGTGTCGATATCTATCCAGAGCCACGTCAAGTTCTATTTTTATGTATAGTCATTCCATACATTTTTTTGTTTTATCTTATGCTAACGATTGTTTGATTTTTCTATCGTTTATTGTAGGCCCAAGATGGTAGATACTCTATACGTAGTAAAGGTTCTGACTCTCATGTGCCATTGCGGGTACATGCCGATAAGTATTTGGAGACAGATTTTCAACTTGATTTTCAGTTGGCCAGATTGGCATTAGGAAAACCCTACCACCATGCTATGGTTTCATTAAGATGGTCTCTTTCACCGAAAGCTCAAATTCGAATTCGTGTCCATTAACGCGGCGACCGTACATAGTTATATATAGACTTATATATCGATAATAAAACACACTATTGTATATGTGTTTTATAAAATATTGATTGCACACGTTTGGTTTAATTACAGTTTTATTGTCTGTATAGATTAGTTTTTAATTATAATCTTTACGAATATAGACAATTTTGTAATTGTTTATTGTGTTATATACAAAAAAGTCATTTCAAATAGTATACCAACAAGAATCTACTTAATGATAATATGTTGAGAGAGATAAATTTTATTACAGCAAATTTATTGAAGCGATGATAGCTCAGTGGTAGTGTGCACGACTTCGCGTCAAGTGACGTGGGTTCGAACCCAAGCACCTACAATGAGCTTGATCTTTCGGTGAAGGAAAACATAGTGAGGAAACCATAGCATCGTGGTAGGGCTTTTTCTAATGCCCGCCTGGCTAGCTACCACCCTCAAGTTGTAAACCTGCCGCCAAATACCAAGAGGTGTGTTCCGGCAGCTGCACTTGTGAGCCAGTCAACTTAGGCCGTATCGTCACTTAAGATCAGGGGAAATTATGGCCATAACGCTAAACCTTAAGTATAAATAAAAAAAAAATTAAGAAAGAAAATGAATGAATGAATGAAAAGAAAATGTGTAGGTAGGACAACATCATAGAATACAAAAAAAATTTAAAGGCAATTAAGTATCCAATGACAACCCAATACTTAGCTACATAACTTTACGGTGTATACCACAGCAATGGGTTTCAGTATGAGACCTCAACGCGCACAGACGTCGAGTTCTTATCTCTTATTGTATTAGACACATTGTCTATGACCTAGACACGTTCAAACGGATCGATGGTTTGTCTCTGACGTCACATGTACACGAGGTAATAATTTATGGCGCCTGAGCTCTCTCGGATTAAGGCTAAGATCTGCGTGCGGTTCGCTTACATACCAATTCTGTTCTTTATTACGTTTTTAAAAAGTAAGATAGAAATACATTTACTTATTGCGTCTCTCTATATGTCTGACTGGCTAAGAGAGGAGTCCGTGGAACTCACCAGGTGCTTGCCACCGAAAATATTTCCTAAACAACCTCACGACGATCACGCATTCTTTACTTTTGCCAGAGACAATTTGTCCGCTTTATTATCGAGCTTGGCAAAATGACTGTACTGTTTTTAATAATAATAGAGTGATAGTGTTATCTTGGAATAGCTGTGTTGCATGACGCATAACGGCCTCAAGGTCACGAGATCTTCGTATCATTTAAACTTTGAGAAACCTTGCAAAAGTTCCGATTGGTTGTTCTAAGTTACGGTTTGAGGTATACATAATTAAGTATGATGAATGTTATCATTTTTAAGTAATAAAGTTCTTCACGGATTCCGATACAATGTTCTCATATTAATAGCTGGAAACTAAAGCTTAACCAAACAAATAAACGAATTTTTTGCTATTCCTGAACACGATAGGCGGCGCAGTGGTTAAGATATTGGCTACTGGAAGGGGGGATGAGTTATTCCGGGGTAGTACTATCACTAACTTATTATTTCTCCATAGTTTTAACGAGTCGAACCATCGACCGATTCCCATAAATTACTTCTCTAAGTCCCAGGGTTATGGAAGTATATTCTAGAATTGCTTTATGACCTCATCGGAATACACGTCAGACACCGATTATTATGATGCTTTACAACGCGGCATGTCAATAAAAAACTGAATTAAATTGCGGAAGGTATGTAAATTAAATGTATACGGAATCAGATGTAGTAAAGTAGGTAACATTGAACCGTATGTACAAGGTGCGAACGGAGACGCATACAGAGTCGTTCCCTCTGCGTCGGAATCCGGTTCTAATGGCATTGTAGAACCGAGTTGTAAGACCGCTAGTTGTAACATGAGACACGTGTAACTGTGGTCATTTGATATTTTACTATGTATCTAGTATTCGCGGGGTGACAAGATCACCGTGAACTAGGGATACGTTTCACAAATGCTTTTAGCCATTCCGTATGATTATCACGGACGTTTGGTCACATCACTAGTGATGTCATTTCCACTCACGCTAAGCTCACAACGATCTAGCTACTAGGCTGGACTCGTACTGCATTTAACTTGATGACTATTACGTTCGTAAGTGGAATGGGGAAGACTGCGATCGCGGGCGTTGTGATCGTATGGTGGGACGTAGCCATTGTCACTTCTAAATAGCAGATATTTAGTGGAAAAATACTACAATGATCATTGTTACTCCAGGAGATACACAAAAGATCTGGAGGATACAAGTATAAATCCAGATTAGGTTTTGTTTTTTCAATTATCTCAATGATTCTTTCTATCTCTCTCTCTCTCTTCTCAATGATCTCAATCTCACACTTAGATTGGACTTTTTAGTAATTTCCTGGTACGTATAATGGCAGACCAGAGCAACAAGATTAACAATTGACTTTTGAATATATGAAAAGATAACAATTCAGTTAATATGGCTCTGGGATCAGCCGGAATGTATTCAGCGTAACTAACCAATACCAGTTTTACTAACCACTACGAGTCAGGTTCGTTTCTACATTTGGTTACATTGATATAATACGTTAGTAATAATATGTAATAAAAATATGGTCGTTGTATGAACAGATGAAAATGTCCTTGAATAGTAATTTGTTTGGTTAAAAATCGTGTCGAAACTATAATTACCCTTTGTGCACGTTATTTAAGTTTTTGATGGAAATAATATGTATATATCGAATCTAATATTATATTATTTATTTATCAATTTTCGTATTATATATTAATTTCGCGTATCTCGGAAACGATTCTAATGATTTGTACGAAATTAGGTATTTAAACAGATTCATGCATTTTTGAATTCGTTTACAACGTTGTAGTTTTCGTAAAAACGAAGTTTTCTTATTTATCAATACAGTTAATTATTTCTTAATATATTTTACAAGGCTAAATACGAGTGAAATATACGTATGTGAAATCGTAAAATGTGGATGAGGGTAGGTATATCTAAATATATATTTTGAAATGAACACGAGAAAAAAATAATACCGAGCTAAGCTCTGTCATACAGATACTAAATTAGTATGTATATTATTGTTAATAAAAATATATATGTTTATTTAAAGCTAGTCGAGATACAGAAAAGGCTGAAAATGTTATCTTATCGAGTGACTAGATAACAAAACCACGCTCAGTTATTATTATAAGGGGTAATAATATGCGATTACCTATATAGATGAAATTACTTTTACACTCATAATGTAGTATTTTAAAAAGATATATCTCTAATTATGGCGGTTCGGTGATTTTTATTGGTTTCATAAATTATATCATATTTAGGATTTAGGATTTTTTTTTCTTTTCCGGCGCGTGTATCCCTATGTTATACAACACAATAACATTATTTATTTTGTAACTCTGATATTAGAGTTAACAAAAATTAAAAGGCCTTAGTGACTAACAGAAACAGTAAATACATTAATGTTAAGAATTCGTTTGTTGTAGTAATCCGATTTTTTTTTACTTATTTTATTTTAATTTTTTATTTTTTTTATATTTATACTTTATTGGTAGGTATTCATTAAAGTAAAGTTGTAATATTGAAATGTAAAAAAAATATATATAGTTATAAAACTACCTCTTCATACTTATAAGTGTGTTTTGTTCGACTGTAATTTAGTTACTGATTTTTTAGCTTGTATGCTAAATGTTCAGTATGTATGCTGATAATTGCCTTAGTAACACTCGTGATGGCCTTACTGTACTATCCGTACCGTATCACCATTTACCCTCATGTTCCTAGGCAGGATATAGGGACATGATAATATAGTATTGTCATTAGATCTTGATATGTGTGTATATTGTCAATCAGATGACTCTGAAGTGAATAAAAGTTACGGTGAAAGATTCCGTTATATTGATATACTTCGTTGGCATGGAACTATTTTTTTTTAAATAAGGTTTGTCCGTTTTTGTATCTTTTTTCAATACAGCTTTGATTGGTGGTACCTATCTATTGGTGGTATCGTGATGTTAAAAAGCCTTCCTCAATGATTAATCTATCAATTACAAGAGGAATTTTCAAAATCCGATTGATCGATTCTAAGATTGACTAAGTTTAAATTTCGTATGATAATATTAATGGAGATAGATATAAGTGAAGATAATATAAGCGTGTTAATAAAAAAAAAAGGAAATTAATGTTTGAAGGTCATCGGAAGTCCTCCCTGGTCCAAATGCTAACATTAACTATCAGTTTAGAATGACAAGTGTATTTACAAAAAAATATAACGCAGTTACGAACTAACCTGAATCATCTGAATGGATACTGACTTTATAACCTTGAAGTCTTAACGCTTTACTAAAATCTCAGTGAATGTACTTGCAATAATTATTTAGTTTTTCATCATAAAATAGCTGCAATTTTGTGTTGAGATATTTAACGGTTTTTTTATTTATCCGGCTAGAAGTTTCGTAAAAGAAATACGGTTAAAAATGGCAAGTATCTAGTATTTATTCGGAATATAATAGGTATATACTATATGCTTTTTTAATCTTAAGAAAGACAATTAATCATCTAACAGTAATCGTTATGAAATAACAATGTATCATATTCTATAAATGACTAAAGACATTAAATAAAATAAAAAAATCTATTACGTATAGACGTGAGTTCGAATTCACTACACCTATAATGAGCTTGAGCTTTCGGCGAAGGAAAACATCTTGAGGAAACTGTAGCATGGTAGTAGGGCTTTTTCTAATGCCCGCCTGGCTAGCTACCACTCTCAAGTTGAAATCTGCCGGCAAATACCAATAGATGTGTTCCGGAAGTAGCACTTGAGAGTCAGTTCCTCCACAGGTTTAGCGAGTCTAGCAACTTGGGCCGTGTCGTCACTTAAAATCAGGTGAGATTATGGCCATAACACACACAGCTTCACGGTGACTCCTATTGAATCGCGAACTAAAAAGTTTGCTGTTTTATATCTTTGTCGTACCGTGGAGCTGTGGAACAGTCTTCCGGTCAGCGTGTTCCAACTCCAACATAAGGTCCTGTAAAAGAGACGAGAAAAGGTATCTAATCATGCCAGCATGACAGCGGTGACTGATTGTGAATGTCGGATCATTGTCAGTCACCGCTGTTCTGGGTTGTACTGTACTTAACACCAGGTGCAGTACAGTCACTATGCTGCGTAACATAAAGAAAATGTGATGCCTTTTTATATGTGTAATTAACATTCCTCGGTCATTAATTACAATCCGCCGGGTATGCGGTCGGGAGCGGTCATTGCGTAAATGAGTTCTGCCGGGATGATGTTGTTAAAAAATGTAATTTATCGCGTAACTAGTTGGTCTATTAGACGTTGAACTACCGATTCTAGTAGTCAGTTACTTGACCGTAACACCGTCTATTATGTTCACGGCTGGTGTAATATCTTCTCTACAAAAAATACATATGTGTACATGCCGATTTTCAATGATGACCTGTGACATGGTTTTGGAGGTAAGGGTTTTATCCCATATACCAGAGAAACCTGTTTCCTGTATAGGATATAAAGTATCTGACATGTTATTTCTATAATATTATCAGATCATCGTGTCAAATTTTATGTAAATTTACAGTAATTGTACCGATGGAGAGATAGACCAAAAAAATTCTCAAAATCATGTAATACTTTTTATATCGATATCAAAGTTTAAAATATAATTCAATTTGTTAAAATTATGTTCCAAGAATCTGTTACATATATAGCTAGATTGAATAGATAGTTACAAGAGAAGATTATAAGAGCGTGTTAAATGATCTCATTTTGTATTGACACTTTTATCAAATTAATATTGACAGACCGGTAGAGGGACCATTTTGTAGAGTTCTCGCAAAGCACCAATGTAGTTGATAAAACGTAAATTAATTATCTTTGCCGGTTAACTCCAAATGAAGCTATGACTCAGTCAGATAAATAATTATAATATAATTATCTATAGTTATTGTCGTTAGACTTTACGTTACTCATACACTATTATTCACAGGAGATGGCAAATGTACTTAACGTGTTTACTAATCAGTGTTGTTTGTCTATTGTTATCTATAATTACTGATAACTATAATTTAATCAAATTATTTGCGATAAGTAGAGTTTGTCAATAATTCTATTAATATGGATTATCCGTTTCAATACAATATACTTAATAATGCATGCGATTACTTTTAAAATGTAATTATGTTAATTTTCATCTTTTCCCACATTGAAATATGATAACCCGTGTACTAGGTACTGTGTCTACTGTGTTCGTTACTTCGTGCGCGTGGAACTAAAAAATATTTCATATATTTTGTCCGCTTTTGTAACTTTTTTCAATATAGCTTTGTTCCTATCGGTGGTAGCATGATGTTAAATAGCCTACAGCCTTCCACAATGATTACTTTATCAAATACAAGAATAATTTACGAAATCTGACTGATAGTTTCTAAGATTGTCGTGTCCCAACAAACGAACAAAATTTTCCTCTCTATAATATTAGATATGTATGAAGGAAGTTGCAAATCGATATTCAATAAAGGGCTAACTCGACGCTTCTCCCACACAAAGGCCTGAGTGCGAACAATAAGTAAAAGTTATAGCCCATAGACGGTGCGCCAACTGGGTCAAGAACTTTACCTAGGCAACTCATTGCTCTGCGATCCACATAAAATACAATATGCCTCGGGATACGGATTGTTCCAAAATAAACTAAAGTTTTGGCTTCGTATGAAAGTGCAGTAATATTGATTTCGGTTTATTATCTGCTTTATTCTGAAGGTAAAGTTCTCATCGAAGAGCCGGAGGAGAGGTTAGCAATTCGTATCACGTACGTGAACGATGATTTTAATAGAAATTGTCTTCGTTTGAATGTGGTCAAAATTAAGATTGTGTAAGAAATGATTTAAGAACGGTTGGGTTGACTGCGAGATTATTGCTCAATATTGAGAATAAGTTAATTATGAATTATCAATGACATTGCGTACTTTAGCGTGTTATTAAACTCTATGTGTAAATTAGATGTAGAATTGCGATTAGGCAATACTGGTTTTATAACCGCGGTAGCAAACATTTGTAATACTTGGCAAATTTGGAAACCATGTAAATTATGGATCGCGGAAACAGTCTTACGTCTTCTCATGCGTCTGTATTAGACATTTTTGTTTATAATGATTAATGTTACTCAGGCCTTAGTACTTTATTTTGTATTTCTAATTACATTGTTTTCATTGGTATTACTGTTCGTGTTATTATTTCCGTAGATTTGAAATTACAAATTTGGTAATTAAAATTATATTTCATATAATTTACTTAAGTATTCATTAAATTTGGATGATGTTGAGACTAGCCTTAATTAACATTTAGTTTCTACTTGTAACTATGAATTTGTTTATTTTGATAAGGATACATGATTTACAGGTTCATAGGTTCAAGACGCGGCAAACGTAATCTGAATATGTTTTTGTAAATTATTTTGAATCCTTTAAATTCTGTACAACAATTCATCACATTATTTTGGTCCATTTATATCTCGTGAGGGACGGTAATATTTTGTGTGTCATATTTTTTGGGTGAATTAACTGTGTTCAGGCGTAAAAGAGTAACACATTTTTAAGTTTATTGTCATTTTAAATGAGCCCTATGGGTAATAGTTCAACCAAGTTAGACGTTTCTTTTATAAATACATAATTTTATAATGAAGAATTTAGTCAACTATACGACACTGAAAACGTGATCATTTGAATTACAATTTAATATAGGTTGTTGCAATATTACATATAGTAATTATTATCTTGAATGAATAGTCACGAGGTAACGGTCTATACAAACTTATTTACAATTAGTCAAGGATAACGTGTTACTTTAGTTAGGTTGGAGCGTGGTTGTGATGACTCGTGAAGAGACGTTTAAGTCTCGAATGCGTTCCGTTTGTAAATATTAACAGATACCTCCGCACCATGTTTATGACTTTTGTGTGGAAATGCTTTACTATATAATATGAAAGATGTATCATATAGTAAATTTGCATTTGCTTTACATTAAAGTAAATTATCTCTTTTACTACAACTGTCTTGGGTTATGAGTCTCGTCTTAACGCAAACTTGAACAAAACCACAGACTTTTCACTACTGTTATTGCATTTGTGATGCATCTTAAAGATCGCTAGAAGTTTCGATTTGATTTTTAAATCTCGTTATTGCCTTTTCATTGAAAATTTCTGGCTGTCTCTGTAATTTAAAGGTGATTAAATT
Organism: Actias luna; assembly: GCA_039707435.1. Taxonomy (NCBI): domain Eukaryota; kingdom Metazoa; phylum Arthropoda; class Insecta; order Lepidoptera; family Saturniidae; genus Actias; species Actias luna. The sequence continues at coordinate 18,165,345 of JAZHAC010000034.1, read as the reverse complement.
TAAAGAGGTCCGAGTTTTGAATCCCAGAAATACTGTCGCAATAGGATTCATTTGGTTTGGGAAGCTTTCCTAAATTAAATGAGATATTGTTGGGCGATTAAAACACGTTTACAGACAAATCAGAGGGTAAAGATGCCGAGAGATAACACGACAACCAAATATGGTGCAATCTTCAAAGGTTTATCAGAGTCGTCGATCAGATATAAGGTAACAGAATTTAATTGACAGCATTCTTATCCCAAGGCAAACTTGTAATTTTCAACTTAGCAGCGTATTTTATTGTATGTACATATAAAAAAGACTGCATGCATAAAATGTCAGCGCGCATAAAATGCTCTGTTTACGTACTGGTAAGGTATGCTTATTATTTAAATATTAAAATGTGCTAATTGAAGAGGTGCTTTTTCAGTTCACTTGTACATATAAATAGAAAACGGGTTTCAATTTGCAATGGATTATGCTACAGTCTACAGTGTAATTATAAATATGATCTAAATTTGTTATGATGTACGTTATTTGACCACAACAATGCGTTCATATAATTATATGTAGTGTGTACTAAGGATAAAATATAGAGTATGGAATGCCAGTACATTCCGTTTTATTAGTAACTTAAAGTTGTCGACTTTTGCGAATGTTTTGTTTCGCAATAATCGGTTGTTTTTTATTGCGTTCGTGAAAGACATCGATATTCCGAAAACTAAAGTTGTCTTTGGTCCCGTGATCTATTTTATGTAGGAAATATGTTTATCAAAAATGCCAGAACAAATTCACCAATTTGAAATCATTACATAAGTTACCTATCAATCAACTCATTGTTTAATTCGAGGAGGACATCGCATAATGAGAATGAAACGAACTAATGATGTACGCAGAATGGTTTAAAACACGTGGCATTTAGTAGGCGTATTTAAAGATATCGATTTATACATACATTAGTCCCTCTTTCATTAAAAATTAATTTGCTTAATACCCATGTTTTCTATATACTTTATAGGTAGGCTTACCATAATTACGAAGAGCCAAACCGGGACGCAGAAGAGAAAGAGGCTCATTTTCATTTTGCTTTTCGCTTAATTTGTGTTTTTCATATTTGAAATGCAATCAAAATTTTGACCGGGACGCCGGGACAGGGATCTCAAACCGGGACTATCCCGGTCAAACCGGGACGTATGGTAAGCCTATTTATAGGTATTTTAGTATTTTGGTATAATCACATCTGGTGATAAGCACTTATCGAAGAAACTGGCTATCAAGTGCCAGAACACACCTACAGGTATTTGGCGGCAAACTCATTTTAGTTAGATTTTGAATTAGGTCAGTTTCACACACAGCATGCGATATGTATGTTTATATCTAAATATCTGCGTTATTTAATTCTCAATTTATTTTAGGTGTACGCATCGCCGAGCAGACGTAAGATGGACACCAAGGGCGAAGGCGAGGAGATGACCTATCCCCATATCTGCTTCATGGTCGACAACTTTGATGAGGTTAGTCTACCTTTAAGAATATTGTACGTGTCGAAACCCGAATTAGAATTATCCATTCGATTTATTAATGTTTTCTAGTTACACATGTGAGAGTGGATGTTGTGACGTCACCCCTTGACCCAATTACGATTAATAACTGTCAGTTTACTGTTCTCGATTGTAATGTACATAGCGATGATTTATGTCCCCCGATAAAGTTTTTGTTCCTCATAATGCTAAAGTTTGTATATTCTGGTCACGTTGGAGCGTGGGTCGAACGCGGTGCGTTTTAGCGAGTTCATTTATATACGTAATGAGGTATAAGAGAATTTTATGTTGTGTGTAAATAAACAAAGTCTGGATCGGATATGTCTTGTTAGTTTTTAACGTCATGCTGTTATATGTCTGGCGTACACTGCTCGAGGCATAATAATCTCTATTACTGAGTCACATACGAGTTATAATGCTATCAATTTTAAAATTACTTTCGGATCTTTAACGTTTTTTAGGAGGTGCATCTGTTTTCGTTGCATTTTTTTTCTGTTTAACACATTGAACGCTGTGGTGGTCATCGGTGACCACCATATACTTGCCGATTTTACACATTATATTTTATTGGCTCATATGATTTAGAATAGTCAATAGTCCAGATCCATATAATAATGTCGTTCACCGGTGACCACCACGGTTCACGCCGTTGGAAATCTGCATTGGGGCAGCCGGGGTCAAGGTGAGCTGGCCCCATCGCCGCACCCAACTTTATCTTATTTACAATGACTACTTCTTATGTTACCTTATTATTTATTTATCGTGCTTTGTAAACCTTCTTTCATTTTAAAACCACATTATGTATACTTAGCCGTCAAATCGTTTAGATCGTTTTTATACTGAGTGACGAAACGAGCTGGTATGTGTAAATTGTTGTCCAGGGTTGCACCGGGCTCGGTCAATATAGATTTGTATCGGCTACTGTGTACTCCAGGGAGAGAATTGAGTTCAAACACGATCCCGTCGCGCGACCACCGGTGAGACCCACAGCCCAAAACTGATTAACCACTAAATTTGACTCTGCGTTTGACGTGTTAAGAGTATATGAAGATTTCTTACAGGCAAAATCTCTGACCCACTCTAAAATAATTAATTAGATGATATATTAAGTTTTTACAGCACATTTGCACTGCTACAGAATTCTTTATAACAAAATTCTTCATGTGATGTAAACAATTCTGTTTTAGATATTTGATTTTAAAGTATAAGTTCTAATCTTGAATCTCTGTGAGAGCGTTCATATTTACATTTCAATATTTTAGAAACCGGTGTTGAAAATATACTCGATCTAAAAATAAACCGATACAAAGCTAAAATTAAAATTGCCGTGTGACGAGTGCTTTTATTATAACTACGTCCGCGACGTGGTTTTTTTATGAAATATTGGGGTAAACAAGCAAACGTGTCATCTGATGGTACGTGATGATTATTGGAGGAGCTGACTTCTAAGTGCCACTGCCGGAACACACCTAATGGTATTTGGCGGCATATTTTCAACTTGCGGGTAGTAACTAGCCAGGTGGGCATTAGAAAAAGCCTTACCACCATGCTATGGTTTCCTCACGATATTTTCCTTCACCGAAAGCTCAAGCTCATTGTAGACGGTTTGATTAGAATTCACGTCCCTTGACGCGGCGTTCCCACACGCTACTACTGAGCTATCATCGCTTCGAAAGTTCGCATGGAAGTAAAAATTATTTAATCATTTTGCTCGTTTTTGTATCTCTTTCCAGTACAGTTGTCGTCTTAGTGGTAGCGTGATGTAAATAGCTTAAAAAAACCTTCCTCTATAATTGCTATCAAATACAAAAATAATTATTGAAATCCGATTTGTGGTTCTTGGGTTAAACAAACAAATACACAGAATTGCATGGTGGTTGCCTTTTTTTTTGATCCCCGACTGGCTAGCTACCACCCTCAAGTTGAAAATCTACCGCCAAATACCAATAGGTGCGTTACGGCAGTTGCACTTGAGAGACAGGTTTAGTGTGTCTACCAACTTGGGCCGTATCGTCACTTAAGATCAGGTGAGATTATGGCCATAACGCTAAACCTTAATTGTAAATTAAAAAAAATCCAAGCCCTTCATGTTACTTACAACATTAGTAGACACCTGTTATGTTTATGATATTTTTGTAATTAGTATGAGACACGCACGAGTGTATACACGTATGAATACAGTCATGCGTACATTATTGATAGTGCCCCCATCTCGGCCAGCCTACGATGAACTATTCACGTTTAACGTACCCAAAATCATTGCATGTTTAATTGTTTTAGTTTAAAGATAATACAAGCTTCCACAGTTAACGACAAGCAAATTGAATCGGAGATTAGCAAAACAAATAGTATCGTCTATGGTAAGAATTGTGATATGTAAATTAACACGTGGTCGAGAAACATGCGAACACACATACCAACAATGTTATACAGTCACCAATACCTTATGAGTAGTCCAGTGGACCAAATGGAAACGTTTGCCTCGTTACGGATGTAAATATATGAATGTAAAGCAAGCGTGTCTTACATTAAAATAAGACAGTGTATTCGTATTGTTGTAGAGATGATATATAGGTAGAGACAAGACATACGGTACTGTTTTAAATTAATCTCGATCATTTATACTAATAGTGTGTGTAATAGAAGCTGTGTTTGCGAATTCGCCAGCGCGAAACTTATATAATTATTTAATCAGTCTTGTCCGTTTTTGTATCTTGAAATGTTTGGAATACAGCTTTGCTTCTATTGGTGGCGATAGCTCTATCGAATATAAAAAGATTTTTTGAAATCGAACCATCCGCTCAAAAGTAATACTGTCTCTGACGGGGTTGAAAATTAATTTTCACAACCACGCGAACAAAGTTACTGGTGACACTGGTTTTTATATAAATATGCAAAGATAGAACAGTTCGGTGCCTTTGTTTCCTTTGTTTTTCAATCGATGTACATATTAGGGAGAGCTCATTTTAGCACCTTTATAAGAATTATCGCAAAATTTAATAATGATAACCATCGGACTGACACTTGTATACGGCAATGTACTTCGACATTTCTTATATTTCTATATTTTTATCAACGTTTCAATGTACGCAACGGGGGATATATTGTAATAGTATTTAGTTATATTTAATCTGGCTGTTTATCTTATCGTCTGTCATCACTAATTATATGATTTATAAAAAAAAAAAAAATAGAAGTAAAGAATATTCAGTAGGGAAACGGAACTTGCCTGGTAATAGATCTGTGTTTGAGTGATTATTAATTTTGTTGTGGAACTTACTTAGATTCTTTAGTCATATCTTAATTTAAATATTAGGTTTTGACAAACACTAATCTAAGCAAATATTTATTTCACTTATTTTATAATGTTTATTGGTAAAACGTTTGCGGGACAAAAAACACGTTATGAATGTTAATAGTAGGTGGATATTAAATTTGTTATTGTTATGTACGGTCATTTCAAGGGTATATTGTCATTGCCCGCTATGATTTATTATAATGGGTGATAATTGATTAGTCATTCTCTTATTTTTAATCCCTATTTTTTTTTATATTAACAATACATTCTGGTAATGTAGCATTGCACTGAGATGAGTTTAAACAGCTGTTTGTGAATGCTTGGTTGCTAAGAATAAATTTTGTGGGGGTGTTGATTGGGGTGAAGGGATTTCACGAAATTCAACTTTTAAGGGTGTTTAAATGGGTACCTATGTTTGTAACAGATATAATATTCTTAGGCTCGACTTTATTTAATTTTTTGCATTAATTATCACCAATAAATTAATAAAATGCTTATCTCGATCTTCAAATTTAATCACTGTGACCAAAAAAATATAAAAAATTTTTTGCAATATACTTTATTTTCAGCCATTTATATTCTGCATGACATACTTTAGTGTCAGATATAACAGCAGTCTAATAACATTATAACCTATAAAAATGTTTTTATCGTTGCACTGTTGTACACTGTAACATTATACATTTATTGATTAAATAGAAATAACAAATATATTAATCAAATTAAAATAAAAAAGCACTTAATAGGATTGCGTAGAACTCATCTCCGATGTACCAACATCATATTATTAATACTTTCAAATAGAGTGAATTTTGCTTTCACGTGTATGGTTAGACTGGAATCGATAACGTCGGATGGGCTGGGTGGGCAATCGTTTCCATCCTTCTGTGTTGAATATCTGTTTAGGTTGTCATGATCTAATGATGTAATTTATATAAGAATTTACGGGCCAAAAATCACTATAGAAAAATTGCACAGGCTTTGGAGCTCTTAGTTTAATGCAACATTGAACAAAACACATTGATAAATACGCATTACAAAGAGATAAGATTCGAATTATAAGTAGTAGAAACAAAAAAATATTTACTACGTTTATCTCTTGAAAATATAAATCTGCTTGGGCATCTCCTGTTTCGAGGTCTATCGACATAAATACACTGACCTAGAATAGTGAAATGAAATTAAAACAATGGCCGATGTACTTGACCGAATTGCGTTCAATTTCTTACAGCTTAGACGACCTACGGTTCAGTAATCGCAGAGCAAAATCTGGCACCTACTTTTATAACCATATATCTGTACTATGATTTAAACAATAATCTTTTTTTTTTATAGTTAAGGTTTAGCGTTATGGCCATAATCTCACCTGATCTTAAGTGACGATACGGCCCAAGTTGGTAGACACGGTAAACCTGTGGAGGAACTGGCTCTCAAGTGCTGCTGCCGGAACACACCTATTGGTATTTGGCGGCAGGTTTACAACTTGAGGGTGGTAGCTAGCCAGGCGGGCATCAGAAAAAGCTCTACCACCATGCTATGGTTTCCTCACGATGTTTTCCTTCACCGAAAGCTCAAGCTCATTGTAGGTGCTTGGGTTCGAACCCACGTCCCTTGACGCGAAGTCGTGCACACTACCACTGAGCTATCATCGCTTTAAATCTACCGAAATAAACCTTTCCGTGGAAATGTATTACCGAGTTATTCAAACAGTTTCTCGAGCGATGCAATGTGTAGAGTTTGTTATGCTTGAAAACAGAATACCACTTCTGCACTGGACAGTTTGTAGCATTTCTAACTGATGATTTAGGTTAGTCATTCTACACACCGTGTTTGCGTTGGTACGTGCTATACGATTAATATGGAGTGAGCTTAGAATCAATATCGGTTTGAATTAAATTTATACACTAGGTAACAATTGTTGAGTTTCAGCAATAACAGACTAGATGTGCCAAGTGGATGAGACGCATGGTCGTAGTATGTGTATAGAAATAAACTCTATTTTAATAAAAACATTATTACGTTGGCGACACTTGGAGTTTTTAGACGACATTGCTTCCTGGTTGTATTTAGTGAGCTATAAATTTGTGGAGATTCCTATGAATCCAAGCTACATGACCTTAATTTGGTGGACATGACAGGTATACGATTTCGCTAGAGGCTAGGAGGAGTTCGAAAGCACTCTTGGGCTCTGGTAATAAGGAGTGCGTAGTGCTCATTTTATTGGATGTTTCTAGTGCACCGGAAAAGTTTAGCGTAATGGCCATAATCTCACCTGTTCTTAAGTGACGATACGACCCAAGTTGGTAGACACGCTAAACCTGTGGAGAAACTAGCTCTCAAGTGCAGCTGCCGGAACACAACTATTGGTATTTGGCGGCAGGTTTACAACTTGACGGTGGTACTCTGCTATGGTTTCGTCACGATGTTTTCCTTCACCGAAAGCTCAAGCTCATTCTAGGTGCTTGGATTCGAACTCACGTCCCTTAACGCGAAGACGTACACACTACCACTGAGCTATCATCGTTCTACATGTCTTTCTTGTAGCCCGCCTAGCATTTTACGATAGAGAATATGCAAATGTGTATCTTCCCCCACTTACGCAAAAAAAAAAATAGCCATTCAATGATAGCAAAATCTTGCGCGTGCGCTGCTCTGTGTCGTGTCGCCAATTGCAAGCTTCTATTTATTTATTATAGTTTATTTATAGACGACCTCGGCCAAAGATTTAGACGTGACGATACCATTGCCATGGTAATTGATGTAATCACAACAAACACTAGGTTATCTTGAGACTAGGAAACTTGCTAGATGTTATTAGGATCTCGTATTTCAATGTCCAATAGAAAACAATAATAAAGCTATGATTTTAATTATTTGTAGTTTTTATCGTTTAGTTTATTAATTTCGAAGTAAAAATCTGTTGAATCATTCATCTCTCCGACTACATATCTCTAACCAACCATTATAGTATTGTAAAAATTCTTATATCTTAACCGTCTTGTTTAATAGGCTGCACGCAGTATTCGGTTCTTCATATCACTAATACTTCAGTCCACTGATTCGTTCTGGAGCTCCACTGTTTCTGCCTCAGTATTATAAGACATATTTATATTGCCACAATCAGAAACTAAAACCGTTAAAAGCGAACTAGTGTGAATATGATTATTAAAACAATTTTTATAAAATCTCGTCATTACAATTTGAATTTATAAAGTTATTTTTAACCAAACATGTAAATATCAATTTGAATCTATAAAGTTATTTTGAACTAACGTGTGAATATTGAAACCCTTGTAATATGAAATTTAAAGTATAGAGACGATCAATGATAAAGCAAAAATAAAGAGGCGACCAATGAAAAAGCCTAACACTTGAAATAGATTATTAAAACAATTTATATAAAACCTCTTCATTACAATTTGAATTTATAAAGTTAAATATAACCAAATGTAAATATTAATTTAAATCCATGAAGTTATTTTGAACTAACGTGTGAATATTGAAACCCCTGCAATATGACATTTAATGTATAGAGAACATCAACGATGAGGCTAAAAACAAAGTGGCGACCAATGATAAAGCTAACAGTATATTAAGCATATTTTAGGTTTTTCCTAAAGGTAAATTTTCCACGTGTGAGGTCCGTGATATGAACTTTAACCATTCGTTTATAAGTCTTCAGTAACACGTAGTACATTAAAATTCTTTTCCTGTTTGCTTTACTCAAGTCCATGTAATTCTAACTATCAACGTTAAATCGAATGCTATGGAATATACGAATTTGCTCACAAACAATATCCTCATTTGAAGTGTTTTTATATTATAACTTTCATAGCGATCATTTTAAATTTCTCTCTGAAAGTCGAATCATTTGTTATCAATTAATCGCAGGCTATAGATAAGGAAGTATTTTAATCTTTGCAGACTACAACGGCCTCGATCTCCTTAAAGACGTGTCTTTATTAATAGGTAAACAGAATGTATTAACGCTGACATAAGTAGGGAATCGTTTGAATAAATTTCTAATTGTGCATTAGGTATTATCTGATTAAGTGATGTCAATGCTGCATTAGACGTCGGTAAGTCTGCTGTTAAAATATACATACTCTGTCTATCGTCTGCTGAATTGAAAAATGAAATTCGATTCTTTACAATCTTTTTGCCTGAAAAGAGGTAAAATTTAGAGGAATATAGTTGCTATCATTTGTACAAATTAACGTATTTCTGTAAGAAGGAACGTGTGCTCATGAGATAATAAAAAAATGATTTGTTAGCTCATAGAAAATATTATTTGAGGCAAAGGTATATATGTATATGATTAATCAGGGCAAATCAGTAACAGGCGAGATACGATGTGTAATTATTATGCGTTATAATATGTTGAAAATGAATACAATAGTGTTATAACGTCAGAAATTGCATAAATCATTTACTGGCCAAAGGCTGACGCATTCATTCAAAATCCAATGTATGATTTACCAGTTATTTTCCTTGAATATTAAAACTTTGTAATCATACAAATGTTTGACCATTTCATTGGGATTAATAAATATTATGTTCTTCATTATTCAAAATGGGTTCCTTAACAACTTGGTTATAAGTTATTTTCCATTGCATTCAGTTTGCTGGGAATATGCTTTTCCGTTACTGAACTTGGTCAACAGTTAAATTGTAATCAAGTACATGATTACGATTTAAGAATATTTATCCAATAAATCGTGTCTTAACCTAATTGAATCCCATAGGTTTATCCAATTCTTATTATTTCTGGGCTCACATATCAAATAATTTAATTATAAACAGTTATATATAAATGTAATATTAATTGAACTTGGTGCTTATTATTGATACATTCCTCAATATACTTTTTAAAACAGTCATGCCTAGAATCTAAACGTCCTGAATATACTTTATTGTATTTTATATTCATACTATGACATCGAAAGTGCTACGGGTTTAACGGTGCCATAGTGCATGTATATAGATTTAATAGTTGATCGTTTCCGCTTCCTCGACATATTATAAGACCAGATATACAACATCTTAGATAACAACTTGAAGAAGTACTCATAGCGTAATAATTTTAGTTGAATCGGTGAGTCTGCAGCAGGATGCAGATTCTAAAGTTGCTGTGAGCTCACTAAATTTGTAGATGATATTAACTTATATGCTTTTTAATGAATTGTTCGAGGAAAATTGGATCACATTCTTTCATGTAGTGGTCACGTAAGGCCCGTTATAATCTGACCGTCTGTTAGCAGGATAAATTAGGGACACCGAGGATAACTTGTGTTAAATAGAATTAAAAAAAAATACACAAACCAATCACTTGTCAAGAGTATGTTCATTGGTCGAAATTCGAGGAATATAATCGTTATTGTAATTTGGAAGAAATTCTTGTGAAGATGTGAAAAATGTTTTCTATTATTTATTAATAGTACTAAATTTGAATTTAAAAATTTTTAGAAGCGATGATAGCTCAGTGGTCAGGAGCAATGATAGTTCAGTGGTAGTGTGTACGACTTCACGTCAAGGGACGTGAGTTCGAATCCAAGCACCTACAATGAGTTTGAGCTTTCGGTGAAGGAAAACATCGTGAGGAAACCATAGCATGGTGGTAGGGCTTTTTCCAATGCCCGCCTCGCTAGCAACCACCCTCAAGTTAGAAACCTGCCGCCAAATACCAATAGGTGTGTTCCGGCAGCTGCACTTGAGAGCCAGTTCCTCCACAGGTTTAGCGTGCCTACCAACTAGGGCCGTATCGTCACTTAGGATCAGGTGAGATTATGGCCATAACACTAAACCGTAAAAATAAAAAAAAAATGACAATATCCAGTAAACAAAAACAAAATAGGTTGATAAATACAAGGGGAAATAGGTCGATTGTATGCCCCATTATAGCCATGATAGGAAACATTGTTATTTTGAATTAATTAGCACTTGCTTACTCGTAATATCGTTGTATTTCCTGTAGATGTTTATTATATGCATACATAAAACGCAGCAGTCTGTGAGTTTAAGGTACTATATAATATTTATAACCACTGTTTAGTTGTAAATGAGTTTAGGCAGTGATATATCTAATGATGGTTCTGTTGGTAGTTTGTACCGACGGCACCTCAATTGGCTAGCTACCACCCTCAAGTTGAAAATCTGCCACCAAACACCTATACGTGTGTTCCGGCAGTTGCACTTGAGACCCAGTCTCTCCACTAGGCTTAATGTTCGACTATCTGGGGCCACATCGTCACTTGACATCATTTGAGATTGTCGTCATAACGCTAAGTGTATAAAGTATAAAAAATGACTTCTAGATGTTTTACTAAATCGTTCACCTGTGGAATAGATGTTAGGTTGTTACTATGTATGTACGGAATTAGTATACATTTTTCCATTATCTATTATTCCTCACGCCGACACGAGTTTACGCACACTCGCTGTTTGACTTATGTTTTCCTGCCATTGTATTTTGATATATTTAGCATTACCTATTGTTTTAACATTTTTTTAAACGATATCGCGGAACACATTGTTATATAACTAATCATTGTCGTGTGGTGTAACTAAGGAAAAATTTAGTAGTTAGTAGAAGTTCGCATCGCTAAGAAAATCCCAGAAACATTTCAGTTGACTCGTGACCACGGTTTGTGTAACTTTAATAAATATGTCGATTCAATTGAAAGAGTAAAACGCGTTTAGATAAAGAGCGTTTTTAACCGACTTTGATTCTAAAATGAGGAGGTTTTATTAGACGATTTGTTTTTTTTTTATAAAGCAAAGGAATATGTTCAAAGTTCCCCATTTTATTTAAATTAACATAGAACTTTGAATTTCGATTATACACCAGTTTCGCAGCCAAATTGTCTTTTTCTACAATTGTTCATCAAACAATATTGTATGAGACAAGTTTCTACGCACTAAATTGATAACATGTCTGTCCAAAACTAAGTGTCGTGGTCAGTGCGTGTTAAAAACTATAAAATTCACATATATTTCAATCACATCATTTATGTTTATTCCAAGCACACAATAAAGACGCCATGTTTTACAATTTTTATACGTTAACAATAAAAAAAAAAAGAACTTTGTAAGGGGGCTAGTTTACTTATCAAAATGGACAATTAAGACTAGGTAGCTATTGCCTAACTATGGTCGAGGAGGTCTCGGACCCAGTTGCACTAGAAAGACATAACAAAACTTATTTTTCATGGCATCTGCTCATTGTAGGCAATTTCGCCAATGCCAAGTGAGAATATTCATAAAAGTAACGAGCAAAAACACCGACACTCGGAACAATTGTTTCTACACATATAATATATCCGTGCGGGAATCGAACCCACAGCACGCGTCAGCGAGGCGACCGCCTAAACCGCTAGACTAACACTGCAATGAGCCTCCTGTCAGTGCATTATATAAGAGAGTTTTCTAAAGTCGGTTTTGTTTCCTAATAAAAAAAAAGATGTGTGAAAGAGAAATGAGAAAACACTATATGTCTCTTGCTTCATTAGTTACCTCGAGCCGAATTTACCCGAAAGAGCGGAACACGAAACGGTTGAGAATTTTCAAGCCTTCTCATGAGAAGGTTTAGTTAAATTTACTAGTTTTATGTTAGAAATATGCGACAAAACTTATTTACCAATTATATATACATATATCTATTTAGATTTCCATATTTTACTATACAATCTAAGTAAAATATAAAGGAAATTCTGCTATAAAGCTGTGCCATGTGTGTATTAACGTGTCAGAGTATTTTATTTATTGGTGTAAGATGTATCGACGAGGTCGCAGCTGATAAGTAATCTTGATAAAGTGGCGATTTCCAGCACACGTTAAACTCTGATTGATAATACGTGTTCAATATTATTTTCGTTGACGATAACAAACTTGATCAGTTATTGAACTTGTTGTTTATTTAAATAATATAATAAAGAATTTTATTGCATAAATTTTTTTTCCTAATAAAACTAAATATATTTAAATTACATTTTGATACCAGGATACTTCCTTTACAATGTTATTTTTGGGTTTCGTAATTGTTGAATAGAGTTGTACGGACGGCACAGTACATAACTAAAGGTCATGAACTTACTAATTGGTGACGAACATTGCATTCCTTGTCCCTAATTGGTAAATTTATAATCATTATTACTCTGTGCATTAGGTTATAGGAATTATATTCTCGCTTAGGAAAACAAAAAAAGGGTAAAGCATTAGAACTACACTTTGGGCGTACTGGAATCTACTCAAGGCTGTCATTTTCAAAGACATTAAGCTTAAAATATCGGCTAAAGATACTCTCCGTTTGAATTTCTATTGATAAATGGAACTGCAAATTATATAATGACTAGTAGTTACCCGCGGCTTCGCTCGCATTGATGCCATTAAATAAGTTTTGTTTATCTTTCTTAAAAAATTATATTTTTTTCAATAAAAAGTATCCGATGTTGCTTCTAATACCTCCAACAATATGTGTACAAAGTTTCATGATGATCGGTTAAGTAGTTTTCGCGTGAAAGCATAACGAACAAACTTACATTCACATTTATAATATTAGTAAGGAAGTTCACCGTTGACATATCAAATTAAGATCGTTTGGTTTTCACTCACATTTTCTGCCCGGTTTGCATTCATTTGCACAAAGTGCTTTGCATTTACGTGTTTTTTTGTGTTACCGCGCAAGAAAGACGTACATTACAAGCGTAATGAAGCGTTAAATTAAATGATTTAAAAACCATTATAATGTTTATGTTCCTGCTCTTGACGAAAAGTAGACTTAGTACTATTAAAGTTATCGACGAAAAATTAATTTTATACAAAACGTATAGATTTACATAGGCCTAAATAGGTGTAAAGTAATGAAGCAGAACTTAGTAATTGATATAAAACATTAGCAATAGCATCTGTTGATAATTTTCTTAAGTCTTTTTAAGTTACTATTCGAGGCCTTATCATGGTAATGTGTGAAATATTCAGCCCGCATGTTAACATAGTTTTGTGTCAGGAACATTGATTTCATAAGTGCATTTGTAAAATGTCATGTTCGTAACGTTCTCGATGCGAATGTACATTTGTTTGAATGTGCCAATTCAGTGTGAGAGTAACTGGGTCACAGTTCAACCCGCCTGGTCTCGTTCCCCAACCGACCTATTGTCCGGAGTTGTGTCGCTTCGGTACACGGAACCGTATCTCTTGGAAGCACTCCAGACGTATCAATCAGATATATTGCTAGCTGTGTCCGCGACTTCGTTAACGTGAAACTATAATATTATTGAATCAATTTTCCCCGTTTTTCTATGATTAGCGCGTACAAACAAACTTCCGCTGTGAAATATTAATATAGATTTCACAGTGTTGCTTTTAGATGATACAGCGTGCGACAAGTTATTGAACTTTGGGAATATCATTTGTATTTTAATGTAATTGAAAATGATATCAATGATGACATGTTTACTTCAGGAAAGAGGAAGTCTGTTTGCTTTGATAACACTGATTACATCATTAATGAGCGAAAGGTAATGGAGAATAAATACTCAGAATCAATATGAAATCAATAGTAGAGTGTTTTGAGCGATCTACACTAGACACAAAAATTAAGGGATATAAAAAAAAATCCAAATTTTTGGGTGATTTTCAACGAGCTGTAAATCCGAGGAAAATGATCGTACAGAAAAAACAAAAAAAGCAAATTGTAGCTCCATGTGTCTAGTTGTCAGATATGACTATGAAAATTTTTTGTCATGTCCAGGTTTGGAGAAATCCTAAGAAAACTAACAAAAAAAATTTTTCTAAATTTTTTCTCGTCTGAAAAAAGGTCCACGGGCTTCGTTTCGTTCAAAACCTCTTTTAGAAAATTTAAGACTCTTTAATTTCACGTATTCAAAAAGCCTGTACGACAATTTGCCGCGGAGTTATCGTCAATCAAAGCAAAATTTCTTTTTCACTTTGATAATCAATAACTCCGGAAATAATGATCGTATAGGAATTGAATTTTTTTTTTTCAAATCTCTTAAGCATTTAATCTTTCTGGTCAAAAAAATAGAAATTTTAGAGAGAAAAAAATTTTTTTCATTGAAAAAATGAATAAAAATCACAAAACAAAGAATTTGAAGCTTCGGGGCACAATGAAAAAAAAATCGCAGCGCTTTGAATTTTTGAGGGATTTTAGGGGGCACTTTGAGGTTAAAAAATTACCGACGATATCCTTCGTTCATCCATTTTATCCAAAGTTATACCAAGTTATCCAAATATCATTAATTATGCGAATTTTTGTCTTTTTTTCAGTCCGAATTTACAATTCAAAAAAAATTTTTTTCTAAAAAATGTTTACATTTTCTGATAGAGAATATCGTGCAGTTTTCAAAACCCTCCTTCAATTTCCTATACGATCATTATTTCCGGAGTTATTGATTATCAAAGTGAAAAAGAACTTTTATGCTTTGATTGACGATAACTCCGCGGCAAATCGTCGTACAGGCTTTTTGAATACGTCAAATTAAAGAGTATTAAATTTTCTAAAAGAGCTTTTGAACGAAACAATGAAAAAATTTTTTTTGAAGCCCGTGGAACTTTTTTTAGACGAGAAAAAATTTGGAAAATTTTTGTTTGATAGTTTTCTTAGGTTTTCTCCAGACCTGGACATGACAAAAATTTTTCATTTCAATTGTCATATCTGAAAACTAGACACATGGAGCTACAATTTCCTTTTTTTGTTTTTTCTGTACGATCATTTTCCTCGGAGTTACAGCTCGTTGAAAATCACCCAAAAATTTGGATTTTTTTTTATATCCCTTAATTTTTGTGTCTAGTATATTTGTAAGGAGTTAAAAATGATTTAGTTTTTGTTTGTCGCTATTAGTCTGAAACTACTGGATACATTTTTATTACGTTTGAAACGATGTTAAACATTATTTTGGATTACCATATGTATAGAATACTTTTATCCCATACCACGAAAATGACGATATGTACTAAAAGGTTAAAATTTGTAGTAAATTATTTTACTTGTTTATTATAATAATATGATTGAGTTTATTATTAAGCAGAAAAATACGATACAAGACCGAACAATACGTCCTAATATTATATGTAACATAATTCAAGTCCACGTGAACGAAGTCGCTGGCACGTCTAGTGAAATAAAGTTTATATGATGCGATATCATGTCAAGTGAACTAGATCAGTTTGTTGGATCGTTTCCAGTTAGACTAATCAGACGTTTTTGGCGTAGCTGTCAACTCTCTCGTACCTCGGTGCAGAGTGCGACCAGCGTTGTGCCCACGCGTGGCGCTACGGTCATTCGTGACCACCCTTACCGAAATATATTATTGTGGATTACTTTTAATAATATTCATGAAATGTTACGGGTTTCTTACACCCAAGTTCTGGTAAACTACGGAATAAGAACTAAAAAATCAATTTTTGGCATGTAAAATGAATTAAGACCACGGTTGGCGCCGCACTGTTTGCTGTGGATCCAAATTCCGTACCGAATAATTGTGTTTGTGTGTTGCTTTGTATCTGTTAATTGTATGGTTAAAGGCCCGGTGACATAGAAGCTGTTCTTAATTATTTTTGTGATAACATTCTGTTAAAATAGACCACACACTCCCGCTTGTTACCAGAGACCAGGAGTTACTTTACACTTATCACAGAGAGGTTGATCTGTAGTGTGAGTGTTGTTTTTAGTATATAACTATACTACGGCTAAGTAATAAAATTATTAATTAAAAGTAAATTGATTTTTTTTAATGCACTGATACAGATATGAGATTAAATACAAAAGCAACTTAATTCTAGATATCATTTTAAATCCCATACCCTATTACATTAGTGCACAACTTACAAAGTTAGGAACTTTTATTATGAGTGAAGATAAACAGAATACAGATTACATAAATTGCAATATTTTTTACAGAATATATAATATCTTAAAGCATGTTGAACGTAAATATACACAAAATGAAACATTTATTAAAAAAATTGTGTAAAAATGTTCACTTAATATTATTTTAGTACTGTGAATGCATACACCAGTTGCATACAGTTGGTTGCATCGAAGCGTAAATGATATGGAATTTTATAATGCTTTCCCGGATACATACAATCCTATAAATGAAAGTGTTTCTCGAAGCGCCGCTCTGGTTGGTTTGTTTACTATCTACACGTGAGTGTTAATACAATTCGTGCGTATATGCATGCGGTGTTTAAACCCATCACAGCGACAGTGTATATCCAAATACTGAAAGTCTTGCAATCAGGTATAATAGTGACGATCTTTGAACTTTTAATCTATCTGTGTTTGATCTCAAGCACAGTGGCGATACTTTGCCGTGTTTCTTTAAATACTTGGGTTATGTATGTATGTGATTTAAAAGTTATTTAAAAGCGTGACTTTTTCGCAATGTCGGTTCTTGGAAATATTAGCGGGTTGAATTTGAACCGAGTCCAGGGCGAGCATTCGTCATTCCGACTCGGAGTTTACATCGCGTTGTATGAATCATTTGCCGTGTCATTAGTGGATGTCGACGTCACAGTTCAAAGTTGTCATACGGGTCGTGAGTTCACAGGACAATAGTACCAAAAGCGTTTTAGACTCATGTTTCTTTCTTGTTTGTTTAGTTATTGTATGATAAATAGTTTTCTTTTTTTTCTTTTCATTTTCATTTTTTTGAACGAAGTTACTCATCGCACGATACGGATCGTAATATGTAAGATTTTTTCTTCACGACCCTACCTTTAGTCTGTTCTATATTGCACTATATTTCTATAGTGCGTATACTATTGGCTGTAACCAGTTATAGGTGCACGTTTATTGGTTCAAGAAAGCCAGTAAGTTCTTAACGGCTGCACATATATAGTTTGTACACGTCATACTATCTGCTATTACGTTACGTATTATTTGTATTTAAATGAATTAGAAAGATTGAATGCTCTCAGACGTTAGTAATTCATTTATTTGTATATAGTAATCAGTAATATAATACGTTTGTTAATAATAATACACTCGTAAAGAAATTTGTTCTAACCGAGTGTTCAAAGGAAAAGTCAATAAAATTATAATAGGACCACACGAAAATATTTCGTTTCTTATAAAAAAAAAATTCTAAATTGGTTTATAAATTTATAGATTTTTAAATGTTTTGGCAGCTAACTTATTACCAGTCAATTCACATTGAGTACCTACTGTCCAATAGTTTCAGAGTGATTCTATTAAACAGAATAAAAAATAAAAAAATAAAAATGTAAATTCTATGTATTTGTACTTTTAGATTTATGTGTAAAAAATATTACAAGAGACTATGAATAAGTAATAAAATATATATACATAATTTCTTACATGGTGGTAGGGCTTTTCCTAATGCCCGGTTGACTAGCTACCAGCCTAAAGTTGAAAATTTACCGCCAAATATCAATAGGTGTGTCCCGACAGTTGCACTTGAGAGCCAGTCGCACCTATAAAGGCCGGCAACGCACCTGCGATTCCTTTGATGTTGTGGGTGTCCAGGGGCGGCGGTGATCACTTACCATCAGGTGACACATTGCTCGTTTACCACTTATTCCATTAAAAAAAAACAATTAGAAATGTCTATTTTATTGTGCACGCATCACTGCTAAAGTACAACGTTCATAATAAAACGTCTCCAAGGAGATCATAAAGTGTACCCTTGAGTAATATTTAGTCTTTGTTTCATTAACATCGGTTTACTCAAACAAAAGTTATTGTAATTTGCATGACGGCAAAAGATTAAATAATTTTAGTTACACACGAACGAAATCGAAGACACACTTGTCTACAATAAAATACACATGCATTATATTTCAGAAGAATAATGCGTACAGATTTGACTTCATTACAATTTAAATATATTAAATTACGTCAGAACAAGCTTAACAGCGATTATTGGTTCTAAATGATGCAATAATTTGCTTTTCATTAGCTGAAGCAGTTTTAGTTAAACGTATCTCTCTCGGCGTAGTGTCGCGGTCGGTGGGTTCAATTGGCGGCTGTCGGTCGTCACGCCATATCAGCGGTATGTATTGAGGGTCAACTCGTCTTTATTGCACAAATTAACGTATTGTCGAGTAATGATGACGCGATCGCGTCGCCAATTTATTGTCAACAGCAGTACTGCACATGGGCTGTATTAATTAAATACCTATCCATAATATTATTAAAAGAGTAACTTCGCGTACCTCCGAAACGACTCTATTAGGATGACATATTTAATTTAGACATATTTTTCATTACTGTGTTTTTCGTAGAATCAAATTATCTTAAGATGTTGTTTCTGATACAATAATTAATTTTATTAGAGTATTTTATTTAAATAACCAGTTCATACCTGCGTTACAGGTAGATGTTTCGTCAGAATGTTGTTCGTATCTAAATATATTTTAAGCTCGGTCTCTTAGGTATTAGTATTAATAAATCAATATAATATATTATTTCTACATATTAAATCGATATAAAGAATTGCACATTACATAAAAATAGTTTACAATAATTATCAAAGGATATTCAGAATAAACTAATTTTTTTTTAACATGGGGACATTCTTTTAGGCGTACCCTCCCAGAACGGCAAAAAAAAAAATTAGAGCTGCGTAGCAAATAATACTAAAGTGAATAATACTATGATATAGATTGTAAATGTGTTTAAGCTGACTCAGACTGTTGGTTTTCTCAACCGCTTTAGGTATATGCCTTTCCTTGTAACTTGATCAGCCGTCAATTTTTAATTTGATTGCAAAATTGTAGGGTTTACAATGTTACAGATATATTAATGTGTAATATACATTATGGTATCAGCCTAGTATAATAATGTCTATGGCGTATCGTCTCTGTGGGTTACGTATACGTGTTTGTTGTAATCGAAGAAAATAAATAAATATGTTTATTATTTATTAATATTGCAACGAAACAACTTTTTATAGATATTTGTGTCGAAATATCTATGAAGCTAGTACCGAGAGGCCGCGTTCGAGTTCGGGAGCAAGCGTGCACTTGGAGACGTGGACACTAACAGAGTAGCAATGCTTCGAAGAATTCGAACTAAATTAGTTCATCGCTAATTAGCTGTAGAGCTCGCCTCACGTGTTCCTCGCCGTGACTTCTTATCTGATAATGCTATAGTTATTCAATAAGATGATTATAATTTAATTATACCAATTATTAAATCTCTGTGCCTTTATAACTCAGCTGTATTGTTATGCTCGGATATAATTTACCGTAGTAATCTGTGTTTTGCAAGTGATTGCATAATAATTCATAATCAAATTAATTCGTGTTATTATTTCATTGAAATACACAGTTGCTTTTGGGAAAATCGTAAAAAAGTTAGATTTTATTATCAATCTGTTCCTAAACTGCATGTTGATGGCAAACTACCGGTAATCCCCAGGGTGGGTAAAGTTGGTAACCTCCAAATATCGGAAAAATATTTTGTTCCCTTCATTTCAAACACGAAAACATGTTCGACTTATAGAGGTTCTACTGTATTATAAATATGTTTATTATATGCATGCCATGTTAGTCTGAGAATACTAACATGTATTTGCTGGCTACTATATTATATGAATGTCTAAACCGGTTTAATGTTTTTGTGTTCAATTAAATTACTCATTACGCGATATCAGTATAATAAGTACAAGTAATACTCCATAATCGCATTATAACTCTTACATACTATATATCTAATGCCACTGATAATAATGCGGATAATATATGTATAGTTGAGTAAAGTGACCGGAATTTATCAAGTGGCTGCCAAATTTTTGAATACAATTTGATTAGATAAAACTGAAACTAGACCAAAACTTTACATTCAATATATTACACGAAAAGTAAATTATGGGTTATGTCTATATTAATAATATAAAGCGGTAATGTTTGTTTATTAGTTTCATCGTACTCATCTAAATATCTGTCGGATTAAAAAAAATCTTCTTTGCATTTGATAGCGCAGTTACTGAGCCAGGCTTTCGGCTATGTAACATAACGTTACCGCGAATAGACATAAAGCAGCTTAAAAAAAGTTGTCTTGGATATAGAGAAGAGCGTTGGGCACTATTTATTCACAATATAAGTTCTTAAATAAATTTAGTAGTACAGACAGCCAATACTGTATATTAGTAGAAGCTTTACTGTTTTATCATCTGCCTACTTTCAATATAAATAAACAATTGCATAGAGCTTAGGCATTAAAATACATGAG
Source organism: Actias luna (assembly GCA_039707435.1). Classification (NCBI taxonomy): domain Eukaryota; kingdom Metazoa; phylum Arthropoda; class Insecta; order Lepidoptera; family Saturniidae; genus Actias; species Actias luna. Next base: position 18,144,311 of record JAZHAC010000034.1, on the reverse strand, counting down.
AAGCACAAAATAGGATTGTTTTATATTCTCATAATAAAACATAAACTTGCGCTGAATTTACTGAGAGATTACATTGAAAAAAAAAGAAGAAAAAATTATTTCGCCTTTTTTAATTTATTTTTTTTAAATTAGTTCCTTACGTTAGCGTTGTCAAATAAACAGACGAAGCCTACTATAGATTTAATTTTAACAATCGTTTCAAGAAACAGTATAGTGAGGCTGGAGAGATTGCTCTTAAATGGTTTCTGATAAGAAATCGTTTGTGATGGCGTTGTCTTGATCGATCGGAACCGTATTCTGATACCATTGTATTTATTTATTACCGTTCGCTTTGTGCTCAAGTTCATTTTATGTTTCCTTTATTCTGTACGTTTGAAAATATTTTAGTATATGGAGAAAAAAAACCATTTTGTTTTGGAAATTGAAGGGGTTAAAGTTGTAAAGGTTGCATACTTTCAGGTCAGACTACAATTAAAAAAAATACTCAATCGTTTTGTACTATTTTTTTGTAAATACTGTCTTGAAAGCAACGAAGTAACAAAAAATATCTAATTTTTAATAATTACGATCTGATATCACAAAATTCGTATGTGTGTAATAATCTTGAGGTCCTTTTATCGTCTTTAATTTGTGATTGAGTTTCTGAATGTTTTTAGGGTAACTGAAGTGTTAGGCCATGAGGTACTGTATCATCAGGTAACTGAGTTTCGCAGGTGTTCTGCGACATCGTGGTGCGTGACGGAGAGATGGTCTGCGTGGAGCTGGTGGCGTCGGGTCGCGGCTGCAGCACCCAGGCGGTCATCTTCCTCGGTTCCATCCGGTACGACACGCTCACCAGGGTTTATGATTCCAGGGTAAGTTATTATGATAATTTTAGGTTTGCATTATTCTAGTTCCTCCTATTTAGTGTCGACTCGTTTCTACAGGTCTATTGGTCGATATTACGTGCAATGTCGTACGTGTAATGTCGTCTTAATATTAAATGTAGTCCATATTTAAAGTGCTTGTCATTCGCACAGAGCAGCCAGGCTGGTTAGTAATAGCAGTTAATTTTTTGCATCTATTACGTGACAATCTGAGTGCTCACTGCGCAAACTGCTAATCGCTTAATACGACAAAAAAAAACATTGTAATTTTATAAATATGAATGTGATTTTCAAAAGGTATACGCAAAACGATTGCGCTGGTAACAATTTATATGTAGCAGAATAACACCGTGTCCACAGAGTTGAAAAATAAAAATAGTTACATTAAACGCAAAAAAAAATTGAGTCCGCGTGACCGAAGTTCCAAGAACAGGGTATAAAAGTGTAAGGGTTGAGGTCGGTACATAAATCACGCATTTCCGGGTCTCGACTGTCGTGTAAGAGCGTTGACATTAAATCTGGTTTCTGTCCTCGTGACTTTTAACTGTGTGTCGACGGCGCGACCCGCAGGGTAGTCCGCCCCCATCATAATGTTATTAGGTTAGGGTGAATTAGATCAGCGAGCCGCGGCTCGGGGTCGCGACTCGCCGGCAACAAGTGCCTTCTGACCGGACGCGACCGTTGAACGGCTTAATGGCCGGATATGAACTCTATACACCGTGACGTTTTGTAATATGTTTACAGAGTGATATGCCTGCGGTTCAATTAGGATTTCGTATTGTGTACATTGATTGCAGATGTGAATTAGTGGTATGTAATAATACGCCTCATAGTAACCTCATTTTCCTAAACTACATAAACCTATATAAAGAACAGTTTTTTCTATCGTTTTAAAGCATTATTATATGATTATGTATCATATTTATTTGTCATACTGTCTGGGCTGAAAGAATTTGTTGACACGTTCAGGGATTAGATCACTTATTGCAGTAAAACCTATCGTATCTCTTAAGTTGGTTCAAGTAATACACAGTTTTTTATTGCAATCGGTATCGATTAGTAGCATTGTAAATGCGAAAGTAAGTCTGTTTGTATGTTTGTTACGTTTACACGCGTAAACGAATTTCGGTAAATTTTAGTATCTATAGAAACATCTAGAATCTTAAAAAAAAATTATTAAGCCGCGATAATTACAGTTGAACGGCTAAATTTCTCAAATTTGGGATATGAAAACTCATATTTATGTGCTTTTGAAGTTATTATAATCTGCGTTTGGGAACATATCCGTGTAAGCCATACAAGAGGGAATGATTTACATTATTCAAGTTCACGCGATCTTATTTGCGTGTAAGGTACATAGTTGTAGGTAAAGCAATAATGGCTCTGTAGTAGCGTGTATGAACGCTGCGTCAACGGGTGTGAGTTCGAATCCCTGCAGTGAACCAGAGTTTATGGTGAAGGAAACCTCGTGATGAAAGGGCTTTTTCTAATGTCCACGTGACTAGCTAGCGCATTCAATTTGTAAAACTCCTACTCAATACCTATACATGTATTACGGCAGTTGAACTTGAGAGCCAGTCTCTCCGCTATGTACGGCGTGTAAGCCACCTTGGACCAAATGGTTATTCAATAACCGGTGCGATTGTGGACGTGACGTTAAACTTTTGAAATATAAAATGCATTATCGTTCCGGTTCGTGTTTAATTATTTAAGTGAAACATCTGTAATTATTATCCTTTTACAGTAAGTTCGAGGACAGTGCCATCTATAGTTAGTCTTTAGTAATTATTTGATTCAGATGCACGGCGCTGCCCCGTTACTGAAATATATTACGTTCACTAAGGTCCTAATATATCATTGTAACACGTCATGTATGTTTTGATCTTGTCTTTCGTTTAACCTTTCCTTATTATGCATGTGACAAAAAATGTTGTATACATGTAAACACAGATATTATTGTATGTCAATAATTTCACGTTTCAAGCCAAGTAAAATGGTCATATTTTTGTACTTGTAATATGTATGCGATGGAGGAGGAAAAGTGATTATCGCTTATTAATTTGTCAGCTTTTTTATGCTCTTTGTATGACACTTTATCTTTTTATTTCATTTCGGTACGTGGTAAAGTATATTTTTTTACAACTACACCCCTCCACACTTGTCTCCCGATATCGACACATATGCCAGCCTCTGGTCACACTCAACTTTGTTTTTACTAACTAACCCCTGCTTTTATTACGCAGCAAATGACATTGCAACACTCGTAGCGTACTCCACCATTTATACCCGAAATAACATCAGTTTTATGCTATAATTTAAAGTTATAGTAAGTTTTCCTATCTACAGTATACATTAGGTGTGTATATTTTTCTTTGGTAATTGGTAATAAAAAAAAATCCTTTCTTTTTTTCTACTTACTCTTTTTTTTTCATTCAGTAGTAAATTAGTTTGGTACTTATGCCTTTTAACCATATGTTGGTTTATAGACACTTTTTAACAGGGAATTTAATAAATAACATTAACAACTTGTTGTTCATATAAAGCAATATTGTTTTCATTTTTTTACGTAGTTTATTTATATTGATAGTTGATACTGACTAGTGCCGAGGTAATGTGAGTACGCGTGCACCCAGTTCTTACGATAACGAGAGTGCACGCGCACTCGGATGTGCGGCCGGCTGTCTTCCGCTTTGTCACAAAAAAAAAAAAAGTTCTGAAGTATTCGATAATAAAAAGTCAAGTTAACATAATAAAAAAGCTAATGTGGAACTGATCAGTTTACCGATTTAATATTTATTACGGGATCGTGGATTTGTAATATTTTTGCAAAAAAACATCTCTTAAGGCGGTACCAATGCACGATTTTAATTGTTCTACTTTACGACAACGTAGTCGTGGGCACAAATAATATGTCATACGTTATACAAATAGATTTAAATAAACTGTATGTTTGTGTATGTGTAGGTATCTACGTTTAGCTTAATTTCGAAATATATTACGTTTTATTGAAATATATTTTCTTGTTTATCTTATACCTACGTAGTTAAACGGCATTCCAACAGTTCGACGGATAGAACATGTTATTAAAAGAAGCCCCGGGTAACAGAGTGGCCAGTACGATGATTGGCGGCGACCTCGCTTCGAATTGCTTCAGAGCCGTTACACAGATTGCCTCTCTACTCCCCATTACGTAATGGAAAACGTGTTCCTCTGATTGGATACTGTTGTGTTAGTGCTGATTATACAGTTCTTCTGATTTTGTCTGAATCCACATTCTTAGAAACGGTAGAATCGGGGAGAACTCTCTTGTCAGTTTGACGTCTTCTTGACGATTGGCTGATCTTGTTGGTTATACGTGGTTGTTACCTCTCGATGACCATTTTAGATTTTGGCCTGTATTTTAATTACCTTCAGGTATAGTTCAGTCACTTTTGCGTGCAATAATAAAAAAAGGTATATATGCATAAAACGAGAAGTTGTTATTAATACGAAATATAACTATAACGTATTAAATAAAACATATTTGCCAAGGCGCATATGTATGTGTCAATATTGAATGCGGCTAATGCGTAATGCATGCATGTGACATAACGCTCGTCGAGTATATAAGTGGTGCGTTGACTATATGTATATCATCGAAATAAAACTAATTTAAACGGATTTTATCGCGATTATTTATTAATTTTGATCCCAACGTTTCGAAAGGTTTTCAGCCTTCGCGGTCACGGGTTGGTCCATAAATTTCAGTGGTCAATGACCGCGCTAAAATCCGTTTAAATTTGTTTTTATTTCGATGACTTATATTCGCGTAAACATAACAAATAATTTTATATTAAGAAATGTATATTTTTCGGTCGCTTAATCGACTTGATCCGGCTTTACCCTAATTAGCGATACATAGCCGAGCGTTTCAGCTCAGCCTTATTCAGTACCCATAGAATAGTGTTCAGCGCGCCTAAAGAAGTTATCACTTTAAAATTACATTTTCCTTTCTACATTTCATACTAAACAATCTATACACTTTTGTAGATTAGATGGCTTGGTTATTGTGATGTCATCGTTTGACATTATTTATATAATTGTTTCTTATTTTTTATCAAATCAAATTAAACCAAAAAACTTTATATAATTTAGGCCTTGGGAGTCTTCCCAAAATAGTGTCTGCTTATGAACGTAAAAACTACCACCGGGTCGGGAAATAATCCAGTCATCGAAAAAGAGTCGGCCAGAAACTCGATCAGGTTATATGAACATTTTAATACTGGATTCGTAATTATTTCGTTAATCACGAAACCTTGCTACCGAGTTTACCTTCCTGCATTCTATTTCGTTTTTGCAACCGTAAAAAATATGCGATAAAAACAACTCGACTTTCAGAGAATATTTAAACCGGTTCATTTGAAACATGATTAACGTTGGTATTTATTACATTTTTTTCCTTCTCTTGTAATTTACTAAGTGTATTTATTCATATAATTATAGTACAGTAAGTACAAGTGTAGTTGATGCGAGTGGACACGAGTTCGAATCCCCGCAATGAGCTTAAGTTTTCGGCGACGGAAAAACATCGTAATGAAACCGTAACATAGTGTTAGGGCATTTTATAAATAAAGGGCCCTAAAGGGCTAGCATGCTCAAATTGAAAACCTCTCATTAAATTAGGTGTGCTCCGGAAGTTGCAATTGAAAGCCAGTCCGTCCGCTAAGTTCAGCGTGTCTATTATCTTGGACCAAATCGACATTTAATATCAGGTGATATTGTGGTCGTAATGCTAAATCTATACACTATTAAAATAGTAAGCATAATCTTGAATAGACTGTCACTACATAAGTGAAGAAGGAAATATATGATAGGTTTTATGTTTAGTATTTTTTTTTATGGAATAGGTGGCAATTGAGCAAGCATGTCACCTGATGGTAAGTGGTCACCGCCGCCCGTGGACACCCACAACTCCAGGGGAAACGTAGGTATATTGCCGGCCTTTATTAGGGGCACTGGTTCTCAAGTGCAACTGCCGGAACACACGTATTTGTATTTGGCGGCAAATTTTCGGCTTGTGGGTGGTAGCTATGGTCTTCACCGAAAGCTCAAGCTCATTGTGAATGTTGGATTCGAACTTACGTCCCATGGCGCGTCGTTCCTACACTCTACCACTGAGCTGTCATCGCTTCACTATATTTAAATATGTTCGGTACTTTCAAAATTGTGCAACTACAAGAAGTCAAATCAAACCAAAAAAATATATTTTTAGTGTTCATCTTGTATTATAAATTACATAAAAAAAATTACAGATTTATTGTTATTTTTTCAACATTACAATTGCATTACAAGGAAGTTTTGGTTTCGTGTCTTGTTTCAGAAATGTTTGGAATAAACAACTCTCCTACTGTATTTATTGAAGTTGTTCGATTTTATTAGACCACTCTCTACTCATTAGTAGATCTATTATCAGTAGATTTTATTAGATCTACCCATTTCACAAGACATATCATATAGTTGAGTTCTTTTAATGATGCCACTTTGTTATTTTGGTATATTCAAATAACGACACAGAGTGGATTGCCGTATCGGGCACTATCTACCAAAATCACAAGGTGAGTTTGTACATTGCGTTGGCTAAATAATCCTCATAGTTTAGTCCCAAGTTTATTTTGGTAGTTATATCTAAAGTTATTTCTACCTCAACCTTCTCCATTGCGGTCGAGTACTGAGTGGCATCAAAACAACACGAACTGTTTTGAAATTAATATTTCGCAATCGCTTCGGTAGCGTTCTGTTTCGATATACACGATTCATTTTACACAAAACAACCTTTTAGTCTTAATTTAGCTATTTAGTTTGAGTATTCATCGTAGTCCTTGATACCAGGATAGGGAATCGGTCACTACATTAAAACTTAAAGTCCTATCACATTCAACATTCTCGATACATGTAAAATCCTTCATCAAATGTAAATAATAAAGGTGAACTTACGATAATGCTAATTGAATTCTTATTGCGGTCTAACAGTCGAATCGTCCATTATCTGCTATATGAACTTTTGGGGGTTTCGACAGTCTGATAACTCTTATTACTGCTTACTAACCAAATTTCCTGTTAAATGATTTCTATGGGACTCTAAGTGTTTATGCTGAACTGTGGTTGCTGAAAAAATACACCATGAGTATCAGCCAGAACATTGTCGAATTAAAACTGCTATTTTTAAAATATCACAAAGTTACTTTTTAAACATAGCAGATATGGGTTTGACAATGACGATATGCGATACAGTCAGGTACAATTTGCCAAAGATGTTTATGCACCATTATGTCGTCTTTTACTAACGATTTTATTACATTAAGATGGGCGAAAACCATTATTTTATTTTATACTAGCTCCGTAAAATGTCTAACAGTAGAAATAAGCGATGACTTCGCACACCAGTCTCCTTGTCTCTGTGGTGGAAAGGAGATGATGAGATAAGGGAAAACGACTCTTAAGACTCTGAAGCGATCATAGCTCAGCGGTAGTGTGTACGACTTCGCGTCAAAGGATGTGAGTTCGAAGCCAAACACCTACAATGAGCTTCAGCTTTCGGTGAAGGAAAACATTGTGAGGAAATCATAGCATGGTGATAGGGCTTTTCTTATTCCCTCCTAGCTAGGAATCTCCCTCAAGTTGAAAATCTGCCGGCAAATACCAATAGGTGTGTTCCGGTAGCTGCACTTGAGAGCCAGCTCCTCCACAGATTTAGCGTGTCTACCACCTTGGGCTGTATCGTCACTTAAGATCAGGTGAGATTATGGTTATAACGCTAATACTTAAAGTATAAAAAAAGCGATATAACACGCTTAGCGATGCAATATTTTTTCGCAGCCGCAGCGATTTTAAATTTCCAATAACGTCTAAGTGTATGTTATGTATTTAGACCTATGTTTGAGCTGTACGTGTACTAAGTATGTACTATGATGCATCTAATCTCGGGTTAGAATGGGTGTAAAGGCGTCAGTCTGGGCGCAGACAGAAACGGCGCCGTGTCACATCCTTGAAACTGCCGCCTCGAGTTTATGCGCGCTGGAAAACACAGTCTCTTATATATATATATATGCGCTATATCAAACTTTCCTCCTCTTGGGGTTAGTAAAATAACCTTCAATTATTCCCAGAGTTTGGATTTTATATCATTGTATTTATGTTATGATATAAACTGGTTAAAAAGAAGCGACATATAAACCCTCTGCTTGAAACATCAGCAAGTTTTTGTAGATAAAACTTAATAAGTATGTTTTGTGATGTAACTTTAAGGCTATAACGGCGTTCATTTATGTATAACGTGAGTTCAAAAAGGTAATTCTGATCTTTTAATTCTTTTATTCAATTTATATATTGAATCTTTCTTTTATTATTTAATAACGGAGATTTTGTGAATGGCACATAGATAACATAATCATGTTTATCAAAAGAGTTAAAACTGTATTGTAACAAGATGGCAGCTTCCTTGTCAGAGTTGACCACGGAGTTTTTTTGTTGCCACAGAAAATAAGTGTTTCCAGTTATTTTGTTAACTAGATCTTGCGTGCGGCTTCGCTCGTGTTAATATTAATTTTCTCAAACAAATCGGGTTACGCAAAAAAGAAGTTTCATACAAAGTTTATCCCTTTCTTTACCACACTTCCAATAAAGTTTTCGCGAGTGAAATTAGCCCATCATCGTCTCCAGGCTCCCATCTATAGGTATACCAAGATTAATCGGAATCGATTCAGTAGTTTAGGGGTGAAAGCGTAACAAATATACAAAGAAACACACTTTCCCAAATATATTATTAGTACAGATATAGATAATCCGCTTCATTTGTGACTAATAACTAAATTACATCATATAAGATACTATCGACATTATATTATAGGTGTGATAACATAAATTTATTAATTTAAACTGATACAAACCAGATTCAAGATCCCGCTAATAACTCGTGAGGGGCATATGTAACTATATTTTTTTTAGGTTTTGATATTTCCCGGTATGAATAATGGTAAAAGTGAACACCTTCCATCGCCAGCAATTATCCACTATCAACGACACGTTCATACATTCATACATTGAGATCAGTAGAATTCGCGTCCAGTATAATCAATTACTTTTAGATTCAAAAATATATTATGCACAACAAAGATGCCAATATTTCCTTAATTTTATATTTCAAAGTTAACATATTATGCGTAGGTTTGTTATTTCCTTTATAAAATGTTTACCGTTTGCAACATATGAACAAATGCGCTATAAAAATATCTAATATTATTTGTAGTTTCTTTAAAAAATATCTTACTATAAAACAGTCGCGGAATTCGCTAAGGAGTTCATCGCGTCCGGTAGCGTGCAGCATCCGATCTCATGCACATGTTTATTTTCCATATGAAAGTGTTTCGCGTGTTTAGGCTTTTATTTGATTTTAACGAGGCGTTTCGACGCGCTCGTAACTCCGTCTTTATGTTTCATCGATGATCGATTGGCAATAAATAATGTTGTATATGCGCTCTTAGAGAACCTTTCCACTATACTTATGTGTACTATAAATAAGTTAGTGCGTCGTAAAACGTTTGCTGAATACGAATTTTTAAAAATATATTTCGACATTAATATTACAAAGCGAAGATTTTATTTGTTTGTTTGAACGCGCTGACCTTAGGAATTACCAGTCGGGTTTCAGAAATATTTTTTGCATTTGATAGAGTAATTATTGGGGAAGGTTTTAGGCACTTCACATCACGCTACAACTAATAGGCGCAAAGATGTATAGAAAAAAGTAGCGACAATCCAAGCACCTACAATGAGCTTGAGCTTTCGGTGAAGGAAAACATCGTGAGGAAACCATAGCATGGTGGTAGGGTTTTTTCTAATGCCCGCCTAGGTAGCTACCACCCTCAAGTTGTAAAGCTGCCGCCAAATACCATGAGGTGTGTTCCGGCAGCTCCACTTGAGAACCAGTTCCTCCGCAGGTTTAGCGTGTCTACCATCTTGGGCCGTATCGACACTTAAGATCAGGTGAGATTATGGCCATAACGCTAAACCTTAAGTATAAAAAAAAAGACAATGGGCAAAATTTATTAAATAATATTTAATTTCACGCGAAAGAAGTCACGGATAGAACTGGTACATAAATATATAGTCAAACATACCTACACCATCATAAGCACTGGCTAAGCTTGAACTTAGAAGATGCTTTTTTTAATAGTTCGCAAGCTTATTGTAGGTAAATTTGAACTCGTATCCCTTAACGCGGCATCTGTACACACTACCACTAAGCTATCACCGCTTCAATTAACGGCGTTAAGCCAGTAAATTACATCCAACATCTGTTGCCGTGTCTTCATTAATTATTTAAAATCGCCGTCACTCTGACCCTTAGAAATGAACGTACACAGGTTTATGCCCCTTAATTCAGTGCTTCAAGCGCGACCTGTTGCTATCCACCCCCTTAAGCTCCAACCTCCTCTCGGCGTCTCCTTCCTCCCTAAGCATTCGTTTGCAGTGAAGGGAGGAATCGATTAGGCAACCGTCAGTAGGCAGAATTATGTGGATACATGTAAACCGTTGATTATTTTGCTGCAGTATGTTTACATAATTATTAACACGTTTATATAATACCTGCAACTGGATGGCATAGATTTAAGCATTTATATTAAAAAAGAAGTATTCAGATGTCATTATAGAGCTATTATAAAGAAATGCTCTCAATACATTTAGTTTTTTAGGCGTATTCATTACACTTCCATACATACACACAGACATCCGGTCGTCCACAAAAAAGAAAAATCAATAAGATTATTTTTGTATATAATGAAATAAATGAATTTAAAAATAGTCTTGTGTGATAGTGAAAGTATTTCTCTTGATAATAAAACATTCGCATTGCGGTAAAAACAAACGATAAAAAAAAACAGTGATCATTCAGGTCTCGAAATTACTCGACTTTGGAATTTTAAGAGTAATGCACAACCTCAAACTTTTCAGTGTTTGTGTGTAATATCGATATTCTGGTATTGCGAAATCAATTATCTTGTTTATAAATATCTATGTTGATAATTTAAATCATATTTCATAATACTAGATAAGCATTTTGTTGATAACCTCGTTACGGTGACGGTATATAGAAATCTCAGCAATGCATTTCCTAAGTATTATTGTAGTAGTTAGGTTATGTTTGTAAACTCGATGGTATCGCATTCTTATATAGTGTATGCATTTTATGTTTTTTTTTAGTTAAGGTTTAGTGTTATGGCCACAATCTCACCTGATGTATAGTGACGATGTGGCTCAATATGGTGAACACGTTAAGCCTAGTGGAAGGACTGCCTCTCAAGTGCAACTGCCGGAACACACTTATAGGTATTTGGCGGTAGATTTTCAACTTGAGGGTGGTAGCTAGCCAGGCGGACATTATAAAAATCTTTACCACATTGCGATCATGTGATCAGGCGTTTACATTTTCAGTAGTTACAATGAGAGTGAGTTTAGATTATATTATGTTTTGGTTTGCTTGCTTACTCACGCAATTGACTACACATACTTAAGGAAAAAGAAATGTTGGGTTTTATTCGAGACAATCACAATTGTTATTTGTCATCGTGTTCTATTATTTCCTAAAGTATTTTTGATGTGAAACTTGTTATGGGTGGGATTTGAAATTCTGATCTGCAACCTTTTTCGTGAAGCTCGTTTTGGTAAAGTCGGCTCGAGGCGACTAAAAGAGCAAGAGATGTGTTACACTCCTCTCGTGTGGCCTTACGTTCCGGCCTCCGGTTCTTTGTGCTGCAACGTCATATCATTCTTAATACTTTGTCCAAATTAATTATTTTAACATCATTGTAAAGCTTATGTTTACCGCTATCGACGACAACAAATTTTTCATAGCTTATAATTTGTGTTTTTAGTTTTAAGTTAAAGATGTTCTTGGACTAGAAATCCTCCAACATGTAGGAGGCGCCATCTATCAAAAACCTATTTAACTAACACGAAATTTGTTAGATTATTTTCATTTTATGTACAAAATTAATATTTTACGATATTCAAGGAAATAAGTACTATTTGTTATTAACGTCCGAAATATTCGCACGGGTCGGCTAGTAGACATGATATATTTCTACGGGCGTTACTCTGAAACTGTTACGTACATTTTATTACGATGATAACTAATATTATGGATCAATATCGGTACAGGCAATCAAAATCAATCTCAGATTCAGAAGGATCCTTTCTTTCCATCAGCCTATTTGATTTCTTTCAAGCCCCACGATACTCGAGGTTATTTTATTATTAAGAAATCTGAAAACCGAACCAGCGCGAACAGGTATTTTTGGTGTTATGCACCAGATGAGTCCGGTAGTTCGTCCGATATACTATCTCTCGGTACTGTACTTTATTCAAAGTTATGAGATAAGAAGGTTCATGTTATGTGATAACGATTCCAGCAAACATCGTTGTCGACAAAAGTGGCCCAGCGCATGTCTTTCGGTTTACTGGGGGGTAAGACGGCGGCGCGGTGCGAGTTCGTCCGCATGAAGGGCCCCGGGGGCAAGGGCCACGCGGAGATGGCGGTGTCCCGGCCGCGGGGCTCCGGGATAGACACGCCGACCTCGGAGCCCGGGCTCGCTGCCACCGACATGTGGGACAGCGACTGGGAGGACGACCCTGACGAGATGTTCGTCTACCGCCACCAGGTAATAACACTTGCTCTTGCTTTCACAGCTTTTACGTCACACTAGGTGACGTTTAATGCGTTATTAATTAATATAGATGTGAAGTCTGTTTTATAAATAACTTAACATTACCTGTGGTTTTGCTCGCGTGCCTATTGATTTTGTCAAAGAAATCGGATGATCCAATAAGTAGTTTCAAACAAAGTTTCTTCCTCTTTTTACTTCACTTTCAATAAGTTTTTAAGAAGTAGCCTGTCAAGTATACCAAAATTTGTTAATTTGTTAGTTACTGTCGTTATTAATTCCAAAAATAAAAAGTATTTAAGAGGTTTATTTATTGGGAATACGTGTTACAGTCGTAATAAAGTGTATATGTGTATGGGGTTGATATTCCAGCGGCGGCTGAGCGACCCTAGCGCGAACATGAACAACTTCCCGCTGGGCGGGTGGCGCACCCGCGACGCCCGGGACAAGAGCCGCTCCGAGAACGAGGGGCTTGACTCCCTCCTCAACGGCATTGCTGAGGTCGAAGCGGGCGACCTCCGCGACGGTCAGTACCATCAGTATTGTCTACCTGTTTTTTGATTTTTTTTTGTCATGCCCTTGTGTTAACTATCATAGTATATGTCAAGTTTGATCGTTTTATTTGAAATTTCTAATTATCGCTATAATTATTGCTATAACTACGTGTGTGATGATTAAATTTTGAAATAATGAAATGTGTTTATGATATACTTGTATTTGTGTTCGTTTGATACTCGTGTGCTTTTTATGTGTAAGGTAATAATAAATTATTGCGAGAAAATCAGCGTTATATATATAAGTATTGGTATTGTTTTAATAATGTATTTATTGTCGCATGAATAACTTAATTGTAGTTTGTAGCAATAACTGTATAGATGTGCATTGTTGGTAAATATTTTACTTGAATGTTGTGATGTTGGTATCGCTAACGGCCGCTCTCTCAATTTGCTTGTATTTAGCTAGGAAATGTGATTGTCAGTTGAAGCTTGGGTCGTAATTGCATACGTGTGTCGGTAATGGAGGGTTGCCGCCCCGCGCCCGGAGGAAGTCGCCGCACACACTAGATACCCGTGTGACGCTCGTAGAGGTTGCTAGATCTCGCTCCACAGTCATGTCTTGGTCTCATGTATACCGCGATATAGTCATGTAAAGGGAGATATTGCATGCCGATTTATAAATGAACGAATGAAACGCTTTGTACCGAGTGTCAGTGTTAGTGTGGAGCGATATCTCTCTGAAATGCGAGTGAGTAGCAACATGTAAGGGGTCGCGTGTGTGTGTGTGTCCGCAGCGCGCACGCGGGCTTCCTCCGCGCGCGGCGCCGCGGCCGGCCCGCGTGACGTCACGTCGCCGGCCTGCCTGCACACCGTGTCGGCGCCGCGCCGGCGGCAGTGCGCGCGCCCCTGCGAGCTGGGTGACGATGCGGTCTCACTGGAGGAATGCGAGATAGTGTCGTGCTCGAGCCGGGCGGTGCGCGACGCGGGCGCGCAGCGGACACGCACGGTGCGCGGCCGCGAGGAGCTGCCGTGCGCGCTCCCGCCCCCGACCCCGCACCCGCACCCGCACCACACCGACGCGAACGGGAACGATGGCGGGAGCGGGGGTGCGGGGGCGGGGGCGAGGACGAGGCGGCCGCCGCGGCGCCGCACCGCGGACGGGACCGACATATACTACTGGTGCGACTTGCCGCGGAGGAACTGCAACGGTGCGTCTGCGGGCGAGGCACGCACTCAAACTTAATGCAATAGCAATCTTTAGCTCCTGGTAATACGGTTCAGTATGGGTTGTAGCGGTATCTTTTTACTGCGTATTTGACGGTATTTCCTCACCTGATGAAGTCCACACACTAAAAAAGGGTTATAATGCGCTTACTTCTTTTACTTTACAATGCTATCATATTTAATAGCTACTGCTTTTAATATGCTTGTCGCAGGGTAATCGGTTTGCAAATCTTTATACGAATTGAAAGTTGTATGTGATTGTGTGTGTTCGTAGAGCTGGACGACGGCGCGTACAACCCGGTGTGGGCGTCGCGCGGGTTCTCGCAGACGTACCACCTGTGGAAGGAAGGCAAGCGGCAGCAGTCGGCGCCGCTGAACGCGTACCTCACCTACGTCACGCTGCCTTGGTGGACCATCGCTAAAGGTACATCTCTAACCATTTAATGACTTTTAATTTCCTAATCTCCTTAAAATTCACCTAATTACATGTTTTCAATTCAGAAACTTTTTGTCGTGGGGGAACGCATTTACACATTTTCTCTCGGCCAGGGGGACGCAGGTAAGAACTGGCAATTGCCGCGTCGCCCTGGCGATCAGCCTGGCCAGATATTAAGCCGAGCCCTTCTAGGTAGATTGACGAGGTGCCAGCAGCCCAGTTTAAGGTAGCGAAGGAGTGCTCACGTATCGGCCCCTCCTACCATTGCCTGTTCGCAGTAGGTGACGACCCCCTGCGAGACACTCAGGCCCGGTTGTGAAAGATCTGGACCTACCGCCGCCTCCAGAGTGCAGTACGACTCGGACCACGCAATACTCTCAGACAGAGTGGTCCTAAGATCGATCCCCGTGGAACTCCACACCTGATCTGCCAACAAATCACAGTGTTCTATTTCCTTGGGAGATACTCCTCCAAGAGTCGTCGCAGACTAATGCCACCACTATTCCAGCCAGTATCCTTGTATCTGTAATTCATCCCGGACCATTTTGACGGGCGTCCCCATGGATCTCTCTCCATCTCCTGCAGGAGCTCTTTTCATACCCTATCCTTGGCCCGTCTTATCCGGTAATTATGCATTCCTTATAGACATCATATAGTTGGGCTTCTTCTGCGGCGTCCCGCACACTCCCACGTCTACAGTAGCCATAGACTCACCGTGCCACAGAGCATGTCAACGGAAACCCTTCCAGCTCCAGCTACCACTAATAAACCACCTGTCTCTATAAGCGGTTACCGCTCTGCGGCATCAACGTGTCAAATCACCTCCCTTAGCCATGAGCGATAATGGAAGGCAGACGTGTCGGTCTGTTCGTTTTTTTTTTTTTTTTTTTTTTTTTTTATAGTTAAGGTTTAGCGTTATGGCCATAATCTCACCTGATCTTAAGTGACGATACGGCCCAAGTTGGTAGACACGCTAAACCTGTGGAGGAACTGGCTCTCAAGTGCTGCTGCCGGAACACACCTATTGGTATTTGGCGGCAGGTTTACAACTTGAGGGTGGTAGCTACCCAGGCGGGCATTCGAAAATGCCCTACCACCATGCTATGGTTTCCTCACGATGTTTTCCTTCACCGAAAGCTCAAGCTCATTGTAGGTGCTTGGGTTCGAACCCACGTCCCTTGACGCGAAGTCGTGCACACTACCACTGAGCTATCATCGCTTCAAAAATTCGTCCTGATATTGCTATCGCCAAGTCTCGACAATGGCCACCTCTTGGACCAACTCCTGGCTGAGGGAGCAGAGTGTGCCCAGCGCGGCAGCAGCGCACCTCGGGGATTCCGAGTTCTTACCAGTATATCTGCCATCAGATAAGGTCTCCCCCCTTTACCAGCACCCGCTACTTCCAGATAACGATACGAATGTAGGTACAGCTCCCCTGGGAGAGTCCAACTTCGATCGCCCACTCCCCAACTGCCACGCTCCGTTGGATTGTGATGCTAGATTTGGAGTTCAGGTCACAGAGTAGGACGCAGGGAAGTGGCGATAATCGTCTAACCACAGACCCTAGGGAGTTCAGGGATACCCTAAACCCTGCTAGAGACCGTTTAGGAGGGAAGTACACTCCGTTCTCCCTCCGTTGTCAATCTGTTGTCTCTCTCCCACAAGGAGAAATTGATGTCCTAAGTCAGTTTGAAAACATAACATTTCAAATGTTGTGCTCCTGGTAAATAATCATTAGCATCAAAATAGACTGTGGTCCTAATCAATGATTATTTAATTCAGTCTAAGTTTTTGTATACAATTTCCATTAAGTTCTAACCTAGGAAATAGCTTATACAAATAAATTTACAATGTATATTGAGTACAGACGGTTTGGACATATTACAGACATTTTGGACCATCGCGAGGAGCCCATCCTGACGTTCTGAGATAACGGGAGCGCTCTCACGTCTCCATTGTCTCTGTTTCCACCGATATGTAATTAATTATAATTAAACGACACCCTCACAAACACCTACATAAGTAAAATAACAATTATTATAAATTTTATAATAAATCACTTTCCAAAACCTCTATTTCCGCAGATGTTTCTTTGGGAAATTAATATTTCATCAATATTTATATTTCATATATCATTATAATATTTGGGATATCTCATTC
Organism: Actias luna; assembly: GCA_039707435.1. Classification (NCBI taxonomy): domain Eukaryota; kingdom Metazoa; phylum Arthropoda; class Insecta; order Lepidoptera; family Saturniidae; genus Actias; species Actias luna. Next base: position 18,127,429 of record JAZHAC010000034.1, on the reverse strand, counting down.
AGAACTATTTAATTAAAAAACATAAATGTTATGGAAGGAAGCCTTTTCTCATTGGCATTAAAAACTTAATTCACTGTTTTGCGTATTTATCACTATTTGTATAATAGAAAGTCTCTCTTGAAAATGACATAAATATTTAAAATCATCCATTATTTCTATATTAATATTTGTTCAGGGTTACGGTTCTTAACAGCATTTTATTACAGATCATTTTTATTCTAACCTATAAGAAGACTTTTACTGCAACATTTCAAATTACGATAATTTGTTAGCAAAACACATATCTATCAATGATATATGAGAAAAAATGCTTCAATTTTAAAAGTTCAAGTATTATTCTCACCGTATGGCGGCTTACTTTTTAAAACTACCTAGGGAGTTATTGTGGCAACTGAAAATATATGCCTGTAGTTATTATTTATAATTCTTTCTTTTTGTAAAACAACGATAAATACGTCCTGTAATATGCCATCAATAAATATCATACACTAACCGATCTGTATGAATATTTTGCATATATTCGTAATCAATCACCAAATAAAACCAATTTGATTGATTTTTCCATATTATATTACATTTATAAGTAGAATGAAATAATAGTTATCTTAATACATGGCGCTTCTCCCATGTTCAAGACATAATTGAAAGTAGGAATAAAACTGGGCTAAGTGCCTTCCATACTCGCACCACATGTCCAGTGATGCTGTGAAACCCTTCAGGGCTAACAGTGCCTGAATGCCCTTTCGAAAACACAAAACTTGGTCTTTAAGAAATAGTATATATGAAGGGTCTAATTTCAAACCCCCGTAATGATTTTTGACAGAATCATTATACGGGTTTTTGAAATCACTCCATTCATATGTGCATATACAATTCAAAAACTACTTCCAAAATGGGCTGCACGAACAGTAAAATAACTAGCAAAAGCTTAAACATGTTCTCCATAATAATTCGAAGTCAAAATAAGTTTTCTGAGTGAATAATCTTAATGATAAAATGCTGAAAGTGGTGAAATTATTTGTGTATCTACGTATGTGAGGGTGGTATGCACTGCCTTATTTACTATTTGATGTCGTGTTCTTGTGTTTCTGTCTTAGATATTATAAATAATTTTAATATGAATAAAGCGCGTGAAGTGTTAATTAAAACGCAATTTGTGTATTACTTTCTAAGTAAACTGTCTATTTAACGAGCATTGGAAATGAAATTTAAACGCAAGATTCGTTATATGAGAAAAATAAAACAAAGTATTATTTTCTAATACTCTTTCTCTCTCTCTCTCTCCTTTAATCTATCGTACAAATTTCTTTTATGGAAAAAATGGATTTGATCGCGGGTGGAATTGTCAATTGCCTTTTATAGGCACATAGTCAATGTTATAAGAAGTAACTTACGCTACTTTTATTTTAAGTTCATGAGAATGTAGTTGCCATCGCAGCTAGTTGTTATATAAAAACATGAAATTCCATCAGCTTATCTATTGCTAATGCTATTAATTTTGAATATGAAAAGCCGATAGATTTAGTTTAATTTGTTGGTGAATCGTGTGGTACTTCGAGCCGGAAATAATGGCAGAAATAATTATATTAAAATAAAAACTGTGCTCACCAAATTAGCAGAATCTAAAATATTATAGACATTAGGCGAAGAAACCCTAGCATGGTGGTCTCTAACGCCCGCCTGGTTAGCTACCACCCTCAAGTTGAAAATCTGCCGCCAAACACCTATAGGTGTATTCCGGCAGTTGCACTTGAGAGCCAGTCCCTCCACCAGGCTTAACATGCCCACCGTCTTGGATCACGCCGTCAATTAACATCAGATGAAATTATAGCCATAACGAGAAGTCAATAAACTAACATAAAAATTATAATAGAGAGAAGGAGAAAGTGAACTGCATAATGTATTTATTTACATACATATTAACACACAGTTTAGGGTATCTACTCTTTTTTGCGGCCCTTTTAAGAAGTTTCACGTCTATCACGCGTACGACATTAAACATATATATACATTATCGAACAGGAATTATTAAAAACGTATAGCAATAAACAGGAATTGATAGAAATGAACTATACCCACGTTACAGTAGTTGGACCCGTGTTTAGTTTTAAGTGATATTATTGATTTTATGTAGTGTACTTGATGTTTGTAAAAGGGCGTCGTCAGCTTCATGTATATCTGTCCAGCTGTTGGACACTACATAATAAATCGAAATACCAGCAAACAATTAAATTCGATATACTTCAGTAGAAGTATTGACGAAGGGTGACTATGACTCTAATGGCTCAAGGTCGAGGATGATTCTATATTTATGTTTGAAGATACAAACAATAAAGTTGTATTATTGAAATGCTGTGAACAAATTGTTGCTTATTGATTTTCTTATATTGCTTCAAGTTATAGCGTTTGCACTTGACGGTGAGTTCAATACGATTCTACAGAAGTTCCTGAAAAAAGCAGGTATCTTTAAATTGGTTGGTTTAACTCTATTTATGGTGTTCGTGATCCAGTTAGATTTAATTTTAGTATACTAATTTACATTGAACTAACTACTTCATTTTCCATTTTTCTATTCACACTGCACGTCTAAAGTATAAAAGGAATATCCATTGCAAATATCAAATCAATAGGTCTGGGGTTGATTCCGAGATATCTTAGTAACTAAATACCTAGATTATAACCTGATATAAGCTGAAATACCTGTATATTTACTTTTATTAAGGAGTCTCGATAGTACATTTCAAGGTTGTAGGATATTTTTTGCGATGAAGATAAGTTTTCTCTTCCGTAGAAACTTTGTCAACTTCGTATATCCTCTTAGGGGTTAAATTACAAAACAATCGCTTCTTAGTGAAAAAGGGAACTGCAGTGAGAGACATGACATTTGATGTCTCTCGCTTCACTTATTTCGGCTGAGGGTTGATGAGTCAGTCAACCAACATTTATATATATGTATATATAGATGATACATGAAACTAACGCTACCCTCTGTGCCTACGCTTCTATCGATGATATCTAGTCAGTTAGCTTTAAGAATAATATATGTTTATCTGATAAGTAAAAGGAAAACCTCGCAACCGTTGCACTACTTCAATATTATTTATTTTTGTATTTTGTGTGTTTGCGTGTTCAGTTGAAATGTAACGTAATCTAGTCAATAAAGAAGTCATTGGATGCAGAGTGCATTAGGACAACTCTTCAGTGAACACATAAACACAATTTGACATCTATTATGGCGGGAAGTAAATCTGACGTGTGGTTTTATTTAAATTTAAAGTTAATCTCGGTTATTCATACTGATATTATATAATTATTAATAAATGCGATAGTGAGTTTGGCTGTTTGTTTCGCTTTCACGCCTAAACCGCTGAGTAGATGACGATGAATTTTGGTATAGAGATATATGGGAACCTGGAGACGGTGCTAGGATACTTTTTCTCGCGAAAAGCTTATTGGAAGCCGAGTAAAGAGAGAGATAAATTTTATATGAAACTTTTTATTGCGTCATGGGTACATTTATAACTTAATTATAGATAGTGCCTGGATAAATGCATTAAAAGTTACCACAAAAACCCCGTGGTTATTTCTAACAGGAGAGCCGCCATCTTGTTATACCATTGTTTGAACTTTTACAAGATTAGTAGAATGTTATATCAGTGCGTGACATTAGTAGAACTTTCAATAAACATATTTTGCTAAAACATTGACGTTACAAATTAATTTTATTTGCCGAATTTAAAGAACTGATGTCAAATAGAGGTTGTGTGTTCATTGAATATGAAAAACAAACGGCGTATTTTAACCCTTTTAAGCCCATAAATGCACCGAGGTACAGTACAAACTAATATATAATTAAAATTTACGAACCTTACGTTGGGTCTAATATTCGCTTTCCTTTAACTATTCGATCACTTATTGGCAATTGGATTTTCCACAGTAAAGCGATTAAAATTTTCCTGTAAATTCTCAAACTCAACGCAACGAAAGTCTTGAATAATCGCTGTCTTCGTTTTTATATAATTAAGAAATTGGTTTATATGAATAAAAGAATCGTGTGAGTACAAACGGCATAGTTTATACGCCAGGATAATGGATAATTTAGTCAAAGGAATGAAGAAAAAAAAAGAGTGTACTGTTTGTTAATCCTTGTGATATTATTCATGATATGGTCTCATCGAATTATAAATGATTGCAATTAAAGGTGGTGTTTTATTTTAATTCTTCTTCTGAAGGATTCTTGCGACGTAATTTTTATTAACTTAGAATTATTTAATTGACTTGCCAATTTGCATACGTGTCAAGAGCCAATGATAATACAATATTATCATGGTTTTATTATAATATCTTGAGTAGGTTCATCGGGAGAAATGAAAAGCAATAAGTTTTATCAGTACAACACAGTACAACAATTATTATAACATTGTAGATGTCGCTTCTGCATGTGGCTTGATGATTTCAAATTAAAAAATCAGAAAATATTTATAAGCGTCTTTTATTGATTGCAATAACTATTGTATTGTATGTTTGATTCTATATGTCATTTTATTTCAAGTTCTGAGTGTGGAATTAATGTTACACTCGTGGAGGATTGTTTTAAATTCCATGAAATGCCCGTAGACGCTCATGGTATTAGTAAGACGTCCCATTGAAGGTTTTCCTTTTGTTATTTATTTCGTATCCATATTAGGTTTTCACAGAGTTTACATTTTTTTTTACACCCAATCTTAACCCACTCCTCCCCACTGTCATATTTTTAGGACACTATTTTCAAAATTTATTTTTACGTATTGGGACTTTTATTTTTATTATTTCTGATGAAATTCATATTTTTACAGTATTTTTTTCGCTGTGAAAATGTTTAAATAATAACATTATAAGTCGTTAAAACGTAAAAAGACATTTTTAAATTGTGTCCTAAAGATATGTCAGTGGGGAGGAATGGTTATGGTAGAAGTTTTGGTGAGGGGTTTGTTTAATTATAATTGAAATTATTATTCTAGTCTTCGGGAAAGACAGTACTTTTTCTGGACAGAACTTATCTTCCTTTCTATAGCTCTTCACAATGTGTAGGTGCACGAAATTTCATGTTCAACGATAGAATGCTTAAGGCGTAAAGCGTTACAAACAAACCAACATTTGCATTTATAATATTAGGATTGATAAATTTGTTTATTTATCCCTATATAGAGTAATCTAGTTGAAGTTTTGAAGCGATGATAGCTCAGTGGTAGTGTGTACGACTTGGCGTCAAGGACGTGAGTTTGTATCCAAACATCTGCAATGAGCTTTAGCTTTCAGTGAAGGAAAACATCGTGAGAAAACCATTGCATGGTGGTAGGGCTGTTTCTAATGCCCGCCTGGCTAGCTACCACCCTCAGGCTGAAAATCTGCCGCCAAATACCAATAGGTGTGTTCCGGCAGCTGCACTTCAGAGCCAGTTCCTACACGGTTTAGCGTGTCTACCAACTTTGGCCATATCGTCACTTAAGGTCAGGTGAGATTATGGTCATAACACTAAACCTTAACTATATAAAAAACATCTTGGATGACATCACTTTGTTAGAATACTGAAATGATCATAAGCTACTAACCACTTGACAATGACAATAATAAATTTAACAGGAAACATTACTTACTAAGTTAGGAAGAAAAAGGAAATAAACATTTTGAATTAACATTATATTTATGCTTTTGTTAAATAAAAAATCACATTATAAATTAACAAAAGAGCTGTGTGCATCAACACGTTCCACATAATTAGAAGTGTTTCTATATTTTCTAATACAAACGTGCAACAGCATCGATGTTTTCTTATAACCAGTAATTTAAATGGAATATCGCAATATATATTTTATTGCTTTTTATATACCACAGTAATGGAAACGTAAAACATATAACTGTATCGAATTGCTTGCCAGATGAATCAAAGAGTTTGTTTACAATCTAATCGACGCTGTGAGTAAATACTGACGTTATCACTTACGTATGTAGCCAGTACATCAGGCGCTTTTACCTGAAACTAGAAACAAAATACGAATTATTTTTTTGCTACATTATATAGGTTTCCAGTTAGAGCATAACTTGTTTGACTATAACAAGGACTAAATTAATAAATATAAATAAGAGTTTAAAAAAATATTATGAATGCTATTATAAAAAAAAGTATCACGTAATAAAAAAAATCTAGAAAAAGTATTTTGGGAACAAAAACAGAATATTGTGCATAACATCTCCTACAATAATACTACAAATTTTTGGAACAAATAGATTATTGTGCATAACATCTTCTACAATAATACTACTTATCTTGAGAACATAAACAGATTATTGTGCATAACATCTCCTACAATTATACTACTAATAAAATTAATACCAGCTCCTAAAATTATTAAACAATTACAGACTTCATTTTACCGTTATTTAAATATATTTATTAGCAAGCCCGACAAACGTTGCCTTATCCTTGTCAGCAACGAAAAACTCATTCATTTAATAAATTAACCAGCTTTCGTATTCGAAAATGGCATATAATCCTCTCCATGAATATGTAGGTATGTGCCAATTTTTTATACTACAGTGGTCAAGAGTTTGTATACCATACATTTTTTAAATTTATCTCCTATCCTGGAGGAACCCTTCCGTTCTGTGGGATACAAAGAATCCTGTGTCTGATCTATAGTATCGGCTATCATGGCGTCAAATTCCTCCAAAATCTCTTTAGTAGTTCCGGAACGATGCGGGTATCAGAAAATGTACAGACAATAAAAAAGATGTAAATTTTTATGAATATTATATATTATTAAGATTATTATGTAAAAAAAGTGTGTGCGTGTCAGCTGCGATGAATAATTTCAATGCGATAAATAATTTCAAGTACTTCAAGTATTTCAACGCGAAAGGTGCGCAAAGTACGTTGCGTAGAAAAACAACACTTAGGTTAATGTTTTATTTAACTCATACAATTTCCATACCAAATTTTAAATAAAAACCAACTCCTAAGTGATACACGCAGAAATGAACTTTCTTTTAAATTATATTTCTGATACTCTTCAATTACAAATTAACGTTGTATTTTGTTATTGTATGTTTTACGAGTTTTCATGACTCATTAATTATGTACCTCGAGTTACTAATAATATGAACAGATGTTGCCAGTTCGCATCGAATTGTCTGTTTATGTAATTCGGGTGAAGAAATAAACACTTGCTGACTCATATTGTACTTTATAACCAATGAATATATCAATCTGCATTTTTTTTTGTTTATAGTTAAGGCTTAGCGTCATGGCTAACATCTCACCTGATCGTAAGTGACTATACGGCCCAAGTTGGTAGACACGCTAAATCTGTGTAGGAACTGGCCCTCAAGTGCAACTGCCGGAACACACCTATTGATAATTGTCGGCAGATTTTCAACTTGAGGGTGGTTGCTAGCCAGGCGGGCGTAGAAGAAACCGTACCACCATGCTATGGTTTCCTCACGATGTTTTTTTTTTTCACCGAAAGCTTCAAATTGCATCTGCCAGTCAAGCGAGGTGGTAGAAATCTTTACTAGTCTGGGTCGCAAACCCCATTCTTGTGCCTCCGCCTCGTCATAGTACCACACTTATAGTTTCTTATGTTTCGAGGTAAGGCAGTGTATGTGTATCTGCAGAGTTTTTCAGGCAGGCTGCTCAGCGAAGGCACTGTATGTACTGCTAATCCATCTGTGATCTCCTTTCTTTGAACTTTTACTTTGCGTACGATCAAGTAGAATGCAGTTTCTTTACTCCATAATATTACATGTTTCGGCCGAACGGCGCAGCGTATTTCGAGTTAATCAAGACAAGTAAAAAGCATCACAAAAATTTGGAAGTCACTTTAACACATTGTAGTGTTCTAGCATCAAGATCTTAACATTAATTTAGGCTGTATGTAAAAAGTGAACAAACGGCGACGGGCATGACAAAAATACAAACGTAATGATTCCTATGCAATAAAACCCATAAAAAAAAGTTTTTATAAAACGTGTCTACACCAAAAAGACGTTTGCATTAGGATGTGATTAATTAAATTGTGTAAGACATCCGCATGGATTTCCACAGGGACGGACCCAGTGCGTTGTATTCGGTGCTGCAATTCTAAAATACAGTATCTACTTCTGTAATATTGACATTAACATAATACATAATATAAATGAATAGTATATGAATATTCTCAATAAGTTTAATATTAAATAGAATGATATAACTACGTCACGATAACGAGTTGTTACAGCTTGTTATCAGCCAATAAATAAAAACGATTTTTTTTTCATTATTCCAGAAAACAGCTATTGATGTATTAGGCAAAGACTATACTAAATGTTAGTTCCTCCTCATCCTCTTAGAACAACCTCTCAGTTGTTTGAGAGGGTACGAACGGCAGATAATTTGTAAAAATAAACTATTTATACGAATTTAGCTCAGTTATTAGTTTACCATGATTACTTTTGGGGGGTTTGATTCCCATAGACAGTGTCTAAGTACGGGCGCAGTTCATCTATCCAGGTCCGTAGGCGTGGCGACGCATGGCACGCGCTCCGGAAGACGTCACTTGTCCACAGAAGCCGGACAGCTCTGTTCGCGCCTCATTACTGGCTCGGCTGCTCGATTGAGGTGAGTACAATCGCTTTACCTAATTTTACTTCGTTAATCTATCATAATGGTGCTTTAATCGACAAACTAACAAGAAGGATGCTGTGCACGTACTATAGTGTTAGGCAACCGCCTAACTTCCGGCAAGATCGGTACCAAATATGAAATTGAAGGGCGCGAACGCTAAGAGATTCGGTACTCGTATTAACAATTTACAAGTAAAATTTTACTGTATTGGTTTATTCGAATATGTACGTGTAAACTTTACATAAGTTACATACAAGCTGTCGCAACAGATGTCTTGCTATTTCCAGTAGTTAATAACTGAATTACAACGCTACCTATGATGTTCATGGGATAAAAAGTATTCTATATGCTAATCCATAAGATTATTTATCATCGTGTCAAAATATATCAAAATTTATCCTGCAGTTTCAGAGTGATATGCGTGCAAAGGACAGACAGACATGATTTCATTAACCTTTATATTGATAAAAAAGTGTACACTTAATACATATTAAAAGAAAATACATTTCTGGCTTTGTTACAGTATGTAGGTACCGCTGTACCTCCGACTTTGTTCGCGGGGAACATCTTTTAAACCATTTTTCCCCTTTTTGTATCTTTTTTCGATAGAGCTTGGCTCTTCTCAGTGGTAGCGTGGTGTTAAATAGCCGAAAGCCTTTCTCAATGATTCCTCTATCAAATAGGAACGAAACAATTGAAATCAGACTGGTAGTTCCTATGATTAGCGCGTTCGAACAAACAAACTTTTAGGGCTTTTTAATATTAATATTAGGTATATATGTTGTTGAGGAAAGAAAGAGAGGCTTCATGGTGGTTTTTATATGGTTATAATATCTAAAATGTTGCATTAATCAGCCGCTAATGGCCGATAGCGTGCTGTGGTGTCGAGCCGCTTATATTTCAAAGCGAACTGAATACAATAAAATAAATAATTATACGGAGTGCACTACTAAATAATACGCTTAAAGAGCAGATTGGTTGTGTAATTTCGAACATATGTACTTATAGATTGTCACGTTACGTTATTTCAATAGGCGTAAAAGCATGTGTTATATTACTATGAATCTATAAAGTTAGTAGAATCTTCCTAAGTTAATAATAGACCGAATAATGTGGTTACTATGAAGCCGTTGCGCCGTGTCCTCATAGTAAAGTGCTAAACATAGGCGAGTGTCTCGGAGACAGTGCCCCGGTTTGCCGCAGCGCGTAACTACTACCATTTACGCACCCTTTTATTGCTCGGTCCGCCCTTGGCCTCGAAAAGTAGTGTGTGACGTCACGATTATAATATGCCATAGTAATTTGTAAGTGGACGTTTTGTGGATTATGGAATTTTGACCATTGTTTACCTAATTTATTTGAAGTGCCATACACAATTGTTTGTTGTGTGATTTCTGAATTATGAATATTATAAATTTGCTTGATTGTTTGTTTTCATTTTATATAGGCGATCTTTATCTGCTTTATTTATTTATGCTTTCATAGATTAATTACAATATCTCAGTGTATTGTCACTTAATTACTTTAAAAAGTTTTTGAATTGTTTCAATTTTATACATGATTAAACACCGATAGACACTGGTTCAAATTCTTCGAGATTTCCATGCAGCTTTCACTAATAGACGGTATAATAAATGAGAAAGGTATAGCTGTATAATTAACTAAGGTTGTTGTAAATTGGTTGAAATACGGAGTTGTTGCTTGAAGAACTCGAGTGCCGCGTTATCCAATGGACTTATTTGAAAACAATGTATTACGTAGTAATAATTATATATTTTTTCTAACTTATTGTAACTTACGAAAACTCTACGGACAATTAAATTATGTAAACAAGTAAGGTGAAATCGCAACCTTTGTTTAGTCCGATGATTTTAAACTTTAACATTACCTATCAATTGCGGATGTAAATCCAAGGGAAAAGAATTTAAATCATTAACAAAATCTCTGTCTTATTATTAGCCCAGGATATATCGAGTGTATCAAGTGTGAATACCAATAATATTGTTTATTCGAACAATTTGGAGCGCGTGACTGACTTGAAGCCAGGACATTTGACCCTTTATCAGAGGAGTTCGCTGGGGACTGATAACTCGAGAAGCGTAACATTCAGTATTCATACACCGCGGCAGCACAAGGCGAGGGCGCATACGTGAGTACAGCTTTTTATACTTACATTTAAATATACTTATATATATATTTTTTAGATATACAAATAAACGATTTTCCCATATGTTTAAAGTTAAAGCTCGTTGTGTGCATTTCAGAAATTCTAGGATGTTGTAAATAAAATGAAATGAGCTTGTTTGAATTTTTTCACTGCAAAAATTATAGAATACGATTTGTGCGGAATAACAAAGTAAGCCATATTTCAGCTGTTGTTAGTTTATATAAACAGCTTTCCATGAACTGCACCTCTGATTTTGAAATAGAAATATTTCTAATGGTAAAACAATTTTCTCATTTCTAACCTCGTTAATTGAATTGATTGATTAAAAACTGAAAAACAAATTTACTTATTTTTATATATAATTTCTATATACACAGCTGCTATTTCTGAAATTTTAATTGGAATTCTTTATTGTATATTGTTAATGAGTTTATAGAGAACAAAAGAATGTTGCGTGTGTAATAATAATTTAGTAAGCTCTTTCGCTTTTAACGATTCTCTATTTTACACGACATGGTACGTTTCACTTTTGGTAGATTTATAAATAACCAGCTGGTGTCCGCGGTTTTGTTCCTCCTTTGTTTTTCAATCGTTCGGGATCAAAAAATTCGTTCGTGTATTCGTTGTGAAAGGGAAATGCAATCCAAATTTGAAGTCAATCTCACGTATCGTTATAGAGATCTGGGGATAAGCGAAAGTCTGATCCTATATATGTAACTAACTGGTGGCGTCGACTTCCTTCGCGTTTTCCTTGAACGTATTAGTGAATGTTTGCGTATAGAAAGCTAGTAATTTACTCATTTCAGTAAAAGGAAGGTTCTCTATTTTCTTGGTGAAATGTTTTCAGGAACCTCACAACTGTTTTTTGTATTACGTTTAACGGTAGTCTATAGATCTATAGCTATAATGAATTCCTGATTATAAATCTTTCGTGTAGTTTGTTGTTTTTCTTATATGCACGCTATATTTTAAGTCTATAGATCTCCTGAAGTGTCCTTGAGTCAGTATCTTTATTAGTATTATAAAACAGAAAAGTTTGTTTGTTTCTTCGTTTGAACGCGGTAATTTTACAAGTTACCAGTAAGATTACAAAAAATGTTATTTGTATTTAAAAAAACAATGGTTTAGGGGGCAAAGATATATTGAAAAAAAAATGACGAAAATGGGGGAAAAATGTTAGTTTAGTCGCAGGTATAGCTAGCATATGTATATACTAAGAAATCTTAATTCTTAGATACTATTAACTTTTGGGTACATTATGATAAAGTTATCGATTACGACATCTCCGCAGTTAAATCAATATAATAAATGAAATCGTCTATCCTAAAGAGATAAAAGGTCTGTGGATGCTCAATACCTAATCTTTAACATAAATCTTGTTATGTTCCATATTTAACGTTCCAGAACCTATTAACTGTAGTTCGTTATTTATGGCAGGTTGAGTTAGAACAAGCTATATTTAACCGGGCATTTCGATACTCTGATTCCTAAATAATGCAACGTGTAATCGTTTAAACGTGTTTTTGTTAAAACCGCAAGCTCGATCCGTTGTTTAAATAAACAAGGAAAACTATTATTAACATTGTGATTATTTGTTATTATCTTTCAATTTATAAATCATTGTACATAATTGTCAATCTGTTACTGATCCTATTTCATTATTATAACGTTACAATAGTTTCGAATAATATGTTGTTCATTTTAATTAGTTCATTTATTGGCGGGCGACCATGTCACCGCAGGCTTGGAGTAGATTACAGACTTCGGCGTACTGTTTTATCAATTATTATGTCATCGTCTATAGAAAAAGCGACCGACATAATACGTTTCCCAGAAACATCTCACAACTGCCAACATTGAACTCAACACATATTTTTTAATATTCGATTAGCTTTTTGTTGGAGTTTTATTTGTTTGCGACATTACAGACGAATAATATCTAATTCCCTCTTCAGATTAGGTTTGAATACACCTACTTCTTTTTATTGGTAATTCCTAAAAAATATGTATAAAATAATAGTACGTAACGAAGTATATACAGCGTCACTATTTATTATGAAGCTTACAATGTTTTTTTTTTTCGACTTGACGTACGCTGTTAGCCTTAGGGGATTTGACAGCTTCACCGAACTTTTTGGGGCGAGTGCTGAGGGCACTCAGCTCCGAGGCAGCGAGCGCAAGGGTGCCAGGATGGCCGAACCTCGGCTTGAGCTGCTGCCGGAAAGTGAAGGAAGGATTCGTGATCCTAACTGACCAACAGGTCGTCACTCACTAATTTAGTGATTCTAGCACTACCTTATCGATAGTGTGGGTGTGCATGGATGTTATGCGGTGTGATGATGTACTTTCAGTGATGTAGAGTGTCACTGTATCGCGCGAGCGAGCTTGCAATGTGTAAGTAATGAATAATATGGGGAGGGAGAGACCATAGTCATCTTAAATATTCCCGAAGCAATTGTACTTATAAAGAAATTTATATAGTGGCCGTCAAGTTTCAGTTAAAATCAGTCGCCAAGCACTTAAAAGTGTGTATTCTGGTAGTATTCAATTAATAAAACAGCATAGAATTCAAATGTTACGTCAATTTTTACCACCTGCCCACGAGGTTAATTTGCGATCTACTCGACTCCAAGTTGGAACTAGAAATAATATTTCCTATTCTATTTTAAAAGCGGATAGTACGATTCCGTATATGATTGGGTCGCGACCATCACACATAAGGTGATAAATCCGTCACTGTGTCAACCTACGTTTATGTAGCTACGGAGATGTTCGCGCGCGGGCATCACTGATACGACCTCTGATAGATTGCTTATCTGTCAGACGTCGCTGTTGCTTCTAGATTCTACTGCACTTATGAACAAGTACTGTGCAGAACCTTTGACGTGATACGATATAAAAAGTGACTTCCAACTCTCTCATCACCACCTGTAGACATGCAGCACTATATATCGACTATGGATGTTACAGAGATTCGACTCTACTTCCGAAAGGTCGGAACTTCCGATTGATTTTACATCTCAGACTTCAGGCTGCGGTACTTTTCAATCGGATGTTATAACGGAGATCACAACACAACAAGTACCTGCGGTTAGAATAAGAACCTACAAAATTTAATTTGTACCTTAGGGAATTGCTTCAAAGGATTGCTGTGCAGGGCCTTCCCTTAAGTTTTATGGGAGATGCCAAATTTCTTCGCTTGTTACAGTTTTTAATATCGAATAATATTATTATACCATATATAATTTCTTTATTTAGCACATCTGTCTTCTTCTCTACCTACATCTAACATCCTTAAATTATCGACTTAACATTCGGTGACTTACTCAACATAGACATTCAAACAACGGATTTCACTGTCTCAAACGGTTCACGGGAGAGTCGAATACGAAATCGAGGGTATCTAGTGGTAATACAACAATGAATTGTTTGTTTTAGTGTCAGTCTGATGGGATAGGCGTCAACAAGAATGGAGTTTCTGAAAGTTTTAGCATGGTCGTCGATAGTGGCGGCCGTGCTCGCGTGTGACCTCACACCCGGCGAGGATGCTGCTCCCAAATCCCCTGGTGACAACTTCTATAGAATACTCATCACTGAAGTGGAACGTTATGCACCGGGACAGCGGTACGCTGGTGAGTTATCCTGTGCTTTGTTATAATTTTCCGTTATTAATTGTGCTTACATACAATTTGGGCAAACCCACGTTGGTTGATTCTTCTATTTGACTTGTCAAGGTTCAAACAACGCAATAACAAAATGGCGGCTCTAATTGGATCTTTACAATTATTATTATTTATAATCTTCGTCATATGTGCGCGATAACACAAATACATCATGAAAATATTGCATTGTATAAACTCAGTACCGTAACTTAACGAATTTAAATAGAAAAACAAATCACGCCAGTTTACAATCCGTACAAAACCTCCCCCGTTTTATTCGTCATTTATCTTTACGTATTCAAGTTTTCGAGAATATATTAGTAATTTTAAATGTATATTATATTACAGTGAAATCATTTTGTATTTATGAGATAACATGCTCTATACCCCGAAATTTAAATAAGAAGAAAACAAAACACTAAAATATAAATGTGTTGAAGTCACAATTACAAAAGACGTAAATTATATTTTCCGGAATGTTATTTGTTATTAATTTATCTAAACAGTTTACATATAACATTGTTTAACTAACAGTATTTTTATTCATCTGCTTTCTGTTATCAATAATATTAACTACATGAGAAGTCATTCTTGTATAAAACTTCGGGAAGAGTTATTAGTTAACGTTCACTGCAATCCTAATTAATATTATAATTATAAATCTTAGTCTGTTGTTTGTAACGAATTCACTATTATTATTAATTTTACCTGAAACACAGAAAAGGGGATAGGAAACCTTTAAACTAAAAATAAAACTGATCCCAAGGTCTAGAATCTTTAACTAAATCTATATTAATGTAAGCGAAGCCACTGGTATAAGCTAGCTGATAGTAAATAATTGCCTTTTTCCTCTCTCGAGTTATAAAAATATCGTTATAGTGACCCTGGTCGGTTCGCGCACCCACGATGTGGTCCAGCAGTTTACTCGTTTCAAGCTGGTGGCTGACCCGCTGGATCCAGCCGTAAGACGGACGCCCAGCAAGCAGGGGCAGTTCCAGCTGTTCGCGGACACGCTTACTAAATTCGACGAGGAGTGCACCAACTCTATCGTGCAATCCGACGACCTCCCGAAAACCGAAGTCCAAGTTATGTGGAAAGCGCCACCGGCCGGTTCCGGTTGTGTTCTTTTGAAGTACGTACGATATTATTGATAGGAAACCCGGTATTATGTGATTTGTAAACAATTCATTGAAATAAAACTAATTTAAACGGATTTTATCGCGGTTATTTATTAAATTTTGATCCCGACGTTTCGAAAGCTTTTCAGCCTTCGTGGTCACTTTCTGGACAACCTACACCTCAGTCCGTCCCGTGACCGCGAAGGCTGAAAAGCTTTCGAAACGTCGGGATCAAAATTTAATAAATAACCGCGATAAAATCCGTTTAAATTAGTTTTATTTCAATGAATAATATTCGCGTAAACCTAAGAAATCATTTTGTAAACAATTCGTTTTTAATTTTCCATAGTGAAACTCTTAAGTGAGGGCTTCGTGTAATGGTAAGGACTTTGTAATTAAAATATACCTGCGAGAGCGGACTGATTAGGTATCCATTGTCGGTCGTCGCTGTAATACCGTCTTGTAAATCATTCGTCATAAATGATCCTGAACTGCGACACACCGAAAAAAGGGGGTCTTATGTCTTGTGTCATGGAATTATGTGATTTAAAATTATTTTAACAATATCTATTTTATCGATGAAATATATCTCTTTCATATCTTTCAAACAGATTATAAAGAATCTTCATATTATTGGTTTTTCGATTGCGAAGTAATTACTTTTAAGTTCTTGAAGGGTTTTGGAAGGAAGTTCCTAATGGGGCGTAACGTTAGCGTAAGATTTTTATGTATAGTCTATGTATGATGGCTATACAGTGTCTAATTTATAGTCTACGTGATCAATGTTACTAATATATATTTTTATAACTCATCGTAAACAAAATAAACGTGTTAGGATAATTTTATATAGTAGTTTTTTTATCGATAATAAAAAATGTATAGCCGAATAATTATTTTCTTTATACCTCGAATAGAACTTGAAATTAATATATTTGTAATAAGGAACTTCGGTCCTAACAGGTGTCCCACGAAATCATTTGTGTTTATTATACTGATATTCAGGCCCAAAGCAAACGGTTTTTTTTATACAAAGTTGCCGAATTCATTATAATAATAATTTAATTGTGTTTCAGAGCTATGGTGTATGAAAACGCAAGCCGCTGGTTCGCTGAAGACGGACAACTCACAAAGCGCATCTGTGAAGACACCTCTCTGTCTGTCCCTGATTGTTGCGCGTGTGATGATGCTAAATATAGGGTAACTTTACAACTGTATTCTCTTGGTGTCAAAGATATTAGAAAATTTATTTCTTATCTATTATTAATAATTCTTGTTTTATTCTAGATGGTGTTCGAAGGTCTGTGGTCACCGCAGACTCATCCGAAAGACTTCCCGAAGCAAGCTCTCTGGCTAACCCACTTCTCGGATGTCATAGGAGCAACACATCCCAAGAACTTCACCTTCTGGGGTGAAGGAGAAATTGCCTCCGACGGATTCAGGTATCTAATTGACCTGAATATGTTTCACCTAATACAATGTATATTTTTTTATTCCTGCTTTTATTTTAGACTAGATTTTACGTGTGGCTCCGCTCGCGATAATATTGATTTTGTTAAATCCCATGGCGCTATATAAAGTTGTATAAAAAGATATATTCCTCTCTTTGCCCCATTTCCTATTTTTTTTTTCGCGAGAAAAAGTAGCCTATCGCCGTCTCCAAGGTCTCAACTATCTCTATACCGAAATTCATCATAATCGATGCAGTGGTTTAGGCGTGAAAGTGTAACAAACAAACTCACTTTTACATTTATAGTATTAGTAAGAATACATATTATGTTATTGGTTAATCATCTTTAAGTAATTGGAATATTTTAATGTTTTCACTTTATTTGATTTTGAAATACATTAAATGATTTATGAGATTACTTGTCGTATAATGTTTTTTTATTTATTTATTTTACAGACTTTGGTACAAAAAGGACATGTCAGTCCCATCGTACTCTGACCTTATAGTATGTGCAAAATATAATTACAGTCAAATATGTCCTAAAACTATTTAGATCTAATCACAGAATCCCATAAAATCTTGGCTTCATCACTTGCACGTGCAGCCAAGGTTCCATGGAACATGCCCTGGTCCATTAGATTCAGTCCTAAACATTTTATGATCGCTGCCCGTTGAGTTCGGTTCCGTTCATATTCTCTGTTTGAATAGATCCCTAGCAGAGTGGGGCTCAGTGGGTCTTCTAGAGAGAGAATTACGTCAACAAGGTGGATTGCTTCGGTCTATTGTGAAGGCGCAAGGTCTCTGGCATCCGAGAGTCAACTCGAACACGTCGTCTACCTTCACCGTCGATAGGAAGAGGCATTATCTGTCTCTCGCCTCTATGTTTGGTGAGTAACTTCATTAGTACAGTAAACACACATTTATTTACAAAACAGTCACACAACAAACACACACACACAAAACAGTCATTTATATCAAATTTTAAAAATAATAGCTACCCTCTATTTTGCAATCATAATTTACCGACGCTCTACGAAGTCTGCAGTTGCTGAACATTCAGAAGAAGGCTCCAAACATTATCTTCGATTCGACAAGCCACAAATCCTTGCCAAAGAACACCGATTCCTACCTAGGATGATTCGTGAGGCTATTGAAATTAAAAAACATCCAAATTTCAATAGAGAAGATGGTTAGAAGCTAGCACAAGCCTGGGATCCAATTATACATTTAATTAAATCGGAACCCAAAAGACCAATTGCCAGACCTCAAGACACTGTGAGCTCTTTCTGCGTAGATCGGAACACAATCAATAATAAAAATTAAATTGAAGGTAGACACAGTAACATAAACTTTTCTGGACAACCCACACCTCAGTCCGCCCCGTGACCACGAAGGCTGAAAAGCTTTCGAAACTTCGGGATCAAAATTTAATAAATAACCGCGATAAAATCCGTTTAAATTAGTTTTATTTCAATGAATAATATTCGCGTAAACCTAAGAAATCATCATAATTTATAGTAAGTAATTTGACGAGGAGATAACTGGCACGGAGGTCTATAGTATTTGAAAAGTTATAGCTTAAGTTGAAGTTAACATTAAAGTTGACCATCAGGGCCGTCTCCTGATTGGGTGGTGGGTGTGAGCGGATTGGACCTCTGCTTGAAGGACTGTAGCTGGGTCGAGTCCAAAGTCATCGACTTACTGCCCTACGACGCCGGCACCGATGGCGGCATTTCCTATATGGTAAACGCTTCAATGCAACTTTTTTGTATGACGTTGTGTGCTGCTAATAATATGAATACAAGAAAACAATCGAAATGTGTGAAATATATTTTAAAGCGTGTACAGATTCTGATAAAAACGTTATAAACTGGAGGAAAACTATAACTATATACTAAAGAATAGTTGTTTGCTTAATATTATTAATTATTTATATCAACAATCGTCTATTATCCGCAGGACGCATTTTTTATTTATTTATAGGTTATAGTGCTATAGCCATAATCTCACCTGATATTAACAGTCTACGTGGCCCAAAATGGTGGACACGCAAAACTTAGTTCAAGTTCAAGTTCAAGTTCAACTACCGGAACACATACGTATTTGGCGGCAGATTTGTCAACTTGAAGGTGGTAGCTAGTCCCATTGAGACTAGAAGAATTGCGAAAGATTTCCATTGTCCCTGGCATGACGAGGGTTTGGAGTGTCGTCATTTTAGTGGGTGGTGATGGGTGATTAGTACCTGATGAGTGACCGCATGCCTCCTTTGCCTTGGCCTGAGCCCGGATAATGCGTTTATCCGTTGATATTACGAAGCCCGTAAAGAATTGGATTTTAATCACTCCGTAAAACAATGTATGATAACTAACCAGGCGGGCATTAGAAAAAGCCTTACTAACATGCATACTGATTACGATCCTATCTCGTTTATAATGACGAGAGGCATTTCACTAAACCAGTACCACTGTTGCAGTCTCCGAACGTGGAAACCATTCCTCGCGAGAAGATGTACAAGATAACAACGATGTACCCGGAGGACCCGAGGGCGCCCTTCTACCACCCCGGCGTGGAGGAGATCCCGCCGATGGCGCGGCTCTACCTCACCAGGGAGAAGCTCATCTCCAAGTCCTGCGACGAGGAGACGCTGCAGTCGCTCGTCGCTGAAGAGGAGGAGAACACGCAGACTGTTAACAGACGTAAGTGAACCATAAGGACTCATAAGTATGACCATGAGTCGAGAGAGATGGTCAAGTGTATCCAATCCTTATATTTGAGTATGCGGTAACTTATCTAGGCGTATCAGATAATATGTTTTATAAAGTTAGACTTGATATAATGTCATATTGGTGGCAATTTACATAACTTGTGCGTGGAAATAAAATTTTATTTAATTATTTTTATTACAAAAAAAAAAATGTTATACAGCCTGTGTTACTCAGGGCTAATGTAGCATTCGAATGGTGAAAGATTTTTCTTAATCGGTCCAGTAGTTATGGAGTTTTTTCGTTACAAACAAAAATACAAATCTCTCTCCTTTGTAATATATTAGTATAGATTTATTGGTAATTGGAAAACATGTTTCTCTCTGCTTTTAAAAGATTCTGACGTGTCCGCAGTGAGATTGGGGCTTCAAATTTATTAGGGCAAGGCGAGAAGCACGAGCAGTGTAGTTTTGTATGGACGCGCGTTGGAAAGAGGCACCTTAAACGTATATATGTGTTGCAAGTCTCGGAAATTGCTCTAGGTTTCCCTCCCTGCCACACGATGGGTTTGAAGCGGTGGTAGCTCAGTGGTAGTGTGTACGAATTCGCGTCAAGGGACGTGAGTTCGAAACCAAGCACCTACAATGAGCTTGAGCTTTCGGTGAAGGAAAACATCGCGAGGAAACCATAGCATGGTGGTAAGGCTTTTTCTGCCGCCAAATACCAATAGGCGTGTTCCGGCAGTTGCCTTTGAGAGCCAGTTCCTCCACAGGTTTAGCGTGTCTACCAACTTGGGCCGTATCGACACTTAAGATCAGGTAAGATTATGGCCATAACGCTAAACCTTAACTATAAAAAACTGTGTACCAGCAACTTGAATCCATGATTTGCTTAGTAGTTTTGTAGAGTTGTCACAAAAACTCAATGTTGACTTCTAACTAGGGAGCCAGCATCTTGTTAGAACGTGGTATGAACTTTTCTAACAGTCGGTAACATATTCTATGGATGTGATGTAGGCAGTTGTTGTGTAGTGTTTTTTGTTAGTAACTTTAAAGATAACTTTTATTGCCATATATAACATATTCTTAAACAGGTGATGAAACGATGATAGCTCAGTGGAATATGTACGACTTCGCGTCAAGGGACGTGAGTTTGAATCCAAGCACCTACAATGAACTTGAGCTTTCGGTGAAGGAAAACATCGTGAGTAAACCACAGCATGGTGGTAGGGCTTTTTCAAATGCCCGTCTGGCTAGCTACCACCCTCAAGTTGTAAACCTGCCGCCAAAAACCAATAAGTGTGTTTCGGCAGCTGCACTTGAAAGCCAGTTCCTCCACAGGTTTAGCGTGTCTACTAACTTAGATCAGATTACGGACATAACGCTAAACCTTAACTATAAAAAAAGCTAAGTGGCGTTGTAGTCGAATTTTCGATTCGTCTGGCGGACGTTCCACCAGAAGAGCATCTACTCGATAATCTTGGACGTCAAAAGCATCGTTCCGTTTGACAGCGGAGTGCGCTGTGGGTGAGTGGGGTCCGTGGTCGGAGTGCTCCGTGAGCTGCGGGAAGGGGCTGAGGATGAGGAGGCGGGAGTACCGCTTGCCGCAGAAGGCGCTGATGTCCTCCTGCGACAGGCAGCTCGTCTCCAAGGAGATGTGCGTCGCCGCGGTACCGGAGTGCGAGTAAGTGCCTGGACTGGTAGGGCTTTTTCTAATGCCCGCCTGGCTAGCTACCACCCTCAAGTTGTGAATCTGCCGCCAAATACCAATAGGTGTGTTCCGGCAGCTGCACTTGAGAGCCAGTTCCTCCACAGGTTTAGCGTGTCTACCAACTTGGGCCGTATCGTCACTTAAGATCAGGTGAGATTATGGCCATAACGCTAAAACCTTAAGTATAAAAAAAAAAAAAAAAAAAAAAAAAAACTCGCTTCCGGAATGTTTCTTTTTTACGTCATAACACGTAGAATAAGCGTGTCACCTGGTGGTAAGTGATCACCGCCGCCCGTGGACACCCCACTTTATGTAAAGGGACTGGTTGTCAAGTGCAATTGTCGGAACACGCCTATTGGCGGTAGATTTTGAACTTGAGGGTGGTAGCTAGACAGCCGGACATCAAAAAAAGCTCTATCCTATGCTATGGTTTCCTCACGACGTTCTCCTTCACCTAAACCTCAATATCATCGTAGGTGGTTGGATTCGAATTCACATGTCATTAAAATATTTTATCACATCCTTTGTCACATTGTTACATATTTTAGTTAAATCTACGTTAAAAGTGTAACTCCACGATTACTCATACCAATACATACATACTTAATAAATATTAAGTTAATTGTTGTCAGACCAAAAGCAGCAAAAAAGTGTGTGTTTTAACACAGTATGGTAATGTGACTGCATTGTACCTTTTTTTTATTCTGAGCCGACACAATGGCTGTACTTCATTTGATGGTCAGTTTTCTATGGTCCATTAGCCGCCGAGAGATTAATTAACCAAGAGTCTTCTCACAAATCTCTAGGTGAATACATTGGGTGACCCCGAAACATGGCACGTCTGAAGGTTCCACTGCGACCATCAAAACACCTGGTGTACAATTATTGAAATCCAATAGGATACGCGCGATACAGTGACACCCTACATCACTGAGAGTACATCAGTACAGACACCCACAAATTAAGTACACGGTTCTATAAGGGACCACCCCCCTCGGCCCTCGCGTGGCTTGCCCTATGTTATTGTTAGGACCACTAAACCTAGTAAGTTAGGACCTGTTGGTTAGTTAGCATCGCGAATCTTCGTTCGTGTTCCGGCAGTAGTCTCACCATGCTATGGTTTCCTCACGATATTTTCCTTTACCGAAAGCTCGAGCTCATTGTAGGTGGTTGGATTCGAACTCTAAGCCGAGGTTCTGCCATTCTGGCACCCTTGCACCCGCTTTCACGGTACGGAGCGCCCTTAGCATTCGCCCCAAAAAGTTCGGTGAATCTGTTAAAGCCATTACGGCTAGCAGCGTATGTCAAGTAGAAAAAAAAATCCAATCGGATACAATAATATTGTAGTGGCGTACCTACAAAATAAATTCTAATAAGATTTTAGCATATAAAGAAATGTTTATAGAATATGCGTTTCTCATTAGAGCGGACAACAGCGCCGATGATGACGCAGGGGACAACGCAGCCCCTATCGAGGATGTCGAGGGAATCTGCAAGACCTCGGAGTGGGGACCCTGGAGCGAGTGCTCCGTCACCTGCGGCATCGGCATCAGCACCAGGAGACGGCACTTTATCAACCAGATGGGGCTTAAGAAATGCCCTCTCGTGCAGATTGGTAACATATATACCAGTTGTCGCTATTGATTTTTTTATAAGAAACATTGACATCTCTCTAAGAGACCACGACGACCCATGAACGGGTCCTGCAAAACTCCACCGAGGAGTTGGTGAAGGTAGCAGATACTCTTGGTTCATCTGTGGACGTCTTTTCAGTTAATAGATGGAGAACTCTCTTTCTAATGATTACTGCTATGTGTGATAATTGTATTGCAGCGATGATAGCTCAGTGGTAGTGTGCACGACTTCGCGTCAAGGGACGTGAGTTCGAACCCGACCACCAACAATGATCTTGAGCTTTCGGTGAAGGAAAACGTCGTGAGGAAACCATAGCATGGTGGTAGGGCTTTTTCTAATACCCGCCTGGGTAGCAACCACCCTCAAGTTGAAAATCTGCCGCCAAATACTAATAGGTGTGCTCAGGCAGCTGTACTTGAGAGCCAGTTCCTCCACAGGTTTAGCGTGTTTACTAACTTAGGCCGTATCGTCATTTAAGATCAGATGAGATTATGGATATAACGCCTAAACCTTAACTATAAAAAAAAGTCTTGATTAATATACTACAATATTGCATATGGTGACTGATATTAAAAACAGTAGAATCTAAAAGTAAAGACGAGTGCAAATACATTAAACAATCGATCTGCGTAGACTTCTCTTGTTGCCTGATCCCAAAGCGATATATATAGTGTGGTATAGTTTCCTGGGCACCGTATGCTTATATAGCGATGATAGTTCAATTGATAGCATGTACGGACGTCACGCAAACGGACGCGACTTCGAAACCCTGCAACGAAAACATCGCAATGAAACCATAGCATGGATACCTACAACCCTCAAGATGTAAATTTGCCGGCAAATTTATAAGTGTGTTCCGGTAGTTGCACTCGAGCCAGTATACCTCCCAAACCATATCGTGAGTTAACATGAGGGGGGACTGTGGTGTCACCTGACAGAGGAGAACCGGAAGTGCATGGAGCCGCAGTGCAGCGAGCAGGAGTCCGACATCTCCGACCCGACGTGCCCCACGACGGAGTGGGCCGCGTGGTCCCCGTGCTCGGCCACCTGCGGTCGTGGGGTTCGGTTCCGGACCCGGCTGCTGCTGGTGCCAGCGGACCGCCAGCAGGACTGCTCCGCCCGCGTCGAGCTGATGCAGCAGCGGCCCTGCACCGAGCGGGAGGACTGCTCCATCGATATGCTCACAGCTAAACGTTAGTGCCTTGGTATTTACTATCCCCCCTCATTGGTGACTGCTTCCTATTTTGCATTTTTTTTTTTTTTTGGTCTCAAACTGGCTCTATCGCGACCAATTTTAATATTTACGATAACATGAGTAGAATAAAATATGCTCATGTATTGTACAAAGCAATTTTATGGAAAAACAAAAAATTGTTTAAACAATTTACATGGACGTCTGGAATTTTTTGTAAGATGTGGTCACAATAAATTCCCGAAATATTAACGTATTTCGTTTATTATCTTTAGAATAACTCAACCAGTTACCTATTTCATATCAAAAGTCTAATTTTTGGATTTACAAGTTCTTTGTGTTGTCATTTTTTTTTCTTTTTAAGAAAAAGACATATATATAACAGCCGGGTCGGACATTTTTTCAGAATAAAAAGGTTAGCGCTTCAACATAATAAAGACTCTCTGGGTAAAAAATTATGTACGGAATTTTTGTGGCAAACAATAAATCATACTGCTTAAAAATATATAGAATAATTAATAAAATAGGTCAATGAAATAGGTGTTTTTTTTTTCTTAAGAGTAAATGAATGGCGTCTGATGCATGCACTTTTGAATTTTCCAAATTTTTTTTTTTTGCTTTTGGCAACCCTAATTGTTAATGTGTTACTCGCGTATATCTTCTGTATATATAATTACATACATAAAAACATAAAAATACAAATTTTCTTCGAAAAGCCAGTATTAATTTATTTGTACCTCCACGAAATATTCCCAGCTGTACAAAGCAGGCGATGGTCATGCATCGTTAAATTACTACTGAAACGTCTTGAAAATATCTAATAATATACAAATAAACAAACTTTTTCCCTGTGTATCAATAAAAAATATAAGCGTACAAGTTTGTTTAACCTCAAAAATAGATTTCGCCAGAACACTTCGACCGAATAACTTCAAGGGAAATGTGGTATTCTTTAGGTAAATACACACACGATATAAACACAACGATTTATGTTGAAAATTCATATATAAATAAAGTATTCCTTAAGTTATGGAGCAATACTTTCTTGATAGTCTGATTCACAAATAAGTTCTCCTTATAGTTAAGTTCTTTGATCCAAAAAACGTTTTGTTTATCCCTATATAGTACTGCTAATATTATAAATCTTACATTCACATTTGTTTGTTCCGTTTTCACTTGAAAACTACTTAACCGATCGTCTTAAAACTTAGTATACATATTCTTGGAGGTATTAGAAGTAACACAGGATACTTTATATATAAAAAAAAATATATATATATCGGCGATAATGCGAGCGAAGCCGCAGGTAAAAGCTAGTAATATTATAAATGCGAAAGTGAATTTGTTTGTTACGCTTTATAAATAAATAGATAATGATGAATTTTGGTATAGAGATAAATGGGAACCTTTATGGAACTGGGGAAAAGAGAGAGATAAACTTTGTATGAGATTTTTAAATTCGTTATCCGATTGGTTGATAAAATCAATATTAACGCGAACGAAGCAAAATGTAAAATCTAGTATAATACAAGAATTTGACATCTCGCTCGTTTCTCAATACCATCTCCGCTTGAGTTTTCGCTGAAATCTTTAAATTGTCATGTGTTAGTTAGAATATTAAATTCGTAAATTTGTGTTATTTGACCCATTGTAATGCAGTATTGATGGCACTTTACGTGACGCAGTTCGACTATTGTGAACAAGTTTTTTTTTAACCTTATGTCCTCAATTTCACCTGATGTTAAGTGACAATGTGGTCGAAGGTTTTCCATGGTGGTAGGGCTTTTTCTAATGCCTATCTGGCTAGCTACCACCCTCGAGATAAGAATCTGCCGCCAAATACTAATAGGTGTGTTCCAGTAGTTACACTTGAGAGCCAGTCCTTCCACCGGTATAGCGTCCCACCAACTTATGCAACATCGACACTTAACATCAGGAGAGATTGTAACCAGAACGCTGAAGCTTAACTATAAAAAATATGGGGACACGCTAAGCCTAGTGGTGGAACTTGTTCTCAAATGCAACTGCCAGAACATATACAGGCATTTGGGCGACAGATTTTTGTCTTAAGGGTGGTTGCTAGCCAGGCGGACATTAAAAAAACCCTATCACCATAATACTCTTTCATCACCACATTTTTCATCACAAGCTCATGCATCTTATAGGTGGATTCGAACTCTGTCCATTGACAGCGCAAGTTCACACTACCAACATACGACACATAAATACAATGTAACATTATCGTTTCCTAAAGTGTATTAAGAATAATAAATGGAATCGTGCATTTTGTGAACTATTACAAAATTATTAAATTATTATAATCATTATGATATAAAAGTAAGAATTTTCATATATGAATATTTATCATTTGGAAGTCAAATTATTTCACGGCTATTCACCTCTTTTAATATTAATTAGCATATCTTGTTTGTGTATTGAATTAAAATAATGCTTATACTTGACAAAACTGTAACGTAATCGGTAGATTGAATATTCTGTATATATAGAGCCAAAAAAATATATATCATTATGAAATGAAATATAGGTTCATTTTAAGTTATAACAAGGAAGGGTTTCCTGTGTTTTAGAAGTAACAAAAAATTTGTTCTACAAGAGCTTTTGACGTAATAATAATGATAACGTGATTGAACTTTAACTGATATAAACTTTGTAATATAGTAATTTATACGATTCTAAAAGTTGCGGTATGGTTCTAAAATTATATTTAAAATGATATAATGTAATTCTAAAATATATATCGCTATAAGATATATATATATATATATAGCTACCTTCAAAGAAGCGAAGCGATCGCCTGAATTTATTTACGAGCTATATCCGTTTTCACCGACGTTGGCTTGATTTTCTTTGAATGTTGTACAACGAACTATGAGTGAAAGGTTTCGTTTTGTGGAAATGTGTTTTATAGAAGCCGGCATTAAAAAAATGCATCCATTTATTATACGATTTTTCACAGATTTTCGCGAGTGCAACTATTTTTGTATCATTTATTTCTTGAATAAATTGTAATTTTAATAATGTCTCTAAAATCAGTCTGTCGCAACGCAGTCATATAAACGCGATTCGGTCCAGTTTGTTCTATCTCGTAGATCATATAACCAATGTCAATTAACCTTGAGCAAGCTTACACGAGGGCCCATAGAGTCGTTGAATTCAAAGGTGACTCTAATCTTTGCAAAGGTCAAATGATTTCCTGCAATGACAGCAGGGTCCAAATAACGTAAAAGACTGCAGGCATTGCAGATTTTGTTAATAAAATAAATCAATATCAATGTTGTCTTCAAACACATTGTGTTTGAGAGTTTTTTAGCTATTTCAATAGTAACGATACATCTTAAAGTTATGCCATTCTCTGTATTAGTTGACATCGCTTCGTAGCACTTAATTAGATCAATTTCTTACAATGGTTATTATACAAAAAAATATCACATTTCTTATTATAGGCTCCGAGATATCATTAAATTCAAATACACCGACTTTACTTAAACTCTGAATTCTAATTTAAAATATATTTTCAATATATAGGTCGTTCATGCCATAATTATTTCGGTCAAAGATGTCACTAAAGACTTCAGAAGACTTCATACTCAAATTTAACGATGATTTATTAAAAAGACTGAGCTAAATCATATTAATTGAGATATAACGAACCAGACTATCGACTGTTTACAATAATATTGACACAAATAGATATGAACAAGTTAAATGCGTTGTTGTTCAAACAATGCCGCAATATTGCGGCGCGGGTCGGCACTGCCGCGCGCGTTACGAATACAACAAATTCAGAAATAGATAACGCCAAGGTTACAGTTTACTGTAGGACACGAACCGTGAATGAAAACAGTTTAACATCAAGACATCAACTAATATATTCATGCGAGTTCGAACGTTATAACTCTTTTATGTCCGAAGCAAAACAATGAAAAACACATAATTTATGAAATTTTTATTTGACCGATGTCTCGGTGTTGGGCGGAAATTTCTTACAACTATCTTTAACCAAAAAGTACTTCGGAAACTGAGAAATGTATTCCGTTTCCACGATAAAGGAACTTATCAATTTCTGGAATGTTCCGGTTTTTGAATGAATCGTAAATAGTTATTTAACTAATCTAACAATATACATAGATACATAGTATCACGCCTATATATAAGGGTAGGCAGAGAGCAGAGAGCACATCCTTCCATTTGCTAGGATCCTGATATACATCTTTCGCTTCTTTTACTTTCATAAGCACCTTCATACATGCTCTTCGGTTACGGGTCCTTTTGATCCGGCCTTTATCCAGAACGTGAACGTAAAATGATTATAACTATTTATAACTGATAAGATTAAATAAAGCTAATGTTTTTTCGTAATAGTAGAAGATTAGGTAATGAAATTGATGTCCAAAATAGCGCCGTATCTTTGTAGAAAGGGTTTTAATATTTATTGCTTTATGTACTCCAAAATATCCAATAACATATTAACATTAGGCTAAACATTAATATTATATTAGACATAACTATATCGCGAATGAAGGCTTAGCGTTAAGGCCACAATTTCACCTGATGTTAACTGACGATGTGACCCAAGGTAGTGGACTCGCAACCGCCGTGACACACCTATAGGTATTTAGTGGCCGATTATAAACTTGAGGATGGTAGCTGGCTACTAGAAGTATTGTGAAAGCTGCCTCTGGTTTCTGGCAACACGGGAGTTTGAAGTGTCGACGTGGTGTGTTCTAGTGGGTAGTGTTGGGTGAATAGCACCCAATGAGTTACCAAATGTCCCTCACGACTTTGACCTGAGCCCGGGTAATACGTTTACGGGTTGCGTTGAGGAAGTCCGTAAAACCTGGGATTTAGAATACCACGTTAACAAAAAAAAGCCTTACCACCATGCTACGGTTTCATCACGATGTTTTCCTTCACCGAGAGGTCAGGCTCATTACATACTAACTGAGACATCATCGCTTTAAAATTATACATGCACGCAGTAAAGATGCAAATGTTCAGTTGTATGTGCGGAGTAATTCTCTAAGAATGAAGGTGAATAGAGAGTAGAAGAAACTTGAACAAGATTTTGATGGACTATGTCGGGAAGGCATAAAACTGAAATAATAGAGTAGGAGAGGAAATATGTAGAGAAAATATGCCGTACTCTACATAGATAATTTAAGGGTTAAGAATAACGGGGTTTTCAGAATTATTTATATACCAAGTGCTTTCTATGTTCAGGTATTTGTATGGAAGCTCCCGAGCAGGGTCCCTGCCGTGGGCTGTACCAGCGCTGGGCGTTCATGGCGCCCAAAGGCATGTGCGTGCCGTTCAACTACGGAGGCTGTAGGGGAAACCAGAACAACTTCATATCGCAGGAGGATTGCATGAACACTTGCAAAGTTGTACTCGGTGAGTGTTATTCATTAAGACTTTAGAAAATATCTGGCTTGGTTATGTTGTACTGGTTATCCTTGTAGTAATCTAGGCATGACGAGGACTGAAACTTGACCACCATACTGCGCTGACGGCTCCAGGACCAGTTCGAATAGGAGGAACTCTGACTTCAACCACCACACTCAAAGTGAGAAATGGCTAATAGAATGTCTTTTAATTTTTGCGTTTTAGAATTAGTCGTAAAAGCAGGACCAGCTAGACGAGAACAACTTTTGATATATTCTAAATAAATATATATAAAATAAGTAACGAAAATGTTTGATATAAAGAGTGACGCGTAGATCACATTTAACGAGTTCTAAGAGAAGAGTTTTATGAAGATATAATAAGGGTAGGATGTGGTCTCTGCCTACCCTTATGGGAGAAACCAATTGACCAGTCGAGAGAGATAAGACAATCATAGAAATAAATGAAAAATTGTAATAATTCCATAAGAGAAAAAAAACCTCACGTTTTAGTTTTTTAGTGTAATGCCTACTGTTGTAATGCTATTATTAACGCCTAATAAATCACGCTTACCTAAAAAAAGGTGCGGACTCAAGTCCGCAGATTATGTATATATTAATAATAATATAAAAAATAAAATAAAATATAGTAGAGAGGAGTGATATTATGTATGTATGTACGTATAATACTTTCATAGGGTGAAGTTTTAGAATAAAATTCCTAAACACATTATCGATGTAACAGAGAGAAAGTTTAAGAATCATACCAAGCACAATTTTTTTATATACGGTCTAGGGAAGTACTCTAAAAATTCACGCGCCAATTACAATAAAAATTTAAATACATGTTGTACATAAAACTCTCGTAAGCCAATCAAGTTAGTTTCTTATCGGTTTTCTTAAAACCATGATGACTTTTGACCGTACCTATGGTAATGGTCTATGTATACGAAATAATAATAAATAGAACCTCTATAAGTCGAACATCAAGGGAGTCGCCAAAAGATCCGAGTTATAGAGTTTTTGACTTATAGCGAATAGAGGTTTTGGCGTTTGAAGCGAAGGGAACAAAACATTTTTTTCAAGATTTGGAGGTTTTCCACTTATTATAATTATTACTTTTGATTACAATTCATTTTTACACGTTTTTTATTAACTTCACCTGTATGTTTGTTTGTATGATTGTAACCGACTGCTTTGGGCGCGATTTTGACCCACTTTAAATGGCCAGATTTCGTTCAAACTTTGTAGATTTATCGAGGACCGATGACAATAATTGAAATTTTTAACACTATTCTTAATTTAAATTTATTAAAACTTATTTTCTATTTTTTTAGTTCAGTTTTCCATAAAACGCGTGTTTTTTCGTTTTTTTTAAACTATTATTTATAAATTAATTTATCATACGTTAACTCCCATCGTATTTGTATAAAAAAGTGCAGATAATTAAGGGGAAACTTCTAATGGGAGGGCTTTGAAATTCCAATCCGCAGCCTTTCTGTGTGACGCTCGTTCGGGTAAAGTCGGCTCAAGACGACTAAGGGAGCGAGAGAGAGATATAGTGTTGTTTCACTTCTCTCGTGTGGGATTATGAACAAATCGTTTTTTTACATATTTACAATATAAAACAGTGTGGACATCCAATTTATAAGGAATTCATTAGCGGTATTTACTGTTATGTCGACTTGGAAGCGTCTTAGTAATCCCATACGCGTAAAATACCAAGTAAATCACAATGTGTCTGGTGGTTGCAATTTAATTGAGTTCAGATTCTTACCAATTTGAAGGCGACACCCCTAACTGTGTCACTATACTATACCTTGTCACTATAGTATTATAGTATAATAAGCTTTACACATGATACATGGTAGTAGCTTTTTAAATAATAAAATCTCAGTGGTACTGTGTCCGGACACCGCGTGAACGGACGTGAGTTCGAACCTCGCAATGAATTTGAGCTCTCGGTGAAGGAAAACGTCGTGATAAAACCATAGCACGGTGGTAGGGCATTTTCTAATGCCCGCCAAATACCTATGGATGTGTTCCGGTAGTTTCACTTGTGAGTCAGACGTCAGTAAGCTTAGTCTGTCCATCATCTTGGGCTACATCGTCACCTAACATTAGGTGAGATTGTTGCACTAACGCTATACTTAGAAACGAACTAAAAAAAGTTGCGATCTCGTCGAACGGCAAACATCAGGCGCTGCCATCTTTATTGTTAGTTTTTGCCTCTTTTTAATAGACTAAACGTAGAAAATAGGCTAGTAATTAGGTCGAAGTAACACTTAGATCTTATACTTTGTGATGGTAGCTAAGCAATCGAGGATGAAATGGTATCACTACAAATATTAACTTTTATTGAAAATTACAGTTTGTGGACTATGTAACCTTTTTATTTATAGCTGGAGGCTTTCTTTTAGATTGCGAAGGGTATACAAAAGTTGCGGCCCTCCGTAGATTGGTGTTGTATGTAATTTCGCAAAGTGCTATCATAAAAGAGCCGAATGTCCCCAATAGTGTTGCCAACCAGTGACCTACTGCCCGATGCCTGACGTCAGGCCATTGTGAGCGATTCCCCTTTCGGCGGGGTATTTCGTCTGACAGACGTCATCAGGTCCCGCTCCCTGAACATGACGTCACTAGATTCCGGTTGACGCGTCTTGAAATATCGTCATGTCTAAAGACAGTTTTCGGTTTTATTATTAAGTATTTTTGTTGGGGATTTTATCTGTCTTATTGTGTTTTATATATTGATTCGAAAACTTACGTTGTTTTCGGCGAATGGTTTGATAGTTACCACAAAAACTTCTTGAACAGTTTTAACAACAAGATCATCGTCTTATTGAAACGTATTAACTTTGAAGATATGTGAGATATTTTATCATTCTATGTCACATTGGCAAAGTCGTGTGTAAACAGATTACCACCAAATGTTATCTCAGACCTTGTTTTTTAATTAAAAGTGCTGCGAGTTGAAGGCACTGCATGTAAATCCGCACCGCGTTTGTCTGTCTGTCTGTTCGCTATAAACTGCACAACTGCTGAACGGATTTTCATTTAGTTATCACTAATAAACATATTGATTCCGGAGTCTCCTAGCCGAGTGGTCTTTTTCTGAAAACGAAATCCGTGAGAGCGTTTTAAACACATGGTGTTTTTACTATCAGCTCTGAAATAAATATATATCAATAGGGAAGATGGCTGGAAGCTAGTACAAGCTTGGGATCGGATTATACATTTAATTAAATCGGAACCCAAAATACCAACTGCCAGACCTCAAGACATTGGGAGCTCTTTCTGCGTAGATCATAACACAAATGATATCAAAAATTAAACTGAGGTTAACTGTAACATTGACTTTTCTGGACAACCTACAACTCAGTCCGCCCCGTGACCACGAAAGCTGAAAATCTTTCGAAACGTCGGGATCAAAATTAATAATTAACCGCGATAAAATTCGCTTAAATTAGTTTTATTTCGATGAGTAATATTCGCGTAAACATAAGAAATTTTTAAATATATGTATGTGTTGTGTTTGAAAATTGTTTAGAATTTTAAACTTTTTACAACACTAGTCACGGTATTTAGTTTCGAGATATGTTATGAATATTCTCGACGGGAGAATGACATTTGATACACTTTTTGTTTTCTCTTTATGTGGGCAAAGGTCGAGAAACGACTTAGCTAGAGGCACAGGATCTGTTGGTATTTATGCATAAATCAAAAGGGTTGGTAGTCATAATTCGTACCATACTAAAACGTATCCAATATGCAAATGTCATTGAACTCCTCTCAGTGACTATTACATTAGGATAGTTTAGTGCTGATATTCGATTTACCCACCAAATTGTACGGATCGACTTGTTTTGTATTCGCTTAAACAGTCGAATAACAATCAATTTGCGTTCATATCAAATTGACATGTTAATCCGAGTCGAAAATGTGAATCTGTTACGGCCCAATTGTCATGAATTAACTTTAACTAAATAGTTAAAATTGAGTGCCTAATGAAGTGGAGAGTCGAACAGTGTACTGGCGTTTTGCCAACTGCTCGTTAAACCGACTCCATTGGCAGGTACGGACTCACCGCGACTCGGGAATGTGACCCTACTCTTTGTATTCCTTGTCACGTAATATATAAACTTTAGGCGCCTTTTTATGCGTATTGGGTTGTCTTTATATATGCAATATCTTCGAGGTGGTTTCAACGACATGCTCAAGTCCGTAGAAATTTATAAAAAGCTATTTAAGTATGCGGTAGTTGTCAAGATGTGATTCTAGCGAGTTTGAAGTTCATAGTAATGGTAAAACTGAATTTGATTTTCTATATGAATATTGTAAATAGGAAATGTTTGTTGAAACGCGTTAATCTTAAGAACTACCAGGCGGATTCCAATAAAGCTTGGAAAATCCAAAAGTGCATTCATCATATACCCATTTTTGTTTTGTTTGTTTAATAACAATTAAATCACATCAAATAAGACCGTGAAATGTAACACGGTTCTATTCCTAGTTATGCTGAAGCGTAAGAAAAAAGAACTCGATTATTTAAGTATTTCGGTCGTTATCGTGATAACATACAGGATCCGCACATACGAACACGCGGACGACCAAGACAGAACTTTTTAACTAGTTTGAATAACTAAAATGGCATTAAAAATATCATAAGTGTTAAAAATACTGTTATTTCTTGATATGTGTGTGACATTTTAAGTTTGAAAAATCAGTTGTTTTGCATGAAGTGACAGTAGTACTCACCACAACGCTTCGCTTATGAGGCGTGCAAATACCTTTTTGTATTTGATAGACCAATCATTGATGATGGTTTTGTTACGCTGCCACCAATAAGAGTAAAGCTGTCTTGAAAAAGGTTTCAATTTGTAATTTGAAGGGAACGAAATCGCGTACACAGCTTATATTTGACACGTAAAAAAAGCGTGCAGTACCTAATTACAACATAAATCAGATAAGCCTGTTAAACACGTTGTGGTAACAAACAATCAATAAACCTTAAGTTCGAGTTAAAACAAATGAGACGTGAGTTCTTAGAAAACATTCGGCATTAGTATTAAGCACACGCTAAGTAAGACTTGGTTTAACTTAAACCACGGATCTAATGCCAAATAATATTTTAAGGCTTTACTTTATTTTAATGTGTAACTTTTATAGTTATCAAGCTGGTTAATAAGTAAAGTTTATTGTAGAATATAAAACATTTAATAATTAATACTCCATTCGTTAATTTTTTTTAATGAGAAATCGATGTACTTAAATAATTGTGCATCTGTGACATTCTATATTTCAAATCTTCATTTCAGTGTTTGAAATTATTACCTTTTGGTTCTTAAACAAGTTTAATAAATTCTTGTATAATAAAAACAACTTACAAGAAATCCATGAAAAATGTGAATTCATATGCTATCGAATAGACTGAAATAAAGTTTGTCTAATCAAATATGTTAAAAAGACTTGATTGAAAAACACTTGTAAGCGCATAACGAAACGAAGAAACTAAAAACATATGGGAGGATTGTGTTATTTTTTTATTTTATTGCCTCGATAGGCAGACGAGCAAGCGGCCCGCCTGATGGTAAGCGGTCACCGCCGCTCATGGACTTCCGCAATGCCAGGGGCACAGCCAAGCCGCTGCCTACCGCTAAACAGAATGTCATTCCATAAGTTTTGTTGCCTCTTTTGGCAATTGTTCTCCTTTTTTATTGTTGGCATCTCGATCCTCTTTAGAAACTATTACTGCTATTTTCAAGTGATATGATTTGGGCATTTTGGGCAGATAAAACTAAGTTCAACAAGACGGTGACTCTCTTTTTAAAGCACTCTTGGGAGTCATTGTTGGAACTCGTATCATGTTCCGAATGATTATTCATAGATCACTTTATTTATGCTTTATAGTTACACTATATCACGTAATATGTCATCTTTATAATACAATTCAGGGTTAAATAACTAAGTATATATAAATCACAACATGACCGATCAAGATGCAACCAAAAACTGTTTTAGAAATTTTTAAACAAGAAGTTGGTTAATGGTGAATTTAATTGAGCTTATAGAAGGTTTAAAATTGTATTTACCCGTAAGAAGGTTTTATGATGTTAATTTATATAAATAAGTCTGTATTAAGTTTTGAAAGGTGTGGTGTAGATAGTGCCTTACACGGTGACGTCATTGGATCGCTACAGCCGGCCGCGGCCGATGTCGGGCCCCGGGCGCGCGCTTCGGCCCTGAGCCGATCTTTTACGATACTCATTAAAATGAACTTCAAAAAGTTTCCAAACTCTTCGATTATGATGTTGACTCATGAATCATTATGTTCCCGGGCGCGATTAGATCATTCCGAAGCGGGTAGTGTGAATAACAATAAGTTTTTGATATTATTATACACGAATTTTTATATTCAAACGAAAATTACGTCAAATATAATTATTTTCCGTAATGAATTTGATAACCAACTGGTTGGTTTTGTCTGTGCAATATCAGTTATAACGTCATATAGTCTGTAGGTAATGTTGAAATGAATAATTTAAAATATATTCATGGTTTGACTGTGAAGAAACTGTTATTGTCACGGAATAATGTTGTTGGCGATTTTGTATTACTCCTGGTATTTTGTGTTGGCAACTTTGAAAATATTTTCGCGGGAATCATATATTGGTAGAGTTTTTGGCAGGAACTATCATGTGTTGGTTTCTGTTTGAGGTAATATTTTTTTTATATTAAAGCCTACATTAATGTTGATGGTATTGAGTAAATGGAACATGCATTTTCAGTCGTCGCTAAAACTCCGTGGACAGTTCTGACAAGAAGGCGCCATCTTGTAAGGGCGTAAGGGTTGAATTTGATATAATAGTAAAATGTACTTTATATTCTGACTAGAGACTTGATAGCACGTATTAAATAAGAAAAGAAACAATCTAGGAAATCACCAGCAAAAAATGGTTTTGTTTTTACTTTGTTTGTTACAATTTAAATAAATATACTTGGTATCGAAACATTGTAAACTCTATTTACAATGTTGAATGTCACACAAACAACCTTACTGTCACTTCTGGCAAATGAATAATTCAAGGAGACGTATATCATATCATAACAGTGTCTCCTGATTGCTTCAGTCTTTACATTTTAATGTTTTTTTTCATTGTTGTAAAATTGAATGAATAATTAAAATAAAGTACTACATTATTAGAAATGTATATACAATATACTTCTTATAATATAGTGAATAGAAGGATCAGAGATCGGGTTTGAATGACATATACTAGTGGAAATTGGTAACCAGGCCCATCATGTAGTAGCGATAGTGCCAACACAATTCAACAAACTCTACGTTAGGCCACTCCTAGATTCATACTAATACACTAATTAAATGATCTAAGTAGATTTCCTTTTATGAACATTTAAAAACATAACAAATGAACTGTCATAAAACATATTCAAACTTGTAATATGTAGGGCGCTCAAATAGGTGTCCCGTTTGGTATTTGATCCCACAACGTAGACGTGTTATAGTGACCTTTACCCTGACACACTGCAAATATAGCCCAATTTACACCACCGGCAGTTATCTCTCTTGCTTAATAATTTTTTTATAGTTATGGCCGTAATCTCACCAGATTTTAAGTGACGATAAGGCCCAAGTTGGTAGATACGCTAATCCTGTGGAGAAACTGGCTCTCAAGTGCAGCTACCGGAACACACCTATTGGTATTTGGCGGCAGATTTTACGGGTGGTAGCTAGCTAGGCGGGTATGCCCTACCACCATGCTGTGGTTTCCTCACGATGTTTCCTTCACCGATAGCTCAAGCTCATTGTAGGTGGTTGGGTTCGAACTCACGTCCGTTGACGCGAAGTCGTACACTACCACTGAGCTATCATGGCTTCAATGTTTATCACATTCTTTTTTAGTTTTTATTAAATATTTTCTTATAAATTATATATAGCAATAATTTGAAGCATAGGTAATTACAACTATTAATTAATACAATTGACAGTACAATAATGAACATGTCTTTGTTTGAAACAGGTGGAGTGGCGGGTTCTGCTGCAGTAACATCCCCAGTGGCGAGTTCTAACTACCCCGGTCTGACCATCAGCTCTATTGTGCCTGCACCTGCAGCTGTTGGAGGTATATATTAAAATATTACTAAATTATTTTCGAGTCATACAAATCTTGTATTGATTGTGCGATTTTGCATTTTATATATTTTAATATTAGTATTATTATTATATATATAAATAAAACTAAGCCGTCATCGATGATTGCCGATAGAAGTGAAGGCTTAAAACTAAATAATAACTATAATTTTATTGATAATTCATAATAATTGTATTATCAATAATTTAAATTTAATTGTTTTTAAATCATTAAGTTTCTTTTTCACACCTATTATATACATTTTTATATAGTTTATTTATCCATCAAAACACAGAAAGGGCTCGCGCAAGCAAATTATAATTGATATATTCATTAATATAGATTTCAAATTTATAAATAGTTAGTATTTGTATGTATTTATATGAATTTCAATGAACTTAATTTTCAACATTATTTTCTTTGTGTCGCATCACACGTCAAAGTTAAAAAAACCGAAACTATAGTATTTGAAAATGTGTTTCCTTTGTTTTACATAACAACAACAGAACTTTTTGTGTCGTTTGATTCCTGTAACGCATTTCAATATCTCGCCATTTTCAATGGAAATAACCACACATATTGAATAATTTAAAAACAAGCACTCGCTTTGTTTCTTTTTCTATAGCTTTAGCATACGTGCCACAATCTCACGTGATGTTAAGTGTTGATATGAATCAAAATGGTGAACATGCTCAACTAAGTGGAGTGACTGGCTCCCAAGTGCAACTAACAGGACATATCTATAAGTATTTAGCGGCCATTTTCAACTTGAATGTGGTAGCTAGCCAGGCGGGTATTAGAAAAAGTCCTACTATCATGCAAAATATACTGTGGACTTAGATGTACGATTTCAATTATAAAATATTGTTGTAACATCTCACTTATATTTCATAAGTTTTAATTTTATCGAAGGCATGATCAATCGCGTCTACTAGGCTGTGATCAGCACATATGGAGAGTAAACATACATCATAGTGGCACGCTTAGGCGTATCGCATGCTACATCGGTCAGTTTATATCCGGTTGTCTTAACCTAGAAGGCTTGTAAGTCTGCACGATAGCGACAACCTCTCATAAGATGCTCTTCTCTGTACTGTTCTTACCATTAGATGCAGTGCAGTTATTTTACAATGTTTCTATACCAATATATATAAAAACGTATTGACGTATCGACTAAATGTCAAATACATTGTCAGGTTGATGACCGAGCTCGTTGCAAGGCGACCGTATCGATTAACAAGCTTTTGTAAACGTTTACAAATATTCTTCGTACTAGCTTTTAACCGCGTCTTCACTCGAATTATTGTCCATTTTATTACGGTAAAAGGTTACTCCTCTACTACTCTAGTACTTTCCTCTTCACGAAAGCTACCCTGTCTTTATCTATACCTAAAAATGTGGGTGCTAAATATATAGAAGATCGGTTGAGTAGTTGAGTTGTGAGGGCGTAACAAACACACTGACGTACGCGTTGAATGTATTAGTTCGGATTTAAATGAGTACCGAGTTAATACAGTCTTAAAACATCACGTTTATTGATGATGTAACTAATTATTGTTCGATAATCGGCTGCCAGGAAATAGTTCCATTGTAATTAACGCAATTAACGGCAATTATTAATCGGTTTGTAATAAGTCTGAATCATTTCAGCAGACGTCATGGTACAGCAATAGGTTTTTTACCGTAGGTAAAGTCTATTTACGTACCTTTCTCCCGCGTTTACCCTGACAGGGTACGAGACACATAATTAACTGGGACTCATTTGGTATATACCAGATGTGTGCCGACTGATAGATCCCACTGTTATTCGGAGTTATAAAACTGTAACTTAGCAAATCTGTACATTAAAATTATATTTTAATGACACATTTTTCAGATAGATTGTTTTGAATTTTTGTCCGTCTGCTTGTCCTTTTGTACACTTATCAGTATTTAACTACTGGATAGGCTTTGATGAAGTTTCAGACTGTGGTAATTAATATCATGAATGTTATGGATGGGTTTATATGTTATCAAGGATTATTTTGGGATAGAGAATAATAAATTATTTTTCTGTTAATTGGAGTTCTTCGCGAATTTTGCTGCGCTATTCTCTATATGGTAGCAGAGAACATATATAAAAATACTAGCTTTTACCCGCGGCTTCGCTCGTATATATATTTTTTTTTTTCAATAAAAAGTATCCTATGTTACTTCTAATACCATACAATTAATATAAGATAAGAGAATAAGATACAATTGAAAATTTATTTTTTATTTATATATAAATGTGAATGTTTATATATATATGAAATCGTTTACTCCAAAACCGTTTGCGTGATTTATAATGGTATTTGGTCAATTAATTTACTTTCGGAATGGGCACGATATATATAGTTACTAAAATTTGTTGTCAGAAACCTCTGAACTGGTATTCTGATCTTATCGCTGTAAATATGTTAATTGGATAGGAGAATTAAAACGAGCCTCAGACATGTGAAATTTGGTTTTTTAATTATGACACAGGGAAGCTTTTGGTGTATATTTATTGATTTAGAACTTACAGATGTCTAAATAGAATGCATCTTGTGTTCTTGTCATTAGGAGAGTTCATTCATTCATTCTGACTCGATCATTCACTCGGTGAACGGGTCCTTTAAATTTGATATGAAAGTGTAAGATAAGTTTGTGGTGGAATTTTTATTTGTCATGTAGCTTTAATTCTAATTCATGTATTTAATCATTTCACTTTTATTGGTGGCATTTTACGTGATAAATTCAATTATAATTCATAAGGAAAATCGGGTAATAATAATAACTCGAGACATGATTCCTATATGACACATCCGATGATACAATTATGAAGCTGTCACAAAAACTTTATGGACACTTTGAAGAAAAGAAAAAGTGTACTCTTTTTAAGGGTTTATTTATTTATTTTATTTAATAATTTAATGACCGTCAACAGCCACACAATATCTAATTTGTTAATATACATTTTCGTGGTTGTACGAATTCTCAAGGTTTGCAAGGTATTGTTAAATATAGTTAAATAAAGTACGAATGTGTGTTGTTAAAACGTCTTACATTCATTTATAGAAGTTACACGTAGAAACCGGAATGCTTCGAACGGGTAGTAATTTTATTTCCATGTGTGGTTTTACGTGTCTATTTATAGATTTAAAACCTACAACGTTTCGAGCCGAATTGTACTTTCCTACTCACGATATAGAGGTCAAAATATATATATATATGGAATTCATATCTGTCCTTGTACGCGCAGAAAATGTTAGATAGGTTTTGAGGAAATTTAAAATTTTTGGACATTTTTTAATATAAATTTTAGCGTTGGCGTGATGACCATAACCCCAGCTGATGTTAGGTGAACATGTTGAGCCTAGTGAAGAAACTGGCTCTTAAGATTGGTAGATTCTCAACTTGAAGATGGTAGCTGACCAGACGGATATTAGAGAAAGCCCTACACCACCATGGTTTTATCACGACGTTTATAACTGAACATACGGATTACTATTTACAATAATGCTTTGGTATTTGAGCCGGGACATATGCCTAAGGGTGTCGTTATACCCGTTGTAACATCATATGGTTTTTCAACCAATATAATGTTTTTAATGTCGTCCATAGGACCGACGCTAACATCGTCAAACGACTGCCAAGTGAGTCCGTGGGGTGACTGGAGCAAGTGCAGTCAGACATGCGGCATCGGGTACCAGGAGCGGACCAGAACTGTGCTGGTGAGTTATTCTTATCTATATGTCTAACATTTACATAGTATGAAATGAAGTCGCTTCCACAGTCTGTTCGCTTAGATCTATTAAACTATCCAACGGATTTTAATGCAGTTTTCACGACTAGATATATTGATTCATGAGAAAGGTTTATATGTATAATACATACATGTTATATTATAAAAAAGCTGAAATATTCAAAGGTTTTGAATGCGATACGAAGTTCATCGAGCCACTTAGTAATATTCTAAAGCGGGAAAAATTGTTTGTTTGTTTCAACACACTATCCTTAGGTACTACTTACCAGACGGATTTAATTTTTTTTTGTATTCGATGGCGCAGTCATTGAGTAAAGTTTAATATCTCCTACCATCAGTATGAGTAAAGATGTAGTGAACAAAATTGCAAAACAGGCAACGGACAACTTTAATCGACATATATATATATATATAAATAAAGAGGTAAAAAATATATAATTTACAATTTTTGTAAATAAAACTATTCGCTTGTATGCTTAGTACATTGAAACTACTGAATAGATTTTGATGAAATTTACACCGATGATAACTGATATTATGTGTTAGGATGCTTTTCTAAAGACAAATCCATTGCTTGGAAACAAAAATATACATCTTTATATATAGCTGTGATACTAACTTCGTTTACCTGTTATAAGCTATTTTATCACAGAATACGTATTGAAATGCATATACACATTCGTTTATTGCGTTTCCTTGAATGCACTGATCTTAGACACTGCCAATCGGATTTCAAAACTTCTTCCGGAATACCGTGGTGTACAGACGTGCTTCATAGTTTCTATCTCTCATTTTCCGTTAAGAATATAATAATATTAACTATCAAATATTAGGAGTGCATAACAGCTGTGATAACTTCGATTGCGTTGTCCTTATGCACATTGAAATAATAATGTTGCGGAAGCATTTCTTTCCGGGATGGACGGACAGTTTAGTAACCGAACGTTTTTGTGTATTAAACTTAAATAGACACAAAGAAGTATGTGATAGTAAAAGTTGTACTTAGCATAACAAATATCATACGCGCAAAATTATACGAAACAATCAAAATGCACGCGAGCAAAGTCGCGGGCACGACTGGTTTATAATAAATACTTATTAAAACAAAGTAACAACTATTTTTTCATAGTTAAGGTTTAGCGTAATGGCCATAATCTCACCTGATCTTAAGTGACGATACGGCCCAAGTTGGTAGACACACTAAACCTGTGGAGGAACTGGCTCTCAAGTGCAACTGTCGGAACACACCTATTGGTGTTTGGCGGCAGATTTTCAACTTGAGGGTGGTAGCTAGCCAGGCGGGCATCAGAAAAAGCCCTACCACCATAAAAGTTAAAATAAACACTGCAAATTGTCAATAAAAAGCGATTAAAGTGCATAAAAATTCTAAACAAATAAAATGTGTTTTGCTATAAGTAAATTATGGTAGATTTTGAATAAATATGAGGTTAGGTCAGCTAAAAATTTATAGAAGTAAATATATATACTACGCCACTGGAATAATCGATATCGAGTTCTACCTTGCGCAGGGCAAAGCTCTTTTCTACAACCAAAGCTACGAATCGAGCTACCGAACAGTTAATTCACTAGTTATGAATTTTAATATTTACGATGTTGGAATTGTTTTAAACGAAACCTACATTTTAGAAAACCTAGCTGTATGATGAAGCTGTGATAGCTCAGTCGTTACTGTGTACAGACGCCCCGTCAAGGGATGTAAGTTTGAATCTACCTACAATGAGCTTGAGCTTTCGGTGATTTTTTATACTTAAGGTTTAGCATTATGACCATAATCTCACCTGATCTTAAGTGACGATACGGCCCAAGTTGGTAGACACGCTAAACCTGTGGAGGAACTGGCTCTCAAGTGCAGCTGCCAGAACATACCTATCAGTATTTGGCGGCAGGTTTTACAACTTGAGGGTGGTAGCTAGCCAGACGGGCATTAGAAAAAGCCCTACCACCATGCTATGGTTTCCTCACGATGTTTTCCTTCACCGAAAGCTCAAGCTCATTGTAGGTGCTTGGATTCGTACTCACGTCCCTTGACGCGAAGTCGTACACACTACCACTGAGCTATCATCGCTTTAAAATATCTCTATGAAACCATATCATGGTGGTAGGGCTTTTTCTAATGCCCGTCTGGCCATGTACGTATAGGTGTGTTCCGGCAGTTGCACTTGAGAGCAAGTTCCACCACATTGCTTAGTGTGTCCACAATCTCAGACCACATCCTCGCTTAACTTGTAAAATTATTACCACGCCATATTTTACGCTATATATAAAAATCTAAACATTAAAATATTCTTTATAAATCATATATCTACTTTTTATAGTACTGTTGTCTGTCTGTCGCTCTGTTCGGGCTATTATTTTAAAAGTACTGCATAGATATTTATGAGATTTGACCCAGTGATAACTGATAAAATAAATCAATCATGGGAAACTTTGTATTACGTAAAATCAAGAAGTTTTCCCGGGATAAGAAATAGAAGGTAAAATTACGTAATAAGTCAAATTTGTTGACAGGAAATACATGCAGTGATTGGATTTTTTTTATGTGGTCGAAAATTATGAATGTTGGGATATTTATAATCTTTTCTTGGGGAAGGTGTTTTTCTACTCATGACGAATCACATCCAGGGTCTGCCGGGACAGCTGGTTAGCAATAAACTGTACATACATACCGTCTGCAGCTAGGACGTATTGTGGTTCACATATTATGATGTTCACAAATTATTTCGATTTTCAGCATCTTACCTGTAAATGAACAAAATATATTTTTTTATCTGTATACACGTATGATTCCATAGGAATATTTAGTAGATTTATAAATCTATTTAGTGAATCTACTGGAGCTATTAATGTGGGT
The DNA here is from genome assembly GCA_039707435.1 of Actias luna. Taxonomy (NCBI): domain Eukaryota; kingdom Metazoa; phylum Arthropoda; class Insecta; order Lepidoptera; family Saturniidae; genus Actias; species Actias luna. Next base: position 18,082,962 of record JAZHAC010000034.1, on the reverse strand, counting down.
GTCAATTTCAAATAATCACGGGTCAGACGTAATAATTGGGGATCAAGTTTACTTCTAGTGGTCAGGTTAAGATCGTCTTTGTTATATATTAGACTAACATTTGCCAACATTTCGGATGACATTCCCCTTTAGTAATATTGACGACATATATGTGTGAATGTATCTCAAAATTAAATTGATCTAGAGATCTAGATTTAATTAGATTAAATTAGATACATAGAGATGATATAGATATAGATTAAATTGATCAAGAGTGTGTTAAAAATATATACATGTGTATATTATATGTGCCCGCGACTTTGTTTGCGTGGAACTAAAAACTTTTTTTTTTTTTTGTCTTCGTAACTCTTTTCAATACTGCTTTATTCCCGTTAACGTGAAGGTCTGTTAGCCTAATCTTTACACAAGGAATGTTCTTTTAAGAAAATAATGAAATACGCCTGGTAGTCTCTTAGATTAACGCGTTCAAACAAACAGACAAACAAACTATTCCGCTTTAGAATATTAATATTGGTCCTAGAGTCCTGCATGATCTATTGCTGGTTCCTTATCTCTCGAAGCGTGTACAGTGGTTTCACTTTACCGTGCTTGAATAAAATTTGTCTAGAAAAGTATTGAGTAATTTACTTAAGGTGATAAAAACGTGTAAAATTTGATATATTAAGAAATGATTTGGTTTCCACTAGACGGAATCCGGTCCTGGAGGAGCTCCTTGCCCCAAGCTCATGTCCAGACGCCGCCGTTGCTTCAGAAGATGTTAACAGTCGGATAACATTAAATGCATTAATTAATTTTTAGAATGTAGATACTGCAGCAGTGATTTTATAAAAAATAATATCTAAAATAATAAAAACCTTTTTATTGTATGTGTCAACGAATTCACAGCTTTGTCAAATAAGTAAATCGAAATAAAGAAATTAAGTAATGTGTTTGTTTCTTTTAACATAGCTTCTCTCGAAACAGCTTGAAACTTTGCCTATGGTATTTTAATAGGAAACGGTCCCTTAAATATGTATTTCGTATGAATAAAGCGATAGCAGAAATCACCAAAGATGGGGTAATTTTTTATTATTTTACTATTGTTGCCAGAAGCCACTATGTTTGTTTTGTTTTTATAGATAAGGTTTAGCGTTATGGCCATAATCTCACCTGATCTTAAGTCACGATACGGCCCAAGTTGGTAGACATGTTAAACCTGTGGAAGGACTGACTCCTAAGGGCAAATGCCGGAAGATACCTATTGATATTTGGCGGCAGGTTTTCAACTTGAGAGTGGTTGCTAGCCAGACGGGCATTAGAAAACGCCATATCAGCATGCTAACTAAAGGAAGTACAAGAAAATTAGGTTACGTTGGAGCAAAATTACTTACATGAGGGCTTTGAAATTCTATTCCGCAACCATTTTGTATGACGCTCGTTCGGGCAATGTCCTCAAGGTGACTGAGGGATCGGGAGAGAGCTATAGCCCTAGACAAACTTCTGCCGTGTTGTATTATTAATCATACAACTTATTTTCCAATACATTACGAATAATATATCTGTTGGGTCGTTATCTACCACAAAAACGTTTATCTGGATCCGGCCCTTGCATGTGCTACGAAAAACAACCTCGAACTAATATCCCGTGGACAGTTTTCAAAAGAAACATGTGTGTTGAAAATTGATTTTCTTCAATAACCGAGCGGTCGTCCGACGTCAAAGTGTAACACGTTCCACTTGTGTAGTACTGAATATTTTATGTATCGCGTGAAACCAAAGCTTGGGATTATATACATTACCATAACTTGTGTGCCGTATTAATTTGTATGGCATTTGTAGAGTATATTTCGTGGGTTTTGTTAGTTGTTTATAAATTGCCAGTGCTCTGTTGTGAACTTTGTCGATATGCGCCACCAAACGTTAGCCCGCCATGGGTGGTCACTCCATGGATCTTAATTTCTTTCTCCATGGCACTGTTTACACAAGTGGTGTGTTAATTTTAAGTCTTTATTTGAAAATTTGAAATTTGAAATTTGAAATTTGAAATTTTTATTTTTATAATTTTAAATTTTTATTTTTTAAATTTTAAATTTTTATTTTAGCTTGTTTTTGACACCCGCCTTCTGCACGTGATCGAGAGCAGCATTGGCTTGGTTTTGTATTATGTCTGTTTATTCCGGAAGCAGCCGGTGTCCGGACGTGTAGCATGTAGCTGATGTCTCGAGAGTCACATTTACTTCGTTAGATTGTAATTTTGTAATGAAATCGAAAATTAGGAATTACTGAATTCCATTATCATTGTTATTTATTTTCAACTTTCAACCTTTTTCGGGTTTATGTGAGTCATTTTGAAGCGATGATAGCTTGGTAGTGTGATGGACGACGAGTTAATGGACGTGAATTCCAATCCCTGGATCCCTGCTGCTTCGTGTTTAAACCATCGTAATGATGGTTTTTCTAAAGCCGCGTTGGTACGACCCTTAAGTTGAATATCTACCAATAAATACTACAGGTGTGTTCTGCAAGTTAAACTTGAGAGCTAGTGTCGCTACTAGATTCCACGCGTCTACCATTTTGTGCCACATCGTCAATTATTATCTGGTAAGAATGTGACCATAACGCTTTGTTTATAAATTATAAAAAAGTAATGGAAAACTCGAGTTAGTGCAGTTGAGCTTGATATAGCACAGCTGAACTGGGATTCTTTTTTTTATATTGGATGCGGTTCATTTGGCAAAGGTGAAAAAATAGGGTATAGTCGAATAAGAAATTAATTTTATAATTGTAATTTCACATGTTCATACCAGAATGACATGGTGTGAGTGTCGAATAAAATTAACTTAAACGGATTTTATCGCGGTGAGAAATTGTAAAAAATTAAACTGAAAGTACACTGTAACATTAACTTTTCTGGACAACCTTACCTCTGTCCACCCCGTGACCATGAAGGCTCAAAATCTTTCGAAACGTCAGGATCAAAATTAATACATAACCGCGGTAAAATGCGTGTAAGTTAGTTTTATTTCGATGAGTAATTTTCGCGTAAACATAAGAAATTATTATGCAGTGAACGCATCGTGTACTTGTTACAGTCTGTGGTTTATTCTTCTTATGAAGATTGACCCAGAAATGACTTTCATTTAAATCAAACGACGATGGTTTAAAAAAAAAGTAGTAGTCTTTGGATACTGCTTTTTAATTTATATTAAGAAAATTTAAGACATAGCTCTGGCCTTTGTTAGGAACAACAACAGGAATAATTTCAGACGTGGCTTCGGCCCTTATATGGATACATAAGACATGGCTTTAACCTTTCAACTTTAATGTAGATTTAATGAATGAATAATTTAATGAATGACTTGGCTGCATGGTCTAGATACCTTGGCCTTTTCCTTTCTCAACTGAAAGGAAAAAACTATACCAAAAAAGAAATCAGTGACGGAGTTGAGTACGATTTGACAGTTGACACGTCGCTTTTGAGTATGCGTATGCAAATACAAAGTGACACGGACGTTTAACGTAAATAATTAACATATTCAACCGGCACCTGCTTAATGTTTGTGGGAACAATTAATGTAAAACAAAGTGTAATAGTAACAAACCAGCTGAAGATCAGTAGCTCATCCGCCGATCAACCCATTGCCGATAGATAACTCTTTTCGAGAAACTTCGAATATTAAGCACCAACATCTATTTCCTAATTAATATTATAATTAAGTATGTAAGTTTGTTTGGTACACATTACCGGCGGTAAAAAAAGGATATAGGGTGCCTTTGCATCCAGACAAAAGCATTAATCCCAGAAAATATATACGTTGAACGTCTTCACAAATGTTGTTTTCTCTTATTTTGGGCCCAAATTTACTTGTAATGGCGATTGAATTAATGCTGACAGTAAACACTGTTCATGAAATACACTATTGTCTCAATCAGAGCGGTGCGGGTGTGGGGGGTCGGTCTTTTGTCCTCGTACAAAGTGTCTAAGAAAAGGCAACGCCTTACACTTTGATCATGCCGTGGTAAGAGTTCACGGATTCGCGGTTCATTTAAACAGCTTTAGGATTTTAATAGAGCTCACGTTTTTCGTGTGAATAGACATTACTAACCGTGAGATTTTCACATCACGCCCTGTAATGAGCGCTCCGCACGCAATGCGTAGGGCTGTCGAGTTTCCGTGGTTTATTTATTTTTTATTTCACACTCTCACGATTATATAAATTACATTTGAAATCGTTGAGAATGAATTATTAACTTAAAATAGAATTTATATGCGCTTGTATAATACACGATACATATTTTACATGTAGCATTTATAACGCTCACGTCCGCGAGCTTTTATCGTTCCACTTGCTTGAAAGCGTTAGAATTATTATCACAAGTCGAATGAAGTATGGTTCCTCCCGTGTAGATGGGGCGTTGTGAGCCTGCCGTCAGTGAAAATGATGTACTTAGTGACATTTTCGTCGCGACCACAACGACCGTGTTCGTCCTTGGTCCTATTAAACGCCTGAAAGCATGTCTTTAGCGTCTTGAGCACTAAGTGTCAAAGTAACGTTTACGTCGTAACTAACGTCGTAGTAACGTAAGTTTAACGTTAGTTACAAGTTACACTTCTATTCGCGTGTTATTTGATATGTTAAAAAAACGTGAATATCAAATCGTATTTTTTTTTTGCATATTATTTATTTTAATTTGTATTTGTAATATATTCATTTCGTCATTAAAATTATAAACTTGGTCAAGAATTGTTTAAATTTGTTACAAAATATGTTTTTTTTTATATATTTAGGCCAAAGAAATATAGATCTTACGTGCGTGTTTTAGGTATGTACCTATTTTTTTATACTAACCTAGTATATCAGATTATAATTAAAATAAATAATATATTCATATTACCTCCACCTAATCATTTCGGTCAGTAACCATTTCTGCGATTTAAAATAATTACTATACGAATCAATTTTTATTCATCTCACATAAGGCGAGGAAAATCTACCTACTTTAATGAAACTTTTTAGTGCTTTATTAAAAAAAAAACTATTCCTAATACGCAAGAAGTTTATAATAAAAATACATATATTTTTAATTGTGATTTAGTAGTACCGTATAATTAAAATAGGTAGCCAACTATGAACCTTCTAGCAATGGACGCGGAGGCGCCGCGCGCGTTACGGCGTACGGCGCGTTATAACAATGATTATATCTTTATATTTAAGTATATACTTGCCCGCGATTACCATAAGACAGGCATTATAAAATTAAAACATAGTAAAACATTTTTAAAAGTAAACAGCATAACCTTATTTTGCAGATAACAGTTTTTTAGATCTCAATGACATTTAGCGCCTTTTAGTTAAATCGTCAACTCACAAACAGAGTTAGTTTCAACAAAACCCGTTAAAATTATTAATTGTCTATAAATCATACACTTTGATCACCTGCCACGGAGAAACCCTCTCATCATAGGGTATAAAAACAGTCCTATATATTACTTCATAGAGTAACTTATCGCCATTACAAAATTCAACAAAACCTATTCAGGAGCTTAGGAATCATATCTCAATGAGAAAACATACAGCTAAATATTCCAAATGTTTTTTTTATAGTTAAGGCTTAGCGTTATGGCCATAATCTCATCTGATCTTCAGTGACGTTACGACCCAAGTTGGTAGATACGCTAAACCTGTGAAGGAACTGGCTCTCAAGTGCAACTGTCGGAACACACCTATTGGTATTTGACGGCAGATTCTCAAACTTGAGGGTGGTAGCTTGCCAGGCGGGCATCAGAAAAAGCCCTACCACCGTGCTGTGGTTTCCTCACGAAGTTCTTCCTCACCGAAAGCTCAAGCTCATTGTAGGTGGTTGGATTCGAACTAACGTCCCTTGACGCGAAGTCGTACACACTACCACTGCGCTATCATCGCTTCGAACTTATTTACTTTACTTATTAGTTTTATGACTTTATATCCATAAAAAGGACACACATCCAATTTATAATTATGTAGATATTAGTATCAATCACAGTTTTTATGTTTCATTATAATCTAAAAGATTTATTGAAAGTGCACAAATATGCACTCGATAAGGCGTAGATAGTTAAACTTATTCTTGGTATTCAATTCAGGTGCGTAACGATCGAGTTGGCCTAAACGTGACGCGCGTTCGTAATCGCGGCCGGCATTTAAAATCAATGTCAAAAACATTAAATGTAACTACGCTAGTATTTTTTTAACCGAATTCATCGTGTTTTACGACTTTAAATTCCTCTCAGGTCAATAAAACTATATTTTTTAACTATTATTTGATAAAGGTTAAGTGTGGATACCGAATAATCGTGTGTTATTAAATGCGAATGAGTGTGTTTGTTTGTTTACTACGCTTTAATTATAATAACGGTTATTATGAAATCTTATACGGACTTTAGGGATTGTACAAACACGATCCTAATCTTCTCCCTAGGTATTTATGGCGATTGCCAAAGAAAACGCTTGATTAAGCCAACAGTATGCTGCTGTGGGTCCCCTCTACCTCCCCCCTAGGGGGGGTGGCGAGGAAACTGATCAGGGCTTAGCCCTCTGCAGTAGTATTCTTCGCGCCTAGTGAATGCTAACACTGGTCTGTGGGGTGTGATCCCAGCTCTTGATCTGAGATGGGTGGTGATGATGTTCTTATTGGAATCTTGGGTATGTGGTCGTATCTTCCCGTACACCTAGTCATCCTGATCCTCAGGCGGCAGGTGACGGCTTGGTTCGAGAGTCCGGCGGTCTCGCGTGTAGCGGAGCTATTCCTCTGACTAGAGGAAAGCCAACAGTATTAGCACAGAAAAACAATCACTATAAACAAAAAATACCATTCGATAGCTTGTACGAAATTGTGGCAGCGCCATCTATTGGCGTGAAAGTAAAATTACTCAAACTAATAATTTACAATGTATTGAAAAGAACAAACAGTCATAGTATTTTATTTATACTTATATGTTACTGTTGTCGCAAGTGACAAATGAACATTCTTGCGTTTAGATATTACGCCATAGGACTGACCAAATTTAGCTCGTACCATCAAAACGAATCTGCAATGTTTAAAAGCAGATATTGTTTTTTTTTTATAGTTAAGGCTTAGCGTAATGGCCATAATCTCACCTGATCTTAAGTGACGATACGGCCCAATTTGGTAGACACGCTGAATCTGTGGAGGAACTGGCTCTCAAGTGTAGCTGCCGGAACACACCTATTGGTATTTGGCGGCAGATTTTCAACTTGAAGGTGGTAGCTAGCTAGGCGGGTATCAGAAAAAGCCTTACCACCATGCTATGGTTTCCTCACGATGTTTTCCTTTACCTAAAGCTCAAGTTCATTGTAGGTGGTTGGATTCGAACTCACGTCCCTTGACGCGAAATCGTACACACTACCACTGCGTTATCATCGTGTATTTAAGTACAGCTACAAAAACTACAAAATATAGAAGTTTCTCGAAAGTTGTCGTTGCTTCTTCTCTTCTCTCTTCTTCTCTGTAGAACGCCAAGATGTTTCCGAACCGGTAGTAGATTTTTTACTTCAAAAAAGTGACTTTATTATCCTGTTATTGTACAATGAACGATTTGATTTATCAATGTGTTTTATCATATATTTGTCTTCAATTATAAAAAATTTCTCTATTGTATACTATGTAATTTAAATCAAACAATAGTTTTTATCATGATTTCCTGAATATAGTTGGCTTCCTGCAATTTAAAGTTAATACTACAATTTGTATATACTATGGCGGCCTAATAAATATAATTACTTGTGTTTTTTATAGTTTTAATGTTTAGTGTTATGGCCACAATCTTATCCGATGGTAAGTGACGATGTCGCACAGTATGGTCGACACGCTAAGTCTAATGGAGAGACGTGCACTTAAGTTAAACTGCCGGGAAACACCTATAGCTATTTGGTGGCTGATTAGTTATTTGAGGGTGGTAACTATCTTGGAAGACATTAGGTAAAGCCCGGATGATACTTTTTAACCCATAAAAGTTTGCTAAAATCAAACTCTGCTCGATCATCTCTAATCGAATCTCTAAAAAAAATTGTCCGTATATTATTTTTTTCATGTAGAACGTTTCTATACTATTCTTGAATGTAATAAAGTGGGTAGTGGTAATGGATCACACAAATAGTTGACTTGTCCGGGATTCGAACCCGCAATACTTGGAGACGTTTACGTTACAATTATCCGGATACCTATCGGTAACGCTGAGAAATTATAATGATCGAGATAGTTAAAAATTTCGACCGCATTTTAAAATGTTACTAACGTGTATGAAACTTCTTCAAAAACGGGTTAAAAACGTATCTATTTACAAAAATATCTGGCAATTATTCACTAAATATTACTAATATATTTTTAATAGTTTAGCGTTTTTAAACGAAGTCAGGTTTTTGACCGGCTAATTGGTTTTTGATGAATTCCAATCAACCTTATTCTATTCTGTTACTTTTGATATTTCGCATTCATTTGTGGGTCATTAGATAATGTAAAAATGAAGAAAATTACAAAATACAATTATAATAAACCAATAATTCGCCCCGGTTACGCACAAACTTAACTAACTAACTTAACATTATTTTCTATAATATAGTTAAATTTTAAATTCATCTATATTGTTGTTGGAGTTTATTATTTGTATGTAATAAATATCTGTGCATACTTGTTTATATCTATGGTATTAAGTCTGTCGTTACTGCATCATTAAATCACATATTAAATGCAGTCCACTAAATTATATTATATGTTTAGCGATTTAACCAGTTCCCAAAAATTGTTAACACGCAAAATGTTTCGTATGGCAATTCTTCCATGTTTTTTTTTATTATGGTGAAGGAGGCAAACGAGTTAGCGTGCCACCTTATGGTAAGTGATCATCGCAGCCCATGGACACTTACAACACCGGAGGAATCGCAGGTGTGTTTCCGACCTTTATAGGAGGGACTGGCCTTCAAGTACCACTGCCGGAACACACCTAATGATATTTGACGACAGATTTTCAACTTGAAGGCGGTAACGACGCAAAGTGGGCATTAGAAAAGCCCTACCACCATGCAATTATTTTAATAATTAATAATGCCGTTTGTTTGTACGTGTCTACTGTAAAGCAATTAGTCAAATAATAAATCACATAAGCAGAATATACAGTAAAAATCACGTAAATTACTTCCAAATAGCATTGGTACATACGGTATGGCCTTTAACTAATATGTATGTTTAGTTTACAGGTAACTAATTTTTTTTCATTGTTCATACTCAAACGTTTATTTATTTTTATATAAAACATTATTAATTTAGCAAGAAATTTGGCCTAAACTAATCGTCTACAGGCAAAGGTCATTCAGAAATAAAATGGTTATAATAAATAAAAAAAATCCATACACAAGTAGATTGTTAATGTATTCCTGATGACATATGATTATGGTATAAATGAAACTGTGATTTGAAAGCTATTTATAAAGTAAATTAGTAATTATATGACAGTGGTAAAGTGTACGGACACGGCATAAAGGACGTCAATACGAATCCATCTAATAAGCCTGAAAGCTCAGGGAGGCAAAACGTCGTGATGAGACTATAGCGTGGTAATACAATAATCTTTCATGTTGTGAGTGTCCATGGGTGGCGATGACCACTTACCGTCAGGTGATACGCTAGTACGTTTGCCCCCTATACCATAAAAAACCAATCTATAAGGTATAAAAAAGATGAACTTTTTAAAATTAATCAACGTATACAAAGTAGCAACCAATGTATATATTAAAGGTATACCTAGCAGCTAAATCGACAGTTTTATATTGACCGCAAAATCATGATTTTTTGCATTCATTTGAAATATTTTCAAGTCAGCAATTCATATTAATATATTTATAAAACTTAAAGTAAATTAACATTTTATAGCTGATCTCGTTCTACCGTGGTCGGTAGTCAATAACTCCAGCACAGAGCCACGTATCGCTTTTAAAGAAAAAGTTATCGGGTACTTAAAGTATTCTATCTTTCAAGTCAGATCCAGCAATAAAACAGTGCAAAATTTTATTGGCTTCCGTCGAGCGGTTTCCAAAGTAATCACGGAAAAATGTGTAAAGGAATTTTTATAAACATACACATATTAGATTTTAACTTCGTTCGCGTGGAAATAATATATCACTAAGTAATTATTGCCTGTATTTGTATATTTTTTTTTTCAGAACTGCTTAACTCCCATTGGTGGTAAGTATAAGACAAACACATAAACAAACAAACAAACTTTTCCATTTCATAATATCAATATAGATTCGTTATTAAATGAGGATTTATAAAACCACGTCTACGTATAAATACTTAGTTATGACATTTAGAATTCTTATAAGTTATAAATGCACCGGGCAATCTCCCGCTGGTTTTTATATAAAAATAAATCATGCTTTATTTTTCACTAGAGTGATGTTGATCATTAACTAGTGATTATAAATTATCTGTTTAAATTAAATTATTTATTTAATCTCACTATTGTTTGCATATAGTGTAACCTAGCTAAATTTATAATTGAATATCTATGGAAAATTATAATTGTCATGTATTTTGTTCTCGTATGGAGGTCAAAAAATCTCGTTTTTAATAATTTTCTTTATCTGCCCTCTTATATACCTTTTAGTTTGTTAATATAGGCTTCTAGACTTCATCTCATATGCGCCAAAATTTCTTCATCTGTATTGTTCGTAGAACTTGCAAACAGTCGTCGGATAAAAAGGCATTTTGTTATTAATACAATTAAAAGTATACATTATTATCAAGTAGGTAATGTGGTAATGTATGTTAGGTACGTGCTATGTCTCCATTTACGCAATTCCAGATAAATGCTACGTCGTAAATCAAGCCAAAATCTGTAACGTTTAGAGTTTCCTTTGTTTGTATTTACGAGACGTTTGTATGCATAACAAATAACAGAGCATTTGTAGATTAACATTCAAGAATGGGACCTATATATATTATTAGTAATATAAAGCGGAAAGGTTGGTTTGTTTATTTGAACGCGCTCATCTTAGTAACGATTTGTCCGATTAAAAAATATTTATTTTTATTTATTACAGCATTTATCGAGGAAAGTTTTAGGCTATTCAACATCACGCCACCACCAATAAGCAAAACTGTATTAAAACGTTTTTTTTTAGATCTTAAGTGAAGATACGGCCCAAGTTGATACCTGTGGAGGAACTGGCTCCCAAGTGCAGCTGCCGGAACACGCCTATTGGTATTTGGCGGCGAATTTTCAACTTGAAGGTGGTAGCTGGCCAGGCGGATATTAGAAAAAGGCACTACCACCATGCTTTGGTTACCTCACGATGTCTTCCTTCACCGAAAGCTCAAAAAAACGACATACATTATTTATTAAAAATTTAGTGTTGCTCGAAGTCGATACTATATATACATATAAATAGTTTATTTATATAAAATGACATGTAAGAAAACTTATGTATAGGTGGAGGGAAAAAGCTAATGACAAAATGATCTTATTCATAACACTTTTATACCTAATTAATTATTACAAATAGGTTCTATATTAAAAAATAAAATAAGAAAGAGCATCGCTTGACAAACGAAAGAGAAAAAAAAATCTATACTTTGCTATCTATTGGTTTATGGAAAAGATGTGTCTACGACTTCGTTCGCGTGGAATTAAAATATTATTTAATCATTTGTACCCGTTTTTTGTAACTTTTTTCCATACAATTTTGCTCATATTCGGTATATCGTGATTTTAATTAGTCCAAAGCCTCCCTCAATAATTGCTCTTTCAAATATAACGATAATTTATAAATCCCACTGGTAGTTCCTAAGATCAGCGCGTTCAAACAAATTCTCCGTTTCATAATATGAATATAAATAAGACATAATAAATGTTCAGCCAATTTGGACACTCGTATAGACCAAAAAGCCGGTAGATGTGGTTTCGGATAGTAACGCAGTAATGGTAACAGACAAAAGATTTTTTGTACGTTTTTATCCTGCATTCGGACCAACGAGACCTCGTCCGCAAGGTCGCACAGCGATTATCTGACGACATCGCCTTTCAATTTTTTGTTTATAGTATCGATATTTTGCGAGCAATTATTCTGTAAAACTATTCACATAATAACTTCTTTGTTTCCTTTTAATTTAATATATAGAAGAATCATCTATATTTTGCAGTAGTAGGTGCAGCAGTATGTAGTGTGTGTGAACGCTGGGTCGATAGACGTGAGTTTGATATGCTTCCTTCCTTAAGCTTTCGATTAAGGAAAACTTCGTATTGAAACCGTTGTATTGTAGTAATGCTTGCTTCATTTTTAGCTTACGATCTATTCTTTATACTTGCTGACTAAAGTACGAGCGACCCCGGCCTGATAGTAAGCCAAGCTCCATTCGTGAAGCCCGACGAACTGGCCTACACACTGATAAATAAAACATTTCTTGTTTGTTGTACCTATTTGTAATATACGAAGTCCCCTAAGTGTTGTATAGATTTTCCTTCATCGATAACTCAAGCTTATTGTACATAGAAAATGATAAAAATGTACGTAGGCAAAAATATATCACGTGGAACGTAGTCGAGTTCACATGAATTAATTCTCCGAAACAATTTCGTAGATACCATGGATTTAATATTATAGTCACTGGAAACGACATTGTATATTTTTATTTACTAGCTCGCGTTAATATTGATTTTGTGAAACATATCGGACGAAGCAATAAAAAGTTCTAGACAAAGTTTATCCTTCCTTTTACCCCACTTCCAATAAGTTTTTCGCGAGAAAAAATTGCCTATCATCGTCTCCAAGATCACATCTATCACTATAACGAAATTCATCAAAATCAATTCAGCGGTTTAGAAGTGAAAGTGTAACAAACTCACTTTCACAGTACATCGATGATCCAATATAAATTCCAATTAATAATTAGTATGATAGCTGAGGTTAAGGGAAAACCTCGGTTAGTGCGAGCATATGATAAGCACCCATCTTAATAATATAATTATTTATGTACAATACGATAAAATTCACCTCAGTGGTATAACCCGTGACTAACCGAGGAAGAGATTTTACTCAGCCTCGTCGAGATACACAAAAGTTGACTTTAATTTTCATACAATTGGTTTGTCACGGTGACAACTCACAAAGAACTTCAATACCTATCTATATAATAAAATTGTGTATGAGTCAAATTTTTAAAGTAATTTTTGGTGATCATTATTATCGAGGTATATTTTCTTGACGATATATAATTAAAAAAATATGTTATAAGGATTTTTTATCGTGCCGTTCCTTGGCACGCACTTCAGTTAGAAATTACTGAAATTCAATACGATGCTGACTAATCTATATTAATCCTAACTGTACTTAGTATTATAAATGCGATAGTGAGTTTGTTCGTTTGTTCGTTTGTTCTACTTTTACACCTAAACCGCTGAATCGATTATGATAGATTTTGGTGTAGAGATAGATGGGACTTTGGCGAAGTTATAGATAACTTTTTTTTTTTGTCAAAACCTAAATGGATCGAGGTTAGTGAAGAGGTATACTTTGTACAGATTTTTTAATTGCGTCGACATTTTTCCTCAATATTTTCTTTTTATTATTGTTTATAATTAATAATCTGTATCGATCGACAACAGCTGTTGGTTGAAAAATAACATTGTTAACGCGAACGAAGCCACAGATTAAGCTAGTTCAATAATAAACCTGATGAATACAATAGAATTGGTCACGTAAAAAACGATCCTAATATCCGGTACACTGAGAGGTCGGAGATTATTCATACAAACCAGTCACCGTGGAAATAATGCATCTGCACGGATGCGCAGTTGAACGGGCGATCTATTACAAATACCGATACGTTACTTTTGATATATTTTAAACAGTTCTAAGTAACAGTTGTTTGGTGTTCGGTTCTTTTTCACATTTTTCATAGGTAATTGATATTTCCTTACGTCAATATGCATACGTTTTTGTATGGAATGCCTCTGTTTACTTTGTATTTTGCACGCGGCTAGGCCGGTGCATTATTACACTCGTCTGGACGTTAAGTGGACAACGGTTCCCGGATCTTTGTATTGACTTGATAATGTTATCAAAATGATATTAATCATTTAGTTTATTTAGAAAATTTTAGAACCCTACTGAATGTAAGGAGGAAAATGTTTTTAATTTTTGTTATTGTTAACCTTAAAGTTCGACAATACCTACTGAAATCAAACTAAAAGAAGTTAGCTTGCCACTAAAACATTAAATGAAGGACCTAACAAGTGTCAATTGTTTTTTTTTTAATCCAAGTAAATATTAAAGGAGATATATGTATATATAATTATTTATTTAATGCAGACGTGATCTGGGTTAATTTAAAAGATCTAAAAGTGATTAGAGACACGAATCGGAATGTTAATTATAGGTGTCGGCACTTAAGGGTGTTAGTAAGGTACATACATATATGTTAGAGTGTCAGCTGTCTCTTCCAGCTATGGGTAAGCTGAATCATGGTTGACTCGGTTTTCACATAATGCAACACTCCTGCATTATATATAACGTACTGCTTAAAATGTTATATTGATTTTTAAATTTAATGTTAATGGTAATTCGTTTGACAAAAAAAAAAGGAAATCAGTTGCGGAATCGAGTAGAAACAGGTATTGAGCAGGTTTGTTTTTGTCTATTTATAGATTTAGAGAACACGTCAAAGTACACATTTGGGTAGGATCGTAGACATTATATAGCATCATGGGATATGAATAAATCCATTTGTAAAATAAACCCGCAAAAGGCCTTTCCGACTAACCTAATTATAATTAGGTCAAACAAAACGAATATGTTTGTAGAGCTAAAACATCGAAGCCCAATTGAGACACGCTTCGGTGCAGACTGCCTCATAAACGTCGCGACTTTTTGATTAGTTATTGTGTTTCTGTAGACATTCGTATTTCAACGAACTGTATACTTTTCGATTGAATACTGACTATTAGAGATACCAGATCATGAGAGATCTTATAAATTACTAAACTCAGTACAAGTGTCGAAGCGTTATAAAAAATACTATTTATTAGTTTTTATAATCACACGATGAGGTTAGATATTTCGTAAAACCTTTAAACAAGAATTGCAGGAAATCGAATCTACATTCCATCGACTTAGTGATTGGACAGAAAGCTTTTTTTTGTAATCGTATGCTTGATGATAAGCAAAAGTCAGTAGCATTAGGTATTCTACTGACATTATTTAACACGACTTTCAGGGTGTGTGACCTGGCATATGTTTATTTCCCCATAAAACTATTCTAAAATCAACATGCCTACGTAATAATATATATTATTGTAGATAATTCATGGAAGCGAAGTTCAAATATAGTTTTAATTATATCAACTCACGCTATACTGTCATATTGTTCGGTGACGTCAAAGTCACAATTGACAACGTTTAAATGGTAGACAAATCTAAAATTAAAAAAGTAAAAACAAAACAATTGATACTTCTTTAAAATATAACAAAAATAGCGAGCGTTTGTGAGCGAAATACTTTAAGAAGGAATCAGATGCTAACAGACTAAAGTGACCGTCGTTTAAGAATAGAATGGATATTCGTAAATATAAATTTATTAGGCTTATTATTATTGTATTCTCTATAAAATGGTCACTTACTGCGTGGTGCGTGGGTAACCGTGTCCACCATCATGGGCCAGATCATCACTTAACATCAGGTGAGAGTACAGCCAAACGCTAAACCTATATACTATCTTACAGGCATTAAAAAAACCTATCATCATGGTTTTATCACGACCAGTGAAAACCACACTATTAATGGTACGGCACTGGCTTCCATTTAAATATTAACTTTCTCATTAGGCTGAATTACCATTTTGGGTCACTTCGTTGCTTGTTATCCCATCAGCTTGCGGGCAAACGCTAAACCTATGTATAATGACAAAGAATTAGATTTGCGATAGAGAGAAGCGATGATAGCTAAATGGTAGTGTGTACGATTTCGCGTCAAGGGACGTGAGTTCGAATCCAAGCACCTACAATGAGCTTGAGCTTTCGGTGAAGGAAAACATCATGAGAAATCCATAGCATGGTGGTAGGGCTTTTTCAAATGCCCGCCTAGCTAGCTACCACCCTCAAGTTGTAAACCTGCTGCTAAGTATCAATAGGTGTGTTCCGGGAGCTGCATTTGAGAGCCAGTTCCTCCACAGGTGAAGCGTGTCTACAAACTTGGGCCGTATCGTCACTTAAGGTCAGGTGAGATTATGGCCACAACGCTTGTATAAAAAAAGTAGATTTTTAAATTATTTGCACCAAATATAACATGGATAAAGTGTCTAGAACGATAAATAAATACCTAATACTCTTCAGTTATTATGTTGAAAAAAAAAACTCCAGAATTTGAAGAACTTATTGTCACACTGAACGTATACTAATCGACAGACAAAGCTTTTACTCGACATTTATTATGAGCAAATTGATATAAATAGCCGATAAGAAGTCGGCGTATCCACAAATAAACACGTTTATTTTAATGCGACTTTAGTCTGCCGTAATGGATTTTTATTGGTATTCTATGCTGTGGTATTGTCATCATTTACTGCGTCATGGGGTTAATAATTAATTGAATATAGATTAGTAAAACGAATAGATTTAAATAAGGGTATCGGATTAGATTAGCAACAGCGCATAATTTGTCAAAGTATTTTTTAAATGGTAAAGTTAGTGTTAGAGTATTTGATAGCGTGTAGGAAGAAATAAACAATTGGTTTAAGGATATTGCATTATAGTGAATTGTTTAAATACATTAAGTGAATATCACTGATTTCTATGACTTTTGGTATAAAGATAGATTACACCCTGAAAAGGGGTATACGTTAACCATTATCCTGAAAGTAAAACTTGGTGAAATTGAGTATGACAGTTTGCATAGAGAGCTCATAATTTTCTTAATTTTTCTATATGAAAATTCACGCTTATTCTTTTTAGAATAAAAAAAATTCAGCGGTTATATAAAAACATTCTTTGAAGCGAATTGGCCCTTAATTTTATTAACAAGAAATTTGTTGGTTCTACCAACGTGTATTTTAGAACATAGCGTTTTGTTTGCAATCCTTCTCGCATTCTACAGTCATGTAGATCATAGTGGAGTTGAATGACACGAGGAAATCTGGTGGTGTGTGGTGACGCAAGGTGTTCCGGCGCGAGCGCACGTTGGCCGTGACCGGGCGGGGAGAGTGGGCGGGCGGACGGACCCGCGTAACTAGTATGTATACAACTCTGGTTTCATATGGTCTGTATCGACGGCTTATGTAATTTCCTTACGACGTTTACGTTTGTATTGTTATTTATATCTATACTCAAACGCAATTGTGTAGTACTTTCTCCGTTTGAACGAAAGTTGTCTTGAATGTTATAACAATTTTTCTGCTAGTCATGCCATGAAAATCTATGCTTCTATTTGTGTAGTATCTATACTAATATAATAAATGCGAAAGTGTGTTTGTTTGTCCTTCCTTAATGCCCCGAACTAAGCAATATTTGGACATACTTATATATATTTAAAATACATATTTATCTCTGAGTATCAATTGCCCGATACTTCTCTCACATTCTATAGCAAGTTTAAAAATGTTTTCATGGAAAACGATTTTGCGCTAACCTTGAACGCCACAGATGACGCTCTGGTAAAATTATATTTATTATATAGAATATAGAATTATATTACAAATATATAGGTGTTATGTTAACATGATTTAATAGTAAGTTTATTAATATGTTTATACGAACAACGTGAAGGAAACGGGAAAGACAAAATAAGTTTTATAAAACCCGTGTTAACAATGTTTGTTCACACTAATTACTAAAATAGCTCTACCGATTTCAATGGAATTTAATAAATATGTATTATTCGGTTCAACTTTTGCGATAAGATGGTTTTATTTCGACTAATTACTCTATCTATTAACGTGATAGATAGCTCCGTGGTCGACGTATTGAATACTAGAAAGGGTAGAACTTGGTCTGCCAGATAAACCAATTAAAAATATAATTGAGTGTATTTTGTTCTGTTTTTGATGATGTTAATTTTTTATAGTTAAGTTTCAGCGTTATGGCCACAATCTCACTTGATCTTAAGTGATAATACCACCCAAGTTGGTAGACACGCTAAACCTGGAGGGACTGGCTCTCAAGTGCAACTGCCGGACCACACCTGTCAATATTTGGCGGCAGATTTTCAACTTGAGAGTGATTGCTATCCAGGCGGGCATTAGAAAAGCCCTACCTCCACGCTTTGTTTCCCCACGAGTTTTCCTTCACCGAAAGCTCGAGCTCATCGTAGGTGGGTTCGAACTCACGTCCCTGGACGTGAAGTCAACAGAGCTATGTAATAGAAATGTAATATTTCGATGTCATTGTCAAGGGCTACAATTGGAAATACTTATAATAAATATGAGAAAAACTATTTTTAAATTGAGGTAATTGTAATTTTGTAGGGGGAATGCCAGAAATTTGTGTGTTCAAGTTGTAATATGAATCACCGGGCGTATATAAACAGAGACCTGTCTGGTTTCTGAGTATTGTCTGCTGGTTTTTACGCCAAGTATATTCTCGTTAAACATCTTTATATTTCAGTCTACGGTATGTACATATAAAAAGAGTGTGTACTGCACTTATGTATGCATGCGAAATGTTAAATTTCTCCGTGGTTTAAATAAAATAAAAAAACGATTGTTAGGAATTTACTTATAGTATTTATTATAGTATTTATTGATAAAGTCCGATTAAAATGTAAGTTCGAGGCGAGCGCGGCTATTAATTCCGTCTAAGCGAGGCACTCGAGGCGTAGTCATCGTACGTAGTTGGAACGTGACCGTAGGGAAGTGAGAATTACATTTGTCTATATTTGACACTGCTCCCGATATATTTGGTGCTAGTGCGGTAAGTCATTATCGAGAATGGTGTATACTGGGCAGGGAGAGGACAAGAGCGGTGAAGGAGCGCTACTTAAACCTACATCCGTGTCGCAAGTCTCGGACACTATCTTGGAGTTTCCTCTCTCTGCCACACGTTGGACCCGGCACTGCTCGGTTATCCCGTGGTTTGCTAAGAAGTTTGTATCTCATCCTCTTATTATTATTGATTCGATTTATCCTTTTTCACTAAGTCTAAGTTTGGTTACCTATTTTATGAGGTAAATAAAAGTTGCACGTATTAAAAATTTATTATTAAGTGGATAAATTGTATCACTTTCCCACTTACTAGAAGTGGTAATGATCTTCAGTAACACAAGTTAGGTCCCCAGAAACAGAGAAGACACTAACTCGATAGTTTACACCTCGGAGATATAAGCGATGGTCTATAACCGCATTAGAAATTATTAATCGAAGTGCTCTAACATTACTGAGTAAATAGCTAATTTATTTTCTACCTCACGATCTCAGGGTGCGGCGTATAAATGTAATATTATATGTGCAGTTCTCGGACATTGTAAGCACTTGTAGGCCAAGGGTAGTTGCTGTTTGCACAACGAGAAACTTGATCTGTCGCACCGTGTTAGTGCAAACGCACGCGTTTCAGCTCCCTTGGGCGTGTTATTGAATTACTTCAATGGAATTGTATTAAGCATATGTGATTGCAAAATGGCCCCAGTAGTTTCGATATCAACAGATTATCCACGTAAAAAACTCTTAACTAGCGCTGAGCATTTTATTTTGCGTGTACTAAATGAAGCTTGGCTACAACGCTCGGCTGTATAACACTCGTTCGGGGAAAGTCGTCCGCGACGACTAAGGTTGCGAGAGAACTATAGTCCACATGTCACTGATATATTCGTGACGCATCAGCCGCATTCAGTATCAATAAGAGCTTCGTACGTGCCGTGTCAATAGATTTTATTTAACATGTTATATTTTACGTATAACGTATTTAATATGTTTAATAAGTACGTATAAGTAGATATCTTTATATAATTATTTCTTATGTTTACGCGAATATTACTCATGGAAATGAAACTAATTTAAACGTATTTTATCGTGGTTATTTATTTATTTTGAACCCGACGTTTCGAAAGCTTGTCAGCCTAGCCAGTATAATTAGGAATGGATTAATTAAATGAATTAATTTTCACGGTTAGATTCGAAGTAGTTTAATTATTATTAAATAAACAATAATAAAAGTACATTATGAGGCGTACACTTTTAGATTTTCCTAACTTATTTTGTTTTTAATATTGTTATTAAATATTGCACTTTTATACTCAGATTGCGATAGCGTTGTAATATTGCTAAAATACTACAACCAACTGAACCTTTATGTGGTACACAGTTGATGAGAAATGACCCAAAAAGTACTCATTGTGTCATGTATACAATGAAAATAATGTATGAGAATAGTCGTTGAATGTAGGGTAGGTAATTTATAGGTAGGTGGTTGATTATATCGACAACAATGTAAAACGACTAAAGTCAAGTTTATTATAAAAAAAACCTTTTTCGTTTAGAACTCGTTTAACACCTTTAACTTATAATTCGAAGCCAGACCTACTACTTATTTGTTAACGAACCTTTCCTCCAATTCTTGAACGAAAACTGACCTCCGACGATATTTTAAAGGAAGCGATGATAGCTCAGCGTGTACGACTTCACGTCATGGGACGTGAGATCTAATTCACCTACAATGAGGCAGGAGCGGAGAGAAATACCAATAGGTGTGTTCTGACAGTTGCACTTGAAAGCCAGTTCCACCACAGGTTTAGCGTGTCTACCAACTTGGGCCGTATCGTCACATAAGATCAGGTGAGACAATGGCCATAAAGCTAAACGTTAATTATACAAAAAAAAAGTGCACTTCCGGTGACAGATAATTGAGAGAGAGAGAGAGAGAGGGAAAGTGATAACAGGAAGTTCACTAAAGTGCGTTTAAATCATCCGAATATAATTTTGGTTAACAAGAATATTATAAAGACTATATAAAATCACTAAAACTAATCATCAAAAATAGAAATCATGAAAAGTTATCCGACGTTTTAGGGAGATACCTCGTTACATGGAATTTCCGTTGTGTATTATTTGTTTGTTGTGACAACAAAATATCTCCCGTAATACTTTGTCAAAATAGAATGATTTAAACATCATGTTAACGCCTACGTTTTCTGCTATTAATTAACTATATACAAGTGATGACTTAAGTCACTGAGACGTGGTCGCTCACATTGGGCCTATTAAAAAGCTCAAAGTTGCTCAAAGGGCAATGGAGGGAGCTATGCCTGGAGTTTCACTGCGTGATCGAATCAGGAATGAGGAAACCCGCAGAAGAACCAAAGTAACCGACATTGCCCGAAGAATTACTAAACTTAAGTGGCAGTGGGCTGGGCATATTGTTCGCAGAACCAACGCCCGATGAACGTTTTTATTTTTATTTTTCATAATATTTAATTCCATCGTTGGTACTGTTAATTCGGTTCCACAAGGTAAAAAGGCCTAAAAATATTATATCGTATATTCACGCCAAATAATTATAATTTCTCACGTAATTAACTAAGCCCGTACACGCGTTTATTCGTAATTATCTATGTAGAGTTAAATAATTCTCAACACGTAACTGAGCGCACCGAAACGGCTAAGTAACTTGCTATTAAATTTGGTCGCTTATATAACTTTTTTAATACGTCTAAACGCTTGATTCGTGCTTTGATAACACAGAAAATGTAAACACCAAACTCCACCAGTACACAAGTTAAAATTAGCTACCAAAAAATTCCAGAATCGGGTTGTTATACCACTCTGGGAAAGGTTTTTTACACTACAGTTATGTCTGCAGTCTGATATCACGACACAATTCACATACTCCAGAGATCATTAGTAACACAATTTGCATCAAAAGACGTCAGTCTCTCTTTAAATCACTCTCCACGGCCATCTCGTAGAAACCAATGTTGTAGGGAAAAGAGGAAATGTTAAATACATTACTGGAAGACCATTGTACACGAGCAGCAATGATAAGAATCTATCAAGCAAAGATATGAAGAAAGAAAGAGGTTCCGTAGATCAGTCCTCATGGTATTGTAATGAAAGGAATATAACAGGATATGGAGAAATAATTCTTCCAAACATTCCCCTAGATACAGATGCTAAAACACCTTTAGCAGATGTACTTCAAGAATCTCTCTATATTATGAGACCGCATTCACTGAATTTTGCAAAAGGTCACGTTTTGCAAAAGCTATCATCAAATTCACGTTCCGATATTTTGTCTATTAATTGTTAGAACTTCTCAAAAAGTAAGGATAAACGAATAGGCGATCATCGAAGGCTCTACAGTCTATCGCTAGCTTGATCATTAAGTTTAGATACTAAACATGCATCTGTGAAAAAACCAGCTTTTTAATAAATGATATATACCATATTAGCCATATATGTATGGACCCTTCAATAAAAGGCTTTACGAGAATGGTGTCTGCAGTTGTTAGTGCCGAATAATATCGGCCAGTTAGGTTTGTGTGACGGAGCCCTGACCTAAATACTTTAATTACTAGGTTAGGCTTTCAGTTCGAGGTCCCGCGAAATGGTTACATTAGCGCGTCTGTCTATTTTGCAATTAAATGCTTAAGTAATGCTCGTTAATTTACATTATTAATGAATTATATTTTAATATGAGCTCATCTATGTCGACAAAATATTCTATTTTTTTATTATCGTTTCATTTCATACGTATAACAATGTTAATGCCTCTACTGTTATTACAAAGGGGATAAATTTGTTCGTTTGAACATGAAAATCTTAGTAACTATAAGTCGAATTTCAAAAATTCTATTTCTATTTGATAGAACAATGATTGACAACGACTTCAGACTATTTTATATCACGCTACTACCAATAGGAGTAAAGCGGCTTGGTAAAAAGTAAAAAAAAAAACGGGCCAAAATAATTAAGTAATTTGATAGTTCTACGCGAACGATGTCACGGGCTCACCTACTTAATATAAAGCGTATACATTTTGTTGGTTTGAACGCGCTGATTTTAGTAATTATAAGTCGAGTTTCAAAATATATATATAAAGACTTTAGGCTATTTAACTATCTATAAAACAGAAATAATAATGATAATAAAAATAGGAAATGTACAAGAAAACTGTATCACGTTCAAAACCCAGTCAGTATTATAACTTATTAGGTAAGAATTAACCAACGGGTAGATTTTTTATTAATAAAAATTATACTATAGAATTTACAATAAAAACATCAGATTTGGTGTTGAATCATAAAAGATAGGTTAACTCTGTTAAGAATTATTGCGATGCTACTCAAACTTTCATAGTCTTGATCATGTAGGTAAGCCAGTGGATTCCGGTTTTAACAAAGCGTTTAATTGAGTCACTTGCAACAAGATAGTTCTAGGATTAGTAGGTATGTATGGAAGTTTCCAATATTTTTACAAAAACCAAGGTATGAATTGTTATAATCGAGCTTTGCCTGCATGCTCTCTAAACGAAACCTCGACTGTGCATTTTCGTTCATAGCAAGATATATTGCAATTAGCTTATTAGTTCCATTCCAAACGCTATCTATTATAGATGATAATTAATTTGAAATATTAACAGGTAAGGCGAGCAATATATATTCGGAGTGACATAATGGAGCTTGTTGCGTGTAGAAATGCTGTAAATGTAACAAATCGCGTCTGCTAGGGCACGCCCGAGGCACGGCAAGCTCCGTTGCGGTGCGATGTCGACCGCTTCTGACGCATAAACATGTCTGAAACGTTTCTTTAATTTATAAACACTCTAATTAGTTAAATATCCATTAGTATACGTAACTGGGAGACTTGTTATTTTCTATTTTTAGAATCACGGGAAAGTGGCCGCATTGTACGACCAGCAAAACGTTGACATACACCAATAATCCTTTATTTCCGGAACATATTTTGATGATCTCATACTTTTTTTTTGGTTTTCTTTACCTTAGTATTAGCGGAAATACAACTTGGCTAGGCATGTGTTAAATACCACGTCTACTGCTTATTGGTGTGGAGACATAATACGGACTTTTAATTAATGAAATTATTCAACTACGCACAATCATTATACTTTGCATTTATAAAAGTTGTTGTATTGATCTTAACACTGTAGTGGAATGATTATGAAAGAAGTTGGTTATTTGATTAACTGTTATCCTCGGTAGCGCGAATGTGTCAATTCAGTTGAGTTAAGAACCTTCGACAGTTCGGACGACTGTTCGATATATACATTGTAGTAAGCGGAAGCTCTGCTGGTAAAATATAGCGATGGTGGAATTAGACTCGTGAGTATGGTTCGACGCAACCTCCACGGTCTGTAACGTATGGTTATCTCGAAGTATAAATGAAAATTATTGGTCTACATTTGAAATAATCCTTAAAAGATGCCGCAGTTGCTCGCCTATTCCAAATCTTAATTTGTTAAAATCATCAAATACTTTTTTGTGTTCTTTGAAACGAAATTTGTTTAAGTAGAGTACGGGAGGTGATCGTGGAGTCATACATTATTCAAGCGGAACTCATTCCTGTCAGAACGAGCCGTTTTTACAAGAAGCGATGATAGCTCAGTGGTAGTGTGTACGACTTCGCGTCAAGGGACGTGAGTTCGAATCCAAGCACCTACAATGAGCTTGAGCTTTCGGTGAAGGAAAACATCCTGACGAAACCATAGCATGGTGGTAGGGCTTTTTCTAAGGTAGCTAACACCCTCAAGTTGTAAACCTGCCGCCAAATACCAATAGGTGTGTTCCGGCAGCAGCACTTGAGAGCCAGTTCCTCGACAGGTTTAGCGAGTCTACAACTTGGGCCGTATTGACACTTAAGATCAGGTGAGATTATGGCCATAACGGTAAACCTTAAGTATAAAAAAAAGAAACACTTCGGTGACGTGATGAATAGATTGGTCAGCCATTGAAGTTGAAACCCAGTCAGCCAGCTTAGGGTGCGCCGGACGTACTCTGGTATCGTCATTCGCGGAGGCTCTTTTCCTGCACCACTTTTTCAATCGGATGCGAAATAGCCTTATTCATGTTTTTAAGTCGAAACTATAGGCGTACGAGTTCAAACTTTAGGACGCTTTTGACACAAACAAATAAAATAATGTTTAAATTATTTTTAAATATAATAAAACCCTGTGACACTGTTAAAAGGGCATTAAGAAATAGTACTTTTTGATGAGAAGTCAAGAAGTATAGCTGGCATAAGAATGATAAAGTAAGGAATAATGTGATAAGGGAACGCTGTGGTGTGGTAGAGGATGTAGTGGCAAAGATAGAGAAAGGGATGCTTAATTGGTATGGACATGTAGAGAGGATGGATAAAAGAAGATTAACACAACAAATTTACAAGGAGAGTGTGAATGTGCAAGCTGGTAAGAGTCGACTTAGGAGAACATATCTCAATCAGATCGAAGACGTTCTGGAGAAAGGCCACGACAAAAGTACCCGTAACCGAAGAGCATGTGTGAAGGTGCTTATGAAAGTAGAAGCGAAAGGTGTATGTCAGGATCGTAGCAAGTGGAAGGATGTGGTCTCTTACTACCCTTATGGGAGAGAGGCGTGTGAGTGAGAGGATGTACGTATTTTTATAAGCATAGTTAATCGAGGGTAGTTGATAACGCCGAGTAGTATACATAGGGTGCAAGTACGGCTAGTAAAAACAGTCGAAGCGTAGTGCTCGAGTTGTGACGTTCGAAAATATTATTTTATTTTGCAGTTTTTTTTTAATATGTTTAATGCCTATAGCTACAATGTCATCTAATGTTAAGTGACGATGTGGCCCAAGCTGGATTACACGCTAAACCTCGGCAGGGACCGGTTCTCGAGTGCAACTGCCGGAACACACCTATAGGTATTTAACGGCAAATGTTCAACTTGAGGGTGGTGGCTAGCCATGGGTATGGTCTCATCACGTTGTTTCCTTCACCGAAAGCTCAACATCATAACAGGTGGATTTGAATTCAGGTCCTTTTACACAGCGTCCATACTCGCGACCACTGAGCTATCATCGCTTTATAAATTTAATGCCAAATAGTAAGGAGCAATCAAGGCCCATCTTCATGATTCTTGGCCTTCAAGTTTTAATTTTTTTATTGGAATAGGCGGTAAACGAGTTAGCGTGTGTTCACCATCGTCCATGGACACCTTTGGAGGAACTGGCTCTCAAGTGCAGCTACCGGAGCACACCTAAAAGTATTTAGCGATAGATTTTCAACTCGAGGGTGGTAGCTATCCAGGCGGGCATTAGTAGAAGCCTTACCACCATGCTATGGTTTCATCACGGTGTTTTGCGTCCCATGACGCGACGTGCCTACCCGCTATCACCGAGCTATCGCTTCCATATCTATTTTATGTTACATAGCTCGTAACACGTAAAGTAGACATAAATATATGTAAATATATTCAATGCAGGTACTCGTAGTGCTGTTGTTATGCGAAATTGAGAACGAAATTTGTGAAATATTATTGACAGCACTCGACAAGGGCGGTGTAGTAATTTCATGTGTATAGAATTGTTTCAAGTTGTTAACTGCAAGTGCGATAGTAAAAAAAACATACTAATATTATAAATGCGAAAGTGAGTTTGTTTGTGTGTTACGTTTTCACGCCTAAACCGCTGATCGATTATAGGTTACATTTTTTATAAAAAGTTTTCGGAAGTGGGGGTGGGATATAATTGGTGTGTAATGTCTTATTGCGTCGTGCGATTGGTGTGACAAATTTATATTAACGTGAGCGAAGCCGCAGGTAAAAGCTAGTAGACGATATATTTGTTTATGTTTTCTGTCTGAAACTTCATTCGCGTGGAATTGGGAGTTGTGTTTAATAATTTTTTTCCCGTTTTTATAACTTCTTTCAATAAATCTTTGCTCCTAGTGGCGGTAGCGTGATGTTAAATAGCTTAAAGCCTTCCCTGATGGTTACTCTATCAAATACATAGAATTTGGAATCCGGCTGGTAGTTCCTTCAGTGCGTTCAGACAGACTAACTAAATTATTTACGTATATAGCTATAAGTTTTTTGTAGTTCGATTTGCAAATAATAAAACTTTAAACGGGCCAAATCTGTGTATACATTAAATATTGAAGCGATGATAGCTCAGTGGTAGTGTGTACGACTTAGCGTCAAGGGACGTCAGTTCGAACCCACCTACAATGTGCTTGAGCTTTCGGTGACGGAAAACATAGTGAGGAAACCATAGCTTGGTGGTAGGGCTTTTTTAAAGCTTAACTGGCTAGCAACCACCGTCAAATTGAAAATCTGCCGCCAAATACCAATAGGTGTGTTCCGGTAGCTGCACTTGAGAGCCAGTCCCTCCACAGGTTTAGCGTGTTTACTAACTTGGGCCGTATCGTCACTTAAGATCAGGTGAGATTATGGGCACAACGCTAAACCTTAAATATATATAAAAAAAAAGATTTTTTTCATATCATTACTTTCAATATATATAAAATAAAAAATGGCAAGGTGAAAACTAGAAGCTATTACTTATTAACATATACGATACTTTTATTCGATAAAAGGAATGATAAAAAAAAAAAAAAAATGGCAACTTTGATTTGTTTGTTAGATGACAGCTTAACCGGAAATGTAAACTATAGTCCAGCTCTCTATATTATTGGAGTAATAAAGAAAGTTTTTAAGCACTATCTATGTAACGTTATAAGTCAAGAATAGTTCAAATACCACCCTAATAGCTGTCTTTTATCTGTAAATATTTATTGGTTTATTTTTATTTATTTATCAATACCTATTTTTTATGAAATAAGGGCTAAACCAGCAAGCCTGTCACCTGATGGTAAATGATCCCTGCCACCCAACGATACCCACAATACCAGGATATTTTCAACTTGCGGTTGGTAGCTACCCAGGCGGGCATTAGAAAAAGCCCTACCGCCATGCTATGGTTTCCCCACGACGTTTTCCTTTACCGTAAGCTCAAGCTCATTGTAGGTAGTTGCATTCGAACTCGAGTCCCATGACGCGGCGTCCCTACACACTACCACTGTGCCATCATCGCATTTTGTAATAAATATACCCACAGAATATAAATAAGCGTGTTAAAATCGATATGTATGTTCCGTGTACATTCTAAAATTGATTGATTCCGATGAAATTTTTAGGTAACCTACAGGCTTTAAGTTCAGCCCGAGAAGTGAAGCTGTGAAACTGCAGAAGTTTGCCGGCAATCTGCGCTCGGGAGACAGAAAAATAAATCTTAGATCAACGCGAACGGTGTCGCGGGAGATTCCTAGTAACCTGCCACAGAGGAATGAAGTCGCAGTAACATCTGGTAATATAATATTGACAGAACCTGTGTGTCGTTTGCACGACGGGACGTGTTAACTGCTCAATAAACAGGAGTCACGATTAAAAACCTTTGTTTTGCGCATGCGTTCGTCATTGGCTGGACTTTGTCTTGTTTAGGTATGTTGTTTTGTAAGTTTAGGTAATATATGATCACATGTCTTTAATATGTAGATTATTAAGTTTCTTTTTTTATACTTAAGGCTTAGCGTTATGCCCATAATCTCACCTGATCTTAAGTGACTATACGGCTCAAGTTGATAGACACGCTAAACCTGTGGAGGAACTGGCTCTCAACTGCAGCGGCCGGACGCACCTATTGGTATTTGGCGACAGGTTTACAACTTGAGGATGGTAGCTAGCCAGGCGGGCATTTGAAAAAGCCCTACCACCATGCTATGGTTTCCGCGCGATGTTTTCCTTCGCCGAAAGCTCAAGCTCATTGTAGGTGCGTTGGATTCGAACTCACGTCCCTTGACGCGATGTCGTACACACTACCACTGAGCTATCATCGCTTCAAATTGTAATTGTACACTCAAAATACCACAGATTCAACTCTATGGAACTTATCTATCGAATGTTGACTGGAAGAAATTGCTATTAGCAATTGTTATGTGTAATTATATATAGTAAGGTGTATAAAAAAGATTAAATAACTAACAAATAAATAAATATATCTTTACTCTGTTTCAGTAGATGTTATCCTGTCGTTTCGAGTAGTTAAAATAACTCGACCATATCATCTATCTCGTTCAGGAATAGCATAGAGGCCTTCTCCAAGAAAAAATATGTAAGTATGTGCATTATCACGATAAATTGGTGTTAGGGGTTAGCGTGATTCTCGAAGAACCCTTACGTTTTTTGGGGAAAAAATATATAAATATGGAATACTGCACGACGTTTTTTTGGGGTTTATTGTTCAAAGATCCTACCGTCTCTTCCTTCGGTCGTCATCGAAATTAGTTCAGCGCTACAGCGACTTAGGAGGGTTAATTTAAAACATAAACAGAGTTACTTTTATATATAAGATATTAGTCGGGATTTATTAATTTTCTAGTTTGATTTAATTCACAATTGGTGTAAATTTCTATTTAATTTTGAAGTCTCTAGATTGAATTGTCTGATTCGTTTATACTTAGAAAATATTCTGTATTAAGATTACAAAATCTATAGAAATTATTAAATTGTAATCGATTCGAATCGAGTATTAATCTTTAAAAATGCGACTACAAATATTTTATTTTAAAATTTAATTCTTTTGTCTGTCCCCCAGAACGTGCATTTATCTGAAGGTACTGGACAGAATTGAATGAAATTTGACAGGGTAAGAATTAATTTAACGTTTAAAATCACAAAATACGAAAATGATTCTACAGGGTAGGTGATAAAAAGTTATAAAATTCTCACATATATGCATTTTAAGGATATTTGAAGTGTTTTAAAGGAGGAAGCTGGTGTATGAATGAATGAATGAATTCCTTATTGAACTTTAAATATGTACATTGGCGAGCTTAATGCCAATACTAGTTAAACCACGGTAGTTCACGGTCGTTTTGATGCGAAGACTACGTCCTTCCAACTCCGACAATTCCAACTTAAACTAAACAGTACAGTACAATCCACTCCACCGACTTCCTTGCCTCTCTTAACAATTAGTATTTTATCTAAAGGCCTCCTCTAGTAGGCCAGCTCTTATTATTTTATATAATATTTTCTTTTCCGGCAGCAGTCCATGCCAAGGGTCAGCTCAACGGCACCCTTGTGCCCGCTGCCTCGGGGCTGAGTGGCCTCAGCATTCGCCCCAAAAAAGTCCTGCTAAGCTGTAATAGCTCCTCCGGCTAACAGCGTATGTCCAGTCGAAAAAAAAAAAAAAAAAAAAAGCTTAATGCCATAAGGCATTTTCTTGCAGCTAACCAGCAGTAATGTGGTAAGAAATAATTACTACCATTGTAGGAAGTGCAATAATATAATTGGTGAAATAAGAGTGCAACAATAAATATACTAACAAAATATAAATAACTCATGGCGAATAGCATGGTGTCAAGTTACTGGAAATGACGATTTCTTTTACAAAAACGAGCAGTTCGAGCCATTTACAATATGAGATCTCGCGAATCATTACAGGATAAGTTGTCGGAATTTGGTATTTTAACTTTCCTTCCCAATATATTCTTGATAATTTAATGTATGTCCGCAAAAACTTACAAAAGCTAGATTTCATCAAAGACCGCCATAATTTGAATACTAGAAATCGCGATAAACTGGTCACTCCCTATTTTAGACTGAGTAAGACAAGTAACAGTTTTTTAGGTAATAGTGTCAGGTTTTATAATAAAGTCCCAAAGCACATTACTGAATTGCCGGACTGTAGGTTCAAGAACCATGTCAAACGGGTTTTGATGTCAAAAGGCTATTCTAGGATGTATCTATATGTGAGCGATCGTGATGTCTGAAATTGACGCCCCTCTCTGTACATCCGCTAATAACTACTGTAACACATTAAATTATTGTTTATAAGCATGGGAATAAGACTTTAAAAAAAGATGCAGATCGAGTTTCTCGTCGGTTCTTCGCGATGACTGCGTTACTTTCCGAATCGTTAGTAATCTTTGACGTTCATAAGCGCCTTCTTAGGGCCTAAATTGAATAAAGATTTTTTGATTTCATTCGATTTGATTTTGGCAGGATCATATCTACCAGATCATGATATGACTA
The DNA here is from genome assembly GCA_039707435.1 of Actias luna. Classification (NCBI taxonomy): domain Eukaryota; kingdom Metazoa; phylum Arthropoda; class Insecta; order Lepidoptera; family Saturniidae; genus Actias; species Actias luna. The sequence continues at coordinate 18,051,934 of JAZHAC010000034.1, read as the reverse complement.
CTGCGTGTTTACGTATAGACTGGTGACGTTGATAGTAATACGTCTTGTCCGATAATAAATTGGTATATCAACCGAAATATATCCGTCTATAAAAGTGAATACGGTGCGGTAACGGGCCGTTACTTCCGTCCGGACGACCGACCGCTCCCAATCGCGCCGGTCAAGGCCAACCTCTGCAGTCGACTTGAATCTGAGACCTCAAACATTAGCTTTGTGTTAGGTCTCTAGACGCATTTAGGTAATTTTCACCGATAACGTCTAATACTTTTACATCTTCACCAGACGTTGTCCCGTCTGTTCCAGTTGTTAATAACTTGCTACAGTACCGTCAATACACGCGGATTGATAGGCACATATGTGTCAATCATCATGGTAATATCGACATAACTTCCTCATCGAATTATTCTGTTATGTTGAGTGTATAAAGTCAGTATATTTCTATAATCATGGTTTCCTACCAAATTTGACCAGTGATGGTGAGTGTTGACGCGCGACGGAAACGGCCCCTTATGCCTACACTCGGGGCACAAGTACCGGGGATTTGCTAAGATTTTCCTACCACACCCTACACCCGCCATCCGCATAGTGTATCTATGGAATGCTAAAAAGTAGGTCTCATTATACTGGTTGTGTCCGGGACTTCGTTAAAAGAGTGTAACTATGATAGTACTTATTCTAGATAATAAGACTGTAACTCTTGATAAAGTGTATTGAAAATTTCATTATGATTAGTTAAGGTATTGAAATGTAACAAACAAACTAACTCATGGATGCATTTTTTTTTTTAATAGTTAAGGTTTTAGCGTTATGACCAAAATGTCATCTAATCTGGAGGGACTGGCTCTCAAATGCAGCTGCCGGAACACACCTATTGGTATTTGGCATCAGATTTTCAACTTGAGAATGGTAGCTAGCCAGGCATTACAAAAAGGCCCACCACCATGCTATGATTTCCTCACGATGTTTTTCTTTACCGATATCTCAAGCTCATTGTAGATGGATTCGAATTTACGTCCCTTGACACGGAGTCCGTACACACTACCAATGAGCTATCATCGCGTCTATTATTCATTTATGGTTTTATAGTTAGAATTAATTGAAATGTTATCACACCTTCCCTCACAATGCTACCCTTTTTTGTTTCGTATGTGATTCTCCGGTACATAACACGGCAAATGAACGCAGTAAGACGTTCAAAAAAATATAGAATAATCTAGAACATTCTAGTAACGATAAAATTGGGTGTAGTGTCGTAAAATCTAATTCAACAGTATCCAGAGACTGGAATTTACTAGATAACCTCGTGTAATATGAAGCTTACAATGCGTCATGATGTACGCAGCTTGTTAATATTCAGTGCAGAGTTACTTCATCTCACTCACGAATCTTATTATCTAGTTAATACATTCTCTAGGGGTATTTAACAACTCTTCAGAGACTAAGTAAATTAAAACAATGCATAAAATCCTTGTATTGTAAGTAAACTAGGTTTTACGTGCAGCTTCGCTCGCGCTAATATTAATTCTATCAAACAAATCGGTTGACACATTAAACAGTTTCAGACAAAGTTTAATACAAATGTTTCAGCGAAAAAAGTAGCCCATCTCCGTTTCCGGGCTCCTATCGATCTAGAACAAATTACGGTTTAGGCGTGAAAGCGTAACAGACACACAAACAAACCCACTTTCGCATAAATAATATTAGTAAGGACCATAACGAAATCTATTATGCGTATTACAGAATACAGCGATAAATGTTCATCTCGTTTTGAATAACAAGCCAAAAGCAGAGATCATCATTTAGAATGTCTTCTCGTCCTGTTCCCAAATTATTTGGGTTGGGCGCAATACGTTAACTTCTTCCATAAATCTCTATCAGTCGGCATCTCTTCATTCAATCCCTTTTCTTTCATGTCATTCCACACACACTGTATCAATCTTCCTTTGGCCTCTCTCTACCTTTTTCTTTAACATTAATATCTATGTATGCCTGTGCATATAGAAAGAAAGAAAGAGAGAGAGAGAGAGAGAGAGAGAGAGAGAGAGAGAGTAAGAAAGAAATCGTTTAATATTAATAAAAGACATACAAGCAATAAAGGACACTATAGATAAAAACATTAAAAGAAAACAAAAAAGAAAAGACAATACACACATAAATAATAATAGTGTATATCTAATTATTATCATAGGGCGTCCAGCTCAGCATATGCTAAAGTGTCCGAAAAACTCAGCGCTGATTTTCAGCTGGAACCCAAATCCAGTTGCGGTGCGTTAAAAACTTGTTCCATCAATCACAGTAAAAATTCTGTATAACAATATTCACAACAAAGATAAATTACGGTAAAATAAATTAGGCACATCTTACAAACATACGATAAACATTGTGTGCAAGGGTATACATAAACAAATAGATAATAATTAGGGTACTAATCAAATATATTACTTTACAATAATAACAGAGCAACATATAGAAGTTACATACTAATACTATAGATATAGAAGCAGCTCATCTTTCTGTCCAACGCCTAAACCGCTGAAAAGTCTTGATAAATTATGGTGTAGACATAGATTGTATCTTAGCTTAGGACCTAGGTTAGTTAATGTTGCAATATTAAAAAAAAAACTGAGAGATAGACAGTGCTTTCGTTATACATCATTACCAGAATAATACATATACTTAACTGATTTTACAATTTAATAATCGGCTTCAAAAAACATTGCAGAAATAGTCAGGAATAGTGTTTTTACCTAGACCGTATTGGAAGGCATCCTGTGGTCGCACGCGTTATCAATCAACTGTTTAAACTGAAACCCAGCAAATATGGTCTCTCCACAGTAGAAATAGTGGAACTTCCGAGGTTCTGACAATTCTCAATTTGATATTTAATGTAACATTACATTTAAACATTACGTATATGTTTACACTTACTAATATATTACTATTACCGAGTGTTACCCAATAGTTTTAATTATGTTAGACCTTTAAAACGCTTCCGGTTTCCGGAATAAGAAGAATTACATGAAATATTATAATACTTATTCATGTATTTAGTACACATTAGAATGGGATGTTTACTTATATTTTTACTGTCGCAATCAGTTAAAGCAGTCATCGCGGATTGCATTAAAGGACGGAACAACGTCGGTCCAATTTTATTTTCCAGCTGTTTAGAAAATTTCGGTTTAAAATCACCTTTATTATTTTTTTTGTTTATTAGCGGTAACACTACAATCTCATCTGAGGTTAAATGACGATGTGGCTGTGAATTATATTCATACCATATCGCTATAATCGATTATTTCTTACTAATTGTTCCCGCGACTTCGTTTACATTGTCTGGTATTGCGTATCGGTTAATTATATGATCGAATTTTTCATCAAATGAGATTCGGATTTTTTTTTATATTATAATGCATACATGAACTATATATACAATTCATAAATAATATTATTAATAAAAGCAAACTAAAATAAATGGTGAGAAGGTTGATTTCTCAACAACTGGGTTACTTTTCGAACCGGTGGTAATTTGACGTTCATATGCGCCATCTCAGAGACCAAATTGAATTTAGTGTTTTGATTTAATCTGATTTTGGAATTAAAAATGTGTGACCTACAGCGAAAATTTAAAATTGGTAATCCGTATACCATCTGCCACTGATTATAGAACATTGTTTACTAATATTTGCCTATCTTGTATGCCGTTGACACGGCGTGAAGAATGAGAAAAGACACGTGTGTAATCTCCAAGTGAGGAAAATGTACAGGGAGTGCCGATATGGAGGTATGATTGCCCGCGTACCGTGTTGCACTGATAAAATTGATAACTGATAACAGATGACTGCGTACGACACTATCGTTTCTGTAATCAATTCATTGAATTTTCTAATCTACACGATATTAAAGTTCTGATGGATTCCCATTAATGTACAGATTATGCACTTCAACGTGCCTTATTTTGATAAGTCTTAACTTCAGATCAATAATTCAGAATTTCTGAAGCGATGATAGCTCAGTGGTTGTGTGCACGACTTCGCGTCAAGAGACATGAGGTCGAACCCAACCACCTAGAGTGAGCTTGAGCTTTCGGTGAAGGAAAACATTGTGAGTAAACCATAGCACGACGGTGGGGCCTTTTCTGATGCCCGCCTGGCTAGCAACCACCCTCAAGTTGAGAGTCTGCCGACAAATACCAATAGGTGTGTTTCGGCAGTTGCTCTTGAGAACTAATTCCTCCAAAGGTTTAGTATGTCTTCCAACTTGGGCCGTATCGACACTTAAGATCAGGTGAGATTATGGTCATAACGCCTTAACTATAAAAAAACAGATATAGATTTAGACAGTATTGTTCTCTACCTTTGTAATAATTAAATATAAAGACAAATTAAATGAAAATAGAAATACGATACACTAATTTCCTCTGTATATCGGTCTGTTTCCGATATACGCGATCAAAGAGCGATCACTGTCAAGGAAAACTATCAAATAGTTTTACGCACTAACAAATGAGGTAACTTCCGCTCCAGATGGACAATATCGTCGATTACTTAACTCGAAACTATATTTCGGGCTTACGGCGTCGTTACGTTGGAAAACATTACTCTTCCTAACATTTTGTTTTTGTCAAAACATGTTTTAAAGTTTCGCAAAAGTTATCTATGTTCGTTAAGTGTAATTAATACTTTAAAATATTAGTGAAACAGTATATCGTCATACATTTATCAGGTTGTAGTTAAACGGAGGCGTTGAAGAGTTTAACGGGAGAACTTAGGAGATACACTTGACATTTCCTCTCATACTTATGCCTATCGTACCATCTTTAATATGATGATCGAGGATAAAACGGATTCTACTGCACGTTATAATGTCATGTGTTTCAATGGGTTTTATTCAATTCCATTTTTATGTAACAGCGGGCAATCGAGCAAGCGTGTCACCCACCTGATGGTAATCTAATCCGGAACACACCTATTGGTATTTGGTTGCAGATTTTCAACTCGAGGGTGGTAGCTAGCCAGGCGGGTATTAGAAAATCCCTACCACCATGCTATGGCTACCTCACGATGTTTTCCTTTATCAAAAGCTCAAGCTCGTTGTAGGTGGTTGGATTCGAACTCACGTCCCATGAGGCGGCGTTCCTACACACTACCACTGAGCTATCATTGCTTCGTGATAATAAGCTAAATTCGTTGCTATATTTGATACTAATCTTTTAGAGATACTTTTGTCGTTTTTTACATCTCTTTCTGATTCTGTGATATCATTTCTCTCGTACTCATGTATAATGTAGAACGCTGACTTTTTTAGTTCGTGTACCGCTGGAATATGGGAGCTATTGGTTCCGCTTCAATTCTGCTATTATAACTAATGCAATGCATCATTGTGATTTGTGTAACTAGTTCCAATAAACATGTTATCATACTGACAGTGACACCGACGTACGCTTAAAACCACGAGACATTAGTGAAAACTCCGTCACTGTATCTCTCTCTCTCCGTAAGTCAACTCGAATTGAGTTTACCCGACCGAGCGTCACATAGTCGGTTATGACGGCTCAATCTTATTCAATACCCGTAAAATAAATTGCTCAGCATGCGTAAAGCGATGATAGCTCAGTGGTAGTGTGTACGATCGCGTCAAGAGACGTGGGTTCGAATCCAATGCACCTACAATGAGCTTGAGCTTTCGGTGAAGGAAAACATCGTGAGGAAACCATAGTATAGTGGTAGGGCTTTTTCAAATGCCCGCCTGACTGGCTACCACCCTCAAGTTGTAAACCTGCCGCCAAATACCAATAGGTGTGTTCCGGCAGCTGCAATTGAGAGCCAGTTCCTCCACAGGTTTAGCGTGTCTACCAACTTGAGTCGTATCATCACTTAAGATCAGGTGAGATTATGGCCATAACGCTAAACCTTAAGTATAAAAAAAGACGATTTCACTACAAAACCAACAGTTTGTTTAATGTCACAACTGTAATGCAGATATTGGCCGTAACCCACTTGCTCTTTCAAGATTCACGACCGGTTATTCAAAAGATTCCGCAATTAAAACACTGTACTCTAGTACTAATTGCATTAATAATATTAATACAGTGTTACGTTTGGCGCAATGTATTTGTTTGTAGCGGAAGCGAACCACGTTCTTGCCTGTTAGCAGTGTTTACGTAATCGACTCTTCACATGATATGAATAATTAAGGTTTCCTATGAAATCGAGTTAATTAGATCGTAGAGCCTCTTTAATTGATTACGCTTTAATTATGGAATCTCGGATATGTGGAAACGAACCATACAAATTTTATTTCCGCGCGTAGTGCATTTATATCTGAATCTCTTTTCTTATGTTGTCAATTTATGGCCTATATTACCATATACGGTAGAACCTCGTTAACTCGAACCGCGATAAGTTGAAAACCTTCAAATCTCGAAAAAAATGTTTCGTTCGTTTCAAACAACAAAACCTAAATCCTCCATAAGTCGAAAACTCTATAACTCGAATTCTTTGGCGTCTCCCTTGATGTTCGACTTATAGAAATGGACTAAATTGTACAGAAGCAATAGGCAACGAACAATACAATTGAATTGTGGATTCCATTACAATAAAACAGTCTTACAACCAGTTATGTGAAAATGTATTCGGGCGTCATGAGTTGCGAGATAGTAAGGAATTTCCAATTAACGATGGTTACTTCTACATTCAACAGTCACGAGTGAAAATCTTATTTAGCTTTCTTTCTATATCATTCGAGAGTGGTGGAATAATTCAGAGATATGGAAACTCTTGCAAAAATGTTAGTTAAGCACTGTATTCCGTTTTTATTTTTGTAGATGTGGAATTATATTCTGAACAGGGTGTAATGTAATTTTTATTAATAGCTTTAAGGGTGGAAAATTACGCATTACTGAGCACAATTGGTTGTTGATTTCAACGCGTATCTGATTATAGTTTTGCTTCGAATCCAAACGTGCACAATTCTCGTCATAACAAAAAAAATGTATGTGACTGACATTCGTCAAGTCCCATTTTTTTTTTATGTCAACTTTATTGTTTTTCTTATATATGTAGATATATATGTAATGTGCTGTGTGGTTGGAGGTAATTAGTGTGTAGCTTAATAGTTACTCTGTAATGAAAAGAATTTATTATATTAAATACAATGTTAGACCAAAATATAAACAAAGTAACTACTTCTTAATAACCCAATTTACTAATTTCATACGACATTTAATATGATATTTTAATAGTTAAAGGTTTTAACGTTATGACCATAATTTCACCTAATCTTAAGTGACGATACGGCCCGAGTTGGTAGACAAACGCTAAACCTGTAGAGGGCCTGGCTTTCAAGTACAACTATTGGAACACACCTATTAGTATATAGCAGCAGATTTTCAACTTGAAGGTGGTAGCTAGCCAGGCGCAAATTAGAAAAAATCCTACCACCATGCTATAGTTTTATAACGATTTCCTTCACCGAAAGCTCAAGCTCATTGCAGGCGGTTGGATGCGAACTCATGTCCCATAACGCGGCGTGCCTACACACTACCACTGAGCTATCACCGCTTCATTATATCTATTTATTTCTCATTAAGTCTTCATTATAATGACATCGAATAAATCATTTTTTATATATATATTGTTTCATAGTCAGCCATTGACAATATAGGGTTTAAAAAAACTATATATTCGAATTAAAAAAATGAAACGAAGATTTAAATGGCCTTCATTTACATATATAAAATTCACGTCAGTATGTTCGTCAACCTTTACTCGGAAACTGCCCAACCGATGCCAGTTTGAGAGGTGGAAGACTTTTTTATACTCTCCTCTGCTCTCTCATTCCCACTCTACTACTACTATCCCACTCTCATTTTACTTCTCACATGATGGGTGCCTATATAGCTGAAACATTGACTACTGAAAGGGGCTGAACAATATAGAATTAGTACAGCTATCAAGCATTCATATTTGTAAATAGAGCCAATAACAGTTTTGAACTTATCATGTGGGTTAATCGAGTAACTAACCTTTGAAGAATGACAAAGAATATGATCTCAACTTACAGTAAAATCCTTCCGTAGTCACCTACACGACAGTGATTAGCTCGTGATGTCATTATCATAGGTTTTGTGTGGTTCAACATCTTTTGAATAAGCCCCACGATACTGCACGTTAGTCATTATAAGACAATCATCAGAGAAGTTCGTAATACAGGTATATCCGAACTAAATCCATTTTGTAATCCCCTTTCAGTTTACAGAACTACATCATTACAATAGATTAAATGATCAGCTCGTCAACCGACTGCTGGATTAACATCTTACAAATAATCCTTAGCATTATATAGCTTATCTTTATCGATTAGGTTTACGTGCTATTTTAAATAGTTTAAATTATCCATAAAACTTTTTCATTACGAATTAATTTAACATATTATGATGGCAGATAAATGTTTCTTACATATTCCTTGTGACTTGTTTGTTCTTTAGATAACTTTATGCACTATTTAGGAAGATCATTCTTTCGAAGTACATGAAAATCTCCATACAACGAACGTCTCAAAATTTATTAGCATGCGAGAACACTAATGCACTTTTTTCTGTTACGACGCTATGTGACATAAGGTGTCATTTTTTTTTTTAATACCACAATTTAAGGGGGCAACGGTATAATTTAATTAGTGAGTTCAATACGACAATATGTTTCAGTCAAAGATAAACATTGAATGCGATAGTAAACATTTTAAAATGTATTGTATATTTGTAGATGGTCTTACAAAATTTAAAGAATATAAAATATACATTGGTTTGCTGACGGATGTTAAGCATTTTTTTTCGTATACAAAATTGCATGCATACGTAACAGTGCAGTCGATATAAACGACCGGTTATTGAGGTGAAGGTTACGTGTTCAGATTCAATCAGTCGAGAGTAGGAGGGCAGTGACGTCCGAGGTACGCGTCTACGCATTCCCTTGCGCTCGTAAAGCTTTCAAACACAATTTTATTATTATTAGTGTATTCCAGTCCGAAGATGTTCCATCAAATGATGACAATATAAACAAAATGTAGATTGGTCTATTTAAACTTTGAAATATTATTAGACTAGATTTGATTTAGTTGAATATTGTTGGAGTCAATGTTCTAAATATATCTAAAATGCTTCCTGTTGTGAGTGAAGTTGATTAATACGGAAAGGAAAATACAAGTCAGGCAAAGAGAAAAGCAATATTAATTTAATATTTAATCCTTATGATATGTGTACAAGGTAAAAGTTTGTAGAAAAAAGTTGAACTGTTTTACAAAATATCAATTCAAAAATTATTACAATCAAATTGACCGCGAATTTAAGTTCGGATTGCAATCTTAAACATACAAGTGATATAAATCCAAAGATAACTGAAATATGACATATAGTAAATATAGAATCAAAGAGTATGAATTATGTCTTTATAATTATAATTGATAATAATATAACATACCGGTCGATATGAACTGATTTTTTTTTCGTTATTTCAAAAACTATTGACAAAGTGTAGTGTCGTGGAAAGAAAATTGAAAATTTTTGTCCTGCTTCTAGAGGTACTTTACACTGCCAGTAATGCTTATGGTTAAACTGTGACCACTAGTTTTATATGAAATTACGAATTAATTAATTATATGTGCCTAATATAAATGTTAGTCATAACGATCCCTTTAAATCTACTACAAAACAATTTACAAAACGCGAATGATCTTACGACGGTGACCTTCTAAAGTTGTGTCTGTTTATTTTTACGCGTACACGTTATTATTTTAAGGAATACCATTCCAATTCCAGAACAGAGGGATACAATTCGGGACACGAGAATTTTAAATGGATCAAACCTAAGCGGTTCTTTGCACTGGTTTAATGATGGCGCTTAATTATTTTGACGGTTCGATACATTACAAGCTTGTATTAACTATTTTAAACACACCGTTTAGATGCGAACGAATTTGAGGGCAACAGTATATCTATATACACTGCTACACTCTAATCACGGACAAACTTTTTAATGCGACAAAATTCAGCTTAACGTCAACTTTCGTTAATACCATAAACTGCGCAGTTCATTAATAAATATATATATATATATATATATATATATATATTTAGGAATGTAGTGATAGGGCGGGTGTTTTATGGCAGAATATGGTTATAAGAGGGTAGTTTATAACGCCGATTAGTATAAAATTCGATGCGAGCGCTACACTGGGTTCAGTCTAAGCTTGCCGATTGAGCCGTATTCATCGTACGGTCTAGAACATTACCGAAGAGACGTAAAAATTATATTTCTCTATTATTGACACTGTTTTGATGTTTACGCTGTAAATCGTTATCGGGAATGTTTTATACTGGGCGGAGAGAGGCACGAGCGGTGAAGGTGAGTGTTGACAAACGTCGAAAAGAGGCCTCCTTTAACCTACATCGGTGTCGCAAGTCTCGGACACTCTCGTGTTATCCTCTCTCTGCCACAACGATTAGGTTTCATGATGTACCCGACACCACTATGGTGAATCCGTTGTTCATATATCATCTTCATATATTATCAAGAAGGTCATATATCATCCATTATTATTATTAAACCGATTATAGGATTTCATGTAAGCTTCAGACTTTATGTTTGTACACACACATATATATATATTATTAATTTAATCACATATAATGGTATTATGAAATGGGCTGATCAGATCTGCTTTCAAAAAAATACAATAACTATCAGACAAGTCACGTGGATGTAAGACACTACGAGAGTGTTACTATAAAATAAAATGAGACAATATTGTATGTAGAATTGATTAGTATAATAAATCTTCACGAATTCTCGGGATACTCTTTCTCATACCGATGATTCGAAGTGCAGAAAGAAATGAGAGGCGATATTATGAACTGAAGCTTCTCATGAGCAAATTACATGTCCATTCGATTTAAATACAGCACATAGATACGTTAACCGGATCGTAAAGTTCCCAGCATCGCTCTAGACTTGGCGATAAATCATGTAAAATTTTCCCATAACTCACATATCTCTTTATATTGAAATCATAAATCTCTGTCGGAAAATAGAGTCTACGATGGGCACAGATAAACAGATGCGTCGTAAATTGTTTCAGTAGTTTTTTCTTTCGCTTTTAACGTTCATTGAATTTCAATCTCGCGGTTTCGTTTAGTTTTTTGAACTGTATTTATTCGGACGGAGTGCGCGCGATGGGTTGCGAGTGATCTCGTTTTGAACTATTCGTACACTAGATCTGTTGTTTTTGCTCGGTGAGGGAATATATCATACAAATCGTTCCAATTATTCTAATAGTTTTGAATTCGTTTTCATTTGTTATAAAGTTATATAAATAAGTTATTTGTAGTGTTCTAAATAACCAAAATGCGATGACAGCTCGGTGGTAGTGTGTACGACTTCAATGGAGGTGAGTTCGAATCTGACCACCTACAATGAGCTTGAGCTTTCGGTGAAGGAAAACATCGTAAGGAAATCGTAGCACGGTGGTAGGCCTTTTTCTAATGTCGGTCTTACTAGCAACAACCCTCAAGTTGAAAATCAAATACCAATAGGTGTGTTCCGGTAGCTGCACTTGAGAGCCAGTTCCTCCACAGGTTTAGAGTGTCTTCCAACTTGGGCCGTATTCTCACTTAGACCAGGCGAGATTATGACCAAAAAACACTAAACTTTAACTATAAAAAAAAAATTGGCTGTATACTTTATTTTGTCTGGAAAGCTGCATTCACACTCGGTGATCCCAAAACGGATAAATTAAAACAACCCGTATGACAAGTTCCTTACCATGTTTACTAGGCGGTGAGACAATGATTATCAATGTTCGATAGGTATATATTCATCATACACCAGCTGTTACATCCACTATAGTAACAAAGAATATTCGTCAGCAAAATGATAGGATAAAAATGATAGGCATGAGGTCGGTTTTTTATCAGTGTAGTGTTAGCAACGCTTTATTCCGGGTAATAATAATTTTGCCCGGGTGCTTAGGGCAAAGCGAGAAGGGCATTTGGTGACTCATGGCGTGCTAATCTCCCAACACTACCCATTAAAATGGACCACCAGACACTTCAGACTCCCTTCTTCTAGTCAATAGGCTGGTGGTCTGGCAGATGTTATTATATCTATTCTCGTATTCAATAACTCAATTAAGTGCCACGTATCGCCTCCAGGGTAATGCCACTTATGGGGATAAAACTATTCCATCTCTAAAGTTGTCACACGCAATACACATTTACATAAGTTCACTGAAATCTGTCAAGCCGTTTAAAAACTAACGTAGACAAACGGCGAGACACAACACTTTTATGTATAGAGATGTGTAAATGAACAAATCATTTCTCGATTTTTTTATTGGCTGTGACTGAATTTGTTTAATTATGTCCTGTTTAAAATTAGTCATCTAACGAAATTCTTTGTCTTATGGGTCAAGGTTAAGTGTCTCAGTCGGTCACTATTATAAGACGTCTCTTTCAACCTGGCAGAAATATGAATAACACGCTAATAAATGTAATGACTGAGTCGTTTGCCATAAGAACACACGCCTATAACGAGATATTGTTGTTGCGCCGAGATTGCCTGCGGAGAAAGCGGTTATCTTGAAAACTGTAGATATAATGTCACCGAAACATATGTGACCGTATATTTCTTATTATTTTACAAAATGATTAGACGGTAAACCTATGGAGGAACTGGCTCTCAAGTGCGACTGCCGGAAGATACCTATTGGTATTTGGCGGCAGATTTTCAATTTGAGGGTGGTAGCTAGCCAGGCGGGCATAAAAAAAAGCGGTTTCCTCACGATGTTTTCCTTCACCGAAAGCTCAGGCTCATTGCAGGTGGTTGAATTCGAACTCACGTCCGATAACGAGGCGTTCCTACACACTACCACTGAGCTATCATGACTTCAATGTTAAATAGTTGGTTAAATGATGCGACATATGCAAGCTTATAAAATTCAAAGTTTTTATTTTTTACCACATCATAGTAAGGATAAAGACTTTAAACTCCTAATAATGTTTTAGTACTGTATAAATTCTAAATATTGAAAGCCATCTATTGAATACTAACTTTCCATGAGATTTTGTATGATAACTTTTGCAGAATGTTCCAACAACGTAACGGTGACCCCTTTTTGATTTGTTTCTTGGTATTCTGTATCCGTATGTAATATTTTTATGTTAAACACATCTGATGTCTACCAATTATAAATAAACAGATTTTATTAATTTCATAATTATAAGGCCTAGTGCGCGTTTAAATATGTTGAAATTCGTGAATATATTTTAATTTGATTTAATTTAGTTGAATATTACATCGCATTTAATTTAATATTGTTGTAATTTATATTAAAAAAAAAAAAACATTTCTCTTATTTATAATACTCCACGATTTATGTATCAAAATAGCACAAAACAAACTCGCTGGCGGCCTCTGCTTAGTTTTTTTCCTTAATCCTTCAAAATTACTAAACATATTTCAATACGGTTTTCACTAATAGTAAGGACGGTAAAGAAAGTAGCAATCTATTTGTCAATTGATTTTTTTTTTTACGTAAACACTAATATTCTTTAGACTTTTTCATTATAGATTGTCTTTATAATTATATTACGTTAGAACGAAGCCTAAGTGGTTCGTTAGTCCTTAAACATCAAAATAACATTCAAACATAACCATAGAAACGAGCTTCATTGAACTCGTATATCTCGAAATGTAAGAAAAATTCATCAAATCCCAGATTACAGAATAACCGTTTCAGAGACAAATTTACATGTCTATACGACAGCCAGTTATCACATTATTATCTATAATAATATATATTTACAAGCGCTTGATATGATAATAAGAGATAAATTAATATACATGTGTAAGATATACAGTAATTTCTGCCAGTAATGTTGCTTACATTTCACCAATGTTAATTTATTTCATACTATATGTAGCTTATTGTACACTAGAGGCCTGTTCGGACCGATATGGCAACACGATCTCTATTGGAAAATTATATCAAGTACTTACCTTCCTTAGGTACTCGCGTTTAAATCTAACGAACGCTCGGTCGATCGGTTTGAAGTGCGACTTAATATTCACGCGCAAGCAAGGCCGTAGGTTCCAAATCCTCGACATATGGATAATGAGTATTACTTCTTCCCTCGCCCAATAATGTTGTTGTTAGGATCACTAAATTTAGTAATTTAAGACCTGTTAGGCTCGTGAAGGTATGTTCGTTTTTCGGCATCAGCCCAAGACCAGGTTCGCTCACTCTCTGCGCCGCTGCCTCGGGGCTGAGTGCCCTCAGTACTCGCCCTAAAAAGTTCGGTGAAGCTGTCAAAGCCCTTACGGCGAACAGCATAAGTCAGGTGGATTTGTTTTTAATCTATTAGTGTTCTATAATATCTGTAATACATATATTGCATGTTTTGTATTATATCCAATTTTGATCTATTTTTAACTAATTATTTTATTAATTTAATTCTTATGGTTAGTTTAATTCAATGGATATTTGTAATCTGATGTGTAAATAGTAATAATCATTATCGAAGTGAAAATAAAAAAAAATCTACATTTTCCTGCGTTTTTCTTTTAGTTAACTCTTTTTTTTTATATGTATATCCGTCAATAGTTATGCAAGTAAGAAGAAAATTGGTTAAAAACCAGAGAAGAGATACTGAACTGCCCTTAACCAAGTTGTATTTCGATGAACGCTATGACTACGTGGTGGTAGGGCTTTTTCTAATGCCCGTCTGGCTAGCTACCACCCTCATATTGAAAATCTGCCTCGAAGTATCTATAGATGTGTTCCGGCAGCTGCGTGTGAGAGCGAACCTCTCCACTGGGCTCAGCATATCCACCACATCGGTATAACAGCAGTTTTTTTTAGTAAATAACATATATCCAAGTAAATTGGGCATATATTATCAGGGGCTCTGTTCATTATTAAAATGTTTGTACTAACTTAAATGCAAAAAATCTAATACTTTTTTTATATTATATAAATAATATAATCATTAATTTTATCGTGTAATCAAAATAATAATGCATCCATTTAGATAAACGAGTTATCAAATAATTTTGTTAGTTTTATTAAGTTACATATAAGATCACGTCACTCCACTTTAGGTTTGTGAGGAAGTAAAAAATATTTATTGATTTATACATGATTTTGTAACTTTATTCAATATAGCTTTGCTCACATTGGTCGTAGCGTGATGTTCAATAGCCTAAAAGTTACCTCAATTATTACTCTATAAATTAAAGAAATATTTTGTGAAATCCATCTGACAGTTCCCATGATTAGCGCGTACAAACAAACTTTTATAACAATGTAATATAAATATTAATTTGCGTTGGCAATCTAAGGTTTTTTTTTTTAATTATGACATGTGTTTGTGTCGTGTGCAATTTCGCAAATATCAACTACACAATGTTGCGACCAAACTCGGAACAATTATGTGTGGCTCACATAAATCATTGTCCTGTGCGGGACTCGAACCTGGAGCACCTCGGCGTGGTGTTTGCTGGAAGATGATTACCTTAACCGCTACGCCAACCGAGCAGTTATACGGAAAATGATTCTGTATATGGTAATGGGATAAAGTTACAGCATAGTTTCAGTACACACAGTAGGTTAGTACACACAGTAGTTCAGTACACACAGTAGTTTAGTACACACAGTAGTTTAGTACACACAGTAGTTCAGTACACAAACAGTTTCGTTTGCAGAGATTGGCATGGAGTTCTCTCGTCCTCTTAATACGCACTGGCGGCTTCTAAAACATACGCAACACGCTGTGTGTATGGTGGTCAACTCAGCCAGAATGGCACCAAATCGATTGATTTAAAAAAAAAACAGAGTTCTTTTAACAGCAGTACAGAAATGAGAATTTCATGAAGGCGAGGTTAGTAATACTAAATATAACTATAACGTTCCGTGTCTATGTCGATGCTGAATGCTACTGACGCGTCACGCTTTTTCATGGAACGCTCGCCGAGGTAGTATAGAAGTAACACGTTTACTATTTCTCTGTCAAGTCGACTTTACTCGAACGAACGTTACACAGCCGAGCGTGACGATCCAGTGTCATTTAATACCCGCACAAAAAAAGTTCTTGAAAAAGTTTTTTCTTTAAAAACATCCGACGAAGTGACTCATCTCACTTCGTATCTGGTTTTTTGATATTTTATAGTGTTAAAGTTATTGTCATTTTTGACTTAAGATCTCACCTGATCTTAAGTGATGATACGGCTGAAGTTGGTAAACCTTTCGACTCATCGATAATATTTTACTGAGGTATCGCCAATTTTTACGGACCACGCACAAGAAAAGGTAACCAAACCCGGACACAAATAATGTATCCGTCAGAACTCACTAATTGAATTTGAAAGTACAACTGGGTAACGCAATTTGCTTCAACATACTTCTACACGATTACCATAAAAATCGATTTAAACGCATACTCGTTAGATGATTTCATACCCGTTTCTTTGGTTGTATAAATTATTTGAGTTTGGTCGGTTTACCTTTTTATACGTACCATGATATGTTCTAAAAACCTGGATCTTGTTAAAGACCGGTCTACTAGAAATCGTCAGACTGTATTTTTCACACAGTAATACCAGTAGCTGTTTTTTTTTATGGAATAGGGGGCAAACGAGTGACCGTGTCACCTGATGGTAAGTGATCACCGCCGCCAATGGACACCCACAACAACAGAGAAATTGTAGGTGCGATGCCACCCTTTATGGAAAGGACTGGCTCTCAAGTGCCACTGCCGGAACACACCTAATGGTATTTGGCGGCAGATTTTCAATTTGAGGGTGGTAGCTAGCCAGACGGGCATTTGAAAAAGCCCTACTACCTTGCTATGGTTCCTCACCGTTCTCCTTGACCGAAAGCTCAAGCTCAGTGTAGGTGGTTGGATTCGAACTCACGTCCCATGACGCGGCGTTCCTACACGCTACCACTGAGCTATCATCGCTGTGTTTGTATCATGTATTTATTAACTCGATCTCTTGTATGGGTGGTTGATTTTAAAATAACTTCCCGATGAGTTACACACTTGAAATTTGGACCATAGCTCAGAAGTGGATAACAATGCATAAAAATGAGAAAAAAAAGTTTATTTTTTACTACTGTTATTAACTTATCGATCAGCTATATACTTGAATCTAACTGATCTGAATAGAATATATTAAAATTTCATTCGCATAACACTATAAAAGCTTCTAAGTTCAAGCACCGTGTAAAAACGGGTTTTGATGTCAAAAGGCTATTACAGGGTGGATCGATATCTGCCTGGAATTAACTTTCGTCTCTGGGTATCCGATGAAACCTATATAATACTTTGTTTAAATATGTACCAAAAATATATATAACCAGATCGAAGCGAATGGCGAAAACAGATTTGAAGCGATGAAAGCTCAGTGATAGTGTGTACGACTTCGCGTCAAGGAACGTGAGTTCGAATCCACGCACCTACAATGAGCTTGAGCTTCCGGTGAAGGAAAACATCGTGAGGGAACCATAGCACGGTGGTAAGGCTTTTTCCAATGCCTGCCTGGGTAGCTACCACCCTAAAGTTGTAAACCTGCCGACAAATACCAATAGGTGTGTTCCGGCAGCTACACTTGAGAGCCAGTTCCTCCACAGGTTCAGCGTGTCTACCAACATGGGCCGTAACGTCACTTAAGATCAGGTGAGATTATGGCCATAACGCTAAACCTTAAGTATAAAAAAAAACGAGTTACTTGTCGGTTGTTCTCGATGACTGGATAATTTTTTGAACCGGTTGTAGTTCGACTTTTATAAACGCCTTTTCAGAGCCTCAAATGCATATAGTATTTGGATTTGATCTTATCTAACGTAACATTCCATAACGCAATATATTGCGCATTTCCTCAGGCGCCTTTATATAGAATTTAGACTGTATATATTAGGGAGTTTTTACTAAAATCACGGTAAAAAATGCGCTAGAAGGTAAACGTATTGCTATCCAAAGAAAATTACAACGGTAGACTGTTCATCAGAGATCGTCGCTTGCATGCTGGTGACCTTTCGTCAACTGCATACTTTTATTTATTATTTTATTTATTACTGGGAAAATTAACAGCCAACATTAAGGACTTAAATTAAAACAAAAAATACAAAAGGCTATTTACAAGTTCTCACAAATATTAATAAAGATAAATACATATTAAATAGTGCATAGGCGATACACATATACCCTGGCTAATCCCATAAAATGA
Source organism: Actias luna (assembly GCA_039707435.1). Lineage (NCBI taxonomy): Eukaryota > Metazoa > Arthropoda > Insecta > Lepidoptera > Saturniidae > Actias > Actias luna. The sequence goes on along the minus strand of JAZHAC010000034.1, from coordinate 18,033,653 downwards.
CTAATCAAACGAGTTCTATGATAACCAGCTTTTAACCAGCTATCATCGCATGCAGGATGGTCGCGACCCGTCCAATGCACTAGATTACTATTGTTTCGATTTAATTAGTAAGTATAACGATGTTTTGTTACGATATCTAAGGATAAATCTTAAGACAACTTTCCGAGCAACTGTAAAAAGTTATCTCATTATTAACTAGCTTCTCTGCACGGGTTAGCGCGAATATAAGAAAAGTTCTGTTGATCTAATCGCTACTAGTTCCTACTACGAATCAAATCAAATCAAATCAAAAATCTTTATTCAATTTAGGCCCTGAGAAGGCGCTTATGAATGTCAAAACTACTACCGGTTCGGAAAGTAACGCAGTCATCGAGAGGAACCGGCAAGAAACTCGATTTGCATCTTTTTTTTTAAGTCTTATTCTTATCTTTTTATATAATATTTTAATGTGTTACAGTAGTTATTAGCGGATGTACAGAGAGGGGTCTCAATTCCAGATATCACGATCGCTCACATATTGATACACCCTATAATAGCCTTTTGACATCAAAACCAGTTCGCCATGGTTCTTAAACCTACTGTCCGGCAATTCATTAATGTGCTTTGGGACTTTATTAGAAAACTTGACACTATTACCTAAAAAACTGTTACTTGTCTTACCTCAGTCTAAAACAGGGAGTGACCAGTTTGTCGCGATTTCTAGTATTCAAATTATGGCGGTCTTTAATGAAATCTAACTTTCGTAAGTTTTTGCGGACATACATATTACATGATCAAGAATATAATTTTCCTTTAATGATTCACGAGGTCTCATATTGTAATTGGCTATAGTTATCATAGGTGTAGCTGTTATGGAGTCTACAGAATTAGATTAGACGTAGAATTTTATATACAACAAGTCCAAAATAGTACGATGTTAGTAACACAACATTAACACCGTTCATATTATTACTAGGTGAGTTGAAATCCGACAAAAGGGAAAGGGGTCAAGGCGAGGGCCGGCCCAACTCGAAACATAATATTGCGTCACTCAGTATAGACTAAATCACCTTATTACCAATGAATACCATATATTTGTTATATTAGTTCAATTATCTTGTTAATTTAGCTTCCTTTATTATTATGGTTTGGTAAATGATTATCAGATCGAAACAGCTGTTGGTGATCGATGTTCTCTGTGAAATTGTAGTTAAATTGTTTTTTTTTATACTTATAAGTTTAGCATTATGGCCATAACCTCACCTGATCTTAAGTGACGATACGGCCCACGTTGGTGGACACGCTAAACCTGTGGAGGAACTGGCTCTCAAGTGCAGCTGCCGGAACACACCTATTGGTATTTGGCGGCAGGTTTACAACTTGAGGGTGGTAGCTAGCCAGGCGGGCATTAGAAAAAACCCTACCACCATGCTATGGTTTCCTCACGATGTTTTCCTTCACCGGAAGCTCAAGCTCATTGTAGGTGCTTGGATTCGAACTCACATCCGTTGACGCGAAGTCGTACACACTACCACTGAGCTATCATCGCATCAAAATTCGCTATCATTGCGTAGGTATTTCGGAATGTTATCTCTGCTACATACAGAACTTGGTATCCTGAGCAGAGTTCGATGCTTTTTCACAGCCAGACAATTGTATCTGCCCTATATGGTTCAAGTTTGGCCATGAATGGAATGTTTTTCACATCCCTGGAACGTTTTTACCAAATACCTTATTATTGTCATAAATCAGTTGCAGAGGTGGATTACAACAAATGTACGAACACTGGAAAAAAATACAGCATACTGTGTTTTAACTAGTTACTTATTACAGTTTAAAATAATCATCCCTTTGAAGGTAGAAAAGACAACCATACGTACCGTTTACCAATAAATTTCCATTTTTGAAAACTAATTTTCTCTTTGTTGAAAACCATCAATATGCAAGTTTTCCTTAGAGAGAAGTTTTGTCTTTGCATATATATTATTAATATATTTACATTGTATTATGTGATTTGAACCTACACAAATCGTAATCACAGTTCCGTGGTTTAGTTAATATGACCATAATTAATTTAATTAAAGCGAATTATTGAAACATTGCTACAATTAACACTCTCCTATCAGCTTCACTTGTAATCTATCAACATAACAAATTCTTTCAACGTAACTTTTACCAATATAAAATTACTAAAAATGACAACACGACATTGTCCTAATATCTTGACCAGAAACGTTAAGAAGGAGTCACCAAGATTAATTTGTAGTAATTTTAATTTAATTTTAAATTAATTTAATTTATAAAAAAAATCGCATTTTGTTTACCATAATTATTAAGTTTCTTTTTTTAACTGTACTTTATTTCTAAAATATTTTTGTAATTTACTTATATATTATGTAAAACAATACTTATTTTAGACACTATTGGGTCAAATAAAAAATATCGATTAAAACCTACATGACAGACTAAAGATACCGCCAAAAACATCGACGTTGCCATTTTATTTTTATACGCTATTTTATTTAATCTATTTGGAGAAACCTTTTTAATATCCATTATATTTGGATTACAGTGTGCTTACTATCAAGTACAGAGTCCTTATTTACCGTGATTGCATAAAAAAATGTCTAATAATTTTCTATGAAAGTAAATTGTTCATTACATTGAATTAATTGTTAACAATGAAAATACAGGTGTGTTTGGTAAAACTTGTGTTGTAATATACTATGTCAAAATATAATAGGTACATTAAAGAAACTACGATTTGGATTGTGTTCTTGAAGTCTGTTTCAACATACATTCTATAGATAATGGATACCTAGATGTGACATTCGATATATAGCCCTGTGCTGCGTGTCGAATTACTTTGTTACAGATTAGTTCTATGTAAAAAAATATACACATACTAGAAAAAGAACACGTTCGAATAAATTGTATCTCAACAGATTATTTTTACTTATTGATTTATTGCTTTTATTAATTATAGATACAGATAATTTTCATCGGAAATTTAAGGAAATTCTCGTACAGATGGGAAAAAAGAAAATTACCGGATAAATAGAGGAGAAAAAGGAATTGAACATGAATTATAAATGACAGATATACCGCTAATAAAGACTTGTTGACCTACAGTCAGTGATTGTATTTCATAAATATTAAGGTTTCCCAAATTTAAAAATTAGTATATTGTAATTGTAAATAAATGTGATTTATGTTTTTTCTTTCGATTACCAGATAAAAATGCTTTGTGATTCATTTAGAATATTAGAACATATATATGTATGACAACTTTTATTTTAAAAACAAACTCCTCATACTGATACTTCTTCAATTATTTTTAGTGCGTCGCGTAGGATGATTGGTCATCATCTTCAGGTATTTATTAACAGCAAAATAATATATTTTTGTTTATTCGAGGAGATAACTATATATAAACCTATAAATATTTACAAAAACATATTTTAATTACACGTATTGTTTATATGTTTTGTACGACGCGTTTTAATTTATTATTAATAATGTGTACACAGTTGCGAATTTATAAACAATTTACTTGATATCTTTTATTTGCAAGAGTTATTCGAACTCGGTGTAACTTTTAATATGCGTCGTGATACTATAAACAGTCCATCACTAATTTATTATCGACGAAAGTTGTTTTAACGACTTTAAAAATTGGATCTGGTTTTTTGATTACGCATAGTTTCAGTAGAGAAATATGTTAGTGAACAGTAGCGAATATTACCTTTTCCATTGAGTTGACTTCGGAGCCTAGTGATCTCTCTCGACCGGCTTCTGCTCCGACGATGGGCTGATATTCTACGTGGAGATCGCGCCATCTCGCGCGTGTGTCGACAACAATTAAAATATAAACACTGTCACATGCTTGCACCCGGATACTTTAACGGTACATAAACTCACTGCACTAGTCGCGAAAACGTATATCCCACTCCGATCGGGATCCAGTTTGTTTGTATACAACTCGTCGGTTGCGCTCGATCGAGTCAAACCGTTTGGAAAGCGACGAGGTCCGTTCGAAATATTTCGTTGTCAGTTGAAAGTGTTTTGTCGAGGTGTGTTTTTTTTTTATGTATAGTTGTAAGGCACGAGTGTAGTGTGTAAGGCACGGCGTGTTACTGGCTTTGTTGGTGGCGTTCGGTCGCGTGCTAGCGCGATGTGTTTCGCGTTCGTAATGGCGCGCGATCCAAACCGGCGACGTAAGGCCGCTACACACCTGCCTCCGGTTGGCTTACTTACATCACTGATAACGGCGACAGTAGAGCAAACTGTCTAACGAAGTTCACCTCGATGCATTCTCTCGGTCAATTCGTTACGTAATGCATTATCGACAAAATCGCTTTATGTATTCTTTCGCGTCAATTTCTTATTGTATTCTTTACTTGCCGCACTGGGTTCGCGTAAAATTGTGTAATTAAATCAATCCTGATACTAATGTATTAAAGAATGATTTTTTTTTTTAATATACAGAAACGTATATATCCCTATCTTGGTAAATTATGGCCTTTGTCTTCCTCCGACTAAGGTCCAAACTCACACTGTTCTAAATATTATCGAAAGCGGTTCAGCGGTTGACTTATTTTCGCGTTTTTAGATATTTCTTTGAGTTTTCGACCCGGAAATACTTTTTTTTTATAGATAAGGCTTGCGTTATGGCCATAATCTCACCTTATCTTAAGTGACGATACGGCCCAAGTTGGTAGACACGCTAAAATTCTTTGGAAGCTCTCAAGTGTAACTGCCGGAACACACCTATCGGTATTTGGCGGCAGATTTTCAACTTGAGGGTCGTAGCTAGCTAAGCGGGCATCAGATAAAGCCCTACCACCAAGCTATGGTTTCCTCACGATGTTTTCCTTCACCGAAAGCTCTAGCTCATTATAGATGGTTGGGTTCGAACTCACGTCCCTTAACGCAGAGTCGTACACACTACCACTGAGCTATCATCGCTTCAAAACACTAATATCTTTCATGAGAACTCATTTACTAATTAAGTTTATAAGACAATTAATTTAGTCATCTCGGTGCCCTCATTCAGTATACTAGTTCAGTGATGAAGACGTTATTAACAACGGACAAACGGTTAAGATGTAGTGTTATATATATATAAGTATAACGAGAAAAATGAGAGTGGAAATGGTAAGATTTCCTTTTTTTATTTTCCTACCTTTACCTGAGATACGGACCATATATATTTTTTTATAGTTAAGTCTTAGCGTTATGGCCATAATCTTACTGATCTTAAGTGACGGTACGGCTCAAGTTGGTAGACACGCAAAACCTGTGGAGGTATTGGTTCTCAAGCGCAACTGCCGGAACACACCTATTGATATTTGACCCTACCACCATGCTATGGTTTCCTCACGATGTTTTCCTTCACCGAAAACTCAAGCTCATTGTAGATGATTGGATTCGAACTCGCGTCCCTTGACGCAAAGTCGTACACACTGCCAATGAGCTATCATCGCTTTAAAGTTTAGTCCTATATAAGTATTTGAGAAGCGCTGTACTTATGAATACATAGGGGTTTAAAATGTTCTCATCCCTTACCCTACTTAGGTAAGGTCGGCATAACAAGTTTTCTTCTTTCACTCAACTCTATCTGTCTTCTCAGTGTTTAAGCCTTTTAATTCCTCACGCAGATCATCATCTTCTTCGATCTTTCTCTACCATCGTCCACCTTTGCATTTAAGATTCTTTTAGGTTTATTTTTATGGAGCAGAGGGTATACTAGCAAGCGTGCCACCTGATGGTGAGTGATCACCGCCGCCCCTGGACACACACAACACCAGAGGAATCGCTGCCAAACTGTCAAAGTGGAACACACCTATTGGTATTCGGCGGCAGATTTTCAACTTGAGCGTGGTAGCTAGCTAGGCGGGCAATAGAAAAACCCTCCCATGACACTGTGGTTTCCTCACGATGTTTTCCTTCAGCGAAAGCTCAAGCTCATTGTAGGTGTTTAGATTCGAACACACGTCCCATGACGCGGCGTTCCTACACGCTACCACTGAGCTACCATCGCTTCATATGCGCAGCTATATGGCTTTCATATTTCCTCGTCTTTTTTTTATAGATTTAATAAGTGTAGTAATTAATTATTAATTTTGCCAACCTCATGGTCATGGGTTCTGGTACATTGCATTACAGATCGACTTATGTTTATTTTGTTTCTGCTATGACTTTTTGTGGTAGTTGTAATTTCTCTTATATCTAATTAGCCATTACATGGGAAACTTTAGAACGGTATCTCCGATTAAACCGGTGCTAGATAGCCCATAAAACTTACATTTCGAAAATCACACCTGGATTCATTGGATTTCGAAATTATAGATAACTTGATTTTCAACTTGAGGGTGGCAGCTAGACAGGCGGGCATCAGAAAAAGCCCTACCACCACGCAAAGCCACATACAATACGAGTCTTTTGGTATACAGCTGCATAAATGTCGGCTGATCTTGACAAATGAGAAACATGAGGTCACTGTAAATGGGTAATCAAGTGATCGTACTCCAGTGGAATGAAATGGTCGTGTCTTATTACCTCGTTAAAACGAATTATGTAATGAACATTACAATTCAGTTTTAGTATTTATATGTGGCATGTTGGCAACATTTTCTATCAACGTGCCCATTAGTCTAGGGCTTCGAGCGGATCCAGACCTTCAATCTACTTTTGTCTTGATTCCTTTAAATTTCAATGTTTTAATGAAAATTGTTTTATCAGCGCTTTTACAAAATAGGTTTTAAATGGTTAAAATATACACATAGGTAGATCCTTCTGTGTATAACGGGCGCGCATTGTTTGGAACTCAGTAATAGTAAATAGCCGAGATTCCAGAAGTTATCTTGCCGTATATTCGTTTCTATTGTTCAATGCATACTTTGTAATACACTTCGAAAACGCAGACCAAGTCACGGAGTTCAGCTAGTTAATAAGAAAAGGGCTGAAAATGTTCCCGTACGTTTTCATTAGTCAACAAACTGATCACAGTGCCACCTGTTTAGGAATATCTATGAAAAAGTACATGTTTGTGAAAATTTTTGGCATTATGACTTCAATCTCATCTGATGTTAAGCGACGATGTGGGACAAGATGGAGTCATATATGTGGTGTAAGATAGTGTAGAGATTGGTTTCCAATTACAACTGCCGGAAAATACCTATAGGCATTTGGAGGCAGATTTTCAGCTTGCGGGTGGTAGCTAGCTTGCTAGGTGGTATTAGAAAATGTCCTACCATCATGCCATTCATGATCCTGAGTCGGTGGTGGGAACCTAGACTTTATCCGCCTATCCCGGAGGAACCTTATCGATTTATAGGACAAAAAGTATCATATACGTTGATTGATAAGTTATCACGGCTTCATCGAAATCTGTCTAAGTACTTACAGAGTGTAGAATGTATAGGGAAGAGACAGACGAAATTTAAGAAAACTTTTTTACCTAACATATCGATAACAAAATATACGTGTTTATTTTTTTCATAATTGTACAAATTTCAGAATACTTATATACGTACATACAGAAGCGATGATAGCCGAGTTGTGTACGGCCGCCAATGGAGCTAGAGATTTTGACACGGAAAACTTTGTGATGAACCCATAACATGATAAGAGAGTGCTTTTTATAATGGCCACTTGGATATCTTCCACCCTTTTATTATTAAAGTGCTGTTTAAAATCCTATTCTTTACGGGCTTGTACATTGAAAAGTGCAAACACATTGCCTGGGCTCAGGTTAAATGCTAGAGGGAAATGTAGTGGTTCATCGTGTGCTATTCACCCAACTCTTTTCCACTAATACACACTATGACGACAATACAAACTCCTGTGTTACCAGGGGGGACCAGAGACAACTTTAGCACTTCTAGAGGTAGCTATCAACTAACCTTAAGTTGAAGATCTCCCGCCAAATTCCTATAGATGTATTCCGGCAGTTGTATTTGAGAACCAATGGCAGTAGCCATTATGCTAAACGTATAAAATAGTTTTGAAGCGATGATAGGTCAGTGGTAGTGTGTCCGCGCAAGGGACGCGAGTTCAAATCCAACCATCTACAATGAGCGTGAGCTTTTGGTGATGGGAAACGTCGTGAGGAATCCATAGCATGGTGGTAGAGCTTTTTCTAATACCCAACTGGTTAGCTACCACCCTCAAGTTGAAAATCTGTTGCCAAATACCAATAGATGTGTTCCGGCAGTTACACTTGAAAGCTAGTCCCTCCAATAAAAGCCGGCAAAGCACCTGCGATTTCTCTAGTATTGTGGGTGGCACTAGGCGGCGATGATCGCTTACCATCAGGTAACACGCTTGCACTTTTGCCAGCTAAAACAAAAAAGAAAAATGTTGATAGCTGATGAATAGATTCATAGCATCAACACTGAATGATTAAGTATCGTACTTCGACGTCAATCTAAATTTTCTTTGTTATAACCGTCTATTTAATTGAAGGATAATGTGTGCGCCGTTCACTATCGAAATAAAACACATTCTAAAGAACGGGAACAAATATAATTAAGTATTTCTGTTACACACATTCACTTATTCGCTTAATTAATAAAACGGCGGACGCGAGATGGTACAGATATTAAAACCAGAATAGTTATATATAATAAACATTTCGTGTAGGTTAATTAATTAGTAAATTTATTACAGCCTGTTATTTGGTCCCAAAACATTTACTTGGTGGTATGTTAAATTTGTGTGATTGGGCCAAAGGAGTAAATAATAGGATGGCATCTTAAAAAAGGTATCTATTAAAGTGTACATTTATTGAATTTCATAATTACTTAATCTCGCAAGTAGGCACGTCCGTTTTTTCTCGATTGCCCACGAAAATGCTGTACATTTGCCTTTATATAAAATATAGCGTTTAGTACAAGATACTTATCAGAAGTGGGATTTAAAAAATACACTGGGACAATATTCGTACCATCTCGAACGTTCCACCGACATTTTAGTTAAGTAATAACAGTTAACAATAATAAACTGTTAGAGGTATAATGAGATAAATATATTTTTACAATTATGTAATCCAAAACACACGTCCATTGTAAAGATTCTGAAAAGTAGTTCTGAAAACTTTAATCATTTTTTTTTTATCACAATTATTCATTTCAAATAATATAATAAGATATTTTTTACTTTGATATAATATTAATATAGAGTATATATAGCCTTCTATTTATTATTTAAATAACTATTTACTAAAACCATTAGAACTGTGTATTTGTAATATATAACAGCATTGGCTCTAAATAATGTTTGCATGTTGGAAAATTCTTCTAGATATGCTTTAGAATATATTTTTTAATTAATAAACATTGATCAGGTTTGATATAATGTAAGTTTTTGAAGTTATGTTACTTTGGCGCTTCAGGGAAAAATAATGCAGAGTGAATTTGGTAATGGCATCTAAATCGACACCATAAAGTTTGGAATTACATATTCGTATGATCCTATAACTGTATTTAAGGTAACAATTAAAATACTTCTGAATCTACAATACGTGTTTCGTATCAGTCCGAACAAAAGTATATTTATATATATATAAACATATTATGTGTCTGTATGTTTTTAAATTATATGTAGGAGCGATTGATATTTACGTATTTTTTTTTTCTATTTCTTTGAATCTGCGATACAAATGTATGTAAAAAGTTCTAACGGAATATCATTGCATTAACAATAGCTGTAGAACGTTAAGTTATATTGAGTGTTGTGCCAATGCTGTATGTACGTAGTGACGGACGAAGTCTGTGCTCGTTAAATCGAATTGTTTCGCTATAAACGTGCTAGAAAATCTCGCATTGCTTAAGGATATATGCATTCACAAAAATTGTAGACGCCGAGTGAATGTTTATCCTAGGCTGAGATTCGGTGCCTTCTGCGTTCACCTAATGAAGTTCAAACGGTAGTATTTTTATACACAGAAGTTATACTATTGCAACAAAATTTCATTTTAACATATCTATATATATATATATATATATATATATATATATATATATATATATATGTGTATATCTGGAAACGAATTTATTTAATGAACTTAGATTCTTCGCAATTCGCACATATTGAGGAATGAAGTTAAATTTGTTTACGCTATGAACTCATGGTGAATATATAGGAAAAATATACACTATTTTTTTTTTATTTTTTTTTGTTCGTATCTGCTAAATGGTAGGTTGGCGTTGTCGTTAGGACAACCAGGTAGCAGTAACGGGAGGTAGCAGGTAGCAGGACGCGTTAGCAGTAGTTACCCAGCAGCATTGGATGGAAGTTGAAAACCTGCCGCCAAACACCAATAGGTGTGTTCCGGCAGTTGCGCTTGAGAACCAGTTCCTCCACAGGTTTAACGCTTCTACCAACTTGGGCCGTCTCGTCACTTAAGATCAGGTGAGATTATGGCCATAACGGTAAACCTTAAGTATATTAAAGAAAAATGTAGATTCACTGTTCGCGTTTACTGGTTCGAGCCAGTCGAGTCTGTTCACGAAACTGGGCAAAAATGCATTTTTAGACGATATAAAAGTGGGATAGTGAATCTTTGCAATGGAATAATAAATTGCAGAATTTTTTTTATTGCATAATTTAAAATAAAAGCCTTGGACATTGATTATACGTATTTTTTTCTACGAAAAAGGTATTTCCAAACGTTGACGACATATAGTAACTTACTTCGTGCATTATAATTAATTTATATTGTATATTGGTATACTTAATCTTTTCCGACATGTCTTACCGATAGAAAATCGATTTGACGTTCTTATAAAGAAAATGGAACAATGAAAAATTGACAAAATTATATTTATATATATTCGAATTGATTTATCAAAATCACGTGATTTATAAACAAGTTTCAGTTTAAAAAAAAGTAATAACAAAATTAACAACATTAAAAATAATAAGGAATCTTGCCGTATATTTATAATAATGATTTGGTGTTTCATTTCTATTAATATAGATATACCTACGTTACGACAAACATGAAATAATAAAAATGTCCCTTAGTTCTTGCGTCTACTTATAAATAATAATAAAAAAATAAATAAAAACAACATTTAAAATACTCACATGATTACTTACATTTAAATAAAATTGTTTATCAAATTGATTAACAATTCGATTCATAATAAATGTCACTGAGAAGTGAGATCATATTAACAACGTGTCAAAAATAACAAAAGCGGGGGGAAAAAAAACCGATACATTCCCTGTGACCGAATATACACAGTTAATATACAACATCGAAGAGACACTTTAATACCTAATAAATATAAATGTATATAATATTATAGTAAAATTATTTATATATGATGTTATCGATTTAATATTTATCATAACAACGATAAACGATTTTAAAAACAATGAATGAATATATCTTTAAAAAATTAATAATGGAAAGTGACATTTGTACGAGTGAATACTAAAGTGTGTTCTACTTTCGTCCGCATTGATTCGTTCCGCCGCGAACGGCGAACGAACGCGAACTTGTACGCGGACTGTCAGCTCAGGAGAGCGCCGGTCTCGGTTGGCTTGTATCGTACGCGCGGATGACGTCCGCCTGGGACACACTTCCGCCTTCCTCTTGTGAAAACGCGAAACCATCTGCATAACACGCCATTTTTATATACACACAACATCGACTTAATAAAATAATATTATAAATAACGAATGTGATGTTGAATGTCTTAAGTCGTTTTAACGTAATCTTAAAAATGTGTGCTGAAAATCGTGAAAACACAAATCGTGTTGATTTATACAATTAATATAAAATAATATCAATAAATATATACCTCTTTTGTTTCCAATGTATGCTCAAATAGGGCTCGTCAGAAAAATGTTTGTGTGTGGCTGACTATTGTTTGCGTGAGTCTAAGACGCGTTTGCAGTGCGTTGTGATTATATAAAAATTACCAGGAATTTTTTGAAAACTTTTCTACATATGACCATAATATTTGTATATATATTTTTTGTGTACATTTTGTATAATTCCCGGGGATTTTCATAAATTTATTTGAATGTGTGTCGTATGGTACTTACGGGACAACTCGATGTCCATGGTGGCTCGAGTGGCGGATCGTCGAGTGAACACGCTGCGTACATTTTGTAGTAACCGCGCCGTCTCCGTGAGGCTGCCATACAGAGCTCGCACTGACAACGGGTACTTTGGAAGCCGCGTCGCAAACGCGGTAATTACGCACAAGGGACTATTCCGTTCGGACCAATATACGGGAGCATACCATTATTACATCTACACTATTGTGTCAACCATTAAACGGATAAGCTCCATTTACATTACTAAATTTTGAACAAAAAAATAAAAAAAATGTGAATAAATAACTAGTATTTAAGTAACAAAAAAAGGAAATCACTTACTACTTTATTCCCCTCAATTCAATAACCATAAACACATTTTATAAATGACAAAAATAAGTGAACAATTCGATGTGGTGATAAAGTGTAAAAATACTTGTAACTTTTCAAAGCGTACCTAAATAAACTTCGTGTAAGCTAATGCAAGAATCGAGAATAAAATCTCAATTAGACAACATTAGAAATTACCTAAAAAGAGTAAATTGACAATATAAAGTGCAGGTGAAAGTTTTGAAAAATGACACAACACGAGGTGAGCTTATTAGAAGCGTCGTGCAGAAGCCATGCAAGCGTCAGATAACATCGCATACTCACACTGGGCGAGCCTGACGAGGGCGTGCGCTGTCTCCGCGACACTGTGCCCGGGAAGAAACCACCGTTTGTTAGTTACCGAGAATTAATCTGTGCCTCTCTATATACCCGCTCAGATAAACTTATCTCACATATTTTATAATCATTCATAAATTCATGGTAAGAATCAACATTTATTCGGCACATGCAACAGCATTGAAATTTACTCATACTGATACATGGACAGAATAGATTTATTTGAAGCAAATAGGGTTTGTTCGCAAACTGGATACTATTTTTCTTTCTGAGTATACAATAAGTTTACATAAATTATATTAAGATCGGCCAAGATACATTTATTGGCCGCGTTGTACGCATCGTATCAAACGGACTAATTTAGCAGTAATAGTTTGCCTTCACATTCTTTGCGTATCCTTTGCGTACTATTGGGTCAGTTATTTTAATTTTATACCCAATCATGGAGGCGTTCGTTCGTTATTTAGATTAATTATTAAATAATGCCTAATATTATTGTCGTTTCAGATCTAATTAAAATGTATTAAATATTTCTGAGTAATGTGCGTTCAAGAAAACAGAGTGACAGAAATATGGTCAAAATTTAATAACTTTAGCCTCCTATCGAAAATAAAGTAAATCTCAATTTTAAATAATATTTTATACATTTATTTAGTTCAGTTAACAATTGTATTGATTCTATTACAGTATCATTTTTTTTATAACGACTAAAAACAAATCCTTGAATTCTATTGTATCGCAGAGGGAAAAATCGCAATTATAAAATGTGAGACAAGTATACATTTCGTAAAATTAAAATGTTATATCCACCATAGCAAGTATCTATAACACAACACCAGAAAACCTGTTTTAAAAATGTACAAATTTTAATTAAAGATATCATTAATTAATACAATTTAATTACAAAGTTCTTGTAATTTGAACTTAAAGAGCTGAATTATTGAGCTTCTGCATGAAAAATCATATAAAAATATTATGAAACAGTAGTTTTAATTAAATTTGTACACGACAAATAGAAATCTTTCACACCCGTAACATCGAAATGGAAAGATATTGCATATGTTATTTTAATTTATTCGTAATATAGATAATGTATGTAAATAATATACAATACTATTGGTTATTTACAAAATTATTTTTACAACATAAACAATTGTACTATTGAATAGTGTAACATAAAATATTCTGGTTTGTAGAGAGAACAGAGCACGTTCATGTTGTGTTTATTACCGTAGAACGATATTTTATTAATATTTTCAATATGTTGAAAAATGTCTTAATACTCGACTGCACTATACATCTAAAATAGATAAACTTTTAGCAACTTTTTAAAGCTCCTTAATATACGTGTTATACATGTTTATCAATAGCAATGCGATCGCAAACATCGCTAAATATTTGCTCACAAATATCAGGTATTACGTATCAGCTTGAGGTATTATGATAGCTCAGTGGTAGTATGTACGACTTCATGTCAAGGGACGTGAGTTCGAATCCAAGCATCTACAATGAGCTTGAGCTTTCGGTGAAGGAAAACATCGTGAGGAAACCATACCATGATGGTAGGGCTTTTTCTAACGCCCGACTGGGTAGCTACCACCCTCAAGTTGTAAACCTGCTGCCAAATACCAATAGGTGAGTTCCGACATCTGCACTTGAGAGCCAGTTTCTCCACAGGTTTAGAGTGTCTGTCAACTTAGGTCGTATCGTCACTTAAGATCAGGTGAGAATATGGTAATAACGCTAAACCTTAATTTAAAAAAAAAACTGATAATTTATTGACGATTATTTGCTAGTGTGGGTACAATTTGATCCAATTTAAAAAAATAGGTAGGTTTTATCTCGATAAGTGACTTTAATCTGATCAGTGGCGATGTGGTCTAGTTATCGTTATTGGAAAGGGCTAAAAAAGGTCTGTCAAACTAGCTAGTATATATTATAAATTTTGACGCTAATTCTATACGAGAACGATCACAGTCACTGTCTAAAAAACAAAACAAAAATACCTCAAATTTGCCGCCCTAGGCTCCAACCTACTCAGCCTGCTGGTAAATCACATTTCAGACTCCAAGAGTGAAATCTATAAAGCGTGCTTAATCTTATCACAACCTTAACTATACGTTGACGACTTGGACTTTGCTTAGATTAAAGAGAAACAAAAGCATGTTACGATAGTAAAAAAACTCTGGATTTAAGAGACAGAAAGTCTCGAGTACGCTCTTTACATTTCGCCCTAAGCATAAACGTACTTTGTTCTCCACTTCAAAATTATATTTCCACAAAAAGTGCACTAGAAAATAGACATATAAATCATAGTTTTTAGTTATAAATATATATTTTTACTATACGTATAATAAACACGAATGGAATGGTGTGTACAAAAAAAAACATAAATTCATTTATACAGCATGAAAACGCATACATTATAAAAGGAACAAAGTGAAACAAAGTTATTCATTTTCGTTTAGTAAGTAACATATTAAAAAATTAATTTTTACGAGTTACAATAAATACAAATATAGTTACAATAGTTTTATTACGTCAGAATAATAATGAAGAATAAAGAACAATAAAACTATAACATGACAGACTTCGTTCCAGCCAAAAACTTTATAGCAAAGTTACGACTTTTTCATTTGCGCCTTTTGATAATGAATATTACTGAATATATATGTATATGAATTCCCATGCTCTATATAATGCAAAATAAAGCCAAGGGTATGTATGTATATATACAAAATATGCAATAAACTAGACTTTTGTACAACATGAAGTTTATTTCACACATATTATTTACACATATATCTGGAAGATAAGTTCATTTTAACTGACAGTTACAATACGTCGCCTACAAGTCATTGTTCATTAAAAATGATAAATTTTCTTATAAAATCTAGCAATTCAATGTACAATTAAGAGCTAATTATGTCAAATAATTACCACTGAGTATACAATTATTTTTTAGCAACAAGATCATTTAATATTCAACCATTTATGTATTTAAAATCATAAAAAATTGTAACTAAATGTATATCAATTTGAAATTTATTATGGAACACTATTATAGATTTTATTATAGATTTGGTCATGACATTCATAGCTCTTAATGTAGATAAGTTTAATAAATCCAGATAGGAAGCATAACATTAACAGGAAAAATGTTAATAAATAACATATAATAATTTTTGTATAACATTTATTAGCTAGAAACAGAATACTGTGGTTTTATATGAGTATAACTTTCCACCGAGCAAAATAGACGAAGCGAACTTTCCTCTCGCACACTGTCTGGGGTACCGTTTGCAGCAAAAATAAGTTTGGTACAGTTTAAAAGAACAACTTGAAACTGTGCCTGTTTCCATATTTAAAGCTAACTGTGAGTTTATAAATAATTTTACAACTGCCATATTATTTGAGTATTTTAATAGTTTTGTAAAAGTTTACAAAACATTTTAATAAGACCGTGGCAGCATATTAGAACTGGTCAAGAAAATTTTCGCTCAAAATGCGTGTTCCCAATTCTATTCTACTTCCAATATTATTTTTATTTCACCTGTTATAAGTAATCTGTTAATACGTTGTTGTTAAACATGTCTATAGACTTTTGTTGTCATTTCGATTTCATAGTTATTTGATCAATTTAGTTATGTATAGTGTGTTGTGTTCTAGCTACAGTATTCTAATTAATAGCAGCAGACTATTAATATTTCAAAGGAATTTTACATTAACTGTTTCATGTTTATAATTCTTGTATATATAGGTACATGAAAATATTTTTCTTTTGCAATCAGTACTCGACAGAGGAAACGTCACATATGACAATCGTCTACTTCACTCGGCCGGTTAGTAAAGACAGTTCAGTCAATTTGTATTTATATATTTTAAACTATATATTTTTTTTAAATTAACTAAAGCATATAAACTAATTGCCTCTGATTCGATACCTATTCAAATCAAAACGCTGTCGTAGTTTCGATCTGGCGTGCAATTGTGGCTCATATGTGATATACAGTTTACATTCCATTTAACGACACTCGGTTTAACGACACGCTCCCTAAAACGTTTATTACCTCTTTCGAGCTACTTCGTTGCCCAATTTAGAACAAGTCTCAATGACGTCATAAATTGCGTAGCCCTTTAACGCTATATAGAATTTACACTGTATGGGTATGTACTGTTTACCGTTCACAGGGCTTACGCTCACGATCGCGGTACTTTCCGTTCCACTTGCATGCAAGCATTAACATCATTAACTCAATCGGAATGGACTATGGTTCGATCGACCGTTGTAAATGGGTCGTTGTGAGCTTGGCGTGCTTGAAAATAATATTATCATTAGTGACGTTTCCGTCGCGACCGCAACGACCGTGCTCGTCATGTGTTACGGTCCAAGGAGTGTTTAGTTCGTTGTGAGCGCTAAGTGGAACGTAGCCTATATGCTATATATTTCGAGCTCGACACACCGCTGTAACTTCATTTGCATTCGACGAAATATGAAAATAACTTCGTGATACTTAACGCCTTGACACTCCAACTTAGCAATATAATAATGACGTCACACAGACATCCCCACGCTTAGCAGCGGAAGGGATTTTCTGTATCAACTAAATTAAGGTAACAAATGCGAAATAATAAATAAAAAACATTTTTTTTAAGTATCTTATGGTAACCAGTACTTAAAAAAATATATATTATGTTAACAGACTTTGTAAATTTGCCATGATATTTGTTTCATAGTTAAATATCAGTAGTAAAACTATGGTAACGTGTCCGGAATTTTATTATTGACTATACAATTCTTACGTTATTTCATATTCAATTTCCAAACTTAAAAGAAAAGTCTTACATATATTCAGTAATTTAATTTCATAATAATTAAAAAATTTAATTAAAATATCTTTATCATTATAACTAATATTATAAATGCAGAGTTTGTTTATTTCTTGGTTAATCATTTTTACAATTTAACTATTCGAGCAATCATTATGAAGTTTCACGAACTGTCCCTAAATAATAATATGTTTACCCCAAAGAGATGTCATTTCACAAGCGCTTACAGAACTGATTATATACAACTTTAGATTTAACAATGAAAATTTAACTGTAGAAAAGTACACAATAAGTTTTTTTTTTGTTTGTAAATATATTATGCATATTTCTATACTATAATAACGATGTGTCGAACTTGAATATACATACAATAATCCCTGGAATAGTATTTAATTTATTATTTAAACCTATTTATATTCTGTTTAGTAGAATTTTTTATTTAATTATCTATAGACAAGAGATTCTATAGAATGTTTAATTATTATCTATTTTATAAATTACAATAAATATTACGATATCTCTGACATTTATTTATAGACTTAACAAAGAGACGGAACATTGGTTAGTTCTTAACTTGTTAACTTTTATGTAATGTCGTGTTTACAATGTACGAGGTGCCTCGATAGCCTGATATGAAATTTGCCATATAAATTAAGTTTAAATATTCCAAATATACATCTATGTGAATAGTTGATGAGCTTTTGTAAACTTATCTTTATATATTTTATATAAATATATGCTATTATTCTTTGTATCATAAAGTAAGCCATAAGCAATAAATATAACATCAGAAAGACCTGGCTATGTATCATGTCCTGAAGCGATGTGTATACAGACTCCGCGTCAAGGGACGTGAGTTCGAATCCACCCACAACGAGCTTGAGCTTTCGGTGAAGGAAAACATCGTGAGGAAACCATAGCATGGTGGTAGGGGTTTTTCTAGTTGAAAATCTGCCGCTAAATACCAATACGTGTGTTCCGGCAGTTGGACTTGTGAGCCAGCCCGTCCACAGGTTTAGCGTGTCTACCAACTTGAGCTGTATCGTCACTTAAGGTCAGGTGAGATTATGGCCGTAACTCCAAACATTAACTATAAAAAAAGGGTACGGTAATAGAGACCCAGTCATGTACGGATCCATACAACTACGCTCGATTGCTACATACACCTCGCCTTCTTATTACGTACACCGCTATATCGAAGCGATAGCAAAAATCCGGTAAATATTTGCTTCGAAATTACAAATTCCAAAATGTATTACATATCAGCTGCAATGTGCGTAATTTGTCAATTTATCGCCGATTATTTTCGACTTTTGCTATCCCTCTGCTTTTGCAATATACGTATTATAAGAGCGGCTTTGCAGACACAGTTTTTTTTTTTGTATAGTTAAGGTTAAGCGTTATGGCCATAATCTCACGTGATCTTAAGTGACGATACGACCCAAGTTGGTAGACATGCTAAACCTGTGGAAGAACTGGCTCTTAAGTGCAGCTGCCGGAACACATCTGTTTGGTATTTGGCGGCAGTTTTTCAACTTGAGGGTGGTAGCTACCCAGACGGGCATTATAATAAGCCCTACCACCATGCTATGGTTTCCTCACGATGTTTTCCTTCACCGAAAGCTCAAGTTCATTGTAGGTGGTTGGATTCGAACTTACGTCCCTTGACGCGAAGTCGTACACACAACCACTGAGCTATCATCGCTTCAAAAGTGCTTAGTGCTTTATATCGAATCGAACATCAAGGGAGACGCCGAAAAATTCGAGTTATAGAGTTTTCGACTAATAGAGAAAGGAGGTTTGGAGTTTTTCAACTTATCGAGAAACGACTTAACGAGGTTCTACTGTACCATGTCAGGGGGTGCAAACAATCAAAAATTTCTTGCAAAAAATATGTACCCTTCTCGAAGAAAAGAAAAAAAAAACTTTAACGCGAGTGAAGCCGCGGTTTAAAATTAGTTTAATATAATATAAACTATCATATTTAATCTGAAACAAAGACAAACTGACATAGTGTCTGAGGTGATCGAGGCATCTCGTTACGTGAATTACTTATCTAAAAATACATTGGAACGTATAGTGGCACACTGATTCATCTACAATTTACATCTACGAAATTTGGTTATATTACATTATCAATATAACCAGTCATAACACATTAACATAGATCATCAACATAGGAATTATTGAGGCATTACGCTGAATCCATCGGAAGAGACTACGAAGTCCTATTTCTGATAACACGATAAAACCAGCTTCAAAAAGCCCAGCTTTCTTCTACCCCAGAATTAAAAAAAAAAGAGACGTCATACTGACATCCGGTTGGAACGGAGTTCGTTTCGATATATCTATTCTGTGTTTGTATTATTAATGTTTACATAATTACATATTCTCAAAATTGACGGTAAGCTGAATCCATTCCAAAAGGTTACCTAGTTACCTAGATCACGGGTTCCCAAAGTGTGCGACGTAGAGTGTAGAAGGGCGCCGTTAAGCGATTGTCTTTACTATTCTCGTATCATTGTACCTATATATTACGATTAGCTAGATAGTTTAGTGCGCCGCGAACTGAAAAAGATTGGGAACCCTTGTCCTAGACGATCGGGAAGTGCTTTAAAAATCACCGGAAAAAAATATGTCGGTTTTTGAGGTCGTTTGTCATTGCTACCCATTTTGTTTGATCGAGTCCATCAGCCCTCAAACTATTTAACAATAACGTACTTAATAGGTTCAATGTTCGAACCGTTTGCAATCATATTTTTTAACATTGTGACATTTTTTTAAAGAATTATGTTTATTTTTCTACAATAAATAAATCAATATTAACCCGTTTTCATAAAAAACTACACAGATAAATAAATCAAAAATACCAAATTATCAACTGGCACTCTATACATATAGCTTCCACTTTTAGCTTAAAAACCAAGATCTACAGTACAAAACGAGTGTAATTCGTTCACTCTCTATATAGAAAAAACACAAAACAGGAAGATTTTGTGTACATACTTAGTGTCGAAAACTTGCGGAAATCCGGTAAATACAACACACCGGTGCTATCTAATCAACGTAGTCTCGAAAAAAGAATACATTTATCGATAATTACCGTCCAATAGCGGCCTTCCCTCTCGACACATAACCCGCGCAAGTCCATCTCGGAATCACAAATAAATAAATACCTTAATAATATATATGTATATTAACTATTATCACACCAACGCCCTCACGGCATATGGACATATAGACACCGAGATTTATTTAAAAAATAGATTTTCTCCCTGCATTATAATTAGGGATGCGATCGATATCGAGAAGAAATCTATCGATGTTAAATCGATTTATGGGAATGTGAATTCAACATCGATAGAATACGTATTTCCTATTTTCATTTATCGATATAACAGATTTGAATTTAAGATCTATCAATACTTCAATGTATGTGTTTTAAGATAATTCATTATTCTGTTATAGTTTCGACGTTATACATGATGATTGACCCGAAGTCAATGGACGTGAGCTCGAACTGTAATGAGCCTAAGCTTTAGGTGAAGGAAAACATGATGATGAAACCACAGCATGGTGTAGGGCGATTATACCCCGAGTGTTCTAGTCCCAATTAAGTCCAACAGAATATTTTTTAAATACTAAAATAAATCTATTCCAGCAACATTTTAAATGTATGAACACACCACATCCTAACGTTTTAACCAGTATCGATATATCGAGCAACGTTATCGATGCATCCCTAATTCCAATTAAATCTAAGTTTGATATCAATAATAAACACACCAGTGACTACAGTTTATTATATAGGACTTATTATCTATGTATATATAATAAATACATAAACGTTAAATATGTATAAAAATAGAGATGAGAAGACATCTTATTTAACAAGGATAATAGTAATCTGCAGGCGTTATATTAAATATAGAAAATTTTGGTAATGAAAGTTTTTGTTACGTGATTTTGTAATATCAGGCTTGTATAAAAAAAGAGTTAATTAGAGATAAATACAGAGTTGTAACTAGAGAGGTCATGGGTAGGACCTTCTATCCCCATATAAAACTAGTTACAACGTAAATTATCTTTATATCATGAGGATTATTAAACACGAAGCTTCATAGTGGCTAATGACTTAGTTCATTGCCTATATTTTCCCCCTTGAAGGAAAAAAAACCTAGTTAAATCAGTTTTGTTAGTCGTGCCCCCTGTTGTTTAATGAAACCAGTATTTTTGAAGTGAACTTATAGATTACATGTATTTCCGCATAAATAATAATGTAATACACTCTCAATTTGTGACAGACTTATTTTAGAGGGACTTCTATGATGTGAGTTTGTGTAAATCGATTACATTAACTTTTATTGTTACTGTTTTTTTCATTATAATATTTAATTAGTAACAAGAACTCTCATTACCCGCCGTGCGTTTCAAACTCTTAATTATAATGTAACAGGAACGTAAGCTTAGGAAGTGTTTTGGGTCTAGCGATCTCTATAGAGCCCGTATACATATAATCATGAATCTTGCTTAGCCGTAATATATTTGAAGTTGCAATAGCAACTGTTGATATAAAATAATATCATCGCGATATTAACAAGAGTGGAAAATGTCAAATTGGAGTCGAAAATTAAGGGGTCATTAGTTGTGTGTGTGTGGTCGGTATTAGCCGTCAAACGTAGGGTAGCTGTCAGACGACGTGCGAGTTCCGCGGACGCGGAGCCCGAGCGGGCCGCGAGGCGGACAGGTCTACCACGGCGACCGCCGGCTCCGTGGGTTCCGGCGCGACCGCTCGCCGCCGCCACCGCAGCCCGACTGGCGACCCGCGCCTCTTGCTGTCGCGCACAACGAAACACGTCACCACCGGCACGACACCCCCCCCCCGCCCTTATCCCGCCCTGCCACCCCCGCCTCAGCACCCGCCGTATGTCAGCGGGGACACGATACCAGAAGCAATACTTTTCATTTCGATATTGAAATTATATCGATATTTAAATCGATTATTTTAAGTAAGGTCAATGATATCGATGTTTTATTCTAATTAGCAAGTGACCTGATTATCATTCGTTTTTAATAGTTAAAATTTATATTTCCTTTTAATTTAAGTAGATGATTTATGTCGATATGTTTGTCAGATGTTCGATATCGATGTGTTAAATAATTCCGTTGAAATGTATATTTAGAATAAAGCTAGTGTTTTGATAGAAGCAAATAACAAAGTCTTATTATATCATGATATTGAATTACTTATTTTAAGTATACACAAACGAGTTATAAAATGTTTAAATACAATAATGTTTTTAATAATAAACAATTAATGATTTAATAAATAAAATAAAACATAACAACTCGTGATGAAGAGTAAATAACATGGCAATTTAATTTTATCATACATATCGATATATAAGATCGAATTTAATCGATATCGTGCCCCCAACCTATTGACGCCCACGCCGAGGCAACACTCGCGGTCTGCGAAGGCGAGATTCGCGGCATTTTCAGTCTATTCTTTACTGAGCGTGCTCCCTCCACTTATACGTACTCTAAATCAACCAACACTTGTGCCTAACGTGCCAAAATAAATCTTAACGAATTCGTCTATTTACATCCGATCGGTGCTCATGCTGCCGGCGACGTGATCCCCGACCCGACCTTACCTTCGACAGGCCACTACTCGATTCGGTAAAATATTATCGATATAAAGGAACATCAAAAAGTGACAAGACTCAGCACTAGTACGGGGGATAGCGGGGGGTACGGGGGAGGTGTGGGGATGTACGGGCGGGATTAATGCAAAGCTAACTAAAAAGTACGGTACTAAATAAAATGCGTGCGCGCGTCTCAAACTGACAATAACATAAACTCACACTGTATATGATATATCGACATATCTTTTACATCCACATATATTTGGTCAATAAATAGTGTAAAAAGCATTTAACATTATCTAAACCCTATAACACTAAAAAAGAAATCAGAAGCCACAAGTATCTAATTTAATGGGTGTAAAAGATATGTCGATAATTAAAATAAAAACAAACTCATTCAAATCACATAAACATACTATTCACATAAATGCAATGTATATATAATAGTATGTATGCACATAATTATTATATTCGACAAGTGAGATATTTGTATGAAAGTGTATATATTCACAATATCGATAAATAGAGGTGTATATCGATATGTACATAGATTGTCGACAACAATTGTGGAAAGAATGTTGCTTACAAAGTATTTTTTGGGGTTCGTACATTGAAAGGAACCTGATTACAGCATCAATTACTTTGCCCATGGAAAATGTGTTCTCTACAGTATATTTTATATAAAATAAAATCGAGAATCTGTTTCTACGAAGAAATTATGTTTTTTTTTTAAGAATAGAGCATTATTCTAGTGCATGATGTAAAATTGCATGTAAATGGATATTGTAACGTTGCATAATTATTTATATGTGCTTTTAAAATATATATGGGATATACATAAAATATACACATCATTACAAGTATATATAATATCTGTTATTCCACTACTTTCAAACAAATCAAAATTTAATATTTTATTACACAAAATTAAAAAACTTGTCCAGCTTTTAACTATTTAATATATAATCTTTATTTTTTATTATTCAATAATATAAGATAAATTTGGGGATTTTTTTTTGTTTAAAGCATGTATATATCCACATTATGCACATTAATCGAAAACGATGCAACACGAATCAGATAACACACGCATTCATTACACACATAAAACAACGTATCTCAATATACAAAACGGATTCCGAATTTTTAAAATCGATTAAAAAAATATATAATCATTCTCGATAAAATAACATTAATCGAGTTTAATACCGAGTGCGAGGGTAAAAAAAATTATAATTATAAAACCACTTTTTATAATCGATTTTAAAAGTTATATCGAGAAAACATTATTCAATTATTTTTTTATATTCAACTTACTATGTCACGTTAAACATATCCTGTTTAAGAATTAACTGAACGAAAATTTAATAGAGATCAAAATAAATTTATTAATAGTTAATTGTTATGTTCAATTAAATATTTTTTTTCTTTTCAGTTACTACATAAGAAAAAGTAATGAAAGCGAGTAATATTAATAGAATGTAGTAAAAATAATATATTACTAGCGATAGTATAAAGATGTAGGGTTTATACTGTTTTTAAAATCTCTGAAGGGTGTATGTATATGAATTGTCAAGTACTCACGAGTGTCTCGGTTGCTCGAGCAAAGCCGCGGGATCTCGTTGTTTTATTTCGCTCTCGCGCACCGCCTCCGTCATCGATTTGTACGCAGAATTGATTATACTGAATCAAAAAAATCATTTACATAAGTGACTATTATTTTTGATCACATTTTATTATAGTGCGCAAATTCGTTTGCTTCAGACAAAAACTGTTAATTTTTTTACTTTTTTCAGTACAGCTTTGCTCCTATGGGTAGTAGCCGTCCAAACAGTCTTCTTTATAGTTAAGGTTTAGCGTTATTGCTATAATCTCACCTGATCTTAAGTGACGATACGGCCCAAGTTGGTAGACACGCTAAACCTGTGGAGGAACTGGCTCTCAATTGCCACTGCCGGAACACACCTATCGGTATTTGGCGGCAGATTTTCAACTAGAGGGTGGTAGCTACCCAGGCGGGCATCAGAAAAAGCCCTACCACCATGCTATGGTTTCCTCACGATGTTTTCCTTCACCGAAAGCTCAAGCTCATTGTAGGCGATTCGATTTGAACTTACGTCCCTTGACGCAAAGACGTACACACTACCACTGAGCTATCATCGCTTCAAACCCTTACTCGATGTTGCTCTATCAAATACAACAAGAATTCCTGTAATCCGACTGGTAGTTCTTTAGAAAACAAACTTTTTCACCATATAATCACTTTAGCTTTAGCGTGTCTACCAACTTGGCCATATCGTCACTTAAGACCACGTGAGATAATGGCCATAACGCTAAACCTTAACTATAAAAGAAATAATAATATTTATATTATTAAATCCTATTTAATAAAAAAAAAAACAAAATTATCTAAAATAGTGTATTTGTATATCATTCTGTACTTACATTTAAGTAACTATATTAGTTTCAAATAAATATATACATATAAATCTACACACAATTTAAAGAGATAATCTATATTAATGTAATAAAGACGAGGTTTTATGTTTAAACACGTTAATTTTTGGAACTACCAGTCGAATTTACTATTTATTTTTCGTATAATAAGCCACATTTGCGAGGTAAGTTACTTTTTATCCATTAAAAAATATATTTCCCATAGAATAGCATAGCAAACTCCGGTTCCATGTAAACAAACACGCGGGCAAAGCTATTTACACATAAACACAAATACTTAGATTTTAATTTCACTAAACTACCCACTTATAATATACACACTACAACGTTATAAAACTAAACGATTATCTCAAATTAACAACTCGATAACTACGTTTTTTAGTCTATCACTTAGTTAATTAAATTCGGCTCAATCCAACACTAGGGTAATCATCGATATCGATATAACCGTCACGGGTGCAGCTCCGCAGCACATCACTACCGCAGGTAGCTCTGGGACACCGCGTATAGTTCCATCCAAACGTACATCGAAACCTTCGAGAACATTCCACATACTCAAACTAAGGCGTCTATTATAAACTACGTGAGGTCATTTAGACTATTTTCGACCCCCTACTGACATTTAAAAAATACACCATGAGGTCTGTCTCGACCCTCCCACCCCAAGCTCGTTTCTTCCTAAATCCTAATTTAAACATATTATATAAAATAAATATATATTTTATTCGATTCTTACTATTTCAGATTCCCTCTTACTGAGGGAAAAATTAAACGGTGCGTATTAGCAACTCTCTTCTGTACTATGCGAGATACGTTAAGAGTCAATTCGAACCCCACCCCCCTAACTAATTAATATCAACCTGAGCGAAGCAGCACGTGACTTTTAAATCAAGTTTATTAATGCATATAAATAACAGATCGGTGAGTATGCTGTCGGTACTTACACGGTGACGAGGAGGTCGGGGATGAGGGTGGCGACGGGGATAAGTATTATCCCCAGCCAGAACAGCAGCGAGGAGTACAGCATACGGTCCATGCCAAGCATCACCGCGCCAATCAGCACCCACGGGTAAATGTTACTGTCATACATACATATCATCTATATATATATATATATATATATATATATATATATATATATATATATATATATATATATATATATATATATATACCTATATATATATATATATATACCTATATATATATATATATATATACCTATATATATATATACATATAGGTATAGGTATATATATATATATATATATATATATATATATATATATATATATATATATATATATATATATATATATATAGATGATATGTATGTATGACAGTAACATTTACCATATATATATACCTATATATATATATATATATACCTTGTTCTGCCTTATCGAGTCTGTCTGTCTGTCTGTCAATCACATCGACTACAGCGACATCTGTCACGTTATGATCACTTATCGAGATAAAAAGTATCCCATCTCTCAAGTTGGATCAAAGTGCACGCCGTGTGCAAAATTCGATTAAATTCGGTTCAGCAGTTCAGGAGTTCATCGCGGACAAACACAGTGACACGAATTTTTTATATATAAAGATATTATTACTGCATAACTAACTCGTGGTTTTTTACGTTTCCACTTTTAAACAGCTGATCTGCCTTTGTTAGAGTTACACGGGACTTTGGACAAGTTGGAGGTTACTTTTGACACGAAAATAAAACTTGATGGAAGTAATTCTCGGCATTTCTCATATTAAGGATATTAAAACATGTAATATATTTATGGCTTTGGTAAGAAATAAAAAGCTTTCATGTATAAAAAAATCATGTTCGAACGAGAGAAACTGATTGAACGTCTCATAAGCGAAGCGTTGAGGTGGGTACTACTGTCACATTACGCAAAACAATGATTTTCCGAACTTAAAATCTCTCTATTTTTTATTTTATTTTTTTATACATAAGGTTTAGCGTTATGGCCATAATCTCACCTGATCTTAAGTGACGATACGGCCCAAGTTGGTAGACACACTAAACCTGTGGAGGAACTGGCTCTCAAGTGCTGCTGCCGGAACACACCTATTGGTATTTGGCGGCAGGTTTACAACTTGAGGGTGGTAGCTACCCAGGCGGGCACTAGAAAAAGCCCTACCACCATGCTATGGTTTCCTCACGATGTTTTCCTTCACCGAAAGCTAAAACTCATTATAGGTGGTTGGATTCGAACTCACATCTCATGACGCGACATTCCTACACACTACCACTGAGCTATCACCGCTTCAAATCCTTAAAAGGCTAATCCTGTTATTCCAAAAGCATTGGTGTGTATTTGTGTATTATATGGTGTATTTTGTAGTGACAAAGCCGTGCATTGCACATCGAAATTGTATTCAATTTAAAATCATTATATCTGTAGCCTCAGTATTGTAAAGTCCGATGTTGAAGAAACTATTGGTTTCTAGCCATAACGCTAAATCTCTAAACTATTAAAAAAAAAAAAAAAAAAAATATATCTGAGCAGTGGAATGAGGAGAGGGGGGAGGGGGGGGGGCAGGGGGCAGGTGAACCGGACTGACCTGTAGAGGAGGATGAAGAGGAACCAGAGCGCGACGGAGCCCCAGATGGAGAGGTGCGTGACCCACGTCCAGGAGTGCGTGGCCAGCCCCGCCTTCAGGCACACCGTCACCACCACGTACTGCGACACCGTCACCGTCACCGTCACCGTCACCGTCACCGTCACCGTCACGCACCATGTAACCGACCGCACTCGCAATTTAAATTTTCACTTAAACGAATATTTTTTGTATGAAACAGGTTACAAAGTGCGCTTTAAAACTGAATGAATTGAAAAAAAAAATACACTTTGAATGTAAAGTACAGATGCCATTTTAGTAATACTTTGAATTAAATAATCAATATTATTCTAAGCATATTAGTTATATTCGTGTTTATTTTGTTAATCGAAGGAAAAACAAGTTTTTATCATTCATTTCAATTATTCAATATATTAGGCAGTAATGTACAAAAAATAATAATTAACGATTGCGGGTATTTAAAATATTATCGACTATAGATGAGAATGTGGAAATTTAAAAGGGGTAAAGGAGTTGAGAGAAGAACTAAATATTTTAGTAAACACTGATTATGTAAGCACTAGATATTATAATTATTGGACTTAACATGAAAACTATTACGTGAAAATTTGAGAGTTTAACAGGAATCGAAAAAAGAAGAGAAAAGAACAGTAGTTGTATTTAAACATATAAATTATAGGAAAAAATAACTCTGTCTAAACTGAGTAAGAGAGGAAGAGGAGAGCGGAGATAGTACAGCACACTTTGCCAAGTTTCGTGTCGCAATATTGATTGTAATGTGCCCGCCTCAAGTAATGGGAGAAGGAGAAAGAGAAATCGGGGAAAGAACAGAAGAGTGGGGCAGTAGAGTGTGGTATTGCCCCAATGTTGATTATAATGTACCTGTCTTTTTTATATATTGCACTTTCTAGTGTTTAGAGTAATTCATAGCTACTATTATACAGTAATTTTTGAACGCCAACAAAATCGCCTACCAAAAAAAAAAGTAGTCAAAAGTTATGGGAGTTTAATAGAAAGCGGGGGAAGAAGGAGAGAGTGGGGGGTAGTGGGGGAGGGGGTAGTGGGGAGTGTGGTGGGGTAGTGGGGGAGGGTAGTGGGAAGGGTAGTGGGGGGGGGGGGGTAGTGGGGGGTAGTCGCGAGGTACCGTGTAGACGAAGTTGCCCATGACGAGGTACCCGCCGTCCCTGCCGCCGGGCCACAGCACGTGGTGGCGCGCGAGCAGCACGGGCAGCCAGTACAGCAGCACGGAGTGCAGCAGCGCGTTCACCGCCCACACCCAGAACACGCGCACGTTGAACAGCAGCCCCTGCTGCGACGGCGCGTACAGCACCGGGTGCTGACACACATGCACATCACACACCACACGTCACACACCGCACACCACACATTTTTTTTTTTGTTTGTTTTTATACTTAAGGTTTTAGCGTTACGGCCATAATCTCACCTGATCTTAAGTGACGATACTACACGCTAAACCTGTGGAGGGACTGGCTCTCAAGTGCAGCTGCCGGAACACACCTGTTGGTATTTGGCGGCACGTTCACAACTAGAGGGTGGTAGCTACCCAGGCGGGTATTAGGAAAGCCCTACCACCATGCTATGGTTTCCTCACGGTGTTTTCCTTCACCGAAAGCTCTCAAGCTCATTGTAGGTGCTTTGGTTCGAACCCACGTCCCTTGACGCGATGTCGTGCACACTAAATTATCCTAACACCTTTATTTTGTTTACGATGATTTATAAAAATATATAATAATAACAGTTATCACGTAGACTATACATTAGACACTGTATAGCTTATAATAATAACAGTTATCACGTAGACTATACATTAGACACTGTATAGCTATTTTACATAGACTATACATACAAATCTTACGCTAACGTTACGAACGTTTATTACCGGCTACGGTACCCTTCCGCGACGCCCTATAAGGAACTTTGTTCCAAAAAAAATATTGTAGAGCTTTGTCTAATGATGTTTAGATTTAGGCCAGTTGTGGCTGTATCATATGAATAAAATTCGCAATTTTTTTAGTGTTTCAAATAGTTAAAAATAAAAAGATTCCATAGTTTTTCGGGTAGCAAAGTCTGGCTTTAAAAAACTGGCTCTATGAACTACCTATATAGCTTTTGGTGAAGGAAAACATTGTGAAGAAACCATAGCACGGTGGTAGGGCTTTTTCTGATGCCCGCCTGTGTAGCTACCACCCTCAAGTTGAAAATCTGCCGCCAAATACCGATAGGTGTGTTCCGGCTGTTGCACTTGGGAACTAGTTCCTCCAAAGGTTTTTAGCGTGTCTACCAACTTGAGCCGTATTGTCCCTTAAGATCAGGTGAAATTATGGCCATAATGCTAAGCCGTACCTATAAAAAAAAGGACTTTTTCTAATACCCGCCTGGCTACTACCCTCAAGTAGAAAATCTGCCGCCAAATACCGATAGGTCAGTTCCGACAGTTGCACTTAACAGCCAGTCCCCCCACTAGGGTTTGCGTGTCCAACATCTTGGGCCATATCGCCACTTAACATCAGATTAGATTTTCACCACAACGGTCATAAACAAAGATCAAATTACCCTATTCAGTCTAGACCCTGGGGAGGCGCCTATAAACGTCAAAATCAACACCAGTTCGAAGATAACACGGTCCTCGAGAAAACACGGCAAGAAAGACGATCCAGTTATATTATGTTATTGGGTACATGTTGAACAAAAAAAAAATGCACAAAAAAGTAAATGCACAAAAAAGTGTGCACAAATAAGGACGTTAATTCCGTATATCACGATCTTAAATATGGCCTAGTTAATAATAATATTTTTCAATATATAATTATAGCTTACCCGAAGCATGATTTCAGGTGAGCAGAGTTTGTCGAAGAGTCCGATAGCGAACGGCGGCAGGGCTGTGAATATAACGTTGTAGAAACCTATCGTCCATCGCTCGAAGAGAATTTGCCCGGACCTGAAAAATTAATGATTACATACCAATATTATTCCCGGGAAAATCGTAATTACCATATTAATATTTTAGGAAAAAAATTTTTGGTCCTATCATAAGTCTATGCCTGACAGTTCACCTTTTGATCTTTAAAACATGTTTGCCTGATAGTATACCTCTTGCTTTTAAAAAAATGTTCGCCTGATAGGTATACCTTTGGATATTTAAACAGAGTGTGCCTGACAGTTCACCTTTTGATTTTTAAAAAATGTTTGCCTGAAAGTATACCTTTGGATTTTTAAACAGTGTGTGCCTGACAGTATACCTTTGGATTTTTAAACAGTGTGTGCCTGACAGAATACCTCTGATTTTTAAACAGTGTGTGCCTGACAGTATACCTCTGATTTTTTAAAAGTGTGTGCCTGACAGTATACCTCTGATTTTTAAACAGTGTGTGCCTGACAGTATACCTCTGATTTTTAAAAAGTGTGTGCCTGACAGTATACCTCTGATTTTTAAACAGTGTGTGCCTGACAGTATACCTCTGATTTTTAAACAGTGTGTACCTGACAGTATAGCTCTGATTTTTAAAAAGTGTGTGCCTGTCAGTATACCTCTGATTTTTAAACAGTGTGTGCCTGACAGTATACCTCTGATTTTTAAACAGTGTGTGCCTGACAGTATACCTCTGATTTTTAAACAGTGTGTGCCTGACAGTATACCTCTGATTTTTAAAAAGTGTGTGCCTGACAGTATACCTCAGATCTTTAAACAGTGTGTGCCTGACAGTATACGAGTCGGAATTAGAACATACTGTACCCACCATGTTATCTATAGCTTCATCACGATGTTTCCTTTCGAAAGTCCAGGCTCATTGCAGGAATTTGAACTTACGTCCATCGACATCGTTGCTTCAAATCTTAAACGAATTAATTTGAAATGAACTCACCACGCAGAGTATATCGCGAACCACAACTCGATGACGTACAGACAGATATTCTTGTAGAACGAGTAGAGGATGAGTTTGGAGATCCGCGAGTAGTTCCAGGCGCCGTGCACTAGCAACAGCCTGAGCAGGAATCGAAACTGGAAACGACATTAATATTGTTTGTTAATATCTATACGTATGATAAAACTGTAATCGAATGTAACTTATATGCTTTTGTTCTCAATTTTATAATTAGGGTATATTTTGTTATTGACATACGAGTACAAAAAAATATTTTTAGTCTAAATTTTTGTCTATAAATAAGTAACCAAACTCGAATATTAAATGTGCATGTTCAATACCAAATTTTGTACTTCGCTTAAATGTATTTCTTATGTGGTGTACTTTGAGGTATATGTTAAATTTTTCTGTTGTTCGGGATGACTGTGGATATGGGTGTAGATGTGGATGCGTTGATGAGATGCGGCCATTGGTGTGGATGTGGACGAGAGTGTGGGTGTAGATATTGATGTCCGGTGTAAATATGGGTGTAGGCGGTGGTACGGGTATGGTTCCGAATGTAAATATAGGTATGGTTGTGAGTGAGGATGCATGAGAGTATGTGGTCGCGAATAAAAGTGGGAGTGTGGATGCGCCGTAGATAAGAGTGTGGGTTCGGGCATGAGTGTAAACTTGCGTGTGCTGTGCGTGTGTGTGTGTGCAGGTGAGGTACCTGCGCGATGCTGTAGTCGGAGGCGCAGATGGCCTGCAGCCCCTCGACGCCGGAGATGCCGACGTGTTTATGTATGTATGTATGTATGTGTGTGTGGGTGTGTGTGTGTGTGTGTGTGTGTGTGTGTGTGTGTGTGTGTGTACAGGTGAGGTACCTGCACGATGCTGTAGTCGGAGGCGCAGACGGCCTGCAGCCCCTCGACGCCGGAGATGCCGACGTGTGTATGTATGTATGTATGTGTGTGTGGGTGTGTGTGTGTGTGTGTGTGCGTGTGTGTGTGTGTTTGTGTGTGTGCAGGTGAGGTACCTGTGCGATGCTGTAGTCGGAGGCGCAGACGACCTGCAGCCCCTCGACGCCGGAGATGCCGACGTGTGTATGTATGTATGTATGGGTGTGTGGGTGTGTGTGTGTGTGTGTGTGTGTGTGTGCAGATGAGGTACCTGCGCGATGCTGTAGTCGGAGGCGCAGACGGCCTGCAGCCCCTCGACGCCGGAGATGTCGACGTGTGTATGTATGTGTGTGGGTGTGTGGGTGTGCGTGTGTGTGTGTGTGTGTGTGCAGGTGAGGTACCTGCGCGATGCTGTAGTCGGAGGCGCAGACGGCCTGCAGCCCCTCGACGCCGGAGATGCCGACGCCGACGGAGGCGCGCTGTATCATGGCGACGTCGTTGGCGCCGTCCCCTATCGCGAGCGTCACCGCGCCCGTCGCAGTTGATACCATTTCCACCACCTACGCACCCAGTAAACGATCAACCCAATCGTTTAAGATAATTTCTTTATCATACCTTAAATTTTATTCATTGTTAAATAACGAGGTGGTACAACGTAGCAACCTTGTCTACATCCACCACATTTTTTTTTTTTTTTTTCGGCGCTAGCCGCCGGGAATACCCACTAAAACCCCACGGTACCATCCGCCGCATATCTGGGGCGACCCGAGATCGTTCAAACGCATTCTACCACGTCACCCCATCGGCCGGCCCGGCCTGATGTTAAGCCGGGCCCAGACCGGCAGCCTGGTACTGGCTGCCATTTCCCTCCGATGAGCCAAGTGCAATGGAGGGCAGACCCTCCGATCCACCCTCCTTAGCCCATCTATGGCGTAGGAAGGGCACGGATGAACCGGCCCCTCCTTCCGCCTCTGCGTCTGATGCGAAGAGGGTGCCCATGTGGATCAGCCTCACGGGCCCTCTCCGCAGCCTCCTTCTGCGAGATTACGTCCTCATAAAAGGAGGCCATCGCTGACCAAACCTCTTCACTGGCCAACATGGCCCTAACAATATTTGGGAGGGACAAGTCTCCTCCCACCACAGCCGCTAGGACGCGGCGCTGCTCCGCCCACGCCGGACACTCGACCAGAGTGTGGTCAGCTGTGTCTGACCTCACCTCACAATGGTGGCAAGCTGCGCTTAGCTCCCGCCGTGCTATCTGGTGCAAGTACTGCCCAAAGCATCCATGCCCAGACAGCACCTGCACCATCCTGAACGTCAAGGAGCCAAACGCTCGCTTGCAACATTCTTGGAGGACCGGGCGAATGGCGTCGATCGTATAGCGACCATAACGAGCGCTCGCCAGGTCCTCCGTCCATCGCCGCATTACCTCACTTTGGGCCTGCTGCCGCGCAGCCCTTATCTCTCTTGGAGCTAGAGGCTCCCCTCGTTCCTTTTTCTCCGCCGTGAACTGGTATACGGCGGCAAGTACTTCAGCCTCTAGCTCCCATGGTGGGGAGCCGGCAAGAGTGAAGGCCGCCGCCGAGGACACCGTCCGGTATCCTCGAATCGCCCTCGGCGCCACAACACGTTGTGCCGCGCACAGTGCGCGCTTGTTGGCTGCACTGAGGGCGTCCACCCACAACGGTGCCCCGTATACGGCCATACTCCTCACGACTCCCGCAAACAGCCGTCGGCAGCAGGCCCCCGGTCCTCCAATATTGGGAAGAAGTCTCCCGAGGGCCGCGGCAGTTCCAACTATCCGCGGTCCCAGTTTCTCAAAGTGAGGCACAAAACTCCACCTCCCGTCTAACGTTAGCCCCAGGTGGCGTAAATGGGGCCCAACCCTAACTCTTTGACCGTCAACCAGGATGCTGGCTCCAGGTGGCGGTCCTCGACGAGGTCCGTGAAACAAAATGGCCTCCGTCTTTTCGAACGCCATCTTAAGACCCAGCATCCTGATGCGGCCAATTACCTCTGCCACTGCCTCCGAAGCCCGGCTGGAAACTTCGTCCCATTCAATTCCCTGGGCTACGACTAGGGTATCATCCGCATAACATAGGATGCGCACCCCTGGGGGTAACGCACCTCGGAGTACGCAGTCATAGCCCAGATTCCACAGGAGTGGCCCCAGGACCGACCCCTGCGGAACTCCACACCGGACTTCTCGGCGGGTTATTTCTCCTCTGCTGTCCACGAAGGCCACACTCCGCCCACTGAGGTAGTCCTCCAACAGCTTGCGCAAATACAGGGGTACTCCAAAATACTGGAGCGCCTCCAATATGACCCTGTATGGCAAACTGTTGAAGGCGTTGGCGATGTCGAGTGACACCGCCAACAGCCTACCTCCATTGCTTGTAACCTCCGCGGACAGCCTTTTCAATGACACCAGCGCATCTACCGCCGATCGCCCGGCCCTAAACCAGAACTGCTCATCCGACAGTCTCGGCCCTGTGTCCTCCATGTGTCGGACGACACGGGACGCTATCAACCTCTCAAACATTTTACCCGCGTTGTCCAACAGCACTAGAGGCCGATAGGCGGATGGGCAGTCCGGAGAACGGCCCTCCTTCGGCAGGAGAACTAGTCTCCCCTCTTTCCATATTTTTGGGAACTGTCCGACCGCCAAGCAGCGGTCGAACAGTCCTCGAAGTTCTGCACCCATGAAGTGCAGCGTTAGTAATAGCACCCGACCAGGAATTCCGTCCGGGCCGGGTGCTTTCCTCCCACACCTATGGAGCCTTTTTGTGACTGTCTCCCACTCCTGATCACTCACGGGAGCGGGAGGAACTGCCACCACTTCCGACATCTGTAGGGGACCCGGCATTGAAGGAGGATTAATCTCCGGAGGGTCGGGAAACAACGAGTCCACGACCCTCTCTAACAACTCTGGGTGGAGGGTCTCAGTCACAGGGGGTGTGTGTCATAATAACTGACTCAATGAATACTAACACGTGTCGAGTTCTAGAATCAATTACGTATACTTGGCAATGGAGTTAGGATTACAATATTTATGCCCGACCTAACACCCATACATGTAGTACCAATATTTGTAATAACGATCTTTAGTTCCAAGGTAAGACAGTTACCTTTAGAATTATATACTAGACACAAAAATTAAGGGATATAAAAAAAAATCCAAATTTTTGGGTGATTTTCAACGAGCTGTAACTCCGAGGAAAATGATCGTACAGAAAAAACAAAAAAAGCAAATTGTAGCTCCATGAGTCTAGTTTTCAGATATGACTATGAAAAATTTTTGTCATGTCCAGGTCTGGAGAAATCCTAATAAAACTACAAAAAAAAAATTCCAAATTTTTTCTCGTCTAAAAAAAGGTTCAAAAAATTTTTTTGATTGTTTCGTTCAAAAGCTTTTTTAGAAAATTTAATACTCTTTAATTTGACGTATTCAAAAAGCCTGTACGACGATTTGCCGCGGAGTTATCGTCAATCAAAGTAAAAAAGTTCTTTTTCACTTTGATAATCAATAACTCCGGAAATAATGATCGTATAGGAAATTGAAGGAGGGTTTTGAAAACTGCACAATATTCTCTATCAGAAAATGTAAACATTTTTTAGAAAAAAGTTTTTTTTTGAATTGAAAAAATTCGCATAATTAAGGATATTTGGATAACTTTGTATAACTTTGGATAAAATGGATGAACGAAGGATATCGTCGGTAATTTTTTAACCTCAAAGTGTCCCCTAAAATCCCTGAAAAATTCAAAGCGCTGCGATTTTTTTTTCATTGTGCCCCGAAGCTTCAAATTCTTTGTTTTTGCAAAAATCACCATTATGAGCAATTTTGTGATTTTTATTCATTTTTTCAATGAAAAAAAATTGAGATGTGTTGTTGGGGAGGACGTTGTCGACGATTGCGGAATTGAGAAGCGATCGTGTGAGCATGAGCAGTGGGGTTTCGACGAGCTTCTCGAATGATAGCTCGATCATCACGCTCGGTAGTGATTCATCGTCTACCTTGACCCGAACGACGATCGTAACTTTCAGTCACGTTAAATCGGGCATAGGCACGACTGACCACAGACTGACTCACTCCCATAGAAGCTGCTATTTCCACCTGACTGTAGCCCTCTTGAAGGAGGGTAACAATGCGAGCCGCATCTGTGGCAGCTAAATGTCGGCGAGGCATATCAAAAGGTGATTGTCAAAGAAAAGCTTACAGAAAATTTAAGCAAGTAAGAATACAAGAATTAAAGTTTTTTGTGAAGAAAAGCCGACATCCGCGGGGGTATATCAATTTGTTTTTATTGGATTTTTAAAATGACATTTGAAACTAAGGCAGTTGTAGCGGTCAGAAAAAATTGAGTTAATTTTTTTTGACAATAGTGGAGCATTGTGAAGACTTTGAAAAAAAAAATTAAGAAAAAAATATCGAAAACAAAAATTAAAAAAAAAATCGAAAAAACTTGATTTTTTTTTTTTCAATTTTCTTAAGCAGTTAATCTTTCTCATCAAATTTTTTTTTATTGAAAAAATGATTAAAAATCACAAAATTGCTCATAATGGTGATTTTTGCAAAAACAAAGAATTTGAAGCTTCGGGGCACAATGAAAAAAAAATCGCAGCGCTTTGAATTTTTGAGAGATTTTAGGGGACACTTTGAGGTTAAAAAATTACTGACGATATCCTTCGTTCATCCATTATTATCCAAATTTATACCAAGTTATCCAAATATCCTTAATTATGCGAATTTTTGTCTTTTTTTCAGTCCGAATTTTCAATTCAAAAAATTTTTTTTTCTAAAAAATGTTTACATTTTCTGATAGAAAATATTGTGCAGTTTTCAAAACCCTTCTTTAATTTCCTATACGATCATTATTTCCGGAGTTATTGATTATCAAAGTGAAAAAGAACTTTTTTGCTTTGATTGACGATAACTCCGCGGCAAATTGTCGTACAGGCTTTTTGAATACGTGAAATTAAAGAGTATTAAATTTTCTAAAAGAACTTTTGAATGAAACAATCAAAAAAAATTTTTCAAGCCCTTGGACCTTTTTTCAGACGAGAAAAAATTTGGAAAATTTTTTTTTGGTAGTTTTATTAGGATTTCTCCAGACCTGGACATGACAAAAAATTTTCATAGTCATATCTGAAAACTAGACACATGGTGCTACAATTTGCTTTTTTTGTTTTTTCTTTACGATCATTTTCCTCGGAGTTACAGCTCGTTGAAAATCATCCAAAAATTTAGATTTTTTTTTATATCCCTTAATTTTTGTGTCTAGTGTATATCAGAAGTTGTTACTACATTTAAATTATACTATGTTTACCATCAAGTACAGAGCAGTCACTTTGCAATAGTATGACAGAATAATATGTTACCTCTGCTTTCTGTATCGGTGAGACGCGACAGCAGACGACCACCTTGCAGGATATGCAGAGGTCCAGGAAGTCTTTTTTGAGGTCACAGCCCATCGCGTACTTGAGGGTCTTGCCGTCGATGACGAGACCCACTTCGTTCTGTTTCCGGAGGTTCTCACCGAAGTCAGCCGAGTGTCGGGATATACATTCCCTGGTACCCTGGTCGAGATAAAATACATAAACGTTAATTCAGTGACCTATATAATTAAACAAAAATTCTATAACCTTTGAGTATAATATAGTGAAGTATAGTATAGCATGGTATAATATCGAATAGTATGGTATAATATAGTATGAGTAACTGGTACTATGGGAGAATGTAGTCACCATGGTGTCTTTTAGTAATTGCCGGTGTTTGTCATACAGTGAGTGTTGCCACCTTAACTTCTCGTTAGTTTCCCTACGCATTACATTTACGATAGAATCCGTAAACATACTTTTTCACCACGACAACAAAAAATGTATAGAATAGTATGGTGTAGTATAGCTTAGTATAGTATAGCACAATATAATATGGTATAGTACAACATAGTAAGGTATGGTATAGCATAGTATAGGGAAGATCGATATTAGAGAAAAACATTGATGATG
This sequence comes from Actias luna, assembly GCA_039707435.1. Taxonomy (NCBI): domain Eukaryota; kingdom Metazoa; phylum Arthropoda; class Insecta; order Lepidoptera; family Saturniidae; genus Actias; species Actias luna. The sequence goes on along the minus strand of JAZHAC010000034.1, from coordinate 17,994,641 downwards.
ACATCGATTTATAAGTATCGATGTACAATAAACATCGATAGCATAATATCGATGTTTTCGGTAGCAAATAAAACCGTCTATTCTATTCGGTACTTGTGTTTATCGTTCACGATAATACAACAAAATATTTAGCATTTTTAGTATTTTAGGGCACACTCTGTAAAAACATTAACTTTGTCAGGTGTTTAGGTTCTGTTCCGTTGCTGATGCAGGAGTTGGCCATCTTCGGAAAAGGCTTTTCTAAAGCCGTAGATTTCGATGGGCAATACAAATATTCCATAAAATCATTATTTTAAATCAGCTACCGGGCTTTTTAAATTAAATTCTAATTCCGTAAGCAAATTTGTATCACGTTGACCAGCCAAATTTTTTTTCTTCAATAACCAGTTTATAATGACCCATCCCTATATCTATAGCAAGGGCTTCTTCCACTTGTATAGTGGAATTCTTCAGCAATTGATAATTTCCAATTTGTTAATTCTATACCATTATTACATATACAGTATATACCATACTATGGTATAGGTTAATATATTTTCAATGAACTCACGTCCAGACTGTCCTCGTTGAGAATGATGAGGGGGATCGAGGAGTTTATGAGCGCAGCGGAATGAGCGATGTTGATGGCGGTCTCCTGCTTGTCTCCCGTCAGTACCCACACGTAGATGTTCGCTTTCAGTAGGGATGATATCGTCTCTGGCACACCGTCCTAGAGGTATCACGTATATAATGGTCATAATATCACCTGGTCTTAAGTGACGATACGGCCCAAGTTGGTAGATACGCTGAACCTGTGGAGGAACTGGCTCTCAAGTGCTGCTGCCGGAACACACCTATCAGTATTTGGCGGCAGATTTTCAACTTGAGGGTGGTAGATACCCAGGCGGGCATTAGAGAAAGCCCTACCATCAAGCTATGGTTTCATCACGACGTTTTCCTTCACCGAAAGCTCCAGCTCATTGTGGGTGGTTGGATTCGAACTCACATCCCTTGACGCAAAGTCGTACAGTGACCAATGAGGTATCATCGTTTCGAAATTAATAATTTTAAACTGTATGATAAGACAGTGGAAACGTTGACTTTAGAAAACGATAAGATCTCCATTTTTATATGCGCAGCAAAGTCGATCAGTATCTGTAGTAGTTCGCTTTTTATTTCACGAACAAAATAGGAATCTCAGTCAGGATTAGAAAGTACAATTTATACAAAACAGTACGGGGACGAGATAGAAAAACGAAAGGACCCAGATGAATGCAGTTCCTTAATTTTTAGGACATAATATTCAAAATTTATTTAAAATTTAAAAAATATTTAAAAATGAACAAATCAGCATCGTTAGACATTTCTTTGAGTGTATGGTTCATGTTACAATCGTCAATGCGAGAAAAGGAGCCCACCTAAATGTATATTTTAACCCATTCCTCCCCCCTGCCATATTTTTAGGACACTATTTTTAAAATTTCTTTTTGCGTTTTAGGACTTTTATTTTTATTATTTCTGATGAAATTCATATTTTTACACTATTTTTCTAATAAAATCTTTTTTTTTTTTCACTGAAAATAGGTTTAAATACAAAAAATAAAAGTCCACATACGTAAAAAGACATTTTGAAAATAGTGTCCTAAAAATATGGCAGTGGGGAGGAATGGGTTAAAATGTACATACATACAGATGGACTACTTTTCTCGCATTGACGATAGTAACATGCACCATACACTCAAAGAAATGTCTAAAGATGCTGATTTGTTAATTATCGAATTTAATAAAACATTATTATTTACATTTAAAAGCGAATTAAAATCATTCGTGCATAATTTAGCTTAAATAACAAACACTGTTGCATCAAGTGAGAAAGATTGAAGTGAATATAGTTGACCACCCCCATTGGACAGAGTTCAATAATCCTTACTAATATTATAAATGCGAAAGTCAGTTTGTTTGTTTGTTACGCCTAAACCGCTGAATAGATAACGATAAATTTCCGTATAAAAATAGATGGGAACTTAGACTGTGATAGGTTACTTTTTCTCGCGAAACACTAACAGGAAGTGAAGCAACGAAATTGATAAACTTTTTTATTGCTTCATACGAATTCTTTGACAAAATCAATATTTAAACCGAGCGAAGCAGCGGATAAAATTTAGTCAATTAATATTATAAGGTTTGTTGATTAATAATTGATTAATATTTTTTTACCTGGAGCTTATCCTCGATAGCGGTCGCGCCCAACAATCGTAAGTTGTTCTCTATAAGTAAAGCGGCCTCTTCTATCTTTTGTTCTCGATCTTGTATCGCTATGCTCGCTTTGCGGTAAGTGTTCGACCAGTCCTGATAAAAAAAAAGTCAAACTGTACGAATAAACTTTGACAACCACAGATTAAAAATGTATTCTGATCTATTAGATTAAATCTAGATCAGTGTCCCAAGTTTTGGGTTGTGTCTGAGGTATTCTGTATCCAACAGGGGGCAAACGAGCAAGCGTATCACCTGATGGTAAGTGATCACCGCCACCCATGGACACTCACAACACCAGGGGAATAGCAGGTATGTTGCAGGTCTTAATAAGAAAGATTGGTTCTCAAGTGCAGCTGCCGGAACACACCTATTAGTATTTGGCGGCTGATTCCCAACTTGAGGGTGGTAGCTACCCAGGCGGGTATTAGAACGAATTCAACCACCATGCTATGGTTTCCTCACGATGTCTACCTTCACCGAATACTCAAGCTCATTGTAGGTGGTTTGGATTTAAATTCGATTAGGAAGAAAATTCAAAGTAAGATACTTATCTATTACCATCAGACACTATTTACATTTACTTGAACGTTTTAAACAAAACTGTTTTGTTTATCAATGTGGTCTGATGTAACCAATAAATTTGCAAAATAAATGTATTCTTGTTTCCCTGATATATTGTAAACACAGTTTTCATTAGTATATAACAATGAGAAATCATCGAGTATTTAATTATCGATATCGATTATTACCGCATTCTTTTGTTATCGATGATTGATTTCCTATCGAAAGTACTAGCACGAACAGCGAATCGAAAAAAAAAAAAAAAAACGATTTTTGGTGTATCGATCTTTCGGATATCGATTTCTAGTGAATCGAATTGAATCGATTTCTAGTGAATCGAATCGAATCGATTTTTTCTTTTAATTTTTTTTTCATGAAGAACAATGATGTAACCTGATAGGCCTGGTCGGTGAGGTCGGCCACGGCGAACACGAGGGTCCTGAGGCCGAGGGACGCGAACTGCTCGAGGTGCGCGAGCGTCGCCTCCGCGTAGCGCGCGCTGGCGAGCCGCGGGTAGATGACGCTGTCCGCGCCCTTGCACAGCAGCTTTATCTGCCCTGACAGGTACGTGCGATACGATCATTTACTATATGCACCGAAAGTTACATACACACATATATATATATATATATATATATGTAGGGTAAACGTTTCATTGTGCCAGAGAGAGGATAACACGAGAGTGTCCGAGACTTGCGACCCAGATATAGGCTTAAGGAGGCCTCCTTTCGACAATTGTCGACACTCACCTTCACCGCTCGTGCCTCTCTCCGATAATGATTTACAGCATAAATACCAAAACAGTGTCAATAGTAAAGTAACATTAAATCTTACGTCCCTTCGGTAATGTTTCAGCTACGTACGACGAATACGGCTCAAGCGCCTCTCTTACACTGAACGCAGTGCCACGCTTGCATCGCGCTTTATACTAATCGGCGTTACAAACTACCCTCCTATAACTATATTCTACCATAGAATAACCACCCTATCGCTACATCCTTATATATATTACCTAATCCCCCCCCCCTCCTTTCCACAACAGATCCCCCCCCGTGCTGGACAGCGGAGCAGCAGCTTTACCGTAACCTCCAGCCCGACGCGAACCAAAAAAGTTAACCGAATTGAAGTAATTATTTACACTGACACCCGAATATAGTTTAAATGAAATTGTCAAATAATTGTTTAATTATACATTTATGTAAGTGGGTGTAAGTTTATATAGACTGGCGTGGTTGTAGCATTTATAAAGGACTGTACTACACTAAGTAATCTAAGAATTGTAAAAGCAAGAGCAAAAGCACGTACTCAAATTCAAATATAAAAATCAACGAAAAGGAAAAGGAAATATATTATTATAAAAAATGAAAAGAAAAAAAAAAGAAGAAAACAAAGTCCCTGATTATGTTAGGGGTGCTACTGGACTATAATAAAAAAAAAAAAAAAAAAACAAAGTCCCTGATTATGTTAGGGGTGCTACTGGACTATAACAAAAAAAAAAAAAAAAAAAAACAAAGTCCCTGATTATGTTAGGGGTGCTACTGGACTATAATAAAAAAAAAAAAAAAAAAACAAAGTCCCTGATTATGTTAGGGGTGCTACTGGACTATAACAAAAAAAAAAAAAACAAAGTCCCTGATTATGTTAGGGGTGCTACTGGACTATAACAAAAAAAAAAAAAAAACAAAGTCCCTGATTATGTTAGGGGTGCTACTGGACTATAACAAAAAAAAAAAAAAAACAAAGTCCCTGATTATGTTAGGGGTGCTACTGGACTATAACAAAAAAAAAAAAAACAAAGTCCCTGATTATGTTAGGGGTGCTACTGGACTATAACAAAAAAAAAAAAAACAAAGTCCCTGATTATGTTAGGGGTGCTACTGGACTATAACAAAAAAAAAAAAAAAGTTCAAAAAGACGTTTCTTTGTCGCACAGTGGAGCTGTGAAATCGTCTTCCGATCTGGATTTTCCCTCCTTCTTCCTGAGGTCTTTTAAACGAGCCGTAAAGAAACATTTAGTAGTCCGGGAAGACAGTTGCGTCTGACGCAGCACATTTGCCCGTACGACAGTCACTACTGTCACTGGACTGTAATGAAACTTACCATCAGGTGAAGTACAGTCACTTTGCCGAGTTAGGATAACAAAAAAATATATATGGAATATATATTGGCGAAAATAAATTTTGTAGTTAATAATAATAATACGTTATATGAAATTACTCCAATGTATTATTGATCGTTATGAATAATGGATAATTTCAAATTTTTGTTTTAAACTAAATATTACTCTTTGATTGGTATTAAAGTATAAATCAACCAAGATTTATTTATTTATAAGAAACAGACGATGGTAATTGCACATAGAATCCAATATATTAATCGAATCGATATTATAATAAAATAACTATGCAAATACGATATACATTTTTATTTACCCTAACATGACGAGACACTCGCATTGTACCTGATTATAAGCAGAGCGTAACCCAAAACTTGACAACCATTAATTGATTTCCAATCCATTAGGATACGTGATTGTGGCATCAATCTTTAGGCCTTTTTTATACTTGACGTTTTATCGTTATGACCATAATCTCACCAGACCTTAAGTGACGATACAATCCAAGTAATATTCGATACATTTAAAGTGCCACTACCGGAACACACCTATTGTTATCTACCGTCAAATTTCCAACTTGAGAATGACAGTTAGCCACCGTGCTGTACTTTCCTCACCTAGTTCATTGCAGGCGGATTCGAACTGACGTCCCTTGCCATCGTACACACTAGCGCTGAGTTACCATGGGTATCGATGTAGGGAGGGTGGTGGACTGACCTGTCGGCGTCCTCACGATGACGGACATCCGCTTCCTGGCGGATGTGAAGTCGATGACGTTGAGGACGTCGTAGCGCAGGTGCGCGCCGCCCGCCGCCACCGTCACCGTGTGCGGGGTTCGAGTCTCGAACACGTACCCGAACATCGCAGCGCCCATCACCAGCGCACGCTCGTCTATACACATCGATATATATGGCCATAATCTCACCTGATCTTAAGTGACGATACGGCCCAAGTTAGGTAGGAACACATCTATTGGTATTTGGCGGCAGGTTCACAACTCGAGGGTGGTAGCTAGGGGCGGGCATTAGAAAAAGCCCTACCACCATGCTATGGTGTCCTCACGATGTTTTCCTTCACCGAAAGCTCAAGCTCATTGGGTGCGCTTGGGTTCGAACCCACGCCCCTTGACGCGAAGTCGTGCACACTACCACTGAGCTATCATCGCTTCAAATCCTTTTACCCCGATCCCAAGTCAAACACTGTTTATCCATAAACCTATATCGCATCACTTCGTGTCCATCTCCCTCTCTTGCACACTCTAACCATCTCCTCTTTGACTTCCCTTTTCATCCTTCAACATTTATACTACTTATCTCACCACATTTGGTTCCTATCTACCTTGACAAATGGTTCCCTTTCAGTTAGTCCACCGCTGACGCTACTTCAAACTCCACTTTACATACTCAGTACTTTAACCCACAGTCAGGAACCTTTTTTTATACTTAAGGTTTAGCGTTATGGCCATAATCTCACCTGATCTTAAGTGACGATACCGCCCAAGTTGGTAGACACGCTAAACCTGTGGAGGAACTGGTTCTCAAGTGCTGCTGCCAGAACACACCTATTGGTATTCGGCGGCAGGTTCACAACTAGAGGGTGGTAGCTACCCAGGCGGGCATTAGAAAAAGCCCTACCACCATGCTAGAGAAAGCTCAAGCTCATTGTGGGTGCTTGGGTTCGAACCCACGTCCCTTGACGCGAAGTCGTGCACACTACCACTGAGCTATCATCGCTTTAGTAGCGTTATGGCTAATATATCACCTTATGCTATAGGTGACGACGTGGTCCAAGCTGATGGATCACGTTAAGCCTAGTGGAGGGACTGGATCTTAAGTGTAACTGCCAAAGCACGAGTATAGGTATTTGGATGGCAAATTCCCAACTGCAGTATGATAACAGAAAAAGCCCTACTAACATACTATGGTTTCATCACACCGTCATCACAAGCTCTTTGCAGGTAGATACGAGCTGAGTCATCATCACTTCCAACCTTACATCACCAAATCCCCCAATACTCTTAAGTATAGAACTAACTCTACCTTAATATATTTCTTAATAGCTGTGTGTCTTATATTGAAACTACGGGACATTTTAATAATAAATAGAATTCTCTTTAATATATAAAATTAAAGGGTTCCTTGGGAATAGAGTTAAAGGAAAAATCTTATAAAAAGCACGGCGATAAATCGTTAATAAATACCTATTAAGTAAATATTGATCACGCCAGAATGTCACGGTGGAACAAAACAGTTCATTCGTGCAATCTGTCACTGTCAATTGACACAACTTGACAGAATGACAGTGCGAGCTCAAAGTGACGCGAACGTTGTTCAAATCTAAACATTTTTTTTTTATAGTTAAGTTTTAGCGTTATGGCCGTCATCTCAGGTGATTTTAAGTGACGATACGGCCCAAGTTGGTGGTAGACACGGTAAACCTGTGGTGGGACTGGGTCTCAAGTGCACCTATTGGTGTTTGGTGTCTAGCCGGATTAGCGAGTAGAGTGCAAGGTGGTGGTACCCGGGGAGGCGGCGTGGTAGTTGACGGTGGTGGTGGTGGTGGTGGTGGTGGTGGTGGTGGTGGTGCGCTCCGGGATGACGGTGTGGCAGACGGCCAGCATGGTGAGGAACTCCCGGATGTCGGGCGCGGTGGGATGCTCGCGCTGCAGGTTCTGGTACAGCAGGGTGTCCTCCAGCTTCTCGTTGGGCCCCGGACGGTTGTATATTATCTGTTCCGACAGTCGATAATAATAATAATATTTTTTTTTTTTTATATAGTTAAGGTTTAGCGTTATGGCCATAATCTCACCTGATCTTAAGTGACGATACGGCCCAAGTTGGTAGACACGCTAAACCTGTGGAGGAACTGGCTCTCAAGTGCTGCTGCCGGAACACACCTATTGGTATTTGGCGGCAGGTTTACAACTTGAGGGTGGTAGCTAGCCAGGCGGGCATCAGAAAAAGCCCTACAACCATGCTATGGTTTCCTCACGATGTTTTCCTTCACCGAAAGCTCAAGCTCATTTTAGGTGCTTGGGTTCGAACCCACGTCCCTTGACGCGAAGTCGTGCACACTACCACTGAGCTATCATCGCTTTAAAATTCGCTATAATTTTATTAACAAGAATTGTCACACTACAATACATAAAAATTATCTTAAAACATACATACATACATACTATACATTTTTGAATCCTAGCGCCTGAACTCAAACGCTGTTTTCTTCCCGTATAATTAGTATGTCTTAGATATGACTTACATATATTTTAATATAACTACAAGATATATAAATATGGCATAAGCTATACTGTGATTTATTTTTATTTTATCCTATCTTACTTTTAATAATAGTGTAACAAGTTATACTACAATATTGTGAACTTACATTTTTTTGGGCGACCTTAAGATTTATGGAAAAACTAACAAAATATTTACCAAATAGTATAAACAATATGAGTTCATAATTTGGATGTGCCTCAAACTTATTCTTAAATAATAAGTGTATATGGATAAATATGAGAAAATTTTTCATATATGCAGATGTTATTTATAATTCTACTAGACAATTATCATACGATTACAAATAAGTATTCTATGTCTTTATATTTCAGTGTTTTCAGCCAGAATATAATTGCTTCTTTACATTTATATAAAAATATTTAAATAATTTGTGCCCGTTTTTGTAACAGTTTTTAATACAATTTTGCTCCTCTGTGGTAGCGTGATGTTAAATAGCCCTTTTTTAGAAGATAGCTTTATCAAATCCAAATTTTTTTTTTTAATCCCACAGATAACCTCTAAGATTAGCGTATTCAAACAAACAACCAATAATAATATTAAGATTTATATAATCGATAGGTTTATGTGTAGTTGTATGTGTATGGTAGTAGTAAGATGTATGATGTTGTATGGATATACTTGAATGTGTGAGCTGTATATGTGAGTTGTATATGGAAGCTACCTGTATGTACTTGTAAGTGTATGCTATATTTGTAGGTTTGATGTGTGTGTTGTATGTGTGAGTTGTATGTATGAGCCGTATATGTGAGTTGTATATGGGAGCTACCTGTATGTACTTGTAAGTGTATGCTATATTTGTAGGTTTGATGTGTGTGTTGTATGTGTGAGTTGTATGTATGAGCCGTATATGTGAGTTGTATAGGGGAGCTACCTGTATGTACTTGTAAGTGTATGCTATATTTGTAGGATTGATGTGTGTGTTGTATGTGTGAGTTGTATGTATGAGCCGTATATGTGAGTTGTATATGTGAGCTACCTGTATGTACTTGTAAGTGTATGCTATATTTGTAGGTTTGATGTGTGTGTTGTATGTGTGAGTTGTATGTATGAGCCATATATGTGAGTTGTATATGGGAGCTACCTGTATGTACTTGTAAGTGTATGCTATATTTGTAGGTTTGATGTGTGTGTTGTATGTGTGAGTTGTATGTATGAGCCGTATATGTGAGTTGTATATGGGAGCTACCTGTATGTACTTGTAAGTGTATGCTATATTTGTAGGTTTAATGTGTGTGTTGTATGTGTGAGTTGTATGTATGAGCCGTATATGTGAGTTGTATATGGGAGCTACCTGTATGTACTTGTAAGTGTATACTATATTTGTAGGTTTGATGTGTGTGTTGTATGTGTGAGTTGTATGTATGAGCTGTATATGTGAGTTGTATATGGGAGCTACCTGTATGTACTTGTAAGTGTATACTATATTTGTAGGTTTGATGTGTGTGTTGTATGTGTGAGTTGTATGTATGAGCTGTATATGTGAGTTGTATATGGGAGCTACCTGTATGTACTTGTAAGTGTATGCTATATTTGTAGGTTTGATGTGTGTGAGTTGTATGTATGAGCTGTATATGTGAGTTGTATATGGGAGCTACCTGTATGTACTTGTAAGTGTATGCTATATTTGTAGGTTTGATGTGTGTGTTGTATGTGTGAGTTGTATGTATGAGCTGTATGTGTAATTTATGTGTATGAGTTGTATGAGTGCAGTCGTGTGGGCGTGGGGTACCTCAGCGATGGAGCACTTGTGGAAGTCCATGACGTTGCAGGTGAGGGTGCCGGTCTTGTCGCTGAAGATGTACTTGACCATGCCGAGCTCCTCGTTCAGGTTGGAGGTCCTCGCCATGGCGGGCGTGTCGGTGGCGGGGTGGTACATCTCGCTGTCCATCGCTATGAACTTCGCCTGAGAATTTTTAACTTGATTAATTAGCTTCACACATATCTATAAATCTTTCAGCTCTTATATTATGCCTCGAGATATTAATAATTATATATATATGCATGATACACTTCAGTTATTTTTCTTGAATGAAATAAATTATAAATATCTCTTAAGGCATAATTTGTTACTTCCTCATTCTATATCATTAACAAATTAAGTCTCGAATAGGATTTCCAAAAAATATTTGGTTTGTCACAGTTTTATTATGTACATGGAAACAAGGCAAGCGAATAAGGGTCGACCTAGGCGAACTTATCTCAACCAGATCGTGGACGTTCTGGAGAAAGACCAGGTCAAAAGTACCCGTAATCGAAGAGCATGTGTGAAGGTGCTTAAGAAAGTAGAAGAAGCGAAAGATGTGTGTCAGGATCGTAGCAAGTGGAAGGACGTGGTCTCCGCCTACCCTTATGTGAGAGAGACGTGATTATGTATGTATGTATGTATGCGTGTATGTCTGTATGTTAGTATGTATGTAAGTATGTATGTATGTTAGTATGTATATATGTATGCGTGTATGTATGTATGTTGGTATGTATGTATGTATGTATGTATGTATGTATGTATGTATGTATGCATGTATGAGTGAATGTATGTATGTTAGTATGTTTGTATGTTAGTATGTATGTTAGAATGTATGTATGAAAACAAATAAGAAGCAAGTAATGTTATTATATGTATGTTAAGACCGTTTACTTACTTGGAAGAATCGTACGATCTCAGCGGTCACCTGCAGCGATATCGGAATCAGGTTGTTGTATAATATCAAAAACGTTAAAAAATTGTAACCGAAATTCGAGTTCTGTGCTTCTGTAACAAGAGAAACAAACGAAAATCATTTTTAATATCTATTTATTTAATCCCTTTAATTTTTCTGAATCAACATACAAACGGACAAAGCGAATAACGGAAAGAGATATTTCTGCTCAAATCTTTAGTGTCGGAGCGTGAAGTTACCCCGTTCATTCAATATTGTAGTGTTATAAATAATCAAATTATTTAAAGAAGTGACAGTAGGAGGAAGTGTCTTTGTGTAGCTATATTTTATAGTTTATTGGTTTATGGTCGCAATATCACCTGACCTTAAGTGACGATGTAATCCAAGATGGTGGAGACGCTAAGCTTAGCTGAGGGTGGTAGTTAGCCAGTTGGGCATTGGAAAAAGTTCTACCACCATACTATATAGCTTCCTCTCAATTTTTTCTTTCACCAAATGCTCAGGTTCATGGCAAGAGTCGAACCGACGTCCATTAACGCGGCATCCGTATACACTACCAACGGAGCCATCATCGCAACGATATGGATAAAAGGAAAAGATAATGAGATGACACTGATAAAGTTGAGAGGAAAAAAACTTGTTATGCCGACCCTACTTAGGTCGATTAAGGGGTGAGAAGTAGATAAGATGGTGGGGGGGATGGTAATAAATGGTATATAACCTTGTAGGCCGATGTACCAGTCGTCGTGCGTCCGCGTCCAGTACTCGTTGAAGCCGGCGCTGAGGAGCGACAGCACCAGCAGGATCAGGAACAGCATCAGGATGTGGGTGTTGGTCTGACGGTCTATCGAAGACCGTTTCAGTGGAGCTGCAGGGTTACCATCCATTAAACACACACTCTCAACACTCTCAACAATATAATCTTGGCAATGATCAGAGTTCAACGGGACCAAAATCGTTTTAATGTAATGCTTCAATGTTTCAAGTCTTCGGTGATCGCGAGTTCGAACCCGCGTCAATGCAAAGCGAAAGATAACCGGGGGGTTGTAATGTGTATTCTCGGGATTTCCCACTGGCCGAGTCCCATATAACCCTCTCAGTCTCCCGGTATGGGAGGGTAGGCGTAAGTGCATTTCCCAAAGTTAAAAAATAAGGTAGTATATTTCTGATTATCGTTTTGCTTTTAATTAACATAAAAATTAAAGCATCTTTCAATGTGTTTTTCAACGACTGTATTAGTTACACAAACAAGCTAAGTTAAGCTGTGCTAAATAAAGTTGTCTAGGCAATAGTGAAAAGGAATATAACCAAAAAAAACATACACACGTTAAGAATTTTTCCATGTTGTCGATATTACATTGTTTATGGTGGTCCGGCTGGTTAGTAGTATTATCTTTTTTATAGTTAAGCGTTATGGCCGTAACCTCAACTGATCTTAAATGATGATTCGGCCCAAGTTGGTATATACGCTAAACCTGTGGAGGAACTGGCTCTCAAGTGCAACTGCCGGAACACACCTATTGGTATTTGCCGGCAGGTTTTCAACTAGAGGGTAGTAGCTAGCCAGGCGGACATTAGAAAAAGCCCTAACACCATGCTATGGTTTCCTCACGATGTTTTCCTTCACCGAAAGCTCATGCTCATTGTATGTAATTGGATTCGAACTCACGTCCCTTGATGCGAAGTCGTAACACTAACATTGAGCTATCATCACTTCCTAAATTAATAACAAGTGCAGTGATTACTACACAGTTGTTGAACCTTTCAATGAACTCTGATATGCTAAAATATGAAAAGAACAAACAGACCCTTAGTAGAGTTCTTCATGAGTTTGGTCTCATGACCCGTGTAGACCACGACCCCGTGGATCCAGGCCGTGTTCCTCAGCATGGCGCCGCGGAGCAGCATCTGGTCCAGACCCAACGGGATCGGCCTGAAAATGTCCAAATAAATACAAAAATTATTCAGCGATGTTTCAAGACCATCCCCGCATACCCTTAAACCTGGCTATATTATGAAAACAATTAGATTCTGTGGAACATCCTTATCACGCATATTAGCTCTATTGGCACGTATTGCCCGCCAAGGTTTTCTTTTTTTTTATATGCTTAAGGTTAAGCGTTATGGCCATAATCTCACCTGATCTTAAGTGACGATATGGCTCAAGTTGGTAGACACGCTAAGCCTGTGGAGGAACTGGCTCTCAAGTGCAGCTGCCGGAACACACCTATTGGTATTTGGCGGCAGGTTTACAACTTGAGGGTGGTAGCTAGCCAGGCGGGCGTTAGAAAAAGCCCTACCACCATGCTATGGTTTCCTCACGAAGTTTTCCTTCACCGAAAGCTCAAGCTCATTGTAGGTGCTTGGATTCGAACTCACGTCCCTTGACGCGAAGTCGTACACACTACCACTGAGCTATCATCGCTTCAAAACTATGATATCAGACCCTTCCAAAGGGATTGAAATACTGCCTCAATGTCAGCAATATGGCTGTAATTCCCATGGTGTTGCACAAAACACAAATTTAGGTCAATAGTAGGAAACATAACCTTTAAAACAACGTCGAAATAATTAATTTTCACAAAGAATTTTGTGTTAAAAGAACCTTCAACTCCAAGACGATGCGGCAGAGAACTTATCGATAGGTGTGAAATTAGTAATAAAACTGGCGTGTAATAGAATATGAATGATTATGAGCAATCACCAAATATCTGGCAATCGAACATGGTAATGAGGATATTTACTGGGCTAAGTGGCCCCACCATAAACATGACAAAAAGCGTCTCACCGAGACTTTTCTTTGGACTTACAAAGAAATTATCACCTGCCGAGTCTTACACAGCGATGACCTTTAATGTAGTATTTTTTTCTTTTAATGCTGTAAAAAAGATGGTTCAGCAATGATACTCACTGTGCGTAGGACTCTTTCAGCATTCCGTTGAACTCATAGAGGTGCCTGTTCGGTGGCTCACATTGCAACGTCGCCCTGAAGTCTGCGAGGGTCAATGTCGTGTCGAGCTTCGCTGTGTCCGGGTTGGCTTGCCGGATCTTCAGGTTCGTTTCACCGTCCAGGTTTGACGTTTCGATGAACGATATACCTTGAGGCTCACTGGAGGAACATCGTAGCTTGCAATACGCAACACCGATAATAAAGCGTAATGTCACAAGGAGTTATGAAGGTATACAACTAACGGGCAGGAAATAATGAATAGTCATGCAAAAAAATGGACGACATGACACAAAGCGAACCACATAACTTTTACTTTAACCCTTCTTTGCATGATTTTTTCTTTAAAATTATATGTTTATTGCAATTATAACAAGAGCGGAATGACAACTTTAAGCTCGTTTTACTGATAGTGACACTTGCTTATTTTTCATAGCTATGTTTTTTTTTATGCAATGAACATTAAAAAGGTATCAGACACGATCAACTTAACGTGAATTTGTTATTTTATATAATTTTTGGGCATTCAATATTATGCTGGAAATTTCCACCATTATGCAAAGAAGGGTTAAATGTTACATAATTCCTTTATTTGCTCAAGTCTTCAATTGTTCTAACACGCTTCTGCTCTGTCAGTTTTCGGGATAAGCCAGCGCATACACAACACACACTCGGATAAATTAACTCTCAAAGTGATCGCTACTGTATTTAGAATCAAGTTTAACATCAAATGCAGTAAAGTCACTTATGTTATTATAACAAAAAAAAAAAAAAAATTTTGTTAACGTGGTAACAAAATACATTTAAGTACTGCCCTTAATAATATCCCGGATGGAATACGCATTAAAAGAACACCACGAGGACCACTTATTCCCCCTTACAGCCAGAGACCAAAGCCGGCTTTGGTACTGCATCCAGCCTTACTCCTAACAGCAAGTCTAGATATTAACCATTCTTCAGATAAAACTATCTCTTACCCATTCAGTTTCTAGTTTCTATTCTATAACAGACCTCTCGTCTCTGGCGGGAGAAATCATCGACTTACCTAGAGGAAAGAATCACTAAATCTGCGGGGAAGAACTGATTGTTGACGACCTTGCAGATGTCGCCGACCTGAAGACTCTCCCACCTGATCGCCGACCACACGCCCTCCCGGAGTACTTCCACTTTCCGCCGGTTCGTTTCATCGTCGGCTCGATGCCGTTTCTGGGAGAAGGGACGTGGTAACAATGTGGACACAATAAAACATCAGCAAACGGCATTTGCATCCCATTTTAAACATATCAAATTCTTTTTCAGGCTTAGCCTTTGGTCCCAACTTTACCTAATTTTGAGTGACGATATGAACCAAGATGAAACAGTACCAGATACTTATTTAGTACAGTAAATACTTTAAATCCAAATTCTAGAACGAACCTGGGATTTTGGAGAAAGATAACATCATGATGAAACCATAGCATATTAGAGAGGTATTCACTAATGCTTGTCTGTCTAGATACCAGTCTCAAGTTATCAAACTGTCGTCAAATACACATAGATGTAAGCTTAATTTATCAACCATCTTGGAAAACTTAATCACTTAGCACCAGGTGAAGATCTATTTTTTTTTATATACTTAAGGTTTAGCGTTATGGCCATGATCTCACCTGATCTTAAGTGACGATACGGCCCTAGTTGGTAGACACGCTAAACCTGTGGAAGAACTGGCTCAAGTGCAGCTGCCGGAACACACCTATTAGTATTTGGCGGCAGGTTTTACAACATGAGGGTGGTTGCTAGCCAGGCGGGTATTAGAACAAGCCCTACCACCATGCTATGGTTTGCTAACGATGTTTTCCTTCACCGAAAGCTCAAGCATTGTAGGTGCTTGGATTCGAACTCACGTCCCTTGATGCGAGGTCGTCTAAGCCTGGAAATTGTTGAATAATGTACTTACAAAGTCCTCTACGATTTCCTTGATAGCGCTGACGCTGAGTATGAGTATTAAGGGAGTGAGGGTTGTCCATCTTCCAGTCGGCGATACATCCGGTATCTGCTGCAGCAGTGCGATAAGGAGGAAGAAGCAGTTCGAGTACCGCCGGAACTGCTCGAAGAGGAACAGCGGGATGAACGAGGGAACGCTGTGGACAAGAACAAATTGTCTCCATTTGTTCTGGTGATAACTTGACTGCTAGACTCTTATATATGGCCATGTTTTAAGCTATCCCGAATGCACTGGCGGGTTCAACACGACAATTATGTCCAATTGGATCGTGATTAGCATAATTAATCACTTGTAAAACACTCTTCAAAGTTATTTGATAACCATCAGTGACTTTAGCTATGTTTTGCAACTTTATGGTATCGTTAATAAATGTAATTGTTTCTATCAAAAGCATCTTATTTTCATATTCGATGTAAAATACACTGGAATAATCGATCCCGTTGTAACTCTTTGATTTTAGAATAACACTATCCCTACTAAAATTATAAAAGAGACAGTGAGTTTGTTTGTTTGTTACCCATTCACACCTAAACCGGGTTAATCGATTATGGTGAATTTTGGGAATAAGATAAATGGGACCTTGGAGAAGTCGAAGGGCTACCTTTTTCTCGCAAAAATCTTATAAGAAATTGCGTAAAAAGAAAAAATCAATATTAACATGAGCGATGCCACGGGTAATAACTAGTCTCATATATGAATAAATAATATAAACTATTACGATGTCAAATTTCATCAAAATCCAAAATCTACTTCTCAAAAGTAACGAAAATCTGTGTTAAAATTAGTCTAATAATTATTATAAAATACAAAAACGTTACACAAAACTTCTTAATCGTTTACGTTATATGAAACCAACAAATTACAAAACAACCGACTCGTACAAAGTAGGCGTTAATGACTACGCTAATTTACAAAACTTGAATATCATCATACGAAACATAGGAAGGAACTAAAAATACATATCGACGCTGAAACGGATTTTTTTCGTCTCTCGCAAAATTGACGTTTAAAGGAGTGCCATAAATCCTTAAAAAAGCCCATATTTTAGAAGCAAAAAAATTTTTTTTTTGCTGTATCTAACATATTTTTATATCACGGAAGAAGAACGAGACCAAATTGAAATTAGAAGTGTTTTTTTAATTATTAAAATAATGTATATAACTCGTATCCTCATTTTGCAGTCATGACATTAATTATGCTTGACCGTGTTTGTGTTCCTGTACATATAAAGTAGTGTATACGGACACCGCATCACGGGACGTGAGTTCGAATTCACCTACAATGAACTTGAGCTTTCGGTGATGTAAAACGTCGTGAAGGCAGCATTGCATGGTGGTAGACCTTTTCTAATGCCCGCAAGGCTAGATACCACCATCAAATTGAAAATCTGCAGCCAATTACCTATAGGTACCTATAGGTTGCACTTGAGAACCAGTACCTCCACCATCTAATACATCGTCATAAAAAAACAAGGTTTGCTCGATCATCACGAAACATGATATATGAATGTATTTTTTTATCGTTATATGCCACCTCCTATGCGACTGAAGGTGCTGGATTTGTATTATTGACTAATGTGAAAAGCAAAACGTCTGCGGAACCATTAACTTATATTTAAAGGTAGATTTAAAACCCAATGATCTATTTACTAGCACATACGTGGATAAGCTGCTATGAAGTATAAAATTAAACAAAGTAAGACATTTAATGGACGCATTGTACTCAATATCACTTATCATGTCTGTGACGAATCATTAAAATAAGATTTATTGATAAAACATTATAAGCGAGGACAGACTGAAGGAGAACCAATACCTGTTATGCGCAAAAAGTATAATATTGATGTCTATATTAATATTATAAAGTGAAAAAGTTTGTAAGTTCGAACGCCCTAATCATAGGAACTACCAACCGGATATCAAATAATTTTTTGACAATTTTTTTTAGAGGAATAATTGAGGAAGGTTTAACATCACATAACCTATTTAACATCACAATACCACCAATAGTAGTGATGCTTTATTGAAAATGAAACAAAAATGTCCAAAAATTATTAAATATTTTTAGTTCCATGCGAACGAAGTCGCGTGCGTATATAGTATACTGAATAAAATAGCACCTTTTAAGGCAATATTATGGCTAATGCACATTGCATTTTTTATGACTCAACTTCACCATATATTGATTACAGTGACATCAATGATCAGTAAACTAGTGGTAAAATGTCGAAATCTTCAAACATATCAAATATATGATCGTGCTTTCTGGCTCTGAAAACGTAAATGATGAAATACAACAGCATAAAGCAATGAATTTTCGCGAACATAAACATCATAAATTATCACCAAGACAATAATAATATAAAAACCGTTAAAAAAAACTTCAAAATGATGCACCTTTTTCCATACTTTTACTAATAATAATCTCGTGAAGTCGCGGATGATAGACAAGGTTATATGACCAGAATTATATTTACTTGTTACAAAATAAAACTGCATAGAAGTACAGTAATTAGCGGGATAACGTTTAAAGCAAAGGTAAATTAATTAAATAAATATAACCTCCATCGACATCCGGAGTAAATATTAGGATACATTAAATATAATAAAAATTAACGAGAAGGTATTAACGTAGTGATGACCCTGGTTAAAATTGCAACTTACAAAATATCTTTACAATGAAAGCGAGATTGTAGAAGATAGTTTTAGATTTCAATACAAGATAGCATATGGTATAGATTAGTGGCTTTAAAATTAATTCAAGGCCAATTTAGGACAATCACAAAGGAACTTTTTTTTTTTTTATACTTAAGGTTTAGCGTTATGGCCATAATCTCACCTGATCTTAAATGACGATACTGCCCAAGTTGGTAGACACACTAAACCTGTGGAGGAACTGGCTCTCAAGTGCTGCAGCCGGAACACACCTATTGGTATTTGGCGGCGGTTCACAACTAGAGGGTGGTAGCTACCCAGGTGGGCATTAAAAAAAGCCCTACCACCATGCTATGGTTTCCTCACGATGTTTTCCTTCACCGAAAGCTCAAGCTCATTGTAGGTGCTTGGGTTCGAACCCACGTCTCTTGACGCGAAGTCGTGCACACTACCACTGAGCTATCATCGCTTCAAAACGGAACTAAACTACTTCATTTAACAAACAATTATAATAATGGTAATATAGAAGAAAGGGGCTAAGATCATTTATGGGAAGTAAAAATGCAATCTTTAATTAATGAGACCTTCCATGTAACGACGAAATTACTTGCCTCTGGTCAGTTTACTCTTTGTCCACACTATCCGTACATATTATCTATTCATTTAACAACCACGCTACGCTTCATTTAACATACCCTATTCCTTAGGTGTCGCTATATAGGATTCTTACTTTAAATAAGTTGTTAAATCTAAATTAGGTAGCGATTCAAAAGCGCTTAT
Source organism: Actias luna (assembly GCA_039707435.1). Lineage (NCBI taxonomy): Eukaryota > Metazoa > Arthropoda > Insecta > Lepidoptera > Saturniidae > Actias > Actias luna. The sequence continues at coordinate 17,975,408 of JAZHAC010000034.1, read as the reverse complement.
GTATTTCTATATTATATGGAAATAGAAAACGAAAACCGTATAGGAGTGGGCGAACAGTTTATAATAAAATTCATTACGATGCTCTGCACCCACTAGCATTACTGATAGAATTCTGGGTTTTCTTAACACACACCCGTAAGTTATAAACAATGCAGCCAGTATATTACGAGCTTTCAAATTCAACAGAGTCGTAAGGTAAAATTCATACGAATATTATCAAAGTAAAAATAAAGACAGGTAAAAACCAGAAGTATTTTGATGCATTAACTATATGAAAACATTATTATAACCGGTAGAAAAGTAAAAATAAATAAAATTTTATTTTTCCATGAATAAGGCAAACACGCTATCGCCACTGCCTATGAACGTTTACCATTGCCCGCCTTATAATGATCTTTTAGGTCAGACTAATTATTTTGAAGCGATGATAGCTCAGCGGTAGTGTGTACGACTTCGCGTCAAGGGACGCGAGTTCGAATCCTAGCACCTACAATGAGCTTGAGCTTTCGGTGAAGGAGAACATCGTGAGGAAACCATAGCATAGCTAGCTACCACCCTCAAGTTGAAAATCAGCCGCCAAATACCGATAGGTGTGTTCCGGCAGCTGCACTTGAGAGCCACTCCCTCCACAGGTTTAGCGTGTCTACCAACTTGGGCCGTATCGTCACTTAAGATTAGGTGAGATTATGGCCATTAGGCTTTGCCTAAACTATAAAAAAAAAAAAAACAGTTTCGTACAATTCGTTGCTAATTCACCATGGTGATACAATGCAAATATAGAACACGGTCGCATATGACATCAGTTTACGTCTGCTAAACGGGCAGACGGCCAAATATCCGGTATGGCTCTTTGCGTAAACAATGTTCGTGTACAGTACGCTATGGCCCGTTTAGGCACGCACTATTTGTACTCTATGTGATACGTCAATAGCTATATAGTCCGAGAGCCGTGAACGTGAACGTGTTTAGCTAAAACATCCAAATTTCAATAGAGAAGATGTTTGGAAACTAGCACAAGCCTGGGATCCAATTATACATTTAATTAAATCGGAACTCAAAAGACCAATTGCCAGAGCTCAAGACACTGTGAGCTCTTTCTGCGTAGATCGGAACACTATCAATAATAAAAATTAAATTGAAGGTAGACACAGTAACATAAACTTTTCTGGACAACCTACACCTCAGTCCGCCCCGTGACCACGAAGGCTGAAAAACTTTCGGAACGACGGGATCAAAATTTAATAAATAACCGCGATAAAATCCGTTTAAATTAGTTTTATTTCAATGAATAATATTCGCGTAAGCCTAAGAAATCATTGTGTTTAGCTATATCCTTGCGGTATTGTGAATATCTTTGCAATGTGCCTTGGTACATCGCTAAATGTCAAAAGTGAGAATGTTGCAGTAGGTTTTTTGTAGGGGGTTTATTAAGCATTTTGATTTTTTTTATGGCCTTTGAATTTAATATTTAAAAATAAAAAATAACAAAGCCAGAATATTAACTTAAATTGCGACGGATGTCAGTAGTCGTTTTAAAAACTCAAAGTTGATTTCAGATCTTTAATGTTTCTCCAATGGTGGTTAAATACAGAATGACTTAAAATCTACGTTAGTTTCTTAGTCCTAATAAAATTATTATTTGCACCGGACAAGCGTGGGCGATTCGATTACTAAGAATTATCCGATGCAGATGCAATACTGCTGAGTAATGTTCTGGAATATAAAAGCAGGGCTGGACTGAGGGGATATAACTATTTCGTCTAGATTAATAGTTGACCAGGCACCAGTCAAAATATTTAGGGGAGTAATATAGATACTTAAAGATAAATAATCTTAAAAACCACATCAATTAAAAGGACGCTGCCAGATGAGCGAGAATGTCTAATATACATTTTTTATAATTGTGGTTATGGCCACAATCTTACCTGATGTTAAGTGACGATGTGGCCTTAGATGACGGACACGCTAAGCCTAGTGAAGGGGCCGACTTTCAAATGCAAGTGCCGGAATACACCTACAAGTATTTGGCGGCAGATTTTCAACTTGATACTTATAGCTAGCCAGGTGCGCACTAGAAGAAACCCTACCACCATACTATGGTTTCCTCACAATGTTTTCAGTCACCGAAAGCTTAATCTCATTGTAAGTGGATGCGAACTCACGTCCCTTGACGTTCACACTACCGATTATCGCTTCTAAAGATACGTGAATGTGAACACACAATGTTTAGGGATGCCTCGAGGACCTACCCAAAAATGTACACCAGCTCTAGGACTACTATGCCGAATAAACGATCGAGAGGCCTTGCCTGCCCTTTATGGAAAACAACGTGTCGTGACGCGGGGTTTAAATTCGAATTCATACCTTTATTATATACTCATGTTATGAAACAATAATATTAGTAAGAAAATGTATAATTAAAAAGGCCAATTAACTTTGTAACCCGAAAAATATGTTCAGTTATAAATTGTTTACCACGCGACCGAGCATGAACGCCCAGTATTGACTATAATATATTTTCATCTTGATTTATAAATATTATAAGGTATTGTTTAATTATAAAACGTCAGTTGTCCGCGCTTTCATCCTGAACTGATCGTAAAAATTCTGTTTAGTACACATCGCATAAGGAGTAACTATGCTAAATTCCGAACCAATCAGATGTATGTTTTACAGTTACTGTGATCAGTCATTGCGTCAGCCAATAGTATTTCGCCTATATATACAATACACGTCCCTTGACGCAAAGTCGTACTACCACTGAGCCATTATCGCTTCAGTATTCCAGTTGACGATATATTAGCAGACCGGTATGTGGACGGCGGCAATAAATATCGATGGTTACATACCTGCTATACTAATATTATAAAAAGGAAAGATTTGTACTTTTCTATTTTTGTTCGTAACGAATAAACTCAAGAATTACTAGGCCGATTTCCAAGAATTATTTCACCGTTACAATGCTACATTAGCCCTGAGTAACATAGGCTATATAACATTTTATATGAAAATTATCCCATAAAATTTGAGTTCCACGCGAACGGCGTCGCGGACAAAGCTAGTAATTTATAAGACTGAACGTTTGTCGGATCAGTTAGTAGATTTATACCTCGCACCTACAAAAAAAAAAAAAAGATTTTCAGTATTGACATTCAAAGTGAATCGGTAAAAAACGTAGTTTTTATCATAAACTAACTGTACCCGACACGGGTTGCAATGTCACGGAAGGAAAACAGCGTTACGATTGATAATCTGTTACCTTTTTTTTTTTATATGAACACGTCAATGTTTATTGAAATAAAACTAATTTAAACGGATTTTATCGCGGTTATTTATTAAATTTTGATCCCGACGTTTCGAAAGCTTTTCAGCCTTCGTGGTCACGGGGCGGACTGAGGTGTAGGTTGTCCAGAAAAGTTTATGTTACTGTGTCTACCTTCAATTTTTTTTTTTGTAACATAAACTTTTCTGGACAACCTACACCTCAGTCCGCCCCGTGACCACGAAGGCTGAAAAGCTTTCGATACGTCGGGATCAAAATTTAATAAATAACCGCGATAAAATCCGTTTAAATTAGTTTTATTTCAATGAATAATATTCGCGTAAACCTAAGAAATCATCACGTCAATGTTTTTTCGTATGAGAGATTCATAGCCGCAAGGAGGATAAATCAACAAAGAAATATACATTTTTATTTACACTAACTAGTGAATAAAAATAATCATTGAAAATTCAAGACAGTTCTTGTAAAAGTGATTAGAATATTTAGAGCTATTTAGAAAGAAAAAAAAAGAAGGAACCCGTTTGGCGAACATAAAAGACAAAGAGAAAAAAAACCTTTACCTTTTTGTCTATATATTATCTACATGTAGAATAAATCTATAGAAAAGTGGTTTTTGTACATTCAAAATACTTCCAATGAAAATAGCGTGCTGAAGGACAACAAAGAGAACGCATTTCCAGAAAATTTGAAAATTTTATGTGTTTATATGTTTGTCCGTTTGTCTGCGCACGCAGCACGGAAAATGTAGATAACTTTTATACGTAAAAGTTGTAGGCAACTTGGAGTACTACTTAGTTTTTGTTTCATCACAATCGGTTCACTCTATCAAGAGATGTTAGATAATAGAAGTTTAAAGTGTTCCCACGTACGCAATTCAGTTACTTGCAACGTCAAAATAGGACTAATGTTGACAGTTGAACTCCATATTCGATAGATGGCGTTGTACATATGACGTTATCACGAATTTTCATAGTACTCTTATCTAAGTGACGCGTTTTAGTCTTCGACAACCACGCGAACGAAGTCGCGGGAACAAGCTAATTTATTAATATATTTTATACATTAATAAAAGCAATCGTGCACAACTACAAGCGAACCGAACATTTCGAGATTGATATCACTCAATAATAAAGGATAGATACGTTTTATCTTGTGACAAAAATTGTCCACTCAATAAAATAGCGCTCACTGATTAAAATAAATTTAAAACGATGATAGCCCAGTAGTATTGTGTACGTCTTTGCATCAAGGGACGTGAGTTCGAATCCAATCACCTACAATGAGCTTGAGCTTTCGGTGAAAGAAAACATCGTAAGGAAACTATAGCATGGTGGTAGGGCTTTTTCTGATGTCCGCCTGGCTAGCCACCATCCTCAAGTTGAAAATCTGCCGCCAAATACCAATAGGTGTGTTCCGGCAGTTGCACTTGAGAGCCAGTTCCTCCACAGGTTTAGCGTGTCTACCAACTTGCGCCGTATCGTCAATTAAGATCAGGTGAGATTACGGGCATAACGCTATGCCTTAACTATAAAAAAAAAAAATTACAATACGGAAGACATGCCCGTGGAGCATCGAACGCATGATAGAATATGAGAGACAGAAATCGAGCATCTCAAAAGGATACAATATAGAGTTATTCCAATTATCCGATTACCGCTTTCAAACTGCACTTGTAAAAACTTAGTATGACCTACTAATTATTCTGAAATATTACGCACAGAGTCGTATACAACATACAAATGAAATTCTCTAAAGAAATATATAATAAATTAGATTTTGGTATGGGAGAGAGAGAGAAAAGCATCTCCAAACACACGTTATATCTCCCTTCTCTCTCATGACAAAAATTTCACCCTTAATTCTCATTCAATTACCACCTAAGGAGCTCCATTGTTTTTAGAGTTTATATATATTAAACCTAGAACAATGTATATCGATCTTCTTACCTATACTTAGCTGTAGATATCCTATTGGAAACGAACTTCTGAGGCTGCGGTCGGTTGATAAAGATGACACGGTTCTGCTGCTCGGTTGGTACACCGTCTGTCAGTCCTGACGTCGTAGCGTCATCTTCATCTGGAATTGAACACCAAATAATATTTTCATTCTACAATGTTACCATGTAATGTATGTTTGAAGCGATGATAGCTCAGTGGTTGCGTGTACGACTTCGCGTCAAGGGACGTGAGTTCGAATCCAAGCACCTACAATGAGCTTGAGCTTGCGGTGAAGGAAAACATCGTGAGGAAACCATAGCATGGTGGTAGGGCTTTTTCTAATGCCCGCCTGGGTAGCTACCACCCTCAAGTTGTAAACCTGCCGGCAAATACCAATAGGTGTGTTCCGGCAGCTGCACTTGACAACCAGTTCCTCCACAGGTTTAGTGTGTCTACCAACTTGGGCCGTATCGACACTTAAGATCAGGTGAGATTATGGCCATAACGCTAAACCTTAAGTATAAAAAAAAAGATGCCTTGGTATACTTTTTTCGTAAGAGAGTGATTCACGTTTTTGAAATAATTCCCCATAGTGGTACAATAAGGGCTGATTTTATTTATTAAACTTTACGAGAACGTAACCGAAGGAACAGTCTAATATATATTGTAAAATAACATTATTTACAAGCATTGACCTGCGACTTTGTTCGTATTAAAGTAGACTTTGTAAATATTAAATTTCGACAATAGTATCTTTCACTATAAAAAAGGTTCCATGTTCATTTTTCCCTTGAATGTGTTTTTAAAACTCCATAACAATCGGCTAAGCAGTTACGGAGTCAAAACGAAACAAACATACAGACAAATTAGTAAAAACACATTCCCGTTCATAACATCGGTTACGACTAACTATGCCCTCGGGTACATTCGCGTTGACTTGAAATTAAAATAATCTATATTACTACATAAAACCTCAGTTATTTGCCAGTGAAGCTCAGTCTAACCATTTCGAAGCCGAGCCGGAACAAACAGACAAACGTTTTTTTTTATATTGTTAATAAGCAATTCTTAAAATCTTTTTTGACATTACACACGTGAGACACATTTAAGTTTCATTTAACTACAAACTTTAAATAATCTTTGTTTAGTATATATTTCTTTTATGATGAGCTATAGACTAATATCGTATACAATAACTATTCAATTATAGATCAAAGCGCGTATTCAGTACTTTCAAGCAGTTAAAATATACACATTGTTCCAATGAAAAATTGTATGTAAGCAGGGGTTTATTCATAACAGATCTACCTCCCGAAATAAGAACGGATGCATTCCGCTGCGAAACATTTAGGTAAAGGTCACCATACAGATATTGCATTCAAGCATTGAAATTGTCATATCATTGAGTAAAATTAGTCAGGCAGAACAACCTACGTGCTTAATTAGAACTGATGTCATACAATAAGTGACATCAGTCGAAGGTCTTTTTATGTCTGAATAGTGAATAAACCACAAAAAAATTGTTTACTAAATATTCCGATACTGAATAAATACGAAAAAACTTTGTTACAATAAATATTCTTGTTATAATTTAAATATATCTGCTCGGCGAATATTGAGAATGAAATAATAAATAATAATAATAAAAATCTTTATTTGTACAAAAAACAATATAACATATAGTACAATTTGTGTTGCTAACTGCAGTAGTTAGTAATCTAACTGTATCGCAGTTAACAGCGCCCACCTCGGGATAATGACAAAATTTAAGGGAACATTGAAATAAAAAAAAAATTAAACAATAAAAAAAGAAGTTAAACAATTAAAAAAAGAAGTTAAGCAATAAAAAAAAGAAGTTAAACAATATAAATGGTATATGTAGAATGCTTTTCTCGTTCGAATACACAGAGCTACCTATCGTGTATATATGATTTGTAAAAAAAGTCTTTTCCATGATAACTATCTAACAAAACTTTATTTTCTAAATAATCGACCGAACTTCGTTCGAACTCGATGACTTCCCATACACGGACATCTATTTTTATATATTTAAAGATTTTGTAGAATCCTCTACGGACATAGGAATATTTATTGGATTAATAACGGATTTTATCGCAAAAGTGCTAATTAAAAAAATATTTTTGCATATTACAAACTGATATTGATTGAATCTAATTTACTATTTTTTAATTTTAGGAATCCTGATCTGAAAAGATAACTCTAATGTACAATTTATTATTTTTATTTATTAATAATTTAAAACTGATATACTGACAGATAAAGGAGTTTTTGACCGCAACTTAATCTGCAATGATGTGGTTGTAAGGGTTAACCATAAGGTTTTTTTATAGTTAAGGTTTAGCGTTATGGCCATAATCTCACCTGATCTTGAGTGATGATACGACCAAAGTTGGTAGACACGCAAACCTGTGGAGGAACTGGCTCTCAAGTGCAGCTGCCGGAACACACCTGTTGGTATTTAGCTGCAGTTTTTCGACTTAAGGGTGGTTGCTAGCCTGGCGGGCATTAGAAAAAGCCCTACCACCCTGCAAAGTTGCGTCGTAGTGCGTATACGATATAATGTTGATGGTATTTTGGGAAATAAACTTGAGTTAACATCAAAATCGCAAGTTCTTTTTTTTAAACGTCGTTAGCACCCTTTAAATGTAGATTTTTTTTTATCTTTTTACAAGTCATTGGCATAATCGTGTATAAAAGTGTTGTCACTGAATAACACATAAAAGCGATGATAGCTCAGTGGTAACGTGTATGGATTCCGCGTCAAGGGATGTGAGCTCAAATCACCTGCAATGAGTTTGAGCTTTCGATTAAGGAAAACATCGGGAGGAAACCATAGCATGGTGGTAGGACTTTTCTTAAACTCATCTGGTTAACAACCACCCTTAATTGTAAATCTGCCGCTAAATACCAATAGGTGTGTCCCGCAGTTGCACTTGAGAGCCAGTCCCTACACAGGTTTAGCGTGTCTACCAAATTGGGCCGTATCGTCACTTTAGATGAGGTGAGATTATGCCCATAACGCTAATTCTTAACTATAAAAAAGTATTTGGATTCCATAGTCTATATTAAAATGATTATTTCTGAGCCAAACACCGTTTCAGCTCACCGAAATTTCATCACAGCCTTGTATTTAAAAAGTCCATCGCAGCGAATCTGCAATCACGAAAACCGGGTCACGTTAACTTTTACCGACATTCGCTCTGAAAACCCCTAACAAGATCTTTTTATATACAATATTAATACTACTTTATATAACTTTATTTACGACTAGACTTTACGTGCGGCTTCGCTCACGTCAATATCGTTTATATCAATCAAATCAGGTGACGAGATAAAACAGTGTCACACAAAGTTTATGCCTCTCTTTGCCCCACTTCCAGTAGTAAAGTAGACTATCACCGTCTCCAGGGACTCATCTATCTGTGTACCGCAATTCATCACATTAAATTCAGCGGTTTATGCGCAAAAGCATACCAAACAAACAAACTCACTTTCGCATTTATTTTATTAGTATGATGTGCCCCCGAGACAAGAACGTATTTCAATAAACCGTAGAATCCGTTTATTACGTCTATATCTGAAACGTCCGTCTCTATAGTAGGTACGTGACTGTTATAATAATTTCACTTTTATTACATTTCTACTAGATAATTCCTTCAAGAGCTTGAATAATTTGAAATCGTTTTATTATGCCTTGATGTAAAAAAAATTATTAACGGAGTTCCTCTCGTAATACTTAAAAAAAAAATGCTAGAGTAAAATTGCTCTGTCAATTTAAATATATATTTCACTTCTATAGTAGCTGTTTCCGCGACTTAGTTCGCGTGAAACTATAGTTTTCTTCTTTCAATACTGCTTTACTTCTATTGGTTGTAACGTGATGTTAATAACCTAAAACTTTCCTCAGTGATTGTTCCTTTAAATACAAAAAAAAATAAAACTTCCGAAATCGGACTAGTGGTTCCTAAGATTAGCGCGTTCAAATAAACAAACAAGCAAACAAATCCTTCGGCGCTATAATTTTAATATAGATAAACAAAATGCAATAACTCTAGATATATATAAAGACCGTTCTTTTATCGAAAAATAATGCAAATTTGCAACACATAAAACTAATTAAAACTGCATAATTGACTTTTGTATTTAAATTAAAACTCATCGAAACAATATACAGTATTTATAATTATATCAGAAGTGAGAGATTCAGGGCAGTTTTCCTAAGGTTAATAAGGAAAGGTCTCGTTCAGTGAATTATGTACCGTTCGACGTGCCTACACCTGGGGAATTACCAACGGGCAACGTTTGTAAACATAATCGACTTTTCCTCGTACATATAAAACTATTTATTTTAGCAAAATCCCTTGCTCTCTAGGAAATTTTGCAATCCATATTAATATTATTTTTAATACTTTTTTCGTCCCAAGATGGTAGACACGCTAAACCTGTGGAGGAACTGGCTCTCGAGTGCAGCTACCAGAACACATCTATTTATAGTTATATTATTTCGCACCTTTACAAGAATATTATCTCAAAACTTCAACAATGTTTATAATCGAACGTGGGCCAAAATAAAAGCATGATTCATTCCATTAAATTGTATTGGAGGAACCTGTTATGACAATTTTACCAATCGATCAAAATGGAAGACCAATAACTAAACACAAAATGACATCAAGCACTCAAATTTATGAAATCATCAATAATACAAATCTAATAGTATCGACCTTCATTTGTATTCTTATTATGACAGTAACTGGGTAACCGAGCTAAGTATTTTTTTGTATAAATTGTATTTACATACGAATCACATATCGATTAAACATCCACTTTTTTAACTTATACTTAAGGTTTAGCGTTATGGCCATAATCTCACCTGATCTTAAGTGACGATAGGGCCCGAGTTGGTAGACACGCTAAACCTGTGGAGGAACTGGCTCTCAAGTGCAACTGCCCGAATACATCTATTGGTATTTGGCGGCAGATTTTCAACTTGAGGGTGGTAGTTAGCCTTAGGCATTAGAAAAAGCCCTACCACCATGTTGTGGTTTCCTCACGATGTTTCCTTCACCGAAAGTCCAAGCTCGGATTCGAACTCCCGTCTCTTGACTCGACGTCGTAGACACTACCACTGAGCTATCATCGCTTCAAGATATAAGATTTTACATATGTACACTTCAAGCTACGAATGTTTTTAACATTTTAGTGTATATTTAAAAGCTAAATTTTTTACGAACAATACAAACTATAGAGGTGAATTTCGAAAACCAGGACTCTTGGTTAAATGCAAAATTTCATTCAAATCGGTTAGAGTCATTTACGACACACGGTAAATCAATATTACAAAAAAAAAAATGTTTGGTTGTAATCTTAGACATAATTCGTATTAGTATTTGATGGAGCAATCATTGAGTGAAGCTTTATATTTCTACGCGAACGAAGCTGCGGGCTAAGCTAGTCGCAGATAAAATTATTTTCCCATTCACGATATTAGTTCGGAGGGGAGATTTGCAGTAACTCATCGCACGATCTTCCAAACTGCACTCCACTGACTTCTTTGGTACGGCTATTCCTTACACAAACTAAACGCAAACGAAACCGCAGGCCCGGGCTAGTTGATAAATGTATAAAACAAAATAATTGTATGCCAAACATTGGACGTGTCTGTATATTTAAGTATACAGAGATCGTTATCAGCCCTTCGGGCGACGCATGCGAAGGTCGCGGAGCTCCTACAACCTATATACAGTCCTTTCAGGGTCAAGGTAGTGTTACTATTTGCATTCAACATGAATATTAACATCCGCAACCGATAAAATCATACGCCAAATAATACCCAATTGAATGACATTCCCAAGCTTTCTGTGAGACTCAATTCATCAGAAGTAGTATTCCCTGGTCTCTGGCAATAAGAGCAGTAGAACTTGTCAGCGTGGATTGTTTTAGAAGGCATTTCTCGTGATTCGTATCCGGTGAGGGCCATTGCCCTTCTCATAGTTGGCCCGGAATATTGCAGCTGTATGTAAATATATTGTCTCCCAACGTTAACCGAAAAATTGTTCCGTTATCTACCATGAATTGTGAGGTACTTTTCTCCTAACGTTATGTAAAAATTGATCCGTTATCTACCATGAATTGTGAGCTACTTTAGTATTTCTTTCAATCCCATAAGGCGTCCCTTCACTATCACTCACTATAACAAGTCCAGATAACGGCTATGACGATGTACTCCATAAAAATATACAGTAATCCCTCCCTACAACACGGTAGATTGGTACCGCGTTATAGGAAAACGCGTTGTAAGGGTATTCTAGTATAACGCGTTTTTACGACCCCGTATAACGCGTTACGTATAAATTATTCACTTTTAACTTTTCACGCTTAAGAGGTTGACATGGAATATTAAGGAAACACTATATTATGAACGAAATATGTACGTTTTATTAAAATTAAAATAAACCAAGAACATTTTAAATTAAAAATGTCTGCGCCATATGGGGGAATGCCCGTGTTATAGGGGGGATTACCGTAATCTACTTTATTTTGTACGACCATTACACATTTACGAGATAAACTAACTAACATGCCTCGACTTTATTGTTTTTTTTTTGTTTACTTTACCATTAACTCCCATCGACAGATGCCAATTCCGTAAACTTTCATGTGACATCTAATATTTTTAACGTATTTCATAGCATAATAAATTGACGTAAGTAGTTAATATTTATAACAGTTTTGTTATATGTATAGACTTCCCGTGCGTTCCTCTGATACGAAGGGTATACAAAAATTAATCGAAAAAAAAAAGATAAAGGGACAATGGAATCAAAATAAAGTAGCCTAGATATATCTATAATCGTTTCCGCTTCGAATGGTTAAAGGACCATCCCGATAGTGAGAGGTTTTCTCTTGAAAATGTCTTTGTAGACAATTTTAATACGTAAAATCCTTCAATGTCTCATCCCGCAAGTACGCATGATACTATAATACCTTATCAATTGTATGAATGAATCATTGACAGATAAACCCATAAGTACTAAATTATTTTACGATGGTGACTATAATGTTTGATATCCGAATTATTGATAAGGGATATAGTCCTGTTATATATGATTTAATAATAAAAGATAAATTATCATCTAATGAATGATAAAGTAGACCAGTTGAAGCCTGTTTTTATTGTTTTGATGTGATTAAATAATAATAAATTTATTTGCCCCAACGAGGGAAATTACAGATAATATATATCCCCAACTATCAAACTAGGGTGTCCTGTTTCGGTGGTTGGTTCCTTCTAAACGTATTTACTTCTATTATTACTTCTAACGTAAACGTATTTACCGTCCAGTGAGTTGTATCTATGCCAGAGCTCTAAGTGTTTACGTATTTGCCGTTTGTTTATTTGATACGAGAAATAGGCCACGGACGGGTAATGCCAGTTCCGGCATGTCGGTGATTCACGGATTATACTTTATACTAAAGGGCAGTAAGCAAGCAAACGGCCCACCTGACGGTAAATAGCTACTGTCGTCTATGAAGATTACACCTATGTTTCGGACCTTGAAAACCGTATTCTAACACTTTTTTTTGAAGAATCCCAATTCATAGCCCATTCCCATACCATAGCCCAATCCCATATCATAGTCCTAGGAGCAAAACCGTGTTGAATAACCCAATAAATACGTCTAAAGTACGCGGAAAAGGTTCTAGAGAACCTAACAGATGGCACCACAGAACTACCCGGCTGTAGAGTGTTGGGAGGAGAACCCAGCCAGAGCGAGCTTGTGTTATTTGATCACGATTGGCAATCCGTATTACTGAGGACCGGATACTCAAGTGTACACTTTAATTTTATCAATTTCCAATGTTTATATTAAATTGGTCCGTGTTATGGTGAAGGGACAAAAACATATTGTTAATCGTAGCTTAAAATAGTTATTACACTATACCTAATTGTGAGTGCAGTAAAATACAAAATAGAGGAACAGTTCGAAAAGCTATACAATCCATCGGAGGTCTCGCCAAGATGAGTCTCATCACACAACCCCTCTCACCTTGTTTAAAGCCAAGGTATAATATTTACGTACTGCGAGAGCAAATCTATAAAAGAGTTTATTACACCACAAATTTTGTTAAACTACTAACAGGCTGGGCAGATAATGTTTCCCTTTACCATTAATCGATAACTCAAACACGGCAATACCCATCGTGTTCAGAATAGGATCACTTATCTATACCAACTTCCCATACTAAGAATCCCATCTCTCAAGTTGAACTAAGTGACATACACTTTAAAAGAATTATTGAAATAGCTTGAACGGTTACGAAGATTAAAGTGGATTTCTATACATATATAAAGCTGAAATATAAGTCCAACAAATTATATTAATGTGCAATAACCTTTACCTATTATTACCTATTAGTACCTTCTTCATTTTTAAACTTTATTTTCGTGGGTTTGTTCACACAGCACAGTACTGATTTCTACCAAATCATAAATTAATTTCGCTTCTTTCGATGTTGGGCGAGTCAGAATTTCGTTTCACGTACCTATATTGTAACAGTTTTTAAATATTTGTCATCTTCGATTCGTTACGAGCACATTTCATTAAAACGTTATATACGTCTCCTTCTGAATCACACATCTGGCATTGTCGACTTCTACATTGCAAACCAATCATACGTTTTATATTACTTCACATTCATTAAAAACACTTTTATGTCGCCACAGCTCATGCATGCTTCAATTGTGGAATAATGAATCTTTTAACAATGGAAAATCAATAAAGATAAAGTACTACACACTTGGTCTATTGCAAACAATAGCATTTAACCAATACATAAACAAACATATTTTAAAACTGCCCAATGTCTTTGAATCTGTGCTTTTGATGAATATTATTTCCTATTTTTTATATCTATATTTTTTATATTTAAGGTTTAGTTATGGCCATAATCTCACCTGCTCTTAAGTGACGATACGGCCCAAGTTGGTAGACACGATAAACCTGTGGAGGGACTGGCTCTAAGTGCAGCTGCCGGAACACACCTATTGGTATTTGGCGGCAGGTTTACAACTTGAGGGTGGTGCTAGCCAGGCGGGCATTAGAAAAAGCCCTACCACCATGCTATAGCTTCCTCAAGATGTTTTCCTTTACCGAATGCACAAGCGCAATGTACGTGCTTGGATACGAACTCACGTCCCTTGACGCAAATTCATACACACTACCACTGAGCTATCATCGCTTCAAAATTCAAATTCGGTTCAAATTCAATCCTAGGACAAAAGGTAACCCAGGTTAGGCTGGACCATCATGAATCAAGCTAAAATTGTACCATGTATTTTTTAATATGTGAAATAAAAAAGTAACAAATTCTGAAATCAGAGAAGCAGTATGAAAGCTATTACTAGTCTATGTCTGTAAGGGGAAAATGGGTGGTAATTGTGTGGTGGTTTTAGCAAGTATTTCTGGTGATTCACACTAGCTGCATCTAAGACACCCCACTAGTACCATTCTGGTATTTTGAACAGTATTTTTCCAATGTTAAGCATTAAAAGAAGCCGGGAGAGCATCAACAAATACTCTGTTAACCAAATTATTATTTCATCCATATGTTTGTTCAATGCAGATCAGCTTAAAAAGAGAAAATATGTAGCAAATTGATCAACTTGATATCTGGCTATGGCTGAGGCAATATTTTATAAATTATTCAATTATAAAATCCATTACATTATAAGTATTTATAATTTAAAAATAAAATTTTATTGCTTTGCATAAAAGCCTTTTGAGGCCACCACTGCACGCTCTATTTATGTCCTTAAAAATGTAGTAAAAAATTATATTATATAAAATACACGAGTAAAGTTAATTTAAGAAATCAATGTCAATAAGTAAATGTTAAAGTTTATAAAGGATGATAAATATATTTTTTCAATAAATGTTTAGGTAATTTTATTATTACAGATTATGTAAATTAATTAATCACTGAATTTAGAGGACAAACATACAGTTTAATTATGAATCAATATATAAAATACTTTTCATCCCATGAAATAAGAGGTTTCCTAGGATAAAGGGCATAAAATGATAAAATTTACCACTGTTAAAGCTCTCATTACAAAAACTGCTTAGCATGTCTTTTTTATCAGATTCAGATATCAGGGAGACAGTTAAGTTATCCCTGGATGTTACAGGTAATGCTATGTTTGATGACTATTGACAAAGCAGGACAATCTCTGCCAGACCAGCTAGTGTATACTAATATTATAAAGAAGAAAATTTGTATTTCTGTTTGTAATGAATAAACTCAAGAATTACTGGGCCGATTTCAAAAATTCTTTCCCCATTCGAAAGCTATATTAGCCCTGAGTAACATAGGATATATAACATTTATTATGAAAATGATTTATTTTGAAGTGATGATAGCTCAGTGGTAATGTGTAGGAACGCCGTATCATGGGATGCGAGTTCAAATCCAACCACCTACAATGAGCTTGAACTTTCGGTGAAGGAGAACATTGTGAAGAAACCATAGCATGGTGGTAGGGCTTATTCTGATGCCTGCCTGGCTGACTACCATGCTCAAGTTGAAAATCTGCCACCAAAAACCAACAGGTGTGTTCTGGAAGTAGTAGTTGAGAGCCAGTCCTACCAGTAAAGACCAGAAACACACCAATCCCCTGGTGTTGTTGGTGTCCATGATCTGCAGTGATCACTCACCATCAGGTGACACACTAGCTTGTTTGCCCCTAACTCCATTAAAATAAAAAAGATTTTACGAATACAATTTTATTTCCCTAACTTAGCAAGACTTTCATTACACTTCTATACCTATTATGGTCAAACTTCTAACACCCGGTAAAACACAAGTTATAATAAACAGGCTGATATGATTTATATTATTTCCCAAACTCTATTTTTAATTAGCATATACATATGACCTTAATCATACCAAGATAAAAGTATCAAATTCCACAATTCTATCTATTAACAATATATAGATTGCTTAATTAATAATGAATTATGTGTTATTAAACTTGTTATGAGATCATTTGTTAGTTCATACAACACTAGCCCCATACCTAATGGGATTTTACTATAAGAGTTATTTAAAGAACTATCAAGTTGTACAATTAAATACTGTTTACAGTTATTTAAATTCATTGTATGTTTTATTCATGAGTAGCAAGACAAAAAAATATATAGATAGGGTGTGAGAGGAATGAGACGAAAGGAAATGGAGTGAATGAAGAGATGGAGGCTGATGGAGTGTAATGGAAGGAGAAAATATAGTGCACTGAACCTGAATTACTTGGGAACAGGACAAGAGGATGTGAAGTGAGTAGCAGAGTTGGTAGTATAATTCTTGAATGCATATTCTCATTATATACACATTATTGAACATTCACTGGATGAACCATTCTTATCACTGGTTTCATCTGCAGGTGAGAGAGAACCTCTAAAAGGTTTCTCCATGATAAAAAATTTTTGTTTATATCAGATTTCAGAATCTGCATGCCAGTGACAACTTCGGTCAAGGTGATGAACTCTCAGTGGTAGTTTTTTGGTTAAGATTGTATATACTACACTCAATACACATTTAGATCATTTATGAAGCACCTATGCAAAATTTTATATTGCTATAATCACTTGTTTAAGTTATGTATTGTCTTTTTTATGTGATTAAATAATTTGTCTGCTTAAAATAGTAAAAGTAATGCATAGACTTGAGTGAAACAATACTTTAGGACTAAATTCGAAAGTCTATTACATTAAAAGATTATATATAATTCCAAACTTACAGATATACATGTATGTAAGAAGGTATTTTGATGAGCAAATCTTCGTCATATATTTATAGTCACTATGATTGTTTCAATATCAGCTTATTCAATTTAGTGATTTTATAATAATTTCGTTACTTACGCTGGTTCATCTTGAGCACCATAGCTCGGTAAAACCTCGAGAAAGGCGCCATAATGTTGTTCTGTTGTAAAAACCCAGCGACATAATCCCTCAAAGCCATTATTGTGATATTTCGAAAATATCTCGCAGTATAAACACTTCGAATCACTGTTTATTTATAATTAAAACACTAGATTTGACACACATTATCACCGCGTAGCGCAGCGAACCGATTTAGACCGAAAATGACACGAAAATATATTCACAACTTTCATATACTCTAAATGAGCATCGCAGTTTTCTTGGTTATTTAGGTGTTTGCTATTGTTTTAGTTCTTTATAGTTTAGCATAACACAGGTTCGATCGTATCGTATTATAAGTAATATTAAATAAAATACATGTTGATGTTACAAACTACCGCTACGCAAATCTACAATCGATCTTCGCTTTCCATTCTTGCCGCCCACGACTAGTGTTGTACACATTAATTAAATGTACGATTATCGATACTAGATTAAATTAAAAGTAGTAACCATTGAAATATATTGGAACTACGATTTAATTGGAATATATTGAGCAATTCGATAAGTAGATGAGATCATTGAGGGTAAAATTCTTAGTATGCGTCACGTTTAGAACATTTCGCACTGTGCAAAAACTACTATGCGTGCAATGTTTTTTAATGTTAGGTTTTATTGTAATTATACAAAATTAGTGCATATTTTTATTTAGAGTATAGATAATACATAGTAGATTTTAAATATAACGTAACTAAAACTTAACCAAATAATAATCTAGAACATAAACATGGCTCTTTATAGATTTTTGATTGATAAAGATATTACTTTCTGAAATCCATCATTCATTGTTAAAGTGTGTATTACTTTGCATTTCCACTTTAAATTAATTGGTCGATGACGTTAATGGTTGACGATTGACAAG
The DNA here is from genome assembly GCA_039707435.1 of Actias luna. Lineage (NCBI taxonomy): Eukaryota > Metazoa > Arthropoda > Insecta > Lepidoptera > Saturniidae > Actias > Actias luna. Next base: position 17,957,321 of record JAZHAC010000034.1, on the reverse strand, counting down.
AAGTTGGCGAATAGTTCAACCAAATGTGGATATGTGGCCCAATCGATTACATGTGTTTCTTTTCGTTATAAAGCATTCTTAGATCAATGTTGACTAGTCTATAGGAAGTATTCTCCACTTCATCATTTAATATTGAATATAATTTACTTTACTTCTTGACATTTAATAACTATACTATCCTGTAAGTAATCGTACACAAATGGTCTCCACCTCAGAACTTATAATAACGTCTTAGTACATATTTAGTTACAGATGTAGTAATTCTTCTTGCTTACATCTATTATTGTTTCAAAGTAATTAAATTTTTCATAATATTTTGGAAATAAGCTAAACAAAAATATAACCAGTATTATTTAGACTTACTACTTCCGTAATTATATAAAAAAAAAACATTTATCTGGTGTGTACAAAAGGAAAACTAGTTTATGTTACTAAGCCTGGTGGAATATCTCTAACAATAAGAAGAATCTTACAAATTATAATAAATAAATAAAATCATCTGTAACTAAACTGTTAAAATAATTAATACCAATCATAATAGTTACCTGGTAATAGAAAGTACTATTTATGTTGGTCTTGTAAATAAATATTCTATATTAACTATATTATAAACCATATAACAATTAATATTTCGCGATAATAATTTTCAATCGACTCTTGCCATCCCTGTTTAACAATTTTATGCTAACGCCATCTAACAACATTTTTTTAAACCTATGACATTGACGTTTAATATGCTACCATATTATTTCAAATAGGATCGTAAATTAAAGTAAGTAATGCCATTAAATAAAAAAGAAGCAGTAGTAAGTAATTATTTGAAAAAGTATCAGGAAATATGTATAAAATATATCAAAATAAAAATAAGCACTTTGTCCATAATATAGAGGATCGCGTTCCGGTTCAATACCTACCTCTCGTTTTGGGATTCATTAAATATTTTCAACAGTTCAATATTATATTCTGTCGCAGAGATCTGAAGGCTATCAAAGCCCGGAGTAGGCGTGTTCTCTTTACTTTGTATTTTAGCTCGTCTTAACGTCATATAGATATTTAAAAAATCAACATTGCATGTTTGACAATATAGCACCAACTGAGTACGACTGTCAAAAAACAATTATTTAATAAGTCACTTAAGAATTTTTTTCTATTTACATAGTAATTATTAAGTCAAGCTTTAGTTCTAATATTTATATGTTATTATTTAAGTTATCTGGTGTTGAATTATTATTAGGCATATATAGTCAGCCACTAAATCTATACTTTGAAGCGATGATGGCTCCGTTGTTAACGTGTAGACGCTGCATCGCGTCGTTTCAGAATGAGGTTGAATCCCTATAATGAACCTGAGCTTTTGGTGAAGGAAAACATATGGATGAAACCATAGCTACTACCCTGAAGTTGACAATGTACCTCCAAATATCTACCTATAGGTATGTTAGTATACTTGAGCTGGCGGCAGCTAGTAAATAATACAAATATACAAAAAACGTCTAACATATTTGTCAAATGAAACTTTTTTTTACAAGGGACCTACACTGTGAGGGCTTTCACAGCTTCACCGGACTTTTAAAATGTTTCATAATTAGAACAGGCTTTATGAAAAGTGTCAGAAACTATAAAATCATTTTAAAGATGTTCTTATCATCCTTTCTATCAATGTTTACAACATACGCTTTAAAAATCACAAACAATAATAATAATAACGCGTTGAAAATATGGGTAAGTAGTTGAAAAAAATAATTAGTGCAAAATTTTTCAAGAATCTACTATAGCATTGATACGTATAATGAAACTGAAATTGCGTCATATATTATATACTTTTTTTTCACTACTGTATACTTTGTTATCAACACTGATGACAATTCAATTTTCGTCTATCTTCTTGCAATCTATTAAAGTATTAAACGAATTTTAAAGAAATTTAATACGATGATAAACAATACTACAAAATGATATATAAAACACGTTTTATGCTATAAATCAAAAGAGTTCCTCGGAGTTGTATGATAAAAGTAAAAATATTGTAGTATATAAACTTTTTGATGGATTTTGATGCAAGTTTCTGGCAATGCAACTAAACAGCTAAGTTTATTCGTCGCGCTATAGCACTATAGTGCTAAAAAAATATGTCTTAACAAGATTATTGGCTCAACATCGGGAACTCTATAATAGCACGTTGCAATGTACTTCAAATAGCATCCTAGTTGGTATGTTTCTAGTGTGTAAGTATTTGCTAGGTTATATGTATCTTTGAATACATATGTGGCTAGAAATCTAGGTTATTTTAGTTAAATACAGGCATAACGACGAAAGAACTCGCGGTCAATGTCTATGATAAATATAGTGACCGAATTTTCAAAATTATCTTACACTTATCAAGACATACTTTCTCTTCAGATAAAAAATACTCAAGTACCGGGCATAGATAAAACAAAGTAAACATTGTACTAAATAAATATTCATTTGTAAGACGCATGAGGGAATATTTCCCACGGGAACGGGACTTATTGGAAAATGACATTAAACATATCTGAATATTTTTATACGAAACTAGAGTATAAATAATGACAATTTTTCCTAGATATTATAAGAAAGGTTAGGCTTTGTGATGCGACCTTTTATACTTCTAAATACCAGGCAAGAAAGCCGTTTTTTTTTTAATAAATTACTGTATTGTAGACTATCATAATTTCAGGGACCAATATCACAATATTATGTACGAGGGACTAGTTTTGTAATTATTTTTTTTTATCGTTAAGGAATTGAAATATTTTCTACTTATACGACAATTAGGTTATTATCTCGGATGTTCATAAAACAGTTTTTCAATCTAAATATAAATATGAAAATAACTCAGTTTTTAACTTTTTTACATCTAAATTGCTGAAACGATTTTTGTGAATTTGGGTATAAATATAGATCGGACCTTGGAAAATCACATAGTCTACCCATTGTCATTGTTGTAAATAAATGCTCCAAAGAGATCCAATAAGGGATGAAATTTGCATCAAGAACTTATCAATTTTCAAATTAGGTATATCAAAACATATATTCATCATTTTGGTAAGTAACAGTGTTCCGTATTATTTATATGGGATTATTCAAGTTATAAGTAATTTTGAAGTGGCTTTTTGACTTGGCGTCAAGGGACGTGAGTTCGTATCCACCTGCAATGAGCTTGGGCTTCCGGTGAAGGAAAACATCGTGAGGTAACCATAGCATGGTGGTAGGGCCTTTTCTAACGCTAGCCTGGCTAGCTACCACCTTCAAGTTGAAAATCCGCCTACAAATACCAATAGGTGTGTTCCGGCAGTTGCACTTGAGAGCCAGTTCCTTTACAGGTATAGCGTGTCTACCAATTTGGGCCATATCTTCACTTAAGACCAGGTGAGATTATAACCATAACGCTAACCCTTAACTATAAAAAATAATTGAGAACAAACATTCAGCGCAGAATTACAAATGTATAAATAGTAAAGAGGAAACTAGATTAACTATTGCAATAACGTTGAAATAAAACTAATTTAAACGGATTTTATCGCGGTTATTTATTAAATTTTGATCCCGACGTAATAACGTAAATGACGTAAAATGACGTAATAACCGCGATAAAATCCGTTTAAATTAGTTTTATTTCAATGAATAATATTCGCGTAAACCTAAGAAATCATTATTGCAATAACGGTTTAAATACAACACAAAATGCTAGTATGTTGGAAAACGATAAAGTAAATGTTATATAAATATAAATTGTATAATTACGACTTCAATTAAATTCGTTAAGATATTATAGATAGTTTTTGTTATAAGTATTTTTTAAACAAATGCTCTAACACGCGTCGTACTTTTAAATTCGTTTGATGTTGCACGTGCCATGGTCGCAAGCAGACTGACGTGTTTCGGTGTCTTCGTTAACGAGTGCAATTTTTAATGACTACCCTCGTCTGATTGACTTCAATAGAGATGCTCTAGATTACTAGGTACACACCCTTTGAACCATACTTATAACAAATTTTCAATACATAGTTATAACGCGCATAGAATGCGATCGTTTCTAAATTTTTAATCATATTAATAATTAAATTACATATATATTAATATTATTTGTCTTTAATGTGAATATACTAAATACATATTAAAGCAGTGATGATATCATTGTTAGTAATTATATTTTTCACATTAGCCTTGTGACAAATCACGCAATTTCACACAAAACAATGCTGGTTTCATTATTAATTATAGGTATATAATTAATTACACATTGACCTTGTGGACAATTTCCTATTTGTAATAAATTATACTTAGTTTTTATAATTAAAACTTAGCTTTATGGTCACAATTTACACTGTTGTTAAATGACGATCTGACTTAAGACAGTGGACTCGCTAAACTTAGTGGAAAGAATTGACTCTCGAATGCAACTGCCGGAACACACCTATAGGTAGTTGGTGGTAGATTTTCAACTTGAAGTTGGTAGCTAGCCGCTAGAAGAATTGCGACAGCCGTCCCTGATCTCTGGCAACACGGGAATTTTAGTGAGCAGTGTTGGATGAGCCGCAATACGGCCCTCACATCTTTGTTCTGGGTCTGGGTAATGCGTTTGCACGTTGCTATGAGGAAGTCCGTAATAACTGGGATATTAAACGCCATGTTAAAAAAAGAGTGTTAGGAAACCAGGCGAGGATTGGTAGAACCCTACCGCGATACTATAATTTTGACTTTAATAGACGTATAGCGAAACATGTTACCAATTCAACCACAACTACGTACGAACAATGGAACGCACAGTTTAATTAGAGGTTTAAATTAACTAGATTTTAACGTTCTGTGTTTGTTGGTTGTGGTCAATTGAAAATGAAATTAATAATTAATGAGAATGATTCAAATTTCCTCCTAAAGTATAAACAGGGTTTCCGTGGAAACTGCGATGTATGTTCCAGTGGACGGGTTTCACAGTATACGCTCCTGGCCATTGTTATGGTCTGACTCGGTTAGGGTTACCAGACGACAGGAATTTTCCTTACTTTTTTTTTGCAGTTAAGGCTTAGCGTTATGGTCATTATCTCACCTGATCGCAAGTGACGATACGGCCCATGTTGGTGAACACGCTAAGCCTTTGGAGGGACTGGCTCTCAAGTACAGCTGCCGGAATACACCTATTGGTATTTGAAAAATCAGATTGAGATTCTATTGGTATCAGAAAAAGCCCTACCAGGATACTATGGTTTCCCTACGATATTTTCCTTCATCGAAAGCTCAAGCTCATTGTAGGTGATTGGATTCGAACTCACGTCCATGACGCAAAGTCGTACACACTACCACTGAGCTATCATCGCTTCATGACATGTCCGGAATTTCAGCTGTCTATCAGGGAAAATTTGTAAATTGTCAGGAATTAAAAAAGAGAATACGTGAGATATAAAATTATAATTAAAGAATAAAATCTAATAATTAGCAATCAAGTGATTGGTTATTTATTAATTATTTATCTGAACCTTGTACCACGCATATTCAAGCTTACCAGCGAGTTTTTAAAATAAGATACGTTTTTCTGCCGAAATATCAGGAAATTTAATGCGAAGGCAGGGATTTTTCCAGGAAAACTTATTTTCGGATTTGGCAACCCTAGAGTCGGTACATTTTGAAAGTTTAATTAGTTGGAACGTAAAGTTTTGTATTAGATCTTAGCAAGTGTACATCACTAAAAGTTACCCTACCAATAATTCCTTTGTAGTTTATAGGTTCAATATTTCCTTCAACGAAAGTTCAAGCTCATTGCAGGGATTCGAACTCACGTCTATTGACACTGCGTCCGTACATGGCTACCATACAGAAAACATAATATGAAAAAAATATTCAGTACTGAAAATTGTAAAGAGTTTTCATCGTCAGGATGGCCGAGCGGTCTAAGGCGCTGCGTTCAGGTCGCAGTCCACTTCTGTGGGCGTGGGTTCGAATCCCACTTCTGACATACTTTTGTAACCCTACTTTTTCTATACATGCACGAGCATGTAATGATGTTATGCGATTTTTTTAATATTTTACACCGCAATCATAGTTACTATAAGTTATGGAATGGAGAATTTATTTGAATAAATTGAAGAATTGATTGAAGAGTTTCAATGGGGTTATAAAAAGAATCACTTTTAGAAATACTGATGTAGTGTCACGTAAAAAGACTATAATAATTCTGAGTTAATTTTTTAAAGTATAGTATACCTAAGTGAGACAGTATTTTGGTGTGATTTGGTGAGTGACATTATTTTGTTGGAAAATGTTTACAATCACTGCCAGAGGAAGGTTAGTTCAGCTTTTAAGGTGTTTACTGAAGGTTAAACAATTATTTCAGCAAATTCTTTTCATCATGTTTGTTTGATTTCATACTTAACATAGATGTGGGGAATGTGTGTTTTCCATATATCGTTGAATGACAAACTCAATGGGTAACAAATATTTAGGGCCGACACACGGAGCAGAAATCAAACAAACTTTACAAATTTCCCCTAATTTTAATTAACAAGCAAATTTAGTGCCAATACCAAAAAAGATAACATTCACAGTTCTGTATATACAGGCTTAACACGTTATCAAATAAAAATAAGGTCAGATTTTTCTTAAACTTTAAACAATCTGAAGCGATGATAACTCAGTGGTAGTGTGTACGACTTCGCGTTAAGCGACGCGAGTTCGAATCCACCTACAATGAGTTTAAACTTTCGGTGAAGGAAGGAATACATGAAGAAACCATAGCATGGTGGTAGGGCTTTTTCCAATGCACGCCTGACTAGCTACCACCCTCAAGTTAAAAATCGGCCACCAAATACCAATAGGTGTGTTTCGGCAGCTGCACCGAGAGCCAGACTTTCCACAAGTTTATCGTGTCTACCTACTTGGGCCGTATCGTCACTTAAGATCAGATGAGATTACGGTCATAACGGTATATATCAAAATATAAGTGCTTATTAATAATTTCAGTACACGTCTATGGACGATCTTTTTTAGTAGCATCTCTACTGGCTCGCACAGTCGACGTTATCCTGCCTTTTCCAGTATTTAATAGCTAGTCCACAAATAAACCTATTGCAATCAGGAATCGCTTAAAGGCCTTATACATTAAAAATTGCATTATAAGGTTAATAAATAGCTTACGCGTTATGACAACAATCTCACCTGATGTTAAGTGACGGTATAGCCTAAGAACGTGGACACGCTAGACCCAGTGGAGGGACTAACTCTCAATATAGGTACATACATTTTTCTATGGCGGTAGAGCTTTTTCCAATGCTCGCCTGGCTAGCTACTACCCTCAAATTGAAAATCTGCCACCAAATATATATAGGTGTGGTCCGTCAGTAGCACTTGACAGCCAGTCTATAAGGCAGCAACTATAAGCCGGATTTCAAAAACTAGTTAACATCACGCCACCGTCAATGGAAGCAAAGCTGTACTAAAAAAGGTTACAAAACGGGCGAAAAATATTAAATACTTTTTAGGTCCCCGCGAACAAAGTCGGGGACACAGCTACAGTATAATTAATAAACACTCTAACATAATACAGAAATCTAAATAACTCACGTAACAGCTTGAAGTTCTCGACGGCGACAATCACTTTCCGCATAGTCCAAAATTAAAAACTATTGTCGAACGGAGTGAAATAGTTCTCTATGAAATATATCAGATGGAAGAGAACGTATGTAGCGATGTACATATAAGCTAATATTTGAACGACCATGGTGCTAACGAAGCTAAAATAAATGAATCAGTAAACAAAATCACTATTGCAATCGAAACATCTAGAAGGTTCTCGGATCACAGCAAAGTGAAATAGTAATCTATGACATGGGCCACATAGAACAACATGCACGTCGCTATATACATGAAGACTAAGATTTGAAGCAGCATGGTTCCACGGGGGCTCGCGTCTGACTGGTGTGTCAAGAGTAGGAAGCCACGCAAGGTGAATGTTAATACCATTTCGCCGTGCAACCTTCAACTTGTAGGTATTTATGTCCTATGTTACGTGACTTGCTAATTGGGGATTTTCTTCATGCTATATTCACGCTAATTATCGTGAAGGTTTACTGGTAAAATGTATTTTATCTTCTCCAACTGGCGTCGCGAAAACGTTTACTTAATTCATTGTTTTATTTTTATTAAATTAATCGGAATTGAATTTAGTATTGTATAACGATATTATAAGTCAAAACGTGTACGTTATACGGCGTATGCACTCCGAAAATGGATGCTGATGTGTGTCAATTGTCTCACTCAAAGCTCAGTATCGCGTCGGCGTTCAAGCAAGTATGTTGTATATGGATTCACGTATCAAGCGCTCTAAAACAACACAAAATGGCCTCATGTGTTGTCGATATTGTACAAATTATATATACAGAACTACTTAAGGTTAGGGGTCACATTTATTTTGAAATTATTACTATTTGTATTGAATATTTAGTATTTCTATAAAATTAAATATATCCATCCGTAAACTTATCCTCTTTTTCGAACCCGATTTGAAATAACACACTGTCCTACTCCCCCCCCCCCCTCATTGTAATTTTACTATGAGCGCATTAGTGGGTCACTTTTTTTGGTAAAATATTATTAAGGTAACGTATGTGTACTTTTATAATATCATTGATATTATTTATATTATTCGATGTCTAAGTTCAATGCAGCGCTGTGCTGGTTAATTAGTTACTTTAATAAAACTTTCTTGGATGATTTTCAGTTTATTAGAAATATATATTCCTTGCTTTATTGCGGAATCACTTCTCTTGTTCTAACTAATATTAAAGATGCGGATACCAGTGTGTTAATATGTTCTTAGGCTTTTCCGCCTTAACTGATCAACAGATTACGATGGAATTTAGCAAAACAAAAACGTTATCAGGGGTACAGAAAATAATATGGGTTATTTTTCGTTCAGCAAAAAGTACCGATTACGAGGGACATAAATATAACTTTTAGATTGGCAAAATCTACGCTAATACGAGTGAAGACGCTTACACAACTATTTCACAGTAAACCAACTGTATGACGTACAATGACTATGTTAAATTTCATATCGAAATGCCGATAACCAAGATTATTAATGCATTAATATTGTCTATTTATCTTGGAAGTTCGATAAGTTAACTATCAGTCTGACAACATAACGGAAAACGAAACAAGAAATTATATTGTGAAATATAATATACCATAGATTGTCAACTGTATTCAATATAATTCAATATAATATAATTTAAATTTATAAAAATAATTCTAACATCGATCATCAATCAACAGAAAACATCGTGTTTAAACTATAGCATAGGGGTTTTTACTAATGCCCGCCTGGCTAGCTACCATGTTGAAGTTGAAAATTTGCCGCCAAATACCTATAAGTGTTTTTCGGTAGTTAAACCTGAAAACCAATCCCTCCACAGGTTTAGCGTCTTCACCAACGTGGGCCACATTGTCACTTAACATCAGGTGAGATTGTGGTCTTCACGCTAAACCTTATTCGGTAGTTTATCGCGATCAGACCGACAGACATGATGAGAGGATTTATTAGAGGATATATATTGTCATGACCAAGGATCACGATTACCGTATACCAATGTTAACGGCAGTCACTGTGGCTCACCGCCTGGCACAGTGCAGTCACTTCACCGTGCAACAATAACAAGGGAAAAAGATAAGCATTGCTTGGTTATACGAAACCACGGTGCATGTGAAACTTTTATTCGGATCGCAGGCATTTAACTGAAAATTTTCGGAAAACTATTCGTTTTAGGGTATTGAAAACACGTTTTTCATCTTAACGTTTGAATCAATGCTACTCGGTCAACTGATGGGTGCCAGGAAGGCCGTCATATTAGGGTTGGTTGCTGTTTTTTTTCGACGGGACCTCACTAGTGACCGAACCTCGGCTTGGGCTGTCGCCGAAAGTGTTGGTTGCTCTGCCGACCGCCTTTCAACTTACCCCTACTCCGCGGCCGGCTGTAACGTGACATGCGATAGACGGACGAACTAAATTTGGGGCCATGCGAAAAAAGGTTTCACTTTAAAACTATTCGTAACGAAACGTCAAAGATTATACAAAACATAATTCAGTTGGTCGCAAACGAAGCCCCGGGCGTAGGAAGCTAGTACGAAATAGATCTGTTCGTTGGACGTTGGTTTGTGTAATTTACACATTCCCAAACAGTGCTTATTCTTGGGTGACGTGAATAATTTAACCATCCGGTACACTTCGTTTTTGTAACAGAATTGTTTAAATGTGCTAAAACACATAACTATATACACAAAAATAGAATGTTCGTTTGTTCCTAATCGTCAAACCTAGAAATTTCTGGAACGATCCTATTCAAGTTTGCCATACCATTGCTTTCGTATATAGGTGCGTTATAACAAGAGTAGTTGTCATCTTCCTCTAATATATAAAGCGATGATAGCTCAGTGGTAGTGTGTACGATTTCGCGTCAAGGGACGTCAGTTCGAATCCAACCACCTACAATGAGCTTGAGCTTTCGGTGAAGGAAAACATTATGAGGAAACTATAGCATGGTGGTAGGGCTTTTCTAATGCCCTCGTAGCTAGCAACCACCTTCAAGTTGAAAATCTGCCGCTAAATACCGATAGGTGTGTTCCAGCAACTGCACTTGAAAGCCAGTTCCTCCACAGGTTTAGCGTGTCTACCGACTCGGGCCGTAGCGTCACTTAAGATCAGGTAAGATTATGGCAATAACGCTAAGCCTTAACTACAAAAAAAAGATCGAAGTTTGTATGTTGCAATTATACCTCATGAAAATAAATATTTTTTTTTTCTAAAATTCATATTTATTTTTACTTCCGCATTTCTGAATAATAATAGAAACAAATGAATAACACGATTGACACGAGATGCCATGAGTCAGGATGGCCGAGCGGTCTAAGGCGCTGCGTTCAGGTCGCAGTCCACTTCTGTGGGCGTGGGTTCGAATCCCACTTCTGACAGTTTCTTTTTAAATCAAAATTTGTGTTATTCCTGAAATAACCCGATAGAACTAAATCTACGTATCATATAAATAGCGTTTTTCTTAGTTTTAAGAGTTATCATTTGACGAATTGGCAAATACACAAGACATTTTGTCTTTGTGATGTAGAAAGGTTTTTCTACTTGACGTAAATTAACTTACTCACCATACACTCATGATTTAACCCGTGTACGATATATGAAATTTGTATGGCAGGCCTCATAACGTGAAGCGTTTGAGTAGTGCTTTACTTTCTCTCTCAAGGTCAAGCAATTATCTCGGCTTAAATTGCTTTTATCCGAACTTTCTTGCACTTTGAGTATTAAATGAGTTGACAAATATCAATAAGAACACTTTTTTATGACAGTAGATATTTTGAAAACCATTATTTTTATTAGATAGTATAAAAAACCGTTTTGAAAAAACATTTCGGTGGACGTCGGGTTGTCTGTATGTGCGGATGATGTCTGTAGTCACTATAACCCCCAAAAACTTCACTCTTTCGGTCCATATTTTTTACATTCGCTTCAGTATCATTCTGAGGAGTAACTTATTCAAAATTGATAAATATATGTATTGCTATACATTTCCTTAACAACTTTTGGAACTCCCTCGGTGTATCTTTGAAATCCGAGGCCCATTGCTAATGAAATTTAATTAAGAAAATATTGACTTTATAATATATTTGTTAAATCAGTACATATTATAAAACAAAGTCCTTTGGCGAGACTATCTGTCTGTATGTTCATGATAAATTCAAAAACCACTGAACGGATTTTCATGCGGTCTAAGTGTCCAATTTTGTAAGGTTTTATGTAAATTGGCTGATATATTACGACATAAATCGTATTTATGTAAATAATAAATCATCGACTTCCGAAGTAACCGCTATAGAAAATTAGAACCGAATTCAGAATCAACTCCTCTTTGAACTGAGGTCTGATAAAAATTGCAATTAAAATAAATATATATATGTCACTCACTTCTCGTACGTCCGTCGAGTACTGTGGTCTCGGGAACTGCGAGCTGGTTGGAGCTTATCTGATGCAAGGGCAGTTCCACTGTGTCCGGGGAGCCGCCGGGCCAGGCCATGGTCTATAGCACATCACCTCACACCAACTAACATCACTCACTACACTATTGATATGTATATTATATAACGCACCGAAATCCTTCAGTCTTTTTAGTTCGTAGAGAGAAAAATAGTAAAATTTCTGTACCTAGTTATTTAAATAATTCTTTAATATACAATATGAAGTATGTTAAAAACCATGTTATGTTATCAAATAACACTGAAACTACATTCCATACATACATAGCGTTCATATGTGTATGCCAGGTGCGTAGTCAGGTATGAGTGAGCGGGGGGCAACTGCCTCTCTTATATTAGTGTTAAAGTATGATTACAGTGGCGGCAAAAAAACACATATGATACGTTCCCTCGCACGCAGAATTAGCATACCTAGTTGCTCAATTGTTTTAAAGGAAATATTAAAAATCCACTGAAGGTGCCACGATTTTATTTCCAAATTCTGTTTTGGAGGAGACAATACTTGTCAATCTTTTTTAAATAATGACGAAAAGAGTAAGAGAAAAATATAAAACGATTATTAACAATAAAATTATTGTAAATTAACGACCTTGTCAATGAAATACCTTGACGTTGTTCATGAAAAATAATAAAACTTATATTAAATCAGATAAAATCAAAATAATTTACTCAATTTAGACCCCGAGAATATTGTTATGATCGTCGAGACTACTATAGACTTGAAAAATAACCCACTCATCGAGAACAAACTCGTTCGGGTTGTAACTTTTTTACGTACCTGCATATTTTTATATTAACAAAATATTCCAGTTAAAATGGTTTTTAGTAGATCCACAGCAAAGAAAGGTATTCATTCTAGATCCCAACATCTTCCATGTTGACCCTATAGGGTAATAGCCTTTTTACATTAAAAGCCGTTAAGCATGTTACTTGAACTTACAATCCACAAAACGTAATGTATTTTGGTCGTATGTTGCACAACCTAACACTATTACATAAATGGGAGGTCACTTGCCCCCGTCCGTATCTGAATTTGCCCTTGACGTACTCATGCATCACCACGAGTAACGCACGCGTTCACGCGTCCACGCAAATTATTTACATTTGCTAAACTCCGGTTTAATTTTTATATTTTAATATATTGTATTGTATTCTGAATTATAGTTATGCCGGCGACTTTGGTCGCGCGGACTAACATTATCTTTCTTTTAACTTTAGGGCATATTTTGCACTCCTCATAAGCGAAGCGCTGAGGTTGGTACTAGTGTCACTTCACGCAAAACAATTGATTTTTCAAACTTAAAATGTCTCTATTTATCATACATTGCACTTGTAAAATAAAATATACACACACATATCAAGAAAAAATTACTATTATTAACACTCATGATATTTGTGATGCCATTTTTGTTATTTAAACTAGTTAATAAACTGTTTAAAAAAGTTCTATTTTGGACGTCGGTGTGTCTATATGTGCGGATCTTGTATGTTATAACGATAACGATCGAAATACTTTAATAATCGAGTTTTTTTTTCTTACGCTTCAGTATAATTAGGAATAGAACGCTATTACTTTTCACGGTCTGATTCGATCTCGTTTAAGTGTTATTAAATAATAAAAAAAAAAAATAAGATTATGAGGCGTGCACGCGGTGGATTTTCCAAACTTTTTCAACTTAAGGTAGACCTTAGAAGAAGGTACCTTAAGGTAGACACTGTAACATGAACTTTTTTGTACAGCCTACACCTCACTCCGCCCCCTGACCATGAAGGCTGAAAAGCTTTCGAAACGTCGGTATCAAAATTAATAAATAACCGCGATAAAATCCGTTTAAATTCGTTTTATTTCGATGAATAATATTCGCGTAAACATAAGAAATCATAAATTTAATTATTATGCTGTCAATATACAAATACATGAACATTTGAGGTCTTTTATTTTGAATAGTGTTAGCATTGGAGCGTGTAAGATTTGTAACCGTTTAAGTTCACATAGAAAAATAGTGCAGAATACTAAAATGTATACTTAATTATCTGTAGCGATTTAACTTGCGTGAAACGATAAACTATGTACTATTTTTGCCTGTTTTTGTAACAATTTTTAACACAACATTGCTTCTATCGGTGGTAGCGTGATGTTAAATAACTTAAAGTGTTCCTCAATGATCGCTCTACCGAAAACAAAAAGATTTTTAATTCAAACACGTTCAAAGAAACAAAGAAATTTATTCCCTTTATTATTATATTTTTATTTTTTTTTATTTTTTTCTTCTTCGAAATAAACTATTTACTTGTATATTTAGATCTATCACGCCTAATATTTAAATATTTAATGGTAGGCATGCGACGTACCTTGGCCTAAAACTATGCATGATTTCAGTATGTTATTTTTGTTCATAACAATCTTAGGTCCAACATTATCAGATTTAAACCTGCATCTATCGAAGCCGTGTCCGAACACATTTTGGCTTAAGCAGCGTTACTAAAAAATTATAAGGTTAAGGTAATTTTCGCATATTTGTATGATTTGTCACGTGTAGGAGTCACATTTTCATATTTAGTAAATACATTTTTAGGTGTATCACGTGAAATTTCGTTAATAACGAAAGTACGAACAACTCCGACATAAAAATCGTCGCCGGAAATGTAAAAACAAATTAATTAACGACAACCGGTTTAATAAAATATTCAGATGAATTATTTAATGTGTATATATGTATATGCCGCTCATGGGCACCCAGAATTGGTATCGCAGATGCCTCGCCGGCCGTTATTGGAGGTATTGGCTCTCAAGTGCAACTGCCGGAACACACCTATTGTTATTTGGTGGCAGATTTTCAACTTGAGGGTGATAGCTACCCAGGCGGGCATCAGAAAAGCCCTACCACCATGCTATGGTTTCCTCACGATGATTTCCTTCACCGAAAGCTCAAGCACATTGCAGGTGTTTGGATTCGAACTCACGTTCTATGACGCGGCATTTCTACACACTATCACCGAGCTATCATCGCTTCTGAATATATATTCAAAGTAAAGATAAACTTTAACATATCAAAAACGAATATACATTGGTTAACATCAAGACCACAGCAAAGCTGTAGGGGTTGAAAAAATTTACAAAAACGTCCAAAACTTAATAAATTAGTTTTAGTTCCACGCGAACGGAGTCGCGGACACAACTAGGTATATAATAAAGAATAAAATGCTTAATGTTATAATTCTCAATAATTTGCTTTTCCAGTTAATTAAGTCCAATTTGTTCCGAAACAGATATTTTAAAACTTCCGTCTTATCCGAGTTAGTGTAATAAACGCGTAAGTAATTCTTTGTATAACTTTTTTACTTCCGACATCGCTGATACAATCTCACTGATTTTTGTATAGAGAGATAATACTTTGGAGTAAGTCATAAGGGTACGTATTACCGTGAACACAAAACTTGAAGGGGTGAAATAGGTTACGAATTATTGTCCGAAGAATCTATCACTTCACATATTAATACTTGATAGTCAATATTTATGATTTATGATAAGAAATATTTGATTTCGTCAAGACTGTACAATAGAGGTTTAAATTATTCGACCGGTGTTAACATAAATGTATTTTTAGTTGCCACTTTAAATAGATATACAAAACTGTTAGTAATAAATAAATAAAATATTATTACTAAATAAAATAATAACATAAATTAATTAATTTTCATCTCTCATCCAATATTTCCCATCTCAAGACTATTTAACAAAGTTTAAACGGTTTGTATGAGATTCCGTTGGAGGAAAACATCGTAATGAATCCATAGCTCCGTAGCGTGGTGGTAGGGCTTTTCTAATGCCCACCTGGTTACCTATCCCCCTTAATTTGAAAATCTACCGCCGAATAGGTATGTTCTGGCTACTGCACTTGAGAGTCAGTCACCTCACAATCATGGCCACATTGTCGCTTAAGATCAAGTGAGTTTGTTGCCATAACGCTAACCCTATAAAGTCAGTAAGCTAACGGGGTAGGCATTACTCATGCTCAAGCTCAAGCTTGTTTCAGGGATTCGTAATCACACTCTATGAGGCGGCGTCCGTACACGCTAACACTGATCTATTATTTGCATTTACAATTAAACGCCGTCACTTTAATATTCCACTATATGGGAAATATTAATACTCTTCCATATTCTATAGATCACAGACCAATATTGATGAAGTTTCGAGTTATTTGTGCGAGAAGTGATAATAATTTTCTTAGAAGCTTCCTCTAAAATTTATGTCTCATCGTAGAGTTATGTAAATTGTGTGAATTTCAACGTTTTCAGTAATAGGTGACGTACGTTTGTGAAACTGTTGTAACATTACTTGTATGTAATTTACATATTTGACTAGCTGTGACCGCGACTTCGTTCGCGTGGATTGTTTCATAATTTATACTTGTTTCTGCTACTTTTTTCAATACAGCTTTGCTCCTATGGGTGGCAGCGTAATATTTGAGTAGCCTAAAGCCTTCAACAGTAATTGCTCAATTATATACTTTCTTTTTACATCCGCCTGGTATTTGCTAAGATGAACGCGTTCAATAAAACAAAATTTCCCTTTTTAATATTAAATATATACGCCATATTTCATTTAATACTTTGCAAAATTAATAGTTTAAAAATATTATAAAGTTTTTCAATCTTGATAATTGATCTAGATAAGTTATTAAATACGTGTTTAAGTTGATTTTATTTTAAGATAGCTTTTACCCGCGGCTTCGCTCGCATTGAAGCCATTACATGAGTTTTTTTTTAATCTCTCGTAAAATAATATTTTTGTTTCAATAAAAAGTATTCTATGTTACTTTTAATACATCCAAGAGTTTGTGTACAAAGTTTCCTGACGATCGGTTAAGTAGTTTTCGCGTGAAAGCGTAACAAACAAACTTACATTCACGTTTATAATATTAGTATAAATAAACAGCATACTTTAGTTAGATCTCAACTTGTAGGAAGCACTACCTATTAATTAATACTATTAAGTAACACGACAGTTACATTATATGCGTTCCCTACGGAAAACCAGTCTATTACGAAATTCAATCAAATGTTAACCGTTTGACATTTGATTACAATAATAAGACAAATATTTATAAACACAAATTGCGTCAGTTTTGTGGATCATTTCGTTGGAACGATTTACTTTAAATAGTACATTATTATTGATAAACGTGTTATATTATTGATTAGCAAAAAGAAATAAACGAAATACTATCGTCTGAGAGCAATTAAATACACGTAGAAATAACTAATGTATTGAAGAAATGGTAGGAAATTACGTGATAAATATATTTTTTGTAATTGTGAACATAAACCTTTTAAATACGGTACGAAACAACTGACGCGTAGAAACTATTTCTGCCCAGTCGTTGAGAATTTACTGGTTGTTCTTAACCAATAAGCGCGTACCTATCACTGCGCACAGCCAATAGCGTATGCGCTAAGGATAACCGTCTACACTACAGAAATATAGCGTAACAGAGAACACATTAAGAAAGCGTCGTGCCGGGAAAAACTTACATTTTGATTTGTCTAGCCTCCGTCCGTAACGTGCGCTTAGAAACTTCGTTGCAACTACCCTCTCTGCTTCTTAGCTAACAACATAACGGAAGGTTTTGTTAATTTTAATTTATCGTTTTTTCACCAACCAATGAAATTAATAAATAAAAAAAACTATCACGTCGTTTCTGAACGAATTCATTACTGCTACAGTCTAGTAATTGATTAGTGATAAAGGCAAGATTAAAAACTGTCCAACCATAAGTTATTGAAGTACTTTAATACATATACTTCATTCGTGTTTTCATAAAGTGTCTTACAATTGTAAATTAGTTTCACAATTCGTATGAACGATACGAAAGTTAATCGAACTAAGCAAATAAAAACAATACTCGAGTACTGAGATAAGATTGCGTATTCGAAACTGCTTACAGGCAACGTCGAAGGAGTCAAAAGTAGGTATGTAAGTGTATCATAAATGGTATACAGTATGAGTAACACGAAATGAGTTCCGTTTGTTCTCGAGCCATAACAACGTTAATTATGTCCCCCCGGGTTCAGTCTCAAACAGACAAGTTTACGTCCAGTTTTACGAGTGACCTGTTTTGTGTTACTTTTGACCTAAAATATAACGTTTTTAATATATATATTTTTTTAACTAAACACTTGATATGAGATACAATAAAGAATAATAATCCAGATTTAAGAAGCTATTTAGCACTAGACTAATGAATGAATACATGCACTGTGAAATTTTGAAACTAGTGTTAGAGGTGAATTTTAGTAGGGTAGCTTATAGCACCGACTATAAGTGAGTATGTGAGCGCGGTTATGTGTTCAGTCTAAGCGAGGCACTCGAGGCGTATTCATCGTACTTAGCTGGAACTTTACTGATGAGGCGGAGAGAGAAAAACACGAGTGGTGAAGGTGAGTGTTGACAGTTGTCGAAAAAGGAGCTTCTTAAACCTACATCCGTATTGTAAGTCTCGGACACTCCTCGGTGTTTTACTCTCTCTACTACAACGTCTAGGCTTAACGTTTAAAGCTATAGTCGAAGCGATGATAGCTTAGTGGTAGTGTGTATGACTATCCGTCAAGGGACGTGAGTTCGAATCCAACCACCTACGATGAGCTTGAGCTTTCGGTAACGGAAAATAATGTAAGGAAGCCACAGCATGGTGGTAGGGCCTTTTCTGATGCCCGTCTGGCTAGCTACCAACCTCAAGTTAAAAATCTGCAGCCAAATACCAACAGGTGTGTTCCGGCAGATGCACTTGAGAGCCAGCCCCTCCACAGGTTTAGCGTGTCTACGAACTTGAGTCGTATCGTCACTTACGATCAGGTGAAATTATGGCCATAATGCTAATCCTTAACTATAAAAAAAAAGTTTCCTCACGACTATTTGCGCGTCTGAAAAAGCGAAGCGTTTGAGTAGTGGTTTATTCTCACTCTATCAAGGTCAAGCAATTATTTCGACTTAAATTACTTTTATCCGATCTTTCTTGCACTTTGAGTATTAAATGAGTTGACAAATATCAACAAGAACACTTTTTTATGACAGTAGATACTTTGAAAAACACTATTTTTTCTATATAGTATAAAAACCGTTTTGAAAAAATATTTCGGTGGACGTCGGGTTGTCTGTATGTGCGGATGATGTATGTGGTCACGATAACTCCCAAATAACTTCACTCTTTCAGTCCATTTTCTTTTTCATTCGCTTCAGTATCGTTCTGAGTAATAACCTATTGAAAAGTACCGTCTAATTCAATGTAATTTAATTATAAAATCAATTTACGTTATGAGTCGTTGCACTTTTAGATTTTTCAGACTATTTTCCTTTACAAACAGCTCTAGCTCATTGGGGGATTCAAACTTACGTCCATTGCATTGCTTCAAATGGAATGACATTTCTTTTTATATATAAAAAGATATATACTTAAGTAAGTATCAGATATATTACAAGAAAGAAAGATCTATTTAGTCTTCTATTTCTGTGTTATTATCAGCGTAAATATGTACTATTATAGTCCACTAGAAAAATGGGAAATGTTTAATAAAATAAATTACTATATACAAATAAGTAATGCTTTGTGTGTAGATGTATCGAAGATGCTTCCGCTATTACCTCGTTTACATTTGTATTATTCAAATAAAATCTGTGAAATTCTCACGGGATGTTTTTGTTTAGTGTAGCGTACTGCGGTAGATTTTTCCTCAATCTATCTAACATACCTATATATAGTTTTATATTATACGAGACGTTCCCTTTCGAGAGTGTGTGCACTCTATTTAACGTCATTTGATTTTAAGACAGGCTCTCCAAAGCGTCGAATTTATTTGACTTTGTTTCGTTGAATTATTGAATACAATGATATTTTCTCTCCGTTTAACCTTCAATAACACCATAAAGGCGTTACAATTATTATTACATATTATTTGTTGATTACAAAATTACTTAATAATATATGGTTTTTAAATGAAGTTATAAAATACTTTTATTAGTTTCACTTATGTCGTGTATCAATACTAGCTGACCCGGTCAACGTTGTATCATCACCTAATATTGATTTTCATCCTTCTCACTAAAACTCAGAAATGGTGTTACGGAGTTTTTTTTTTTAATTTCCTTGCGTTATAGGCACGCGCCGTTGGCCCCGCGGCCGGTACTGCCGCAACCGCTATGTCCCTGCATTTTAAATTTGTAATATCTTCTAAAATATTCATCCAAATTACATGCTGTAAAGAGCCATATTGATCTATATTAAATGTAGATAAGAGTTAATGCTGTATTGTCTAAAATCGCTTCGTAAATAAGTCATTATTTATTCTAAAAAGTAAAAGAAAAAAAATGGTTATTGTGGGTTATCCCTAATATGTGTCTATACCATTAAGGACTTTTTTGTAGACCTTTTTAAAGTGTACAATACTGTAGTACATTATTTAGATCTATCTCGTAGAGTTCAGCCAGCGTTTGTAATGTAAGCGCATAAAGATGTGTTTATTTAGGAAATCACATTACAAACTTCTAAAATTATCAGTGTTTCTCTACTATATTATGCATGTATTATACATATAAGCCTTCCTCTTGAATCACTCTATCTATTAAAAAAAAACCGCATCAAAACCAGTTGCGTAGTTTTGAAGATCTAAG
Organism: Actias luna; assembly: GCA_039707435.1. Lineage (NCBI taxonomy): Eukaryota > Metazoa > Arthropoda > Insecta > Lepidoptera > Saturniidae > Actias > Actias luna. The sequence goes on along the minus strand of JAZHAC010000034.1, from coordinate 17,936,596 downwards.
CATACATAGGGACAGAGAGACGGCGGGAAGCGACTTTGTTTTATACTATATAGTGATTACAAAGCAGAAAACTTCCTGAGAATTATCAGTCGGATGTCAATAATTCTTTTTACATATGATACAGCCTTAATTGAGGAACGATTTAGGCTATTCTATATCACGCTACAGTAAATAGTAACAAAGTTATATTGATATTTTTTTTTACAAAAAAGGGCAATAATTTTTTTAAATAATGTATATCTCAACGTGAACCAAGTCGCGGGCACAGGTAGTCTATTAATATAATGGAATCTTTCGACGTTATTCCCACAAACTTAGAGTCGTCTGATTTGAAAAAAAAAATACATACACTTCGAGAGCTGATCCCGGACCATCAGTATAAAGGAAAATTATCAAGATTAATATGTTAAAAATTGTACAATTGTCATATATGCGGTGACTGATAGTGAATTTTGGATCAATGTCAGTCACCGGTGATCTGGATTGTACTGTACATAAAACCAGGCGCAGTGCAGTCACTATGCAGTGCAACATCAAATGCAAAAAAATAAATAAAAACAAAACAAAATTGCTGTCGACAAGGCACTTTTATTTAATGTCATTTGTAAAAGACATTCTTTATTCTACTTTTTAATTTGGCTTATTTTTACGCTACATTTTTTATAGTTAAGGCTTAATGGCCGTTATGGCCATAATTTCGCCTCATCTTAAGTAACGATACGGCCCAAGTTGGTAGACACGCTAAACCTGTGGAGGAACTGGCTCTCAAGTGCAACTGCCGGAACACACCTATCGGTATATCGCGGCAGATTTTCAACTTGAGGGTGGTAGCTAGTCAGGCAGGCATCAGAAAATGCCCTACCACCATGCTAAGGTTTCCTCGCGATATGTTCCTCCGCCGAAAGCTCAAGCTCATTGTAGGTGGTTGTATTTGAATTCTCACGTCTTCGACGCAAAACCGTACACTCTACATCTGAGCAATCATGCCTTATTTTTATATTTTTTACAAAATTGTCGCAAACGAGTCTACCGTCGACCTGTTTGTAAGTATTAATCGAATCTCATAACTATTCGTAACTAATCGGAAACGGTTCAGAGTTTGAACTGAGTTCAAATAATAACAGTAGTTAAATACGTTGTTGGAAAGTTACTCATACATATTGCGTGTTGGCAGACACACCTTTCGACGAGGGACAGAACATTATAATCACTGTTATTTAGGGGCTGATATGATTATGATGACACTACCTTCACAATAAATCCCTAATTACTAGCCTTTGTGGAATTACAGGCTAAAAACATGGCATAGATAGCATAAAAAATTAAATTCTATATTTGTTACAAGTCCCTTTTGCACTTACAACATAACACATAAACGCACGCATTTTTTTTTATGGAATAGGGGGAAAACTAGTAAGCATATCACCTGATGGTAAGTGACCACCGCTGCCTATGGACACCCACAATATCAGACGAATTACAGGTGCGTTGCCGGCCTTTATGGGAGGAACTGGCTCTCAAGTGCCACTGCTGGAATACATGTATTGGTATTTGGCAACGGATTTTCAACTTGAGGGTGGTTGCTACCCAGACGCGCATTAGATAAAGCCCAACCATCATGCTATGGTTTCCTCACGATATTTTTCCTCACCGAAAGCTCAAGCTCATTGTAAGCGGTCGGATTCGAACACACGTCCCTTGACGCGAAATCGTACACACAACCACTGTGTGTAGGATTTCGCATGTATATATTTGTGTGTAAAAATTGTTGTCAACATTAAAAGACTATTGAAAATGTAATTTAATTTCAAATGTCAACTAAGAGCTGTCACCTTAATAGATTTGAATACTATTGAGTTAATGTTTCAAAGAAAAACGCACACTTTCACACTGCCCCTTAATTTACAAGACGCAACTTTAAAATATAAACGCGAATTTAATGAAACACAAAGCACAGACGACAAACACAGAAACGCGGCTGTCATAGACTGAAGTTATTTCAAGAGATCCACTGATATAACAACGAGATAACGTGAAGGTACAGGCGAAGAGAAAAGTTTACGTCAAACCACTTTTTCCGATTTATTTTCCTAGAATTTATTTATTTCTTATCACACATTAAACAGCGTATAAAGTTTCTTAAAAGATAAGTTTCTTAAAGATTTCTCAATTTTTTCTTTTTACGCGAATATCACTCATCGAAATAAAACTAATTTAAATGGATTTTACCGCGGTTATTTATTAATTTTGATCCCGACGTTTCGAAAGCTTTTCAGCTTTCGTGGTCACGGGGTGGACTGTACACACGTTTCGAAATTAATAAATAAGCACTACAAAATCTGTTTAAATTAGTTTTATTTCGAGCGTTTAAAGCATTACACATTATAAATCAAAATAAAGTCTTGGTTTATCATTCAAACTCAAGTATGCGCAACAAGTTTACTTAAATAATGTAGTATTTTTGATTTCGATAGTGTGGAGAATCCAATTGGATCGTGATCTACGTACACGTAGTGTTAAACGAGTCATAGTGACTCACCTCTGGTTTGTAGTATTTCGGGATAAGTCATCTGATTTCCGAGATGTTTCAGACCTCATGCCTATGACGACCTCTTTTTTGGATTGTATCTAACACCCAAGTGTTAGAGGCCGTCTGCCATCGTTGATGGTCAAGTGGGCGAACGGAATCAGACCACGAAATCCTTCCAGACTTATCCCGTTATATGTTCACCTTTATGGCTACAATCTCCCCTAATTAACTTACGATGTGTCCCAAGATATTGAACACGCTAAGCCTAGTGGAGGGATTATTGGTATTTGGCCGTTGATTTTCAACTTGACTGTGGTATCTACCAGGTGTGCATTAAAAAGCCCTACCCCCTACTATAGTCTTATCATGATGTTTGAGCTCAGGTGTATTACATATGTATTCGAACTGAAGTCCATTGACGCGACGTGCATACACGTCTATTGAGCCATCCTCGCTTTTCCTAACTGGTGGCAGCATCCAGAAGTTGGCCTATCAGCTGCGAATTTGCAGTGTTGCTAGCTAAGAAAGCTGACTGGATTAGGTCGCATATACTAGTTCGAAGTCGAGGAGAGAGCCACAACTTTCTACACCCTGATAACGTTATCTCCGCTACCAAGCGAGATGAATCGTCAATAACTTAGTGAGTTTAGATTACACAACAGATCTTGATCTATTCAGTAACACTCTTAACACCTTTAAGTCCATATGTTTGATGAAATAGTTTTATGTATGTTATTTAATTTCAAGCTCATTTCATTCTAGTTTATTTCAATTTGAACTTAAGTGACGATACGGCCCAAGTTCGTAGATACGCTAAACCTGTAGAGAGACTGCCTTTTAAGTGCAACCGCCGTAACACACCTATCGGTATTTGTCGACAAATTTTGCATTGAGAATGTTTGCTAGCCAGGCGGGCATTAGAAAAGGCCCTACCACCATACAATGCATAATTTAATCCGATTTCTTTAATACAAATTATCAGTTTTCAATTTATGGTATATATGTGTGTTGCTCACAGAATAAAAATATGTCATGCTCACTCATAATTAAGATTACATTTGTGCTTGGAATTTTATACGTATTACAAAAATAAGGAAGGAACATCATGTCGTATTGTAAACTTTGTTGGTGCTTTATATAAAAAAAAAAAAAAAAAAATACACTATTTTTACCATTGCGAATAGTGTAGTCACTTACCTAAGTTACGGCAAAATAGAGACGGTATTGTATATCATAATTAACGGACTACACGAATACCCGTGCATAGTAGGGGAGCGCACCCCCGGGGCCGGCGGTTACACTTGGAAATGACATAACCGGTCACTCCCTACGTTCGCGAAGGCCGTAGGTACCTGCGCCGATTGAATTAAACGCGCACGGCTATATTGGGGACACCTTAATGGGTTCCCAACAGGCAACAGATAAACTAAATCGGACGTCACCTACTCTGGTTTTATTGGTATGGCGTTAAAAGATTTATCTATCGTGTTATCTATATTAATAATTGTTATTTTTCTTTTTTTGTGCAGTGGAGAGACTGGCTGTCAAGTGCAAACACCGGGGCACGCCTATAGCTATCTGGCGGTACTATCTGACGGTTGCTAGCGAGATGAACATTAGAAAAATCCCTAACACCTTGCTATGGTTTCATGATCATGTTTCCTTCACCGGAAGCTCAATATTGCAAAGATTCGAACTCACACCCATTGAGGCGTCGTCCGTATACACTAACAACTGAGCCATCATCGCTTCGAAACGCTGTACGCAAATTTTTAAAGACAGTATGCATAGCATCATCTATAAGCAATTTTAAAAGTTGATATAATTATATAATAGATGGCGCTGCAAAACAATATTAAATCGCGATATAAATATTGTTTCGAAGTAAAACTTTGTTTTTTGGGGTTTCACGATTTTACCGCTTAGTTTCCAGATCCCGAGGGGATCAGTTAGTATTTTAGGTTTTTCAATTTTTATGGATAGATAGTACCGCATTCGATTTTCTCCTACGCGATTCGGCAACAGCCCAAGCTGAGGTTGGGTCACTAGTGACACCCTTGCGCGAGTTGCCCCTCGGGCTTGAGCGTCCTCCACGCTCACCCCCCTAGTTCGGTGAAGCTGTAAATGCCCCTCAGGCTAAAAGTGTAGGTCTCATCAAAAAAAAAAAAACGATTTTACCACTCAACCGATTATCATGAAATTTTGCATACACATCGTCAGCGGTACAAGAAGGGACATAGAGAGCTTTTTATTAACGAAAAAATACCGTGTTCAAGGAATAGAATAATAAGTTTTAGTACCTCGTGGGCGAAGTTGGTACAGAAATATTATAACGTTTAAAATCCATCTAGACTTAATAGGGACTAATTAATATTCGCAGATCATATTTAATTACAGAGAAGAGAATTTAAAGCTCGCAAATTTTCTTGCGCAATTTGACTCCTTACAATGTTTTAGGGCTAAAAACAAAAGAAAAATAAATGTAATTGACTTTTATTTACTTAAGAACAAAGTTAATATTTACGTGAAATTGAACGACTTATGTAAAATAAATAGGGAGCTTTGTAGATGTTGCTTTGTAGAAGCAAATTATAATGGTAAAAATTTGACGTCTTTTCTTTACTAGCCTAATAATTTGCTTGTTTCGACATTACATTTTTTTTATACTTAAGGTTATGGCCATAATCACACCTGATCTTAAGTGACGATACGGCCCAAGTTGATAGACACGCTAAACCTGTGGAGGAACTGGCTCTCAAATGCAACTGCCGGAACACACCTATTGGTATTTGGCGGCAGGTTTTACAACTTAAGGGTGGTTGCTAGCCAGGCGGGAATCCGAAAAAGCCCTACCACCATGCTACGGTTTCCTCACGATGTTTTCCTTCACCGGAACTCACGTCCCTTGACGCGAAGTCGTACACACTACCACTGAGTTATCATCGCTTCGACGTTAAGAGTAGAGACTCCCGAAAATGATTGTGTTTATAAATTACTATTCAATATGGGCTTGAATAATGGCTGAGGCACGTTTGTAGGATAGCGTAGAATAGTCTGCCAAGGTAATTCCTACTTGGAGCGATCGCGGACCTCAAGAGATCTGTCAGGCGTCCTATGCCCCGAATCTAAGATTGCGCCTAGCGTAATATGGTTGCCTTTAACACCCTGAGTAACTAACCGTAGATCGTAGACCATACTAAGTGGTGTCGCTTAGTTCAAGAAGGACAGTCTAAGCACGACAACGCCTGGTTTCGATCTCTACAGAAAAACGTATGAGGCCTTACGAGCAGCCCTCCAACCCCCGTCGACCTGGGCGCAGACACATCAGCTGTAACTGCGGCCGAGGGATCCTCTCCCGGATCGGTCTACTCAGCCATGAGCGGAAGTGTCGACGCGACGCTGCCTAAATCATCTGCCAAAGATGTAAAGGCCATTATACTGGCCTTTATGACTGTTGAAGCGATGATAGCTCAGTTGGTAGTGTGTACGAATGCGTCAACAGCCGTGAATTCGAATCCATGCACTTAGCTTGAGCTTTGCTGAAAAAAACATCGTCATAAAACTATGGCATATCCACCTTTAGGGCTATTTATAAAGCCAAATATTTATAGATATGCTCCGGCAGTTACACTAGAGAGTAAGTCCATCTGGGGCCACATCGTTATTTAACATCAGGTGAGATTATAGCCATACCGCTAAACCTATGAATTATCTTAAAAAAATATGACAAAAGCAGTCTTTAGACAACATGCTTACTTCCGAAATATTCATCGTGAAAGCAACTGGTCGCACATACTTTTACCACGTGAAAAAGAGGTCCAATCGATTTCACGTACATAATAAATCTGTATAACGTGTGAAACTTAAATAACTTTTATTTCAATCTCCTCGTGTTTAGTGGCAGCCTGTTTAAATACAATTATGCCAAACTATGTAGAATTTATATTGATATTATAAAAGTTTGTTTGTTTGAACACACTGACCTTAGAACCGTATAATCAGATTTCAACAATTCTTTTTATATTTGATACTGCTCATGGAATCATTGCCGAAGCCTTTCCGCTATTTAACATCACGCTATCACCAACAGGAACAAGGCTATTTAGTGAAAAATCACAAAACCGGTCGATAGTCGTCTATTAAATAAATTTTAATTCCATGCAAACTAAGTCGTCGCTGTGGACTCAGCTGGTAACAGAATATATAGCAATTCTTTTGAGCTCATACAACGCGTTTTCAGCGACAATTTGTAGCACCCAACGATCATACCAGGAGTTATAACATAATTCACTACACTCAAACATACATTAGATAACATGGAGCTAAGTAACCTATGTTTTTTTTTTAATTCAATCCATAACACGACTGTCCAAGATCCGCAAAGACCTCCATAATAATACAGAAACATAGTGTTTCAAATTAATAATATCAAAATGTGGCAACCCTGTTTACAAAGCGGAGTCACTCAACGCGATATTCGCTATGTATTCTATTATTTACGTATTTCGTTTGATGTTACGTACGTGTAACGCCCATGCTAATGGGCCCCAATAAACAATCAAGTGCCGCGATAAAAAAGGTATCCACTGTATAGATACACAGAGTTTTATAACACAAGTGTATAAGTTATTCAAAGGTTAGTGCGTATAAAGCCATTACAAAAACAATTAATACAGTGTATAAATGTAATTATATATGATAGATGATTTATACCGCTCAAGGGATCGATTTTGAAGGGATGATAGCTCAGTTGGTGGTGTGTATGAATGCCGCGACAAGGGACGTGGGTTCGAACCCACCTGCAATGAGCTTGAGCTTTCGATGAAGGAAATCATCGTGAGGAAATCGTAGCATGGTGGTAGGGCTTTTTCTAGGGCTGGGCTAGTTACCACCTCAAGTTGAAAATATGCTAGCAAATACCTATAAGTGTGTTCCGGGAGTTGCAATAAAGAGCCAGTCGTTTCACAAAACATAGCGCGCCCATCATCTCGGACCATTGTTTAAGGTGACAGACATACAAATTCAGAATCAAATATCATTCTATTTTTATATATATAACAAGGTATACAAGGAATCAAAAAAAAAACTTGGTTTATGTAGTGTTTAAATTTTGTTCTAAATGGTATCTGCTTATGTAGGTTATTTCACTAATATCAAGTAAGAAGGATTTTATAAATACAATTGACGGACAAAGTAATACCAATCTGGGAACAATTATTTGTGTATCACGCAAATTGCTTTTTATAGTTAAGCTTTAGCTCTTTGACCTTAATTTCACCTGATCATAAGTGACGATACGGCCCATGTTGGTAGACACACTAAAACCTGTGAAGAGACTGGTTTTCAAGTGCAGCTGCCGGAACACACCTATTGATATTTGGCGACAGATTTTCAACTTGAGGGTGGTAGCTAGCTAGCAGGGCCTCAGAAAAAGCCCTACCACTATGCTATGGTTTCCTCACGATTTTTTCTTTCACCGCAAACTCAAGCTCAATGTAGATGGATTCGAACTCACGTCCCTCGTCCCTATGGGGACTCGAACCTGTAGCTCTTCGGCGTGGTAGTTACAGAGAGGCAGCTGCCATAACACCTAGACCAACAATGCAGATATTTTAAATTAAGACAAGCGATTTTATAGAATATACTGATTTTTGTCTTGTTTTACAGATTTTAAAAATAAAATGTCTCAAATGCACCAGTTGCCTATTCATTTTTTTATCGAACTGTTATCCCCAAGGCTTTGAGAGTTTCACTGGACTTTTTGGGCCGAGTGCTGAGGGCACTCAGCCCCGAGGCAGCGTGCACAAGGGCTCCAGAACGGCCGAACCTCGGCTTGGGCTGCTGCCGGTGAATGGAAAAAGATTCACGATCCTGACTAACCAACAGGTCCTGTCTTACTAATTTAGTGATCCTAACAACGACGTTAGAAGTTTGCCTGTAACTTAGAAGTAACTGAATATTGGCTTATGTCAAATACACTTTAAGTATAATAATATTTTGATACCAATTTGTTTTATCGAATGTGGTAAATCGTAAATAATATTGTAAGAAAATGTTTTATTTTCCAACGGACATCCGCTGTGTGCCTTAAAGGCTTTGACAGCTTCACCGAACACTTGTTGTATCCGCGAATAAGGAAATGTGCGACCGTGAATTTTTTTTATTTTTTATACTTAAGGTTTACCGTTATGGCCGTAATCTCACCTGATCTTAAGTGACGATACGGCCCAAGTTGGTAGACACGCTAAACCTGTGGAGGAACTGGCTCTCAAGTGCTGCTGCCGGAACACACCTATTGGTATTTGGCGGCAGGTTCACAACTAGAGGGTGGTAGCTAGCCAGACGGGCATTAGAAAAAGCCCTACCACCATGCTATGGTTTCCTCACGATGTTTTCCTTCACCGAAAGCTCAAGCACATTGTATGTGCTTGGGTTCGAACCCACGTCCCTTGACGCGAAGTCGTGCACACTAACACTGAGCTATCATCGCTTCAATGCAAGAAATGGTCATATTTTTCAATTTGCGAATCACAAACTTATTTACTTTTAAATCGATGTAGGTTGAGGAAATAGTACGTATTGTTACAAATACATACAGTTTACAGAGAACAATGGACTGAATTCAATTCGAAATTCCCGCAGTAGTTTTATTGTTTTATTACTTATTTGTGATATAGACTCGGCGGGTATGTTTATTGAACGAATAGCAATGGACATTTGAAAAGTATATATTGTAAAGTGTATAAATTATCTCCTATGTTACTTTATTTTAACTGTGCGAGCGAATTCACGTGCAACTATGTATTATTGAATAATTTTTGCCTCTTTCTGTTACTTTTTTTAATACTGCTTAGTTCCTGTCAGTGGTAGCGTGATGTCAAATAGTCAGAAGTCTTCCACAATAATTGATCTATCAAAGACAAAAATAATTTTTGAATTACGACTGATAGTTTTTAAGATTAACGCGTTCAAACAAACAAACTTTATCCACAGTGTAATACTAATATAGATAGGTTATGTGGTATCATGGAGGGATACAACGTAGATTGATACAAGTTCGAATCTGTAACAGTATAAGCTGGTATAGCAATTTTAGCTACCGTAATGCTGTTAAAAATTTACTCACCTACAAGTACGTTCCGACAAGTGGTATTTGCAGACCAGTTCTTTCTTTGATATCGTATAAGATTTTGGTCAATTACTCAAAACTAATGAAGGGTAAAAATGTTTATATTTTTTTAAATTAAAATGTTTTCAAAAAGATTATAATTAAAGGATTATTTTTGAAGCGATGATAGCTCAGTGGTAGTGTGTACGACTTCGCGTCGAGGGACGTGAGTTCGAACCCAAGCACTTACAATGAGCTTAAGCTTTCGGTGAAGGAAAACATCGCGGGGAAACCATAGCACGGTGGTAGGCCTTTTTCTAATGCCCGCCTGGGTAGCTACCACCCTCAAGTTGTAAACCTGCCGCCAAATACCAATAGGTGTGTTCCGGGAGCTGCACTTGAGAGCCAGTTCCTCCACAAGTTTAGCGTGTCTTCCAACGTAGGCCGTATCGTCACTTAAGATCAGGTGAGATTATGGCCATAACGCTAAACCTTAAGTATAAAAAAAAATGGTATGTTGTATATGAGATTAAATACACTACCGCGGTGTAACTGCGCTAACTGACCCAGCTTAAATGTCGAGCTACCGATTCCTTTCGATGCTATAGAACGTGCCCGAGTGAAGTAGTTAGTCGAATTTTCCGACATATTTTTCCTTCTATCGTGCCAATAACTTTTCTTCTGATATACCACTAACTTCGGATTTCTATATACTCTTGGTAATTATCTTTATCAGTGATAAGTGTTGATAAACTCGGTCAAGTAAGTCCATTTGATTTATACTTTTATCATACATAAATATAAGATATTATCTATTTAACTGATACTATACTGATATAACAAAGCTGAACTGATTTTCTTGTTTGTTCGTTCTAAAACGTTAATCTCTGAAACCGTGAGTTGTAAAAATTCGTTCTGTATTTGACAGTCAGATTCATGAGGAACCTTATACTTTTTATTCAGAGAAAAATACAGTTTCTAAGAAATAATTTTCAGTTTCACTAGAACGCAGTCTCGGACACGGGTAATAATCGTTTCCAATCCCGCATTTGCATACACGCATAGGAATACATTAATACAAATGTATACACACATACATAGCATGGGGTAGGGCTTTTTCTAATGCCTGCTTGGCTATCTACTACCCTCAAGTTGAAAATCTGGCGCCGAATACTATAGGTGTGATTCGGCAGATGCACTTGAGAACCAGTCCCTCGTCAAAGTTTCGCGCATCATCTTGGCCCACGATGTCACTTAACATCAAGTGAGATTGTGTCCATAACGCTAAAATTTAACTATAACAAAATAATACTAAATGTCATTACTTTAAACAGCAAAACATAACGTGCTCACACCGTAAGGGCATAGAAAACGTATACACGTTTGAAACCAATCGATGACAGATATATTAAACAGTGAAAAATATTACCTTCACGTATCAGCGGGTGACTTATAACAATAAAAATCGATTTCAACCCTTACGCGCTTATCTATTTAAATATGCGAGTCGGAGTAAAGTTAGGATATGGTGTGTACGATGTGCCGCGACGTAGGTCGGTCAGTTTGGGCGGGCGGGCGGCGCGCGCTACCGCCTCGGCTCACAGACGCGGACTGCCGGAACTTCCGCGCTCTTATCAACAGTTCTCTCGTCGAGAGCAGCTTTTTTTTTATCTTTATTTATTTTAGGGACTTCGGTCTAAGAGTACATGTCAGTCCCATCGTACCCTGACCTTACAGTATGTACCAAATATGTCCTAGAACTACTTAGATCTAATAACAAAATTCCATAAAATCTTGGCTTCATCACTTGCAGGTGCAGTCAAGATTCCATGGAACATGCCCTGGTCCATTAGATTCAGTCCTAAACATTTTATGATCGCTGTCCGTTGAGTTCGGTTCCGTTCACATTCCCTCAACAAGAGAGCAGCTTATATATATTAAGTTAAATTATTGACATTTACTTAAAAGTTATCGGCATAAACTACTTTAGCTTTATGGTTTTTGAAGCGATGATAGCTCAGTTGGTATTGAGTACGGATGCCATGTCAATGGACGTAAGCTCGAATCCAATTGCAAAGAGCTTGAGTATCGTTGAAAGAGAACATCGTAATGAAACCAGAACATATGGCTTTTTCTATCGCCTTCAACTGACAATATAAAACTATTCTTTGTATTCAATTACCTTCCTTCGACAGGATTTGCATCAGCGATAATTAAATAGGTTTATTCTATCCACTTCTATTCTATTAATTTTACAACCAACCCTAATACTATAAATAAGAATATGAGTATGTTAGTTACTTTAATTGTTTGTCTGTTTGTTTGCTTGATAGATTCTTTGTTCGTTTGTTACTTTTTCACGCGTCAGCCACTCAACTGACCATTTTGGTATTTTAAATAAACATTGTGTGGGATACAGACAAGAACATAGTATAATTAAATCCAGCAGAAAAAATTATTCAGATGAGATAGAAAAATGTACTTTATACAAATGTGACTTTACAATATATATATAAAAAAAATTGTATGTGTGTATTACAAGTATAATTTTATTACAAGTATATAAAAGGTTAAAATATGACAAGTATATAATTACAAAGCCGTAAATTTGGAAAAGAGGTTGTAAAATTATTTAAAACATAATTCAAGCTCATGCGAGTGAAGTCGCGGCCGCAGCTAAACTCTAAATAAAAACACTACTGTCGACAAATGAATTTGCGTGAAGCTTTGGAATTTCAATTAACTAGATGGCATCCAATTCTGGCACACCTGAGGTTTAAATGCAAATTAAGAGTTTAACTTTATCGTTATAAACAGTTACAGTCTTCTAGTGTTTTATAGCACAACGATAATATATAAATACTATAAAGGGATGATAACTCAGTGGTAGTGTGTACGACTTTGCGTCAAGGGACGCGAGTTCGAATCCAAGAACCTGCAATGAGCTTGCGCTTTCGGTGAAGGAAAACCTCATGAGGAAACCACAGCATGGTGTTAGGGCATTTTCTGTGGCCCGCCTGGTTAGGTACCACCCTCTAGTTGAAAATCTGCCGCCAAATATCAATAGGTGTGTTCCGGCAGCTGCACTTGAGAGCCAGTTTTAAGATTTAGCGTGTCTACCAACTTGGGCCATAGGTGAGATTATGGCCACAACGCTAAACCTTAACTATATACAACAAAAAGGTGTATCCTTGAATTCGTTCGGAAATAATTTTTTTTTTAAAAGATTGCTCGTTTTTTCTAACCTTTTTTCAATACTGCTTTGCCCCTATCGACGGTAGCGTGATATTAAATGGCCTAAAGCTTTCCGAAATGGTTGCTCTATCAAATACAACAATCATTTTTCAAATCCAACTCGTAATTCCTATGATAAGCGCGTTCAAACAAACTTTCCACATTATAATATTAATATACTAGTGATACCCGCGACTTCGTTCGCGTGGAACTTAAAATAATTCAAGTACTTCTTAATAAAAAGTAACCTGTGTCCTTTTAGGTGTCATTGGCAATGTGTATGCAAAATTTCATAACGGTCAGCTGAGCAATTAACAGAATTACTATTTTGGTGAGATGGGGGGGGGGAGCAGGGTTACTCCCCCCATCTTAAATCAATCTTACTCGATCATACAACTTTACATGATCAATTTACTTGACAACTTACTCTAAAACAGTCGAGTGTTGTTTTTCTTTCGATATTTCCTAACCTACGCGTTCAAGATGATTAAGAAGTTCATTTAGAAAAGGTTAATGGGAAAAGGTTAAAAAAAAGAAATGGGAAAATAAAGTATTATCAATAGGAAAAAATTTGAAAATTAATGGTGTATGTAGGTATCTGGGATATAGAATATCAACTGCATACTTGGTTTAGAGGCTTAAGCAATCGGCTACCTGCTAACGCAGTGCCGAAGTGTCGCAGGTTCGAACCTTACATATGGCAACTATTTTTATTTTCAAATATTTTCTTTCCATGTAGGTGTTACGTGTAATTAACGTAAAGTCCTACAAAGGCAGTGATAACAATAGAAGAACCATATACTTTTTGTTGCGTAGTATATTTTGAATCAGTGATATTTCCTAAGTTACTCATTTTAATTGAATATAATAAACTGAAAAATTGTTCTAACTTGAATTCTCTAAATGATAAATTCATTTATATAAGGATCAATACCGAGTCGATAAAACATATTCGCTAAGGAAGTGTTTATCGGAACTAAATTGTAAATCATAAAAATAATTATTGGAAGTAAACCAGAAAAGATAGATATACGTTGTTGCGGACTTATTTTTACATCTTTTTAAGACGAATATTTCTCTCTAATGTTATATTATTGTAATATTAATAATATAGCCAGGGCACGCGAAGAAAGCAAAAAATTTTTTAATTAATGCCCTTTTTTGTCATTTTTATCAATATTGCTTTGCTCCTATCAGTGCTAGCATGATGTTATACAGCCTAAAGCCTTTCTCAATTATTACTCTATTAATTGTAAAAAAAACATTTTCAAATCCTTCGGGTAGTTTCTAAGATTAGCGCGTACAAACAAACAAGCAAATTTTACCGATTTACAATTTTAAAATAGATGTAAACGGTTAGCAGATTGATAAGATTAGTCCAACCATAAAGACCATTAATAAAATGCGTTCATCTATTACTACCATATATTATAAAAAAATCTAGGTAAAATAAATATAACACGGCGTGATTCCGTGTCATTTGTTATTTGCCTCACCTTGCATTCCTTATGGAGCTAATTCTATTATAGTACTCGACTGATAAAATTTTAATTAACATATAAACCTACACCTATTTTAACATTCTATTGTATTATTTTCAACAATAGTAACGATAAGCAAAACAGAGACACTACAAAACCTGGATGTTTGAACTTCAATCTTAATTTACGGGTGCAAACGAAATAATGTTGGGGTATTTTTTATACTTTATAAACCACTTTCTTTTTCTTTTTTTGGTAAATTATAGCCAATAATATCTAAGGTTTGTTGTGTTGTTGTGTCTGTACTTTTTTCTAGTTAAGGTTTTCACGTATTATGGCCACCATCTCATCTGATGTTAACGCTGAGGACATGTTAAAACCCGAGGAGGGCCTGGCTTTCAAGCGCAACTGCCGGAACATACCTATAGGTATTTGTATAGGTAAAAAAAAACCTCTCATCATGCTAAGGTTTTATCACGATGTTTTTCTTCGCCGAAAACTGAAGCTCATTGTAGTTGGATTCGAACTCACGTCTCTTGAGGCGGCCCGTACACATTGCCAATTAAGCTATGGTCGCTTCAAAAATGTTTTTATCAGCGACAGGAATACCGTTACTGTATACGAGAATGAATGTCGAGGTTCATTTCACGAGATTAATAAACTTTAAAATCATTTGAACTTCAGAGATGCGGTTCAGTGCAAAACACTCTTTCAATGGTCATCTTTTATCACGTGCCGCATTACAGTCTAGTATCTATCACCATCTAGGCGATGATAGCTCAGTGGTATGTGTATTAACGTCGCGTTATGGGACGTGAGTTCGAATCCAACCACCTACAATGAGCTTCAGATGAAGGAACACATTATGCGGAAACCATAGCATCGTGTTTGGGCTTCTTTTGATGCGGCCTGGCTAGCTCCCACCGTCAGGTTAAAAATCTGCCGTCAAATACGAATAGGTGTGTTCCGGCAGTTGCACTTGAGAGCCAGTCCCTCCGATAAAAGTGTGTGTCCATGGGCGGCGGTGATCACTTACTATCAAGTGACACGGTTGCTCGTTTACCCGCTGTTACATAAAAAGAGTTGATGTGATCCTAGCGGTGGGATCTGATGGTAAGCTGATGTCCTATCACCTGTATCGACTCTAGCATCTTGAGCAGGAAACCTAGGTCCTCCCGATTCCACGGCTAGACATTCGAATGATCCCCTTGAAAGTATATCAAAGTTCTGTACGAAACAGGTAGCGCTTTGAACTGGTCATTACGGACAAAATGCTGCTTCGTCAGCTAATTATTAATATTTTCTTAAAATCGCATCTCGATAATCACTCGTAGATGCAATGTAGCAGGCAATATCTCTCCGTAGTGAAACAGTATGGACTGGTATCGGAAATAGACACCCGATAGGTATGCAAGGTCGGCGCTTCGTTACCCAATCAATAACGCTTCCATGAAACAATATACTTAGTTTAACGTTATCCTATGCATTTATTAATTTGACGTCACTACCTCATTAAACCTTATTGTAACTCACAATGTCGGCGCTTGTAAATGTCAGAATTACACAGTACACAATTAGGAATTAGGCATTTTCATTGTTTGTGTTTGAGATAAATACAATAAAGTGTTTTATACATCTTATATACAAAATTAAATATTAATATTCCGATGTTTCCGCTTCTGGTTTCGCGGAGATCTATAGATTTTGTTTTCAGCTGCTTTGTAATATTCCCTTTTTATTAAGGTCTATTTCAGTGCCGCTGACAGCGTATAGGTATGTATGTTTGAAACGATGATAGCTCAGTGGTAGTGGGTACGATTTTGCGTCAAGCGACGTGAGTTCGAATCCAACCACCTAGAATGAGCTTGAGCTTTCGGTGAAGGAAAACATCGCGAGGAAACCATAGCATGGTGGTAAATACTAATAGGTGTGTTCCGGCAGTTGCACTTGAGAGCCAGTCATACTAAAGGTTTTAGCGTGTCTGTCTATCAACTTGGGCCGTATCGTCACTTAAGATCAGGTGGCCATAACGCTAAGCCTTAACTACAAAAAATAAAACAATATGTAAAATATCATGATCGTTTGCGTAATGAAGGCGTAAATACGTAACAAACAAACATACAATCACCTTTCAATAGTATCATAGTTAAACACTGAACTGCTTTCAAAAATTAACAACGTTATAATTTTGCTTTCATCGTCAGTTATCGAGCTAAGTAAGTTTTGTATAAGTCCATCTTAAAGTATATTTACTACTATTATTATATAAAATTTCATACTATGTCATAAAGTATTCCATACGTTGACATATAATATTGATGACCATAGTAACAAATTTCATTGAAATATATCGAGTAGTTTCAAAGTGATGCGCGTTGTAAGTACGAGCAGTGAGGCGGGCAAAAATTTTGAAAATAAAATTAACTTCTGTACGGATAGCAACATACATCCCAATTGTAATTTAAAAAAAATACATATATTTTAATTGACAGGTTTTACTATAGTATTATTTAACGTGTCTAACTAGGTAACTAGACATGTCTACTATATAGTTCGCGTGAAACTGACAGTTTATATAACCATTTTCACCCGGTTTAGTAACTTTTTGCGATACAGCTTTGGTTCTATCGTTGGTCTCATGTTGTAGTGTTAAATAATCTATGCCTTCCTCAGTGATAGCTCTATAAAATGCAATCAGAATTTTTGAAATCACATCTGTAGTTCCTAAAATTGGCGCGTTCAAACAAACAAACTATTCCCATTTTTGATATGAATATAGATGAATACAATAATCGGTGATTCTCAAATAGTCCTCATTGTTATAGACAGTTAGTTGATTCGTAATATAATATAGTATTTTAATGGAAACAACATTAAAACAGGAATCCACAGAAAACAATTAGCTTTCGAAACGGAAACGGATTCCGCGCAAAATTTGTTGCAGAGACAATTTAATTAACGCGAAAATAGGTTGTTACGTTTAATATGAATCGAATATTACTTATTCTATTAAAACATTTTTCAGAGACTAGTTGTGCCCGCGACTTCGTTCCGTCTGTCTTTTCTATACTGTTGACATCGTGTATAGAAAATACAAGAAAACATAAGAAGCAAATAAGTTAATTAACAACTTAATTAACAAGCTTTTTGTAATGCCAACTTGCCTAGCAACAATTTCAAGTAAATTTTCAAATCTAACGTCAAATACATATAGGTGTGTTCCGGCAGTTGAACTGTTTGTAGAATAGTGTAATAAATAGTTTATAAATAGTTTTTTTTTATAGTTATGGCTTAGCGATACGGCCATAATCTCACCTGATCTGGAGTGACGATACGGCCCAAGTTGCTAGACACGCTAAACCTTTAGAGGAACTGGCTGTCAAGCGCAACTGCCGAAACACACCTATTGGTATTAGGCGGCAGATTTTCAACTTGAGGGTGATAGCTAGCCCGGCGAGTATTAAGTAAAACCTACCACCATGCTTTGGTTGCATCACAAAATTTTCTTCCCCGAAAGCTCAAGTTAATTGCAGGGATTCGAACTAGTGACCTTTGACGCGGCATCTATACACAGTAGCACTGAGCTATTATAGTTTCTAAAGCTTAGTAGTATAAAGAAATCCGGCCCTGAAACCCAGTACACTACGCAAATTCTCTGTTACTATGATTTACGGGCAACTTGTCTATACATTAAGTGAGCGCGGAAGTCACGGCAGCCGAAGCGGATGCGCGCGGACAACCGGTTGCCCGCGCCCACATCCGGTGCCCAACCCTATCTATTATGTATGTCATAATTTAACACCGTTGCCCTATTTATCATAACATGAAATTATACTCCGCCGGTAGATTTATTTTCAGTATTTTCATTATAATAATCTATGCATATTAGGGTAGTTCTTATTTAGGGTTTGTCCAAATTTTACGATAGTCCTAAATCGGTTCTAAATCTATTAAAAAAATTCATGCCAAGTTATAGCTCTTAATTTTAATTTTAACCCGGTCCCCTTGATAGCCAATCTTTTAAATGGAAATAATAGGGGAAAAAATCTGTTATCACTTTGGATTTTTTTACGTCATGAATGGATGAACAGATCATGTCGGCGTAGTTACGGCTAATGCATATAATAAGAATGTATTTTTAACGTGTGTGCACTCTTTAGATTTATGTAAAAAAAATGCTAATGAAAATGTAAAAAAAAATATACAAATCGGTCAAACCCTTTTTGAGTATTAACCAGAATAAAGAATATCGTTTATAGGTGATACAAAGTTCACCAGGTCAACTAGCATATAATATAATATAATATATATATATATATATATATGCCCCAAGCCAAGATGTTTTTTTTTATAATCGTTATCGTATACACAAAATCAACAAATTATATTCAATAAAAAGTATTAATTACATCATCATAATATCTATAATATGAATGCAATGCGATGCTTGGTAACATCGAAACAATAATAATATTAATTTACTATTTTCTATGGTCACGACAAACTGTATGGCCGGGTGTTTTTGGCGGGATCTTGATCTGTCATGTTGTGATTTTTATTTTTATTCATACACTTAGTCGTTTAGCTCTATATTGCGTAAATTAAGGTGGTATTTTATGTAATGTAGTGTAGATCTGAAGTGCATAGGTGTAGTGAATTGTGAATAATCATTTGGAACATGATATATTAGCTGACACTAAAACTCTCAAGAGAGCTTCAACAACAGAGTCACCATTTTGTTGAAGATAGTATCGTCTGCACTGAAAACAACATTTGACTTGGCTGAATGGTCTAGATACCTTTGCCTTTTTCTATCTTAACTGAAAGGGAAAAATTATAACAAAAAAAAAAGTGTGTGTGTGTGTGCGCGTGTGTGCAAGTCACACAAGGTAGAAGTGAAACTTCTGAAAAGTCCCTGAATAAAAATACTTATTGAAAAGTATTGACAATACATATGGACATTGCTTAGTAGACGATAGTGGGGACGCTATGAAGCATCACGCAAAGAGGAGATCGAACTCGTGTAATGTGTTCTATCTCATTCTCTCGCCAGCTGAATCCTATACATTTACGTGTTTGTGTCTCTATGGACTCGCTTTTTCGTTTCACCAAGTTTGAAATCACAACGATTCTAAAGAAGTTTCACTTCAAAAATTTTACGAGATTACATTCTAAACACTAATCCTACGACATATCTCAACACTAAATCCCGAAATCTGGGCATGTTAAAAATATGGCGTTAGCTATTTTTTTTTTTTGTATACTTAAGGTTTAACGTTGTGGCCATAATCTCACCTGATCTTAAGTGACGTACTGCCCAAGTTGGTGGACACGCTAAACCTGTGGAGAAACTGGCTCTCAAGTGCAGCTGCCGGAACACGCCTATTGGTATTTGACGGCAGTTTGTCAACTTGAGGGTGGTTGCTAGTCAGGCGAGTATTAGAAAGAGCCCTACCACCATGCTATGGTTTCCTCACGGTATTTTCCTTCACCGACGGCTCAAGCTCATTGTAGGTGGTTGGATTCGTACTCACGTCCCTTGACGCGCAGGCGTACACACTACCCCTCAGCTATTATCGCTTCAAAATTATTATTAAGTTGGTATTGACCCACAAATAAATAAGATATCGTTCTAAATTACAACTCTTCAACTTTTTATTTTATATTTAAGGTTTAGCGTTATAGCCACAATCTCACCTGAACATAAGTGACGATACGGCCCAAGTTGGTAGATACGCTAAACCTTTGGAGGAACTGGCTCTCAAGTGTAGCCGCCGAAACACACGTATCGGTATTTGACGGTAGATTTTCAACCTGTGTGTGGTTGCTACCCAGACGGCCATTAGAAAAAGCCCTACCACAATGCAAAACTACTACTAACACTATTCTGCCACTGGTGCTATTTTCATGCTTCCTCGAATATACTCCCTGTACAGTAGCATGAAATTAATTTATATTATCGTGTTCTTGGTAACACAGTTAGTCGGTTATTATGTGTCCCGCGTATCGGGCGCCAAGCAGCGGGGAAATGGGTGCGGCTTCCAACATCGTGCATACTGCGTATCGCATGGTTGTGTATATCATTCATAATAATAAAGCTCTAAACTGGGTCACTTATGTTCCCATTAAAAAGTGGTAATATTATATTTGTATTATCACTAGCTTTTACCCGCGGCTTGGCTCGCGTTAACATTAATTTTGTCGAACAAATCCTCAATTACAATTTTACTGTATTAAGTGGAATTAACGAAAAGCGTACCGTGGTTAGTTAGGTTCATTAGTGATTCAATATTATGCAAGGGATACAATATTACGTAAAGTAACGAATGAAATTCACTGAATTGCGATGTGAGCCTTTGGTCTAGACTCTTATTATGTTTCTAATATGATAATGTAACTAATTCAATGGTTACCAGAGATGGAAAGTGTGACCGTGATACTGAGCGAAGAGTTGTGTTAGGGAATCGAGTGAACGGGGCCCTGTGTAACTTTATGTGTCTACAAAGGCACGTTTGCCTGTGCATCGGGGTATGCTAGTCCCTACACTTATGTACGGAAGCGAGTGCTGGGTCTGGCAGAAGAAACGTGAAAGCAAGCTTAATGCAGTAGAGATGAGAAGTCTAAGAAGTATAGCTGGCATAAGAATGATAGATAAAGTAAGGAATAGTGTGATAAGGGAACGTTGTGGTGTGGTAGAGGATGTAGTGACAAAGATAGAGAAAGGGATGCTTAATTGGTATGGACATGTAGAGAGGATGGATGAAAGAAGATTAACAAAACAAATTTACAAGGCGAGTGTGAATGGGCAAGCTGGTAAGAGTCGACCTAGACGAACATATCTCGATCAGATCGAGGACGTTCTGGAGAAAGGCCAGGTCAAAAATACCCGTAATCGAAGAGCATGTATGAAGGTGCTTATGAAAGTAGAAGAAGCGAAAGATGTATGTCAGGATCGTAGCAAGTGGAAGGATGTGATCGCTGCCTACCCTTATGGGTGAGAGGCGTGATAGTATGTATGTTAATTCAACCTAGGAGACGCTTGCTCACTCAAGTATCCCTACCAAAATTATAAATGTGAATGTAAGTTTGTTTGTTACGCTCTCACGCGAAATCTACTTAACCGATCATCATGAAACTTTGTACACTTATTCTTGGAGGTGTTTGAAGTAACATAGGATACTTTTTATTGATACGAAAGATGAAAAGATACTTATTTATTGGCTTCAAAGCGAGCGAAGCCGCGGGTAAAAGCTAGTTATTATATAAATCGAATACGATTTTAGAGAAATGAAAACATTGTTTACTAAAATTTATGACTCCAACTATTATTTTAAAGCTTATTATTTCCGCTGCTGGCAAAAAATAAACAAATATAAAGAAAATGTTTTAAAAGTTTATTTTCACTAGGAAACACATCAATAGGCAGGAGGCGCCATCTATTGACAAACTATCGAACCAATAAGAAGCTGTTAGATTATTTACATACTATTTGAAAATGTAATCTATGTATATAAAAATGAATCTCTATTTCCTTTGGTCATCGCATCACGCGTGAACGGATGTAAATTTCGCTATTTTTTTTTGTTATATTAATTATTGTCAGGAGAAGATTCTTATGAAAGAAAAAATAAGGAAGTTGAGCGGAACATTAAAACATCTATATATATACAAAAATGAGTCGCCGAAATGTATGTACGCGCATAACTTCCGAACGACTGCACCAAATCGGATAATTCTATGTTTATTGTGTTCGTTATTGTCAGGATAAGGTTTGTATAAAAAAAGCGATTTGCTTTTTAAATCTAATAATATGAAAAGTAATGAAGGGATAATAGCTCAATTTGAAGCAATGATAGCCCGGTTGGTAGTGTCTTCGGACGCCGCGTCAAGAGACGTGGGTTCGAATCCACCTATATTTAAATTTCGTATGATTAAAAGGCACTTAAATAATTGGAGCTATAAACAACTTTCATTAACCAAAAGATATGAAAAACGGAAACTATATTTAGATAGAGACAGTTCTATTGATCTTAACGAATTGATGTTGGAAGATTGATTATAGCTAATGAAAATGTAAATAACAATATAAGAATGGGTCAAACCGTTTTTGATTATTAGCGAGTATAAAGAACATCGATTATAGGTGATACGAAATTCACCGGGTCAACTAGTATATTATGGAAAATAATCAAATATGTAATATTTAGTGTTTGATTACATTAATGTGCGGAATATTCCTATATTTTGGATCTATCACAATGTTTCCTGTCACTGAAAGCTAGGGCTTATTATACGGAAGCGAACTCACACCCATTGACTCGGCGTCCGCACACACTACTAACTGAGCCATCATCGCTTCGATGTGATAATTCTTTTTATAGAACATAATTCATGCAGAACGTAATAGAGTTCCTAAAATATCACGCCATTTAAAAAAATATATATTACCTATGTTCCAAAATAGTATGGTAATCATTTGCTAAGCTTTAAAACGAACTAAGTAATAATAAAACTTTGAAGCGATGATAGCTCAGTGGTAGTGTGTACGACTTCGCGTCAAAGGACGTGAGTTCGAATCCAACCACCTACAATGAGCTTTCGGTGAAGGAAAACATCGTGAGGTAATCATAGCAAGGTGGTAGGGCTTTTTCTAATGCCTGCCTGGCTAGCTACCACCCTCAAGTTGTAAACCTGCCGCCAATACCAATAGGTGTGTTCCGGCAGCTGCACTTGAGAGCCAGTTCCTCCACAGGTTTAGCGTGTCTACCAACTTGAGCCTTATCATCACTTAAGATCAGGTGAGATTATGGCAATAACGCTAAACCTTAAGTATAAAAAAAAAATATGTGAGTGAGGGTACCTATTTTTTTTTATGTTAATGACCAGCAATCAGGCAGACGGCCAATGTAATGGTAAATGTTTTCCGTCGTCTATGCACAAACGCAACACCAGGGGGTTCACAACCATACTGCAGACTTTGGAGACCGCATTCGAATCCCCCTTTGAGGACATTGCAAAGAAGTACTAATCAAATATCAAAGTAAGAATTGACGATAGCGTCTGGCCTTTAAATTCTAGTAAAAATGTCAGACTCGACGCAAACGGCAAATAGCGACGCCCCGCTCCGGCCTTTATAAAAGATACCAGCTGACATTTTGTCAAATAGGAAGCGAATGGCATTTCCGGTGAAAATATACATTGTATTTATGCCGGTAACATTTTTTTTTATACTTAAGGCTTTAGCGTTATGGCCATAATCTCACCTGATCTCAATTGACGATACGGCCCAAGTTGGTAGACACGCTAAACCTGTGGGGGAACTGGCTCTCAAATGCAGCTGCCGGAACATACCTATTGGTATTTGGCGGCAGGTTTACAACTTGACGGTGGTAGCTACCCAGGCGGGGATTAGGAAAAGCCCTACCACCATGCTATGGTTTCCTCATGATGTTTTCCTTCGCCGAAAGCTCAAGCTCATTGTAAGTGCTTGGACAGACGGATGTCAGTTTTAATCATTGCAATGAGCCACAGCTTCCGGTTAAGGAACATATCGTGATGAAACCGTAGCATGGTGGTAGGACAATGTCTAAGACCCGCCTGATTAGATTCTACCCTTTTTTGACGACGTGTTGACATAATCCCTTCACGGAGTTCCCGCAACGGGTAAACGCACGATCTAGGGTCATGTCAAATAATCACCTGCCATGTTAATTAACCCGACACTATCTACTAAGTCGCACTATAGCTACACTTCAAACTCCCCGTAATGCCAAAGATCAGAGACAGCTTCCACAAACTCAATAACTTACTACCCTGAAGTTGAAAATCTGTCCTCAAATATCTACAGGAGCGTTCCCGCGGTTCCGGATATGAAATTCAGTCACTCCACTAAGCTTAACGTGCCCATTATCGCTATCTCGAATCACATCGGCACTTAACATCAGGTGAGATTGTATTCAAAACGCTAAACTGAGTACAAATTACGCTGAGCTAATCTGAATACTACCCGAAAATTTCATAATAATCGATCCAGCCGTTTTGGAGTCGGTACAAAACATACATGGATACATTTCACTACCACACGCAACTATTGTAAAGAGTTCAAACAGCTATTGTAAGGTACAGATGTGTTTTAAACTATTTATTGTGGATATTGTAAAAATAGCTGCCTCTATATGGTTCAATATCTATTTTATTATTCTGTTAATAAACAATAATTACTCTTGTATCGAATATTCCAGTTGAATTGGTAATTATGTGCAACGTACGCGATCGCCCGCGGGATTGTATCGATAATGTATCGAATACTTTTACATACATATCAACAAGGTTATATTGCAGCAATTTTGGAATACGTTCCGATATCGCTGAATGCAGTTCTCAACTCAAAACCCTCATATAAGAGTTTTTTTTAAAGAAATTTAAGCTTGTAATTTTTATTTTGTATAAATGTACCTGTTTATTTGCCCCCTATATTTATATTGTAAAATTAAAAAGAGTATTTGTCTGTATTTGATAAAGGGATAATTGAGAAAGGCCTTAAAATAATTAACATCGCGCTACGAGTAATAGGAACAAAGCTTTATTGAAAAAAGTTAAGAAAAAACGGGCACAAAAATTTTGATATAATTCTCAGTTCCATGGGAACAAAGTCGCGGGCACAGCTAGTACATATAATAAAACTGTAAACAGTCCAATTCTATGCATTGAAAAAATACCCTTTTTTACTATATATGTTTAGCGTCACGGCCGCAATGTCACTTGCCACTTGATGTGAAGACACGCTAAGCCCAGTGGAGGTACTGGCTCTCATGTACAATTGTCAGGACATACATATAGGTATTTGACAACGGATATTCAATTTATAGGCGGCAGTTAACCGCCATTAGAAAAAGTCCTGCCACCATGCTATGGTTTCTTCACGATGTTTTCCTTTATCGAAAACTCCGTCTCATTACGCGGATTCGAGCTCAAGCCAACTTATCCAGCGTCCGTATACGTTACCACTAAACCATCGTATGTAGATATAAAAAACACCGTTAGACGATTAATTTTTTTTTATACTTAAGATTATGACCATAATCTCACCTGATCTCAAGTGACGGTATGGCCCAAGTTAGTAGACACGCTAAACCTGTGGAGAAGCTGGCTCTCTAGTGCAGCTGCCAGAACACACCTAGTGGTATTTGGCGGCAGGTTTACAACTTGAGGGTGGTAGCTACCCAGGCGGGCATTTGAAAAAGCCCTACCAGCACGCTATGGTTTCCTCACGATGTTTTCCTTCACCGAAAACTCAAGCTCACTGTAGGTGCTTGGATACGAACTCACGTCCCTTGACGCGAAGTCATACACATTGCCACTGAGCTATCATCGCTGCAATATAAAATAATGTACAGATACATATTCCAATTACGCTACATTGTTGTTTTAGGTGCTTTAAGGTTTTATGTTATACAGACTGTGAATGCAGATAAAGTTAGCCTTTCACACTAATTGTATACGTCATAATAGATATTGTTTCGTATAAAAAGAAAAGGTCAAACGATAGTGGCGTCGAAATTGGATAGAACGGTAGACGCTGCACGCGATGCCGGAAGGGCCATTGGCCGTGTACTATTAATCAAACTGGGCAACGCGAAGGTGTGTTGTACCCTCATTTCGCGTTCAACTTTATATAAAAGCGGCACGGTGATAGGTGTAAAGAAAGAAGAGACATTTATTTAATTAAACACGCGCTTACTACGACTGTAAACGAAAACAGTTGACAGTACCGAGAACCGAGTGTTTGCTTTGTCATATACTTTTTTTTTGGTATAGTTTCTCCCTTTCAAATGAGAAAGGAAAACGCAAAGGTATTTAGACCTTACAGCCAAGTCAGATGTTGTTCGCTTGGGAGTTTTTATGGCAACTAATATATCATGTTTCGAATGGTTATTCACAATTCCATCACCTATGCTCTTCAGTTACACTACATTACGTAAAATGTCACCTTAATTTACACAGTAGGGAGCTCAACAACTAAGTATACAAATAAAAATAAAAATCAACAACAACAAAATAATATGACAGATAAGATTTCGCCAAAAACTCCCTGTCATAGATTACATAATCAGATGTGAATGTTATTTAAATTTGTCCCATAGACAATGAACCGTATCTACTAAAATAATAGACAAGGTGTCTCTGTTATATGCGTAAAAACACTTAATAAATGTGTATAGGAAATAAATAAATTTTATTCCACCACAAAACTTAGTTTACCTGATATTTTTTAATATTGTTGTTTCTGCTCCGGTAACCTATTTTGCCAATGTCAAAAACGATTTGAAAACCTTCAAACCGAGTTCTAACAATTCTACCTATTCTGTTTTCAGCTGTCGAACTTTTGTTTTACAATTTAACTCTAAGCATTTTTGTAGTTATAGTTTGATTCATATATGAAAATAACAAAAGTTGTAATAAAATGCCACAAAAGTTTCGTAATATTAGAACATAGACTGCATATTTACAAATCGAAATGAAAACCAATAAATGAAGTTTAAAAATTTCGTTTTTTGGGCAACTAAATATCCATGATTTTGGTTATTATTTATATTTTAAATAACTTATGGACAATATCCAAAATGAGTTATGGAAAATTCAACCAAAATAAGATAAAACGAAATAATGTAACTTTCTGAATTAAATTAAGTACCACAACATGAAAGATAAAATCCCATTCTAGACACTTTATCGAATTTTTGAGATATTTCCCGTTTATATAATAAAATGTACTTACATAAGCTCTTCCACGGTTGCAGGTAATTCTGCAATAAACGCATCAAACGTTGCGTCGATTTCAATGCCGAAGCCATCAATATTTGCAGTCTTTCCAAAAGCGGGATTGACGATGACTCTGGGAAGGTATCATATTCATTTCAACTTGATCTGATTTTCTTTTATTATTCTTATTTAATATTCCTCCTGCCCCTGTAACGCATCGTAACGTTTTACATACAAGACCCCCCCACCCCCAAAATGCGTTATGTAATACTTGACGGGCCCCTTACATGGGAGAGAAGAAAGATATAAAGTGAGACAGAGAATGAGAGCTATACATACTAAACATACAATTTTTTTCCAAAATATATAGGTGTAGCGTTATATCCATAATCTCATATGATGTTAAATAAATAATACACAGTTAAGTCTATCCGCATTCCCTTTTTGTGATATAAATGCCATTTTTTATGTAGATGCGTTAAACCCTTAAATGCATGTTTGAAAAATAAATCACGTTCTTGAAATCCCAATTACATTGTTTTTATAGTTAAAGTTTAGTGTTATGGCTATAATTTCATCTGACCTTAAATAACGATATGGACCAATTTGGTAGATCCGTTAAACCTGTAGAAGAACTGGCTTTCAAGCGCAACTGCCGGAACATACCTATTGGTATTTGTCGGCAGATTTTCAACTTGAGGGTAGTAGCTACCTAAGCGAACATTAGAAAAAGCTCTAGCACCGTGCTATGGTTTCCTCACGATGTTTTCTCTCATGGAAAGCTCAAGCTTATTTTAGGTGGATTCGAACCCTTGACGCGAGCTATCGTCGCTTTACAACTGTATATAAAAGGTTTATATTTGGCTGTTTGACATATTGCCTTCGTCCACTTAAATGAAAAAAAAAATAAACACACCTGGTATTTTATTATCTTTTACATTTATATACGTACAATTTATAGTTCCCATCCAGTATTATTAATCGTACACTTAGAGTTTTATATATATTATTCAAAAGATTTTAATGAATTTGTAGACACTATTCCAAGAGGAATATCATACGAATAAACTTTTATTTCTTCTTGCATTTCCGTCTCCCGTTTACCTGTGAAGGTTACGTGAGAGGTATGTGCGATCCAGACACACCCTAAAAATCCCCTTGACGGCAGCAGTTCCCCCCTAACCGACCAGAAACTAAACCTGGCCGAACAAACGCGAGAGGTAGACCATAATAGTATTTTATTAAAAAAATGTCTAAGTTAATATGTTCGTAGTTATGTTCTACGTGAAATACAAGTCATAACAAGCCCGTTCATATATCATTGAGCGTACAAATGATAATTACCTTTATCTAGCGACGCAAGTAACTCACGTAATGTAGGTATTTACAAACTCAGTATATTAGTATTATAATTAAAAGTTAATTCCATTTGGAACACGTACCTGTACGCTCTATGTTTTCGTAACCTGTCCTGTGAAACACTCCTTGTAAAGGCGTCATTCTAACGCTTTTTAAAATATATATATATATTTTTATTAACAGTTTTCCGCAAATGTCATGTTACAGTTGGTAAACAAACGTTGACAATTTAGATGCCTCGCGCTACTGCGCCCGCAGCCCGCACCCCGCCTCGTGCAGAGATTACGGCGTCATGCGCTAACGTTTCGAACGTTCGGATTTTGTAATGTATTTTTATAGACTTCAGCCATCATTTTCTAATAGTCTCAAAAATACGATAGAATTAACTTGATAACGTTTCATAGCATTTAAAGTAAAGCCTAATGAGATTACTAAAATATTATGTGAAATGAATTAAAGAGAGTAAAGGGAAAGGGGGAATTTGAGTATCAACGGGTTATTTTTGAATATTTAAGAAATTCGACAATTCGTGATTACAAACCTGACATTTTAATAAAAGTTTGGACTTTGGATTCACAGAATCCAAACATTAACCACTTAAAGTGCCATGATAGTCATAGTAGATGTCAGCTAGGGGATTTGTTGGGATGTTGAATCATTTCAACTTTATGACATGCCAATAGATGGTTTACATAAAAAAATAAATGTTCCTTTTCGATGACAAGATGGAGTTAGTAAACTTTAACTTGTTTTTTTTTTCGGTAATGTTTTTTTAGCGTTCAGCGCTATACTATGTACACTAATTTATAAATTTAGAGATACATAAGGCACGTGTAACCATTTACTGCCATTCACTTACAGAAATATTGTCCATCGAAATAAAACTAATTTAAATGGATTTCATCGCGGTTATTTATTAATTTTGATCCCGACGTTTCGATAGCTTTTCAGCCTTCGTGGTCACGGGGCGGACTGAGATGTAGGTTGTCCAGAAAAGTTCACGTTACTGTGTCTACCTTCAATTTAATTTTTGTTATTATGGAACTCTATTAATAACAAAAATTAAATCGGGATCAAAATTAATAAATAACCGCGATTAAATCCGTTTAAATTAGTTTTATTTCGATGACTAATATTCGCGTAAACATAAGAAATCAAAAATATTGTCTATTGAATAGTCTTTATATTGATCTATTATTCGCCAATGGAGCGTGCTGCGTGTGTTATATTTCCTTTTGCGATGTAAGCTCAGTTGGTAGTGTGTACGACCGCTGCGTCAATGAACGCGAGTTCGAAATGCACTTGCAATGAGCGTGAACTATCAGATGCGGGAAACATCATGAGGATACCATAACATGGTTGTAGGGCTATAGCCATCACACTTAAGTCGAAAATCTTCCGCCAAATAGTAAGTCTTTAGCAATTGCACTAAAGAGCCAGTTCCTCCACTAGGCTTAGGTGAAATTGTAGCCCGAATGCAAAAAAAACACAGATATATTCATTCACTAACATGACGATACCACACTTTCATTACACACCGTAGAAATATAAATTCTCTGAGGGACTTTATTGGAGTTTAGAATCGTTTTTCGGGTAATGTAATATTAGGGGTAGTAAAACGAATTAACGAGTGTTAAAAATATTTTATAAAATTCTATGACAATTAACAACAGTAATAGTGAATTTGAATTAGAAACCTTTGGGTTTTCTTTATGATGAAATGTAAATAATAATTATCTAATAAATACTTTTAATTGGATATATCAAATTGGTTTAAAGCTAGACATTACAGAATGCAAATATTAAATTAAAATAGTTAAGTTTTTCTAAGCACCTGTTACTTCGAAATAATGCTTCGAAGGCAATCGTAGATGAAGAGTAACCTCCAGTCGTGCATCGGAGCTAACACACACTTACATTTCCCCCATTACAGTAGTCACTTATCTTGTCGGGGCGTTCGGTGATTGTAACTTCGAACCCGCTTCAGCATGGCGACAGATAGCTGAGTGGTTTTAGTACGTATTCCCTGGGACTAGCGCCGGACGAGTCTCACATAACCTTCCCATTTCCCCTGGGCAGGGAGGGTATCCGTAAAGGGCATTTACACACGATAAGGTCTTAGTATTTAGATAAATTTGCTAGAATGGACATAGATTAGATTGAATTCGATGAATTTACGTGGCATAAATAATTTATACGCAATAGGCACAATTCGTTACCTTTATATTGGTTGTTATTTCAGCTGACCGTCATGACGCGTTGAAAAGCTCGATGATGATGTAAACAACTTCAGGCTTCAGGATTTTTGATTCGATTAATAGTAATATTACTCCGTTTGTATACAAAATAGACAGTCGTTATCGTAATGAGGTGTCTAAAGATGATTTTATTAAGAATAATGAAATAGATCTAAAGTCAATATCGTTTTGAAAACATTCCCCTTTGATACAGTAGGTATGTAAAATTATTAACACACTTCAAGACTGTCTTTCTATTTAATACGTCTAACAGACAAGAATCAAATTGTCTTCAAATTATAATAAATCTCGTGCGATGTTGAAGCAGTTATTTAAATGTTTGCACGTATAAATCATTATACTGTGATTTTAAAGCGAATTACAAATACCCGTGTCAAACTTACAATTTTATATATAATTTGATAAATATATGTAGGTATGTATAAAAATTCCATTACGTTCATAATTATATAAAAAATAATGTGCAACTAAATTTCTTTTTTTTTATTATCTTGATATGAAAGAAAGAAATAGTTTAATACTAATAAAAGATATACAAGCAATAAATGACACTATAAATAAAAAAAAACACACATAAATAATAATCGTATATATCTCATTATTAACATAGGGCGACCAGTTCAGCATATGCTGAATTGTCCGAAACACTCTGCGCTGATTTTCAGCTGGAACCCATATGTTTGAATATATCATTTGATTTTACAAACATTGACTTATTTATAAGCATACAGATCTCTACCAAATCGGGTGGGTGTAAGCTTCAGTAGAATTCATTTTTTTTTGAAATAATAGTCAATAAAAGAAAAAAAGAAACATTGCGATTAAGCCATAGTATGGTGGTAGGGTTTTGTCTAATGCCCACCTGGTTAGCAACCACCTTCAAATTGAAAATCTATGTGTTCCTACAAGTTAATTTTCTTATGTAGCTATTATTCTAATATACCTTATGTATACCAGCAAGCCACAAATATAATTATTTTCACCCACGCCAAGCCCTCAACGATCCGTTTGGGCGGGCGGACCCATACTCTACTACACTTCAGTTAATAATTGTAACGCTCGAAAGCAAGTGGAACAGAATAAACCGCGGTCGTGAGCGTATAATGGTACTTTGCGTAGGTATGATGCCTGCCGGGTGAGCAGATGCAAATCTGAACGCAGCTCCTACATTGGTGTTCCCAGCGATTCGCGCCGAGTGAGTCCCACATACACCTCCCTATACCTTGTCCAGTGCCCAAACCATTTCCATAAAAAAAAGTTATGATGAAAATAACAAACAACTTTATTATTGTTTCTATATACGTTAAAAGAGTATCTATTTGAATAAATATAATATTGCAATATAATAATTTACCAAAAATATCTAAGTTACTACTATGTATTTAATTAAGTAATTTTGAAACAGTTACTACTTTGGAGCGGTATAAGAAACTGTGGAGTGATCAGTCAACGGAAGTTGCTTATGTCGATGTAACACATAGTGAAGTTAGTTGCAGGTTTTTGGCGCGACATTTTTTTTTTACTTTAAACATTCACTACTTATTTTTTATAATGTACGTATCTGTTTAATTCAAACATCTATTTGAAATAGCGAGTTTAATTTCATAACTAGAGCTTTTAACGATGATAAAAAGGGTTACTTTTATAGTCAAGTCAAAGAAGTATGTACGACTAATTATGTGGGTATGTTCCGATATCCGCTGCGAGCACTGTAAGTTGTGACGTCAATTTAAAATACAAAAAAGAAAAAGATTAACAAAATATGTTATAGGTGTTATGTCTGGAATAAGGGGGTATTTCTTAGTCGTCGTGGGGTTGTTTTCATGGTTATTACCTGTAAATTGCATCAGGGAGATGCATATACCTTTGCCGTAGCATATCTCCAATATTGCAAGAGGCAATATGTATGCAGATTGCGTATCCGTTCGTTTATAGTTAGCTATATTGGTTACTATTTAAAACGGAACGTAGTCCAGTGTACTGTCGTCCATGTTTTTTGGAATTATTTTCACGTGAACATATATGTACAAATTGATTGTACATCGAAAAAAAAAATATTTTAATGGAGTTATATTTAAGAATTGTTTATTATAATTATTAATTATTTTATATATATTATTATTTTATATATAGTAATAACAACAGTTATTAAAAAAATATGATAACTGTTGATCACGTGATCAAAGCACCGAGTGTGTCTTATTTATGACGTCATAAATTTCCCTAGGATATTGCGGCAGTATACAGTCAGTCCATATCGGAACGAATTGTTCCCCAGTGAGAGCACTGAATAGTACTCACTGTGTATATCGGAACATGCCCACTATACAACATGTAGTAGTTTTTGACTTCTAAAATGGGATATTATCCTATTATTGAGAAATAAACGATTTCAATTTGAACATTTTTTTTTCTGAAATAAATATATTTAAAATGTTGTTTCTGAAACTCAATAAAACGCATTTTTATTTATTAGTTATTTAAGTTAATTGCTTTTTTTTTAATAACCACCGCTAGTTAAATATGTTGCAATTTTAAACATTATTTACAAATTCAACTAAGTCCGCTATTATTGAGAAGTGGTACTGTGTCTTCAGAGTCCGACCTCTCGCTTTCACTCGCCACTGCAAACAAACAAACAAACGAATACTCAAAATACACGTACGCAAAAAAAGAAAAACAAAAAAAATAAAATACAAATTCTACGATATAGTGTCAACTAATATTATTAAAATAAATAACAACATGCAAGAAGCGTGTCAAAAAAAAGAAATTTCAATAAAATAGTAATAAATACTTATTAATTTGGTTATTAAATTATATAATAAAAATATATATGTCTCATAGTAGAGTTAGTAAAATTCATACAGAAGCGATAGAAAAAAGGATTAATAAACCCTATTAAAAATAAAAAAAACATTATTTTAAAACCCGGTTAAGTGAAAAAAAAAACCCAAAAAATCTCCACTGACCTTAAAACCCTGCAGTTTTATTTAATCACTTTTGAATATCAAATTAGAAGAAAGTTTTGAGGGATTTATGGGGTAATCCATCAAAAACACTTAACACATGTAAACATTTTATTTTCAACCTTTGAAACGAACACTCTTGTAAAATAACCGATAGACCGAAACGAAATAAATCAATTGCCACGAAAATATATATTAAGAGATAAAGAAAAGACATTAAAAATGTACATTTAATTGTAATTCACATAAAAAATACGTCACAGTGAACTTTCCTAATGGTTTATGATACAACAAACTTGCGTCCAGCACATTTACATAAACATAACTAATATGTACATAACTTAGTTTAAAAACATGGTCGCTTTTTACAGGTAGACTATATAGCCGTGGAAAAAAAAATATGTCTACATTGAATCAACCTTTATTGTATTAAGTTTAAAGTCTAAATTCAAATGGACAATAGTTTAGTGTCATGAATTACAAACTTAACATATTATATCGCAGAAATACATTACGAATAGAGTTACAAGCATTTTTAGCATTTACATACAAACATGTTTAGGAGACATAATATATAGGATACATTAGCTATACAAATAAAGAAGGTTAGTAGCAACCAGCACCGAAGTCATTATCAATGTTAAATACACGCTATTAAGGTTTAAAATACATTGAATGTTAGTGCACGATATAAATTGTACATAACGTCAAAGTTTACAGAAGAAATCATTTTAAATTCCTTTTATATTTCATATAAATTATGCGTCGGTTGTCGACTTTTCTGGAACACCGTATGTCTATACAAAAGATAATCACTGAGGATTAAAAATTCCTTTTTTCCCCAAAAAATCGCATACAATCGATTACACTGGCAAACAATACTGACACATATCAACGACATTTCTAACATTTCATATGACAACAATATTAGTTCAACCCTTACGTTCCCCTTCTAGTTTGCCGTGGCTGAAAAGGCTTGAATGCCAAACAATATAAAACAAAAAAATAAATAATATTCTTTATGTTTTAATACAACACTAAATTGTGAATATTTTTGAACAAACATTATAGAGGATGTTATTACTGTATTTCATAGACAATATAGACCGATAATATTTATGAATAACACATGTATTTCGATAGGGAAAATATAATTATTAAATTACTAACACCAATAGTTAATCATCTTTCCCATCTCAAATCTAGAATGGTACATCTTTAATTAACTGGAATATATTATCGATTCATTTGAAGTGACTGAAACGAAATTAAAAATAAATCTAGAACC
Source organism: Actias luna (assembly GCA_039707435.1). NCBI lineage: Eukaryota > Metazoa > Arthropoda > Insecta > Lepidoptera > Saturniidae > Actias > Actias luna. The sequence continues at coordinate 17,901,607 of JAZHAC010000034.1, read as the reverse complement.
TCGCTTATCTACTCCCTTTATCTGTTCTAACAAAATAGGCCATAATCCCAACGGACCCTTCAATAGATAACACAAATTCTTGTGATACATTTTTTCATTTCATTTTATAAGATAACTTATCACTTATCAGTGTTTGACATATAACTTAGAAGGGGGAGCGGCGAGGTTAACGTCATCTATTCGAAATCATGAAATAATTTCACGGACACGACTACAGCGCCATCTCTTATTCGGGGTAAACAAACACTACATAACACTAGCTTACAATCATCCAAGCGATCGCAAGATAAAACTGCGTGCCAAATGCGAAACCTTACAAGCTAATCTCTCTCTCTCGTCAGCAATTCATCACACATTTATCACCACTTACTGTTCACAGCCCCCAATGTCTATTTGTAAACTATCCGCTAAGCGACGTCGATCTATAACAACACAAGTTATTTCTTACCACCCTCCAGTCACAAAATTAACCAAAAAAACATGTCGTTTTGGGAGAAAAAAAAAAACTGTTTTATCAACAAATGGAATAACATACAATTTTAAAGGTCATATGTATATCTATATTGTTGTATAAAATAATTCAGTAACTTTCACTCTATTTTATATCAAGAGATTTACTTTTTATTGTTTAGTTATATATCGATACAATTTATTATTAACAAGTTTTAGTTTAATGTGACCTTTTAATATAGACAGATAGGCGAAATAAACAGTTTGTGTAACATTAACTGATCTCGATTAAGCACGTTTGCTTTATACTGGTTTAATAGCTATTGATGAGCTTTACTATTTTTACAATGGACGAATTCAAAGAGTTAAAAACCTATATATATATATATATATATATATATATATATATACATAAATAAATCTTTATTTCCCTTGGTCATCGCATCACTCGTGAACGGATAGAACAAAGTTCGCTAATTCTTTTTTTGTTGTATTAATTATTGCCAGGAGAAGGTTCCTATGAATGAAAAATTAAGGTGAGGAACGTTAGAAGATTTATGAAAACTAAAAAAAAAAATTAAAGACAACATTAACTTTACATAACTGTCACTTGTCATAGCACTATACTTTTGAATAGTATTTTTTTTATTGATTACACCAATTCGTATTCAGTATTCATAATTAAGACGGGACAATGTCTGTCATATATATTTCGTAATAATATATATTATATTTTTTTTCAATTATCTTTATCAACTATGACCGGTTTTCTAACACTGGTTTAGCATATAACTTAAAGTTATAAACCGTTATTATAAATCCAAAAAAATCAAACAAAAAAAAAACGGTTTTGTTTATTAGCTACAAATAAAATAAAGTTACTTATTGAATTAAATAGAACAAAAAATAAAACAAATCTATTTACATGTCTTTCTTAAAATATCTCTACCTATTTACACATCTAAAACGTATTTTGAGGGAAAATATAATTTCTACGGTTGCCAATATGTTAAAGATACGACGAACTCGAGACTTACAACGATCTATTCTTTATTAATATAGTCACATACATAAGTGATATATTAGAAAATAGCAGAGATTTTAATTTATTTTAAGCCATTATAGTGTCTTTTTGAATAATGAAAACCTAGACACCACAGAGCAAAAAGTTATTAAGGATTTTTAGTACATATAATTTGTACTCTCTATATTAATATAATTAACATAAAGAGCTTGTTTGAACGCGCTAATTACGGGAACTTCCTGTCTGTTTTTTTTTTTTTTTCATTTTTCATTCGTTTCTTTTCATTACGCTCCAATCATTAGGAGATAAGCAAAAAGGAAAAGAACGCTAAGCGAGATAGATGGTCGTAACAGAATTATTGTGAAAACGTTGAAACAATGAACAACTTTGTCAGTGATTCATTGAAAGGACGTAGAATATATTATCAAAAAAAAATGTTAACAGGATATAGGAAAATCACTTTAGATTTACACTAACGTGCGCGATGTCGTAAATAAAATGAGCTTGTTTATACATTAGAATTCAATGTACAAGCGTTATGAATTATTCGAAGCGGCAAGAAAATAGTAATTCTGAAGTTACAATTTTGTGACGGTTTATAGGAAGTCATTATAGCTCCATTTTTTTTTTTATAGTTAAGGTTTAGCGTTATGGCCATAATCTCACCTGATCTTAAGTGAAGATACGACTCTAGTTGGTAGGCACGCTAAGCCTGTGGAGGAACTGGCTCTCAAGTGCTGCTGCCGGAACACACCTATTGGTATTTGGCGGCAGGTTTTTAACTTGAGGGTGGTAGCTACCCAGGCGGGCATTGGAAAAAGCCCTACCACCATGCTATGGTTTCCTCACGATGTTTTCCTTCACCGAAAGCTCAAACTCATTATAGGTGCTTGGATTAGAACTCAGGTCCCTTGACGTGAAGTCGTACACACTTCCTGAGCTAGCATCGCTTCAAGTGTATACGATTTTGGGTCAAGGGACGCGAGTTCGATTCCGACCACTTACGATGACCTTTCGGTGAAGGAAAACATCATGAGAAATCCATAGCACGGCGGCAGGGCTTTTTCTGATGCCCGCCTGGGTAGCTACCAGCCATGGGTTGAAAATCTACCACCAAATACCAAAAGTGTGTTTCGGCAGTCTCACTTGAGAGCCAGTTCCTCCAAAGGTTTAGCGTATCCACCAACTTGGGCCGTATCGTCACATAAGATCAGGTGACGTTAAGGCCATAACGCTAAGCCTTAACTATATAAAAAAAAAAACCGTTGAGTGTACTTTCAGCTCGCACCGGAAGCGACCTTTGTAATAACACACCATGAAGTTGGCCGCAAGTTACAACACTTCATTTAGAGCGTTATTTTTGATAATTATTAATATTACGTATACTGTTTTTTCACGGATATACAAAGATACATAACTTTAGAGACTTTTTTTTTGAAGTGAAACTTCTTTAGGCGCATGAGGGTAAAATTTTTACAGATGAAACGTCACGCCGGTACGCAACGGAAGTGTCGGAAAAGAGAGAGAGAGTGATCGAGACCGATTGAGAGAGAGTAAGACAGGGAAATTTAAATTAAAGTTAAAAATTAAATTATTAATTTAAAGTTAATTTAAAGTTTTAGATTTGTATAAATATAAACAAGATTTATAAATTAGTTCGCCAAAGAAGTTTCACTTCTGACATGTGTACTTTGTACGCACGCATGTTTTTTTTTAATATAAAATCTCTCTTAGCCGTAAGTTATCGTTAGTCAATGCAAGTCGATATCTATCAATTTACAATTTCTATATAGCTAAAACAGCGGGCGGGGCCCGGAACATTGCCGTCGGAGGTCTAACGGTCATGTTGCACCTACTACCTGTAAATTATATTTAAATTAACGCCATCTATTGTTCACATTTGACATACGTAAAACTAAAAAAAGATTGTTCCCTACACACACCAGAGGGCGTTGTATTCAAATACGTTTTCTGTACCGATGATCGTAGTTGTTTACGTAGCGATAGTTGATACAAAGGTAGCTACGTAAAAAATAAAAATAAACCACCAAAGTGTAATCGTATTATTAGTAATTATTACCCTGGAGTTTTTTTTACCCTGTAAGGTACCGTTTACCCGCATGTGATGGTAAGTTTCGATGACGGAAAATCAGGAAAATTGATCAAAATATGGAAAACATATTTGAATACTTTATACCGGAACTCCAGAAGCAACGATCGACCGAATTATTTGTCGAGCGTCAATATTAATTTAACAGACGGTGGGTTCATTAGATAGCATACCGAAAGGCGTTATACGAACATGAATTCGTTTGTGACGTGTTTGAAGCGTTTGTGCTTGCAATATTTTTACATCGAAAAATATTATAAAACTACCCGCACCGAACAAATATTTTTTTTATTTACCGATGTTAATAATATCGTTAAAGTGAAGTGAGAAAGTAATCTTCAAATCTAGCTTTAATAAGATAATGACACAATTTTTAATACTATGTGAGGGATTTTTGTAAGTGCATGTTTGTACTTAGTACAGTGTAAAGTGACTGCAATTTACCAGACAGTAAGCGCGTTATAACCCTAATACAATAATGACCACAAATATGTATTCAAGAAGAATTATATACTTATATTCGACTGAATCCCGAACACCATACACATAGTAAAAACAACTGAGGTTAATAAATTAATAAGTTATTATGTTTTATTTGACGTTTTGTTTGTTACTGAATTTTCTAAACAATGTACCCTTCCAATGAATCCTAAAACCAAAACAAACATCAAACATGTTACTATAACAAAACAAAAATGTCCACTTGGAAAATTTCATATATCTATTTACACTCACTGAAAACCTTCCATACCATCTCCAGAATTATATTAAACCATTTCATATCACAAATGGCGCAAATTTTAAACTAACTACACCTTTATAACTGTAATCGGATAATTTCCCCCATTAAACATATACGCGAAAGTCAAACACACAATATTTTGAAATATACAATAGAATAATAAAGCGTTATAATGATAAGAATTAGAAATATATTCACCGGACAACACCATTTCTATTGAGCAACGGTCACACTCCTCACACAACAGCACAACGCAATAAACCGTCTCTTTCCCACACCGCAAAGACATCGACAAGCAATTCCCGACACCTACAAGATGGCCGACACCGACGCAATACGGTAAATAAACTTTTTACAGTGCTGATAAATTTATAAGGGTTTTAATACAAATACAAACAGTCATAGGAAAACTTCAACTTTATTACTATATAAGTGTGTAGTTTGTGCATTTATCAAAATCGTACGACAACAGACACTGCGTGTTTAGCCATAGAATTGATGGGAATTAGGACAATAATATTTGACATTACTAACTGTCAAATAAAGTTGACATTACGAACTGTCAAACGCATTTGACGCTGTAAACCTCATATCATGTCGGCTGTCAGAACTGTCAAGTGAATCAGACATTACGAACTGTCAAATCCATTTGACAATTTAACAAACAGTTTAAAACTTTACTGTTTCAAGCGGCCAAATTGACGTCTCTCTGCGGAAGGTTAGCTTTCAATGCGATATTTTTTATAAGCAATTTTCATCTATCAAAAAGCATTTTTTGGCCGTACAACTCTAGATATTTCTTAAAAGTGACTTATTATTTATCTTTGCGCTCGCAAATTCATATGTGTGTATGTTTTTTGAACCCCCAAGGGGAAGTACTTTTCTCGTGTCTAAAATTTATTGTCGTTCTCCATACCCGATTTTATACCCATTATGCTATATCACGCTTCTCGTTTAGCGTTCTTTTCCTTTTTGCCCGGCCCCTAACGGTCGTAGCGTGATGTTAAATAGCCTCCTATATAATTATAATCTTCCTCAATAATTGGGCTGTCAAATGCGAAAGGATTTATTAGAGTCTGACTTGTAGTTTCAGAGATTGTAGTTATAGATAATAAATTTGCATTATTGAAATATAACCCCTATTTGCTAATGGCTATATAGTTTATTGTTCTATATCGATATCTACAGTCATATCATATCGATACATTAGAGTCGATATTATCGATTTTGGACACATCATTTATTACTCTAAGGGACCACCCACAAATGACGTCACTGGAATTTCATGATTTTAGATTTCCCCCTTATTTTTGTCATAGCTGGTGATATTTTAGAGACTCTTTATTATTAAATTAAATAGAGCTAATTATTCGTTCATATTTCGTGTTTTTTTTTTTGCTTAAATATATGAAATTTTGTAAAGTGATGTCACGAAATTTGGGATTACTCTCATCCCTTATCATACAATGTCACACTTCTCTCTCCTCTCCACCACTCTTCGCATTTATAATATTAGTAAGAGAATTACTTTGCCGACTTCCTCCATCCCCTTAATATGTGACGTTATTTATGGATGGCGCCTAATATGAACTGCAAAGTGTTCGAAATACCTAGAGTTCCTGATCGCAAAGGGAGTTAACGTTCCGGGCAGAATTTTGAAACACGTGAGGCATTGTGCCTGAGCAGCAAGAAGAATTGGGTCGAGGGTTTAGACACGCGAGGAGCTGTGTCTGAGCAGTAGGCAGAGTTGGGTCAAGATTCATGAGGCACTGTATCTGATCAGCAAGAAGAGTTGGGTCGAGACTCGTGAGGCACTGTGTCTGAGGAGCAGGAAGAGTTAGGTTGGAGAGCAAGACACATGAGGCACTGTGCCTGCGTAGCCGACAAGGCTGGGTCGAGACTCGTGAGGCACTGTGTTTGATGAGCAGGAAGAGTGGGGCCGAGGGTAGACACATGAGACACTGTGCCTGAGGAGTAGGAAGAGTTAGGTAGGGGAGAAAAACACGTGAGGCACTGTGCTTGAGTAACAGGCATGGTTGGGACGTGACTCGTGAGGCACTGTGTCTGAGGAGCAGGAAGAGTTGGGCCGAGAGTAGAGACACATGAGACACTGTGCCTGAGGATCAGGAAGAGTTAGGTTGGGGAGCAAGACACATGAGGCACTGTGTCTGAGTAGCCGTCAAGGTTAGGTCGAGACTCGTGAGGCACTGTGCCTGAGGAGCAGGAAGAGTTAGGTTGGGGAGCAAGACACATGAGACACTGTGCCTGAGCAGCAGGCAAGGTTGGGTCGAGGGTCAAGCCACGTGAGGCACAGTGCCCGGGCAGCGGGACCAGGTTTAGCTGAGCGAGTGGAGCCGCTTGGCGTGCTTGGCGGCGTGGCGCCGCGCGTTCGTACCGTTTCTGTCGGCGGAGTGCGAGGGCTTGGGGGCGGCGGCGGCGGCGGGGGCGGTGGGGGCGCCGGGGGGCGGAGCGCCCTGAGGGATCCGGAACAGCTGGATCTTGAGGTGATCGCATATCTCCAGGCAGATCTGCCCGCAGTACCGCACCAGGTCCACGCATACCCATATCTGTCGAATTCAGTTGTTTCCGCTCGTCAAATTAACTTCTAGATGTTACCATGTTTAATTATTGCTTCAATTATCAATTTACTACGTATTCGTGCTAACATTTCGCATATTATCGTGTTCAAAGACCGAAACGTAATACAATTATGTGAATAAGAGAAATGTTTTAGAGAGGACTCTTATAAAAGTGGCATTAACAAAAGGCATTATTAATGTTTATCTTAAATCAATTACTATTGTTTTACACCAAGACCAATGTACTTATAGTTTTCTAAAAAAAATATGTAACGTTAATATACTCTATTAATCTAACAAAATAAAAAAAATCTACGGATATATAACTTAATACTTGATGCAAGTTTTCAACTTAAGTGTGGTACGTAGTCACGCGGACATAAGAAAAATCCTAACCACTGTGCTATACTTTCAGCACCCTGTTTTTCCTCACCGGAAGCCCTCTTTCATTGCAGGGATTCGAACTCACGTCTACCAATAAAACCATCATCAACAGGCTAAAAAAATAAAATGTTAAACAACACTCCATCTTCTTTTATTTTCATATTTGTGTAACTGTCCCTTTAGGATCAAAATTTTTTTAATGGGTAAATCAACGTACTGTGCATAGCCACAGCACCCAGTACTCAGGCAGCGCGTTGTTGAAGTACTGGTTGAGAAACAGCATCGCCGGACCGAGTAGAGACCAATCGTAGTATTCCATACCGCTTTTGGTCATATGAGCCACCTGGACCAAGAAAAATATGAATATAGTAAACTTTCAACTAAGACCTGGCCTTAGCAAACTTGTCTTTGACAGTATGATTTCTTAGGTTTACGCGAATATTATTCATTGAAATAAAACTAATTTAAACGGATTTTATCGCGATTATTTATTAAATTTTGATCCCGACGTTTCGAAAGCTTTTCAGCCTTCGTGGTCACGGGGCAGACTGAGGTGTAGGTTGTCCAGAAAAGTTTATGTTACTGTGTCTACCTTCAATTTAATTTTTATTATTGATGGTGTTCCGATCTACGCAGAAAGAGCTCACAGTGTCTTGAGGTCTGGCAATTGGTCTTTTGGGTTCCGATTTAATTAAATGTATAATTGGATCCCAGGCTTGTGCTAGCTTCCAACCATCTTCTCTATTGAAATTTGGATGTTTTTTAATTTCAATAGCCTCACGAATCATCCTAGGTAGGAATCGGTGTTCTTTTGCAAGGATTTGTGGCTTGTCGAATCGAAGATAATGTTTGGAGCCTTCTTCTGAATGTTCAGCAACTGCAGACTTCGAAGAGCGTCGGTGTTTAACATCAGCTATATGTTCTTTTACGCAGGTCCCTATATTTCTTTTAGCTTTCGAAACGTCGGGATCAAAATTTAATAAATAATCGCGATAAAATCCGTTTAAATTAGTTTTATTTCAATTGTCTTTGACAGATTGCGAACGTTAAAAAAATGTGTGTGCAGTTCACACACGATAAAAGTGAGACCTTCAAAAAATTTTTTCATAACACTTAGGCGCACATACACACATACAACTCTAGGACTCTGCAAGAAACACTGTGTAATGCCTTCTACCTCATTCTCTCGCACGTTATATCCTACCACATACATCTGGCTGTCTCTTTTGCACTGTCGCTTTTTCGTTACATCGAGTTTCAAATCATAACGATGCTAAAGTAGTTTCAACTTCAATAAATAGAGAGAACAACTTAACTTAACTTCGGTGATCGGACGAGAACTCGTGTTTCAAAATGCTATGAACGTTGGCACGTTAAATCCTATAAATACTTCTATCTCATTCTCTCGCACGTTTTATCGTATAAATGTAAGTAGTTGTCTTTTTCTACTGTCGTTTCATAGTTTCAACTCACAACGATGCTAAAAAAGTTTTCACTTTAAAAAAACATCTGCAGGTTTTTAAGTATCACCACATCTTATTTACGCTATTTATATATTATATATACATATGCACCTATAGGTATTCGACGGCGGATTTTCAACTTGAGCGTAGTAGATGGCCAAGGGGTTTTAGAAAAAAACCGTGCTACCATCACGCTATGGTTTCATAACCATGTGTTTTAAGGTAACATTGATCTGTATTTTACGCAAAAAAATATAAGAGGACACTCACCACTAATCTGTTAGTGACTTTAGCAGCGACCATTCCAAACGCCATTATATAGAGAGCTGGGTGATTCTCATAGACGTGAGACTCACTCTTCTGGAAGATTATGAACGCCGGCACGACCACCAGCGAGAACGGTATCACCGGGGACAGGATGCTCGTACCCTGGGGATAGCATTGGATGTACCTCGCCCTTCGAGGGATATAACACTCGGGTAATGTGTTGACTTTAAACACATTCTCATTATTAATATATATTATCGAGAGTCAAAATAATTAGGATATTAACTTGGTAACTGATTTTTTTTTATTGAAATACAAAAGGTGATTTTTAAAGTCAAAGGGGATGAAAAAAGTCAAAGGGGTTGACGTTACAACAATACTAGTTTTGAGACTTAAATGCCACTTTTAAAGTCAGCGGGGATAAAAACTCACAAGGGTTGACAATAACATATCTATACATAGAATTACATGCAACATTCGAAACTAAGACAATACGGTATGAAAATCGATTCGTATCGACATGCCATGCATTATAATACTTTAAAGCTAATGAATAATTAATGATATACAGTGTTAACTTTATATAGCAACATTTAAGGGACAACGCTTTCATGGCATTATTGATGATTATATCATTGTATGACTAGTAAGGTAGAGTCGAGTTATTTTGACGTTTAAGGAAATTGTGGTAAATAAAATTGACACTGTATTTTTATGATAGCATGCGGTAATCGAACGGACACAGCACAACACTACAGCGGTACACGAGCAAATGACCGGCGTGTCGACCCACGTCACGGGGGATAAAACCCGCGACCCGACACTAGACGCGATCAGAGTACGAGGCGTGACAGAGCGAGCTGTGATAATCAAAAAGAAATTAGTATAATTGTGCGGCTGGTATTAGTTACGTGTCATTATCGACGGCACAATATACAAAATTGAAATGTCTCTTACTGCGACGGTGGAGCCGTTTTTCCCTACTCCACCCTTCATTATAACGTTTATGTAACCGGCGATGAGGTACAAGGTGATCAAGACGACCCCGTAGTTCGATACCAGGTTAAGACTGACGTTTACTGTCGGTAACTGTAGTGTTAAGTCGTGAATGATCATGGTGATGGGTTCGATGGTCGCCATGCGGTTAGGGCCCCGCGGTGACACACGGTAACAACGGCGACAGCGGCGTTAACAGAAAACAAAAACACAAACATGCTATTAATTATTATGAAAAAAAAAACACATTTTAAATAATGTAAGTATACTATGAGGGGTGGTCTGTGATGTCTTCACTCATTGATTATTTACAAAATACATATAAATATGATGATGTTAAAGCACATAAAATGTAGGTATATTTAGTTTTATCATGTTTTTCAAAGTATGTTTTTTTCGAATTTTATATTTTGTTTAGTGAATTTTAACGTGAAACTTGCGCGTGTAAATGTTTTCAATCGCTAACTGAGTAACATAAACATTGTAAATTTACTGTCACAATATTTTATAGTCTGGTCTATGTGAATTGATATCATCGTTTCAACCTTTCAATCAGTACAAAACAGTAACAAAAAACATATGTTACATACCACCTATACTGCTTATTAATATGGAAACATAATAAATACTCCATATTCTAAATTAATGAGATGGAGGGTAGTCTATCAAGGCCGATTGCTATATAAAGGCGAGGCGAATGCGGCAGGGGTTCAGTTGAGTTAAGGACGTTCGCCAATACGGAAGTGTTGTAATACGCGGAAGCTACGCAGTAAAATATAATAATTGTGGGACGAGACTTAGAATGGTTCGACGCAACCTCTACGGTCTGTTATACATATTATATATATATATATATATATATATATATATATATATATATATATATGCATATATATCGAGACTTCTTTTCAGGAAAAACAACTTAAGTGGCAATTATTGCACTTTTTACAGAGGAGATTTTTTAAGTTTCCAATTAAAAGGTATTGATGGTATGTGTATAAAAGTATCACCTGTAGTTCTAATTGACCCCCGGTTTATTAAAATAGTGGCTATTAATATACTACTTCTTTATGATGTTACAGTAAAAAACATTTCTAGGATATTTGTGGCTTACAATTTTTTTTTGGCTGGACTTTTTCACACATAACCTTTTTATATCAATATCAGTTTTCTGTCAGCTATACACGGTATTTGCGTCTTGCGATACGTTTATCTTTTGTTAAACACAATAAATATATAGGTGTCTTTTGAATATAATATCGGCCTCCATCTAACAGGCAACGATGGGATTAGAAGTGGCAATGAATTTGTTTGGTCCAAATAACTAATTCTTCGACATTCTTCACGACGAACGTAAAAGGCGCACTGCCAACAATACGTAACGTTTTTACCCAGGTCAAAATAATTTGGAATAACCCGGGAAATAAATACAATTCACTCCATTTACTATATTTATTGTATGTATATTAATTATTAAGGAACCTTCATAAAATACGTCTCGCAAAATTTTATCTTTTTAGACCTTCGTCACATTTTTTGCGAACCTCCTATCAATATTACGTCACAAATGATAGACTTCCTCCATACATTATATATGTTAATTAAGAGCAGTAGACAAATTTCAATACTTTTAAATATTAATTGCTTCCATATAAAAATATTATAAGGAGGTAAGATTTGTATTTTTATTGTAACGAATTAACTCGAGAACTACTGGACCGATTTCAAAAACTCTTTCACCATTAGAATGCTATATTAGCCCTGAGTAACATAGGCTATATACATTTTTATAATGAAAATAATTGTATAAAAATTTTGATCCACGCGAGTGGTGTCGCGGAAACGGCTAGTTAGTTAAAAATATCCGTAGTAACATAGAATGTACTAAATTCTTTTACGAGCTGGGAACGTACGTTACGTTCTCTTAGGGTTCCTCCTCCCTCGGCCCCGATATCACATTTTGTCACAGTGAGGGACACCTCCTCCCCTCTTAAGTGCATATGTATTTTATAAACGCACCCCTTGGCGTCAAATTATAAATACCCGATAATGAGAATTAATATTCCGCTATTAAACATACATGAATAAGCAATGAAAATTCAATGAGAATAATTCTAAGAAAATGTTAACATATCACACCTTTAATGTTAGTCTGTATACCTTAACCCGATATAATGTACAATGGAGTCGTGTTGATGTAAAACCATGGAATGAAAGCGAATTAAAAATGAAAGAATCATACAGGAATCTATTGCGGTTTTTCAACCGAGTAGTAATAGAGTGAAAGCGGACAACCTTTGGTACAAAAAGATATTAAAAAAAGTAACTGTGTGACAACCTTTGGTACAAAAAGATATAAAAAAAGTAACTGTGTGACAACCTTTGGTACAAAAAGATATAAAAAAAGTAACTGTGTGACAACCTTTGGTACACAAAGATATAAAAAAAAGTAACTGTGTGACAACCTTTGGTACAAAAAGATATAAAAAAAAGTAACTGTGTGACAACCTTTGGTACAAAAAGATATAAAAAAAAGTAACTGTGTGACAACCTTTGGTACAAAAAGATATAAAAAAGTAACTGTGATTTTGTGAAACCGCGGTGCAACATTTTTTTTTTTTAAACAGTGGGCAAACTAGCAAGCGTGTCACCATATGGGAAGTGATTACCATCGTCCATGGGCACCCATAACATCGTAGATCGTAGATGCGTTGCTGGCCTTTATTGGAGGGACTAGCTCTCAAGTGCAACAGCCGGAACACACCTATTGGTATTTGGCGGCAGATTTTCAACTTGAGGGTGGTAGCTAGCCAGGCGAGCATTAGAAAAAGCCATACCACCTTGCTATGGTTTCCTCACGATGTTATCCTTCAACGAAAGCTCGAGCTTATTGAAACTGGTTAGACACGAACTCGCGTCCCATGACGTAGCGTTCTTCACACTACCACTGAGCTATCCTCGCTTTATCCGTCTCGAATTGTAAGCAAATTTTCGGAAAATTATTCGATTTAGGGTATTAAAGTCGCGTTTTTAATCATAACTTCATAATTGGAAAATGGGAAATCAATGCTTCCGGTGCCTTGGCTGGTTTGCCGGGCGCCTTTCACTTTACCACTACTCTGCGGCCGTAATGCGACATGCGATAGATGGACGAAAAAAATGAGGCGACGTAATAAACTGTCGTTAATCCCTTTTTGTTCTCATAAACATTTACAACTTCAGAGATGTATCTATATTACAACAAGCGCCAAGAAACTAGTACTTCGATATAAGTTTTCCTGATACACGCAGTTCGGAAACTTTACCGAATAAGATGCTATACGGACCACGAAATATCCAGAATGTTCGGTGATGAACGAATACACTATAGTTGGCAAGTCTTATATAAAGTATAAGATTATAATAAAGAATTTCAGATGGTCTTTAAAATATCTTTGAAATATCGGTGGTGTTTTGTATTTTGTGCGATAATTCTACAAAATAATTAATAATACAATACTTATATACAATCATTTATGTGCGAGAAAGCACGATCTAAAATTGCATCAATTTCCTATGACAATGATAACTGGCTAAAGTTTAAATTTAATCCTTGCACTTACATTTTATTTTTTGGATTTTTTTTTTACGGTAACGCGTTTTGATGATTTTTATTTTATAAATGATATACATTCATCCATGCATATTAAAATGTTATGAATAAGCTTAATAGTTTTTGGGACGATTCAGTCAGACGATAAGAAATATCAATATTACTTGTATTTTTAATTGTTTCTTTTTTTTTTGTATATGCCATAATTAATAAGACCGTATATCTATATTGTAGTAAGGTATAACACATAAAAATAAATATAGGGCCTACAAATTCGACAAATTATTAGGCAGAAAGATATAAAAAGTCTATTCAATCAATCAAAACTAACAATTTATATTAACTCCCTAGATACATATCTAGATTAAAAAAAAACGACGGTAATACTTGTCATATTAATAAATAATTAAAAAAAAATTTCAATGAATGTGTTTCGATTTTAATTTTATATACTTAGTCATAAATATGTGATCGTAAGTTCACAAATGGTATTAAAGTTTCAATAACCACTGCCTATGTTCTCGGTGTTTAGCTTTTTCTATTGGAATTAAATGACATATTTTTAAAGTTTTAAGAACGAAATGACTAAACAGTAGACTTATTATTATAGCTCATAATGCCTCTTCTTGCCTCATATTTTACTTTTATAATATTTCGAAATAATTAGTATATTAAAAATCTTCAAAATTTCGTTACGTAATAACACACCATCCCAAATTTCGGCCATTTTGAAATCACTACACTATTTGCCATTCCGTGTTCAAGCCTCAAGCAAAACAGTATTAGTCGATTTGAAAAAGAAACCATTATGCTTGGGAGAATCGGACCAAGTGCGTGTTACTTAAGAACTTGTGTACGGTCAATGATATTATAAAAATATAGATCCGTTACCTCCATAACAATTGACTAATACAAGTGCCGCGCTAATGCGTACATTAATATTGCAATGAACGGGGAAATAGGTCAGTGTCTATGTTTTTATACCCGATGCGACGAAGAAACATACAATAATTGCTATTAATCAATAAACGTATACTTTTGCAACGGAAAAATATACGGATGGATATATATATATTCGTTAGAAAAATATCAAATTATCCATATAAATAGTATCGGTACACGACATATCTCCTTGAACGCCGCCGCGTTACTGAGGTTTGTGTGAGCCAACTGGCACAAAATCAGCGAGCCACTTTCGGACCGATTATGCCGTATCTACACATGTTCATTTACAATATCATTGACTAATGTAATGCCAACGTTATACCCAAGCATTATTGATTCCATTTAAAAGTGTATATATACTGAATTGTAAATAGTAAATAAAAATACCATGCATTAATTAATCTGATAAAATATTGTTAAATGACGTAGGGGAAAACTGTTATAGAACATGTAGCATGTAAAAATATGACTGAATCGTCTTTAGGGGGTGACTCTACCCATCGCATATGCTGATACATAGGTATGCAAAAGTATGGACATATGAATAGATGTTCGTTCTTACAGCGACGGTTGATCCGTTTTTGCCGCAGCCCCTAACACGGAACGTCACCATGAAGTTGATAGCGTAATAGAAATGAACAGCGTAAGCTATTGAGCAGATTTGCTGGCTCCATCGGATCCCCACGACCGGCATCTGTTATCATCCTGCCGTATTATTTCATGTTTTATGACTGAAGTATGAACTGTTATTTCTTCAAAGTGTACAACGTTTATTCCCAAAAAATTAATTACACATAATCTTGGTTTATAAAGCCGTTAGGAACAAAATTGCAGTTTTATTATATTCTTACTCCTTAAGAATCGATTATTCAATTATGAAATGTTATGAGAAGTGAAATTAATAAAAGGGGTTATCTCAAAAGCGTGTTACGTTTATCTGCGTAATGTACCTTGCGCAGAATTCAAGTTTCAAAGACAATCGTACTTAAGGAGTAAGCCTAACTAAGTAGATGCCTTATAAATATTTAATTAATAAAATTCAATAGCTCGTAAATCTCTCCTTAATATATATATTTTTAAGTGAAACATTTAAAATGGAACTTGTTATGGAAGGGCATAGAAATTCTGATACGCAACCTTCTGTGTGACTTTCGTTCGGGTAAAGTCACTCCGAAGCGACTAAGGGAGCGAGAGAGATAGAATGATTTTCACTTCCTTCCTTCAAAATCACATAGAAGCACACACAGTTTATGATTATCATTATTATTTACTTTGTTTTTTTTATTCCACCCAAAGAAATATAAATTCTAAAATGACGTACGTAAGGACATCAGTCTCCATATGAAATTCTTGCGTTTATAAATTCGAAATCACTCCATAAGTACAATACTACACAACAAGTTTTTTTAGTTTATTTATATATAATTAATTTATTTCCAATATTTAATATAGCACTACCAAATGATTCAACAGCAAAGAACTGTCTGTCGATTATAATGACAATAATAATCTACATATCCCTAAACGGTAAAGCAAGATATACCAATGAGTGAAGACCCCACGTGGGATTTAAAAACATACTCAGTAAACACGCACCAGCCTCATACCGACTCGGAAATAAACAATTGTCTACACCTGACGATACAATACCTAATTAAGGAGATTAAGAAATTCCTTCAACAGAATCAAGTAGACCATGCTCGTAAAGAATATTCAATAGGACAAGAATCAATAAACATTCTAGTAAAACGTAGTTACGGATAATTCTTCATCTGCATTATTCATACTAAAAACTATACGTCAAAAGTAGACATTTTAAATTAAAAAAGAAAACAGATTTCCTGTCAAAATAGAGACAAATAGATAGGAACGTAAACAAGTAATGAGAAAATTAATATTATAAAGAGGAAAAATGTTTTTGTGTATTTTGATAGATCGATTATCCAGGAAGGCTTTAGGCTGTCAAGTTAACGTCACGTAACCACTTATAGGAGCAAACCTGTATTGAAAAAAAGTTACAAAAACTGGAATAGTTATGAAATAACTTTCAGTTTCACTATACAGCTATCTATAGATATATATAATAAAACTGTAAACTGAGCCGAATCAATAAATTCAATATTTTTAAACATAACAATTTAAGTATGATTTCTTATTTATCTTCACGCGCATTGCTCTGGATCAAAATATAGGATTATTTTATCCCATAAAGAGTTTTCTCGGGAAACGAGATAAATAAAAAAGATTGTAAATACATTTTTAACTAATTTTAAGTCTTTCTTTCGATATCTGACAATATAAGTTTGTGTTCATGCTATGTTTAATACCATTTTGAAGTTGTGTAATACAATACATTTTAACGATAAGATTAAAAGAACAGGTTTTTAATATCGCATTGAAAGAAGTCCTTATAGTTATGAAACACAAAAACAGAATTAAAAAGAAAAACGCCACCAAATTAATAAGAGATGTTACATTGAAATATTTAGTTGTGATGAAATTTAAGAGTAATGTAGATGAAGACATATCTCCGAACGCCAGTACACTAACAAATATAGGAACAATATAAATTAAATTAACCGAAATACACAATTAATAAAGTACAGAGCATAATCTAAATAAATATATATCACGATAATTTACTACAATACATGCCATTAAAAAAACCCACATGATAAGAAGCGATGGACGAAATATTAACAAGTTAACAATTAAATTGAAGCCATTAAAACGATTTTCCAAGTACTTTTTTACACAGGATAAGAATCTCAAAACACATTACTGAGAATAAGTAATTCCAACAGATAGTATGAAATGCCCGAAACTGCTATTATGTTACTGGCAAACGATCTGCTTAGGAATTTAATTGCAATATTTTGACGTATCTCAGACTATTTAATAGATACTTTACGAAATTTTACACCATAACTGATTAACGTAATTATCTCATAAAACAATATTATACGTTCGGAAATGGAGAAAACAAAATTTAATAGTGAGCAAATTTCGTGCTGGATTTTCTCTGTTAGGTAACTGACGATGCAACTCGATATGCGTTGCAATGGAAAAAAAAGTTTTTTTTTTGCATTTAGGCTCCAAAATTTCTCGGGCGTATGTAAAAAAATCTATCAAGTTTTAAAAAATATTAATAAAAAAAACATTTATTTGTATTTATATTGATGGGATGGACATGGAAACCCCGTCTCGTTTAATATGTTTAATTAAGAGACACTCGACCCTAGTATTATAGTAACAGAAATCTAGTGTATAGTTGTAATTTAGTATATTCCATGTAAAAATATAAGACAGAAGAATAATATTTAACACACATGTTACACAAGAATTTACTTTTAAAAAGTCATCTTCTAATAAGCAAATTCTGATTACGTCGTAATTTCTGGTTATCATTCTTAATTGCTGACGAATTTGCAAGTTTTTAACGAGCAACAGCTCATCTAAGTCACAAAGTGACAGTATAATATGGATTTAATCCATGTATGTTCAAATCACAGCAAAGCATAACGAGACTTTTGGAAGTCATAAAAATGCTCTAAATTGAATTCATTTAATTAGAAAGAAAAACATAGATCCTGAAAGCTGAGCTATGTTCGTATATATCCCTAAACCGGGTTTAAACTGGCACTCTTCTAGTATACCTAACCCAGTTGTGGAACATCTAGAGGCCACTATGGACCAACAATTTTAACGTAATATACGTATCCAAGATCGTTTGCCCATAACATGGTAGCTCCACGGATAACAAATTGGAATACCAAACAATACTAGACTATGTTAAATAAGTAGATGATTCACAAGGCGCTTTATTAAAACCCAATTTTGAATAAAACTTAGATGGTGGAGTAAAAGTCATTTATCGAACAACCCTGGCACAAAAATTTAAAAAAATCAGGGCTTCTATCAAACCGCTTTTAGCTATATTTCTCACTTATTATCAATAACATGAGATATTAATTAAATCATATGTGACTTCCATAGATATCAAACACGACTGTGTTCATTACAAACACAACTCGAGGTTCGGATATGAAATTCTTGTTATCTAGATGATATATAGTACTATACGATTCCGACATGAATAAACATTGGACAATACGCCACCATCACAGTATCGGACTAAGATAAACGAGTTTCAAGTCTCACAGCGACAGTGGAGCCGTTCTTGCCGACGCCGCCGCTGATGATGGCAGCGGTAAGCGAGGCTAACGTGAGGAAAGCGCCCGCAATCGCGATCAGCGCCAGCGAGTACCGAATTTCGATACCACCACCGACCTACACGCGTTTACCATTCGCATTCTTTGTAATCTCAATCATTATACAAATACGTCAGATATATTTAAAAGGTAACGCACAAACAAGCATTCCGATTGGACAAAGTTCCGGTTGTAATGACCAGAATATGTAGACTTCACACGATAATATCGATGCGGCTGAAGCGGTCATGTGGGCATTTTTAAATATCCTGTATCTCGTCACCTAGTTGTGTCTATGATCGGAAACATGAAAATTACAATAATAAACGACTCTGCAATACATTTGAACACAATAGACTAACTAGTATCTTTAAGTATTGATTTGTGATTCAATTTTTCCTACTACATTTAGTAATATTAATATATCTTATCAATAATCAATTTTGCATACTGCTTTTATCGGCTGATAAATTGATCTTATCTGTTAAAGCAAAATTAATTTAAATTTTTCATATAATAGCACAAAATTCGTGATATTAAAATCAACTATGTATAATCGACGCGAAAAACATTACCTGAGTAGTCCAGAAGTCAGGACCCAGAATCGCCGACATCATATGTATGGCCATTATAGAGAACTGGGCCTCGGTAACGTCTATTCGGCCCATTTTCAATGTTCCCGTAACGTAGGCCTGCCAGTGCGCGCAGTAGAACAACGTCATCGCGCAGAAACACTGTAATAAAATACATTAAATTTGTTTCATTGTGATTATTATTACGAGCACTACGAGAAACGTTGTCTTGGAAACTCTTACAACAATGATGTAAACAACCGTGAAGTCAGTTGGAAGTTTATAATTTTCTAGGCGCGTTGTTTCGACATTCAATATCGTAATTTAAAAATGTAAACATTCAAAATTAGTTGCAGTTAATTAGCACAATACTTTTATAATTTGGAAATATTCAATTGTGTTTTCAATCGATTAGATATTTAATAAGTTGTGAAGCGATGATAGCCCAGTTGGTAGCATGCACGTACGTCGCGTCAACGGGTATATAAGCTCGAATCCCCCCAATGAGCCTGAATTTCCGTTGAAAGAAAGCAACGTGTTGAAATCATATCATGATGGTAGAGTTTTGTGTAACGCCAGCCTGGGGAGTTATTATCCTCAAGTTGAAGATCTGTCGCCAGATAAATATACGTATGTTCTGGCAGTTGGGAGCCAGTTTATCCACCAGGTGTATCGTGTCCACCACCTTAGGCCACATCATCACTTAACATCAGGTACGATATGGTCATTACGCTAAACAAAAACTTACAGTAGAAAAAAAAACATACAGTAACTAAAACACCTAAAGCCGTCACGCGTTTAGGCGTAACGTATTCCAAGATAACCCATATAGAAATCAACCAGGGCGGCAGGGATCTATCTTTGACTGGTAATCAGCCACAATACATATAGTGGAAATATCATGCGTGATTCGCTTTTAATGTTATGTGCAGCTACCGTGATAGTAATGACTTTTTTTATACTTAAGGATTTTAGCGTTATGGCCATAATCTCACCTGATCCTAAGTGACGATACGGCCCAAGTTGGTAGACACGCTAAACCTGTGGAGGAACTGACTCTCAAGCGCAGCTGCCGGAACACACCTATTGGTATTTGGCGGCAGGTTTACAACTTGAGGGTGGTAGCTACCCAGGCGGGCATTAGAAAAAGCCCTACCACCATGCTATGGTTGCCTCACGATGTTTTCCTTCACCGAAAGCTTAAGCTCATTGTAGGTGCTTGGATTCGAACTCGCGTCCCTTGACGCGAAGTCGTACACAGTACCACTGAGCTATCATCGCTTCATCACCTTGATTAACTGCATATTTCTACAAGGTATTCGTTATTTTTGGTTCGTACTCTGTTTATCATCAAACACTGTGACGTCACATTGCTGCGTAGCGTCTTCATATTATAACAAAAAAAAAAACCGATCAACTATACAATTATATACATTTCGTATAGTTAACTTTGAAGCGATGATAGCTCAGTGGTAGTGTGCACGACTTCGCGTCAAGGGACGTGGGTTCGAACCCAAGCACCTACAATGAGCTTGAGCTTTCGGTGAAGGAAAACATCGTGAGGAAACCATAGCATGGTGGTAGGGCTTTTTCTAATGCCCGCCTGGGTAGCTACCACCCTCTAGTTGTGAACCTGCCGCCAAATACCAATAGGTGTGTTCCGGCAGCAGCACTTGAGAGCCAGTTCCTCCACAGGTTTAGCGTGTCTACCAACTTGGGCCGTATCGTCACTTAAGATCAGGTAAGATCATGGCCATAACGCTAAACCTTAAGTATAAAAAAAAAAAAAAAAAAGTTAGTAATAGCATAGCGAGCGAACTATATATAACAAGTGTTGTCCATAGCTCAAGTTAGGGTTGTCGAATAGCACTATTTGATGGGGCAACAATAATTACACGATAATTTTGGTGCATCCCTATTAATATTATAGATCTGAATGTAAGTTTGTTTGTTACGCCTTTCACGCGAGAACTACTTAACCGATCATCGTGATACTTTGTACACATATTCTCGGGGGTATGAGAAGTAACATAGGATACTTGAAAAGAAAAAAGAGAGCGAAGCCGCGGGCAAACATTAAGACATGGAATGGCTTGGAAATAAATCGAACACAACAACACAAGTATGAATAAATAATAGTTAAAAAAAACTAGAACACACGCTTTATATAGAAAACTAAACTAAAAAACAGAAAATAAATTTTAATAAATATTAATTAAGAATAATGTAATTTTTTTTAATAAATATAAGTTATTAATAGTTTGAATAAGAAAAGAAATGTTTTATTGTAAAAAAAGCGTGGGGTGCATGGTGTCAATAGTTATGAATATTTAATTGACAGATATGAGAAGGATTATCATTTCGATAATATCTTGAAAAGCACCCCCGCTTTTTTTTTTATTTATTTTCTGTTTTTTAGTTTAGTTTTCTATATAAAGCGTGTGTTCTAGTTTTTTTATACTATTATTTATTTTTTATTTTTTAGTTACTGGAACTGCACGCATGCGTAGTTCGCGCACTAGCTCTATCTCTCTTACTCGCATGCAAAGCACACTAGCTCTATCTCTTTTACTCGGAAAGGAATTAATTAATCCTGGCGAATCTAATTAGGATAATCGGATGCTTTGATCGGATTATTGCATTGTCATCGATCTTTGACAGGTGCGCAAAATTTGTATTAAATCTGATCGTTCAAAGTAGGACAAAATCGAGCTCAAAGGGGTCGGTTACATACATAGATACATACAGGTGATGCTAATATAAAGCGTGTAAAAAAAAGGAATAAATGTAATTCATATAACCAAAATAATAGACAAGAGGTTGGTTGGATTCTCGACAATAAATATGTTTTAACAAAAACTTCGATTAGATAAAAAGTTAATTGACACTGTACACTTTGTTCTTATTTTTTTTAATCTATACTACTGTGATCGCTTCATACTATGCTGGAACTATGCCAACTTTAAGTAACTATTATAAAACAATACGGTTTACCTGAATCTATATACAAAAATAACTGTTGTCTGTAACTACGTCAGATCTCTACGTTCTTTTTTTTATAATTTATAGGTTTAGTATTATGGCCATAATCTCACCTGATCTTAAGTGATATTATTACTGATTTGGTGGTTAGATTTTCAACTTGCAGGTGGTAGCTAGCTAGATGGGCATTAGAAAAATCCCTACCACCATGCTATGGTCTTTCACGATGTTTTCCTTCACCGGAAGCTCCAGCTCATTGTTGGTCGATTCGAACTCACGTCCCTCGAAACGGCGTCCGTACACACTACCACTGATCTATCATCGCTTCATCAATATTTTATGGAAATTATCATCGGAATCTAGTCGTCCCTTGAACATTAAATACATTTACGTAATGCTCTGGTTTTAAACCGGGTGGGCTGTATGGGGGTGAATCCCCTGGAATACCCACTATAAAGATTCCAAGACGACCGTACATCCTCCCCCTACCTTGCATTCCTTGCCAGAGACCAAGCACTGGACTAAAAGAAGAGTGAAAACTTTCCTAAGTATCTGGCAACACGGGAGTTTGCAGTGTTGCCGTGGTGCGTTTAACCAGTACTGTTGGGTGTATAGTACCCGATGTTCACCACATCCCCCTCTCGCCTTGATCTGAGTCCGGGAAATACGGTGCAATAAGAAAGTCCATGAGGAATAGAATTTTAAACACCCCATTATTTATTAAAAAATAGATACCAGGTTACTTCCTTAGCGACTCATCGTGTGCTTATCACCCAACACTACCCACTAAACGCACCACGGCGACACTTCAAACTCCTGTGTTGCCAGAGCGCAGAGAAAGCGCCCATACTTCTTTTACTCATTTTAACCTACCCTACATACGGGAGAAATGACATAAAAGCGTACTCTATCCACGTCAAAAAAAATCAGGATATATGCAGGGTAAAGTAATTTACGTATACTAAATATATCAATATATAAAACTCGAACAAACACAATATCATCGACCCGTAAACGACTGTCCCGGACGACTAACACATCTGACCCAGTTGAGTCGAGTTGTGAGACCGTGCAAATCATACCGTCTCGAATTAGGTAAAAACCATTTGGAACGATTCAGGCAATCTGGCGCCTATCCAGTTCTTCAGTGCCCGTGTACCGGGCGTACGAGATCATTGCCAATGGTCCCGTTATAGACACGCCGTGGCTTAACATTGCAGAGGTCAAAATCGGCGATAATACGAAGGGGGGGGGGGCGCCTTCGAGAATCGATAAGATAAACAGTATCACCAGATGTGGACGTCACTTCTTATCGACACGAATGTCGTGTCTGATTGTTTTTTTTTTTTGTTAGCATGGCAAAGAGACTACCTGAAGTCTGAAAACAGTAGTGAGTATCGAGAGATCAATAGTCCATCGCCAGACGCTGCTATCATGCCGACCAGCGTAAATGCTTGTTTATGTTTCGCTTGAAGAACCCGATAGCATATGAGGAAGGGGATACATGGGCTGGGAGAATGTTCAACTACACGGTACAAGTACGACCGTTATCGCGAAGCTGTGACTCGGAGATCCAGGGCGTGTAGTTCTGCTGTGGAAAGGAGAAGAAGGGATAGGAATCGCGACCACCATGCACCAGGGCTACGTTCCACATGACGAGCACGGTCGTTCTGATCGCTGCGGAAACCTCATAAGGATGTCATTATTTTCACCCACGTCATCATACTCACAACTACCCAAACTCCAGGAAATGCTCGGCGTGCGGCCACAAGTGAACATTGCATACGTTAATCTTAGGAACTATCCGGTGGGATTCCAAAAAATCTTTTTGGATTTGATATTTTAATAACCGAGGAAGTCTTAAGCCTTTAACATCACGCTACCACCAATAGAAACAAAGCTGTATTGAAATAAGTTACAAAAACGAGCAAAAATTATTAAATGATTTTCTATTTCCACCCAAAGCCGCGGGCATAGTGAATAGTTAAATAAAAAACAGTTGATATACCGCGCTGAGTATAAAAAATCGACAATAACCTCGTGATATGTGCGACACGTTATTATCACGTATTCAATTACTATTCATTACCACCGTGTTGGTGATAAGAGTTATCACGTATCATCCACGCATGCGGAAATCGACTAAAAAAATGTACACTCCTACTTACGATAAAACGCACTGAAAAATGGCCTTAATAATTCCAAAGGGTAAAATCTCCAATGAAGAAAACAAAGCGACTAAACGGAAGCGACCGAATTACAAAATGTAACTTGATTTGCATAAAGATTATTTATTTATTTACAAAGGCAGAGCTAACAGTGTGCAAATTATTATATGATAGCTTAGTTGGTAGAGTGTACTGACGCCGCGTCAAAGATCGCCGTTTCGAATCCACCTGCAATGAGCTTGAGCTTCCGGTGAAGGAATACATCCTGAGGAAACCGTAGTATGATGGTAGGGCTTTTTCTAATGCCCGCATGGTTAGCAACCGGCCTCAAGTTGAAAATCTGCCTCCTGTGTTCCGGCAGTGGCACTTGTGATCCAATCCCTCCTCCGCAGCTGGGATTCCTCTGGTGTTATTGGGTATCCATGTGTGACGGTGATCACTTACCATCAGGTGACACGCTTGCTCGTTTGCCTGCTATTACCCAAAAATCTGGCTTCATTTGCACGTATTTGCAAAAACGTATTTGAAGTGAAACTTAGAATAGTTGTGACTTCAAACTCGATGAAACGAAAAAGCGAGTCCATAGAGACACAAACACGTAAATGTATAGGATTCAACCGGCGAGAGAATGAGATAGAACACATTACACGTTCTCTGTCTCCTCTTTGTGCGACGTTTCGTAGCGTCCCCACTATCGTCTACTGAATATTGTCCATATATATGCTCTCCTGTTCGATACTTTTCAATAAGTATTTCTAATCAGGAACTTTTCAGAAGTTTCACTTCTACCCTGTGTGACTTGCACACACACACACACACACACGCATGCATGCATGTGGTGGTTCATCAGGTACTAATAACCAAACACTTCACACTGAAACGCACCATTCCGAGTCTTCATTGGAAACAAAGGAACAGCTTTCGCAAATCTTCTAGTCTGGCTAACTACCACCCTGAAGTTGGTTATCTGCCGCCAAACACCTGTAGGTAAGTTTCAATTGAGAGCCAGTCTTTGCGCTAGGCTTTGCGTCCATCATCTTGGGCTATATCGTCTTTTAAAATCAGGTGGGATTGTTACCATAACGCTATTAACTAATAAATATCGTTCTTCATAATTTCTAATTATGACACGCGAACCAATCACTCACTATAATACATTTATTACATTCAAATGTAAATAATTACAATCAAGCATCATACAGACAATATTAACATGCAATGAATAAATAATAAGCTATAAAAATAAATCTGCAAAAACACGATTAAGGAATATAATATTGTAAGCTATCAATTTATTTCTATCGAGAGCTTCAGAGAAGTAATTTTGAATTTGTTTATTAGAGTTGATATTGATGTGAAATCGAAAATTTCTATATGACTCGAATACCAAATCTAAGCAAGTTAACCAGTTTCCGGATCGCAACAAATAATTGCCCTGTGAGGGAACCGTACCCACAGGCTAAATCAAGGTTAAGTCGTCGTTAACTTATAAACATTGTATTGTCCCATTTTTATTGCCACTTTTTAAAAGTTATTATGTGATGGATTTTATAAACACAAATGGGTTCATAGCAAGCAAGAACTTCACTCAGAAGAACTATTTGTGTAAAGCCCTACCCGCCATACTATAATTTCATTACAATATTTTTTTTTTCACCGAAACCTCCCTTTCTCACGTCACATATTGAGCCATTATCGCTTCGACTGTGGTAACGATCAGGTGCAGTGTAGACACTTTGCCGTGTTTGAAAGGACTACACGGTACACAGTCCTAGTTTCGCGGGACCTCAAGCATGACGACTAAAAACAAGCAAACACGAGTCACGAGCCAAAAGTGAAATCTACAGTTTTGTGCAACTCATCACCGCGCAAATAAAGCGGTGTTCTAAAAAGTGAATTCGACATACTCGAATATAGAAAGTTTTTATGTCAATTTGTTCGTTACAAATTTACAAAGTTTAAAAGTTACAAGGTATATTGTATTTTAGGTGTTGAGTTAGAATATGATATATCAGAATTAATGTGGTTTTTAATATAAATACACCAGTAGATGAAGGTTTAATTCTAGTTAATTAATGTTGTATAAAATTCTTAATTTTTTTTCATTGATAACAATTGTGAACAAGGTTGTGAATACTGACCAAACCAAAATAAAATACGTCGAAAGACGGGCGAAAGGTACTAACTACTTCTTCCTCACCCTTATCCTACCTAAGTGGAGTCGGCACAAGATGTTTTCTTCTTCAACTCTATCAGCCGTCATCTCAATATTCACTATTTTTATACCGCCTTCATACTTAACCTAGTTAAATGGCTTTCATCTCTTCTCATAACATGCCCATACCACGGTAACCTATTATTCCTCAATTTACAAACGAAAGGTAGCGAATTGTTTTATCTTCACCTTGTAATGTCCCCTTCTCGTAGTTATTTTTATTCACGATAGATTAAAAAACATACCAAACGAGTTGACTATGTAAATAGAAGCTATAAAATTAAACTTGTAAAGTTCAAGCACTTAGTTTTAACACATTCTTAATAATTAGAACATGACATAATTGCAGTAATATCGTCCACTCAGCAAACGACACCGCATAAGTCAATCAGAAGCGATGATAGCTCAGTGGTAGTGTACGACTTTGCGTCAAGGGACGTGTGTCGAATCCCACCACCTACAATGGAGCTAGAGCTTTCGGTGAAGGAAACATCGTGAGAAGACCATAGCATGGTGGTAGGGCCTTTTCTAATACCCGCCTGGCTAGCTACCACCCTCTAGTTGTAAGTCTGCCGCCAAATACCAATAGGTGTGTTCTGGCAGTGGCACTTGAGAACCAGTCTCTCCTATGAGGCCGGCAACGCACCTGCGATTCCTCAGGTGTCGTGGATGTCGATGGGTAGTGCTGATCACTTACCATCAGGTGGCATGTATGTTCGATTGCTTTGCCAGCTTAAACGAAGTTGCACACCTTGAAGTTAGCTGGAAGTTATTTATACTTTTCACAGCACTGCCGAAGGTGCACATCGTGAAGTTAGCTGGAAGTTATACTTTTCACAGCACTGCCTAAGGTGCACACCTTGACGTTAGCTGGAAGTTATACTTTCACAGCACTGCCTAAGGTGCACACCGTGAAGTTAGCTGGAAGTTATTTATACTTTTCACAGCACTGCCTAAAGTGCACACCTTGAAGTTAGCTGGAAGTTATTTATACTTTTCACAGCACTACCGAAGGTGCACATCGTGAAGTTAGCTGGAAGTTATACTTTCACAGCACTGTCTAAGGTGCACACCGTGAAGTTAGCTGGAAGTTATTTATACTTTTCACAGCACTACCGAAGGTGCACATCGTGAAGTTAGCTGGAAGTTATACTTTCACAGCACTGCCTAAGGTGCACACCTTGACGTTAGCTGGAAGTTATACTTTCACAGCACTGCCTAAGGTGCACACCGTGAAGTTAGCTGGAAGTTATTTATACTTTTCACAGCACTGCCTAAAGTGCACACCTTGAAGTTAGCTGGAAGTTATTTATACTTTTCACAGCACTACCGAAGGTGCACATCGTGAAGTTAGCTGGAAGTTATACTTTCACAGCACTGTCTAAGGTGCACACCGTGAAGTTAGCTGGAAGTTATTTATACTTTTCACAGCACTACCGAAGGTGCACATCGTGAAGTTAGCTGGAAGTTATACTTTCACAGCACTGTCTAAGGTGCACACCGTGAAGTTAGCTGGAAGTTATTTATACTTTTCACAACACTTCCTAAGGTGCACACCTTGACGTTAGCTGGAAGTTATACTTTCACAGCACTGCCTAAGGTGCACACCGTGAAGTTAGCTGGAAGTTATTTATACTTTTCACGGCACTGCCTAAGGTGCACACCTTGAAGTTAGCTGGAAGTTATTTATACTTTTCACAGCACTGCCGAAGGTGCACACCGTGAAGTTAGCTGGAAGTTATACTTTTCACAGCGCTGCCTAAGGTGCACACCTTGAAGTTAGCTGAAAGTTATTTATACTTTTCACAGCACTGCCGAAGGTGCACATCGTGAAGTTAGCTGGAAGTTATACTTTCACAGCACTGCCTAAGGTGCACACCTTGACGTTAGCTGGAAGTTATACTTTCACAGCACTGCCTAAGGTGCACACCTTGAAGTTAGCTGGAAGTTATTTATACTTTTCACAGCACTACCGAAGGTGCACATCGTGAAGTTAGCTGGAAGTTATACTTTCACAGCACTGTCTAAGGTGCACACCGTGAAGTTAGCTGGAAGTTATTTATACTTTTCACAGCACTACCGAAGGTGCACATCGTGAAGTTAGCTGGAAGTTATACTTTCACAGCACTGTCTAAGGTGCACACCGTGAAGTTAGCTGGAAATTATTTACACTTTTCACAACACTTCCTAAGGTGCACACCTTGACGTTAGCTGGAAGTTATACTTTTCACAGCGCTGCCTAAGGTGCACACCTTGAAGTTAGCTGGAAGTTATTTATACTTTTCACAGCACTGCCGAAGGTGCACATCGTGAAGTTAGCTGGAAGTTATACTTTCACAGCACTGCCTAAGGTGCACACCGTGAAGTTAGCTGTAGGTTATACTTTTCACAGCACTACCTAAGGTGCCCACCGTGAAGTTAGCTAGAAGTTATACTTTTCACAGCACTGCCGAAGGTGCACATCGTGAAGTTAGCTGGAAGTTATACTTTTCACAACACTACCTAAGGTGCACACCGTGAAGTTACCTATACTTTATTCAGCGCTTATTAAAATTGGCCTAGCCGTTTAAGAGTTCACTTTACCGCTGCCACCGTGCGAGTGATTTGGGTTCGAATCCCGCACAGGACAAATATTTGTATTATCCACAAATGATTGTTCCGAGCCTGGGTGTTATTTTGTGTCCGTGAGTTATATGATTGTAAAATTTCTCCGCAACACAAGGCTAGATCCTTATTGCGGGGCCCCGCCTGGGACACGCCACGCCGTGAGCTGGTCGCGGCGGGTGGCCCGGATCTCACGTTCGGGAGCGAGAACGCGTAGAAAGATCCTTAGTGCGGGAGTTGGCAATTGAAAAACAATCAAAACTCATAAACAAACTTCAGACATTACATTTTTTATAATTTTTTACATAGTCATAACATTTCATACGACAATTAATATAGTACAATTAACAAGTACAATAAACGGATTCTCTTTGAAATCTGACGCCTGGAGTAAGGCCACCAGGCTGTGTTGAAGATATATAAGTAGAATTATTTATTTAAATTCAGATGAAAACAACAAACAATAAGGAAAAAACTTTATTGAAAGGAAAAGGAAAAGGTATTATTAACACAAAGAGATGCAAGTTTTTAATCTATATGTTCAGATTTATTTAGTTTTTTCGACCTGACATACGCTGCTAGCCTTAAGGGCTTTGACAGCTTCATCGAACTTTTTGGGGCGAGTGCTTAGGGCCTTTAGCAGCGAGACAGCGGGCGCAAGGTTGCCAGAAAGATTAGCGAGCCTAACTAAGAAACAGGTCCTAACTTGCTAAATAGAGTGGTCCTAACAACGACCATATCGGGCGTAGGCAGCGGGGGTAGTCCCTTACAGAACCGTGTACTTACCGTGTAAGTGTGCACGAATGATATGGCGTTTCGTACGTTGCGTAACTGCCGTACAAGCGCTTCCGTTACGTAATGCGCAAACATACGTTGAATTATTTTTAATCATAATTCGTTGATGTACTCGTAATGCATTAACATTCGTTGAACTACTTTCATCGTGTTTTCTGCTTATATAATATTTGCGCCGACATATATACATAGTATATACGTTTCTATTTGTATCATAGTTAGTCTTAGTATTTTCATTTGTTGTTTGCTTTACACCTACCGTCCTTTATCTCTCAAGGTTGACTGTTAGAGAATGCCTACGGCATTAAGCCCGCCAATGTACCATACATAAAGTGTAAAATAAATAAAATAAATAAACACTAACCTGGAAGAACATCCATGTGGGATAGTCACCTAGCTTAACGGATATGCAGGCGCCGAGAGCGATGAACACGGTGGATATACTGTCGCATCCGTGGTCGAAGAGTTCTCCGAGCGGCGACTGGCTGCCAGTCCGGCGCGCCTGCTTACCATCTATCGCGTCGAGGCTCTGATATATAAATACTCCTAGAGCGCATAACGCGCACGCCCACCGTGGCGGATCCTGCCGCGCGTCTGGACTGAACCTGCCCGAAATCATTTCAATAAGTTAATATATATGTCGGAACATACGGGTTGTTCGAGTCAGGAAGGGTCCTGCGGCGTGGGTATAGCGGGCGAGGAGACTGAGACATCACTCGTACAATAAACCAGTTTTATTTCTCACAATAATTTCTTATTAAAATTTAGGAAGAACACGTCGTTACAATTTAATCACACTTTGTACACTAACGTTTATTATAATACGGAGACAAGGTGTTCCGCTTAGTAACGAACGCTGCGACTGCCAAACGCAAACTGAATCACAAACTGTCCGTCCGCACGCTCTCCCTAGCGCCTCTAGCGGATGCTACGCAAAACTAATACTCAGCGCTCATTGGCTGCCGCCGTGACGCATCACTGGCCAATGAGCAACTGGCAAGCAAAGCACGTTACCAGCGTTACACCAAAGATGGCGCCACTTCCACCTTTAGTCCCCCAAAATTATTTAAGATGGCGCATAACTAAATAATTCTTAACAAACGACGCTAAGCGCCGTCATATATATTCAATTTACTATCTGCTACTTCCTCTCATACTTCCTGCGTTAGTAGTAGCATAGTATAGTGTTATCGCACGCTTCATAAGCGCAGCGTTGAGGTCGGTACTACTCCCACTTCAAGACAACTGATTTTCCAAACTTAAAATGTCTCTATTTATCATATATTGCACTTGTAAAATAATATATACACACATATATATCAAGAAAAAAAAAACACTATTTTTAATCCTCATGATATTTTTGATGCCATTTTTATTATTTAAACTGTTCAAAAAAGTTCTGTCTCGGACGTCCGTGTGTCTGTATGTGCGGATCCTGTATGTTATCACGATAACGACCGAAATACTTTACTACTCGAATATTTACGCTTACGCTTCAGTATAATTAGGTATAGAACCCTATTACTTTTCACGGCCCGATTCGATGTGGTTTAATTGTTATTAAATAAACAAAAAAAAATGGGATTATGTGCACTTTTGGATTTTCCACTTTTTTTTTTCATTCTTAAGGTTTAGCGTTATGGCCATGATCTCACCTGATCTTAAGTGACGATACGGCCCAAGTTGGTAGACACGCTAAACCTGTGGAGGAACTGGCTCTCAAGTGCAGCTGCCGGAACACACCTATTGGTATTTAGCGGCAGGTTTTACAACTTGAGGATGGTAGCTACCCAGGCGGGCATTAGAAAAAGCCCTACCACCATGCTATGGTTTCCTCACGATGTTTTCCTTCACCGAACGCTCAAGCTCACTGTAGGTGCTTGGATTCGAACTCACGTCCCTTGACGCGAAGTCGTACACACTACCACTGAGCTATCATCGCTTCATCGCTTTTATTATAGTATATCGGCGCAACTATAATTAAAATCATCTATTACAAAAAGAAACACGGATGAAGAAATAAAAATCAGTTACTTCAATATAAAATTACCGTTAGACAGATTATCATTACCACTCGTTTTTAGGAAAATTACCAAAATTAAATTGTAATACTAAAAACTTCGGTACACATGGACATACGACGATCCCTGTAAATACAGCTGCACTGTACGCACTCAAAGTCTCTTCCGGCAGCAGTCCATGCCAAGGGCCAGCCACAACGGCACCCTTGTGCCCGCTGCCTCGGGGCTGAGTGCCCTCAGCATTCGCCCCAAAAAGTCCTGCCAAGCTGTAAAAGCCCCTCCGGCTAACAGCGTATGTCCAGTCGAAAAAAAAAAAAAAAAAAAAGCACTCAAAGTATTCACGATCGAGCCGCCGTACGGTACGGACCTCTCCGATACGTCGTTACGCTGACAGTTGAATAAACGAAAAATCATCAGAAGTCGTGAAGTTTTACTTTGACAATAAAAGATGACCGACCATGAAAGTGAAATTAATATCAGTGATGTCATCCCCGCATACTATAGTATTATTTACTATAATACGTTTTGTAGCACATATTGTCATTACTGTAACTAGCTATGTGTGATAGTTTACACAAGCTATAATTGCCCAAGCCCCAATAAAAAAATTGAAATAATTGAAAAGTTTTTAGTGTTATGTCTAGATACTACAGCTATTTTTAACGCCAACTAAATCACGCCTACCTAAAAAAGGTGTAGACCGTAAGTCCGCAGATTTTGCATATCAAAATATAAAAAAAAACTGTGATAGTTTGGACGCGAGGGTACGCATCCCAAAGCCTGTCAAAATATCAACGCTATAGTGCTTCTGAATGTGGGCCTGCATGTTGAGACAGGGACCTTTCCGACCGCATGCAAAACTTTTTTAACTTTATTATTCTATAAAAGAATATTATTTTGATGTGTTGTATGTAGTATGTATGTCAAATATTTTTTCTCTCCTTATTTTTTATCTTTTTCGCTATGATTATATACACATAGTTGAACTGTAATAAGCGAAACTGCATGAAGCGATGATAGCTCAGTGGTAATGTATACGACTTTGCGTCAAGGGACGTGAGTTTGAATACAACCATTTGCAATGAGCCTGAGCTTTCGGTAAAGGCAATCATCGTGAGGAAAGCGTAGCATTGTGGTAGGGATTTTTCTTTAGCACAACTGTTGAACCACTGCCTGTTGAACAGTTGAAAATCTGCCGCCTAGAGAAGTGGGTTCCGGAAGTTGCAATTGAGAGCCAGTCCCTCCATTATGCTTAGCATGTCCACATACTTGAGAGCCAGTTCCTTCACTATGCTTAGCCATAGTGTCGAGCATATTGAGCCACAAAATCACTTAACATCAGGTTAGATTGTAGCCACACTAAACCTATACAGTATAAATGAAATGTAAAGAAAAATCTGAACATAAATATTTTTTAACATTCAACTTTAGGTATACATTGGTTTTGAAGTTCAAATTTCTTGATGAAAAACTTGATTCACTGTTTATTGGTGAATACTGCTTCAAATCCACTACTTGAAAGAAGATTTAGAGTTTATCATAAACACATAGATGGGAGGGAGTTTGTTTATAATATGTAGTAATAGTATGAATCAACATGTAGGATACATTTTAACTGATAAAGTTAAACAGCTTCTTACTCCAACACAGCTTGAATTATCTCTATGAAAACAAACACTTGTATATAATGTTTTTCATCAATACTACAATGTATATAAAATGCACTAAATTACACAAGTTTATATATTCAGACAAACATCACAAAGTGAAACGAATTCTGCGTCTCTTAACTATAAAATATATAACTATAAAACTCTAATGGCATAAGGTACTAGTGTTGTGGATAAATTAACAAATTTATTAAGTGTACTGTATTATTTAATAACCCCTTGATTTAGTCAAACGTTTATGCAATAAAAGATTGACACAAACACTAAATTGGTTCCTAGGTGGAGAATGTATATTTATTTCATATGTCTAT
Organism: Actias luna; assembly: GCA_039707435.1. Lineage (NCBI taxonomy): Eukaryota > Metazoa > Arthropoda > Insecta > Lepidoptera > Saturniidae > Actias > Actias luna. The sequence continues at coordinate 17,867,506 of JAZHAC010000034.1, read as the reverse complement.
ATAAAACAATTATCATCAATTGAGCTTTGTCAATTATTATATTTAGATTTATTTTTATTTTCTGTAGCACTTCAAAGTGACCACACCATTCATGAGATAAGCACTGTGAAACCTAAAAATAAGCAATGACCATACACGGAGATCAGTAATTCATCATTAGTCATCACTTTCATACTGAACTTGAAGTCACTGATTCTAAAAGGTGCCAGTAAATGACTTTGTATTTATAGCTACATAAATACTAACTACAACCAAGTTGGCTACAGATCTAAATTCCCCAAGTAGATTTCAATATATTATAATATTGGAATGTAGCACACATACGGATGCCCCTTACAATATTATATTTATATAGTGGTTATGACCAATGCCCCTTTTTTATTACATACTGAAAATATCTATTCACAGACTTCCTTTTCCAACGTACAAACACTTTACTCTGAGACTAAGCAAAGAGGAGGGTGTGCTGTGATTCATTAAGATGCAAAGCACCATCAAATACTAACATAAACACACCAATAGCGCAGCCACTAAAATCCCTATAGTGCCAAAGACCAAGAACAGCTTTCACTCTTCTTTTACTTGGCTCACTAGATAACACAAATGGCATATACAATAACGGAAATTTGCAAGCAATAATACATATCTCTTCTACGGTCGACTATTAAGATAAAGTATAGACTACATGATATCAGTTATAGGTACAAAGTTTCAATAATAATTAATCAGTTTTCAATTTAATATTCTTTAAAAACAGTACACACACATCTTTCTACTTGACCCTACTCATAATAATGCATTAACCTTTTGATAACAGTAACTGGACAGGAAGAATTAATATTATTTGCAATGACTTCTGTTTAAAATTGTTTTATGACAAACTCTTTCTTGTTAACTAAACTTGTTTACATAGGAAACATTTGAAAATCTATTGTAATAGAAAAAAATAGGCATGCAATATTTTATTTACTTATGTATTTATTGATTAATATTATAAATTTGAAAAGACACATTTATCTTAGACTCAACTAGAGAGATTAAAAAAAAAACTTTTTGTATTTGATAGAATAATCATTAAAGAAGGCTTTAAGTTATTTAACATCACACTGCCACCAATAGGCATAAATCTGTATTGAAAAATTTACAATACTGTCGCAATCCACAGCTAGTTTATTTATGTAGTATAAAAAAATAACAAGTAATTGTGGTTAGACAATACACAGTTTACACAAATATCTCATGAGTAATGAGCACCAGGCTACCTAAGGCTCCCTGTATCAAGCTTGGCAGCTGGTTTGCCTCCAAGTATATATAAATGTCTGTTGTATCAGTCATTCTCATATTTGTAAAATGAGATGAACGGAGAAATATATTAATGGACTACGCATTATGAAACCTAAGATATTGGTGTTATTTTTTATGTATTAGAATTCCATAGGATAGGATCCTGGATAGGTATGTATGTATTGCTATGTGCATGTAAATGTGTATGTGAATGTGTGTTATTGTAATTATAATTAGTCTAGTTTTAATTAACACATATAATACATATCAAAAGAAATCAGATCAAAAATCATTATTCAATTTAGGCCCTAGGAAGGTGCTTATGAAAGTCAAAACTACTACCGGTTCAGAAGTCATTGCCTACCATTTGTTGTCTTCATCTTGTTCATTTTTTATCCGAGCTCGGCAAAGTGACTGTACTTCACCTGATGGTAAGTTTCAGTATAGTCCAGTAACAGTGGCGACTGCCATAGGGGCAAATGTCCTTCTTTAGTTGCAACTGTCTTGCCGGCCCACTAAATGTTTCTTCACATCTCAAACCGCCTATGCCAGTACATTTGGCTAAACTGAGGATCACTTTCTTTGTGAATGCACATATTATTTCATTGCTCCAGCAACATTTTTCCCCCATCCTATTAACATTATGTGCCTCCTAACTCTTGTTACTGATAATTGCTTAGTTGTAGAATGCTTGTCAAGTTTTATAAAAACTAATAAAATTAAACTTTAAGATTTTCGTGTCATTCTGTGGTGTGTATTTGTAATCTAAGAATATATTTTATGTGTAGTTTGCATGTATTGTTTGTGTGGTCTATTTGTTAGTGAATAGCCTGGTTTGAATATAATTTAAAGAGAAAAACAAATATTGTTTCATACAATCTCCATTCTTTTTGGTTTTACCTACGTGACATTGGCAAAGTTGTGTGCGCACACATGTGACCATTAAATAAAAAAAATAAGTAATGCAGTCATCCAGACATCAAGAAGAACCCACAAAAAACTCTATCTGCATCTTTTTTAGCTTGTTATTCTTAACTTTTTTTAATGATAGTTTAATGTGTTATAGTAGTTATTAGTGGATGTACAGAGAGGGGTGTCAATTCCAGACATCAGAAACGCTCACATATTGATCTACCCTGTAATAAGCCTTTTGACAGCAAAACCCATCCGGCATGGTTCTTAAACTTATTGTCTGGCAATTCAGTAATGTGCTTTGGGACTTTATTATTAAACTTAACATTATTATTCAAGAAACTGTTACTTATCTTACTCAGTCTAATATAGGGGTGATCAGTTTGTCACAAATTCTAGTATTCAAATCAGGCAGATTGTTAACAAAATCAAGCTTTTGTAAATTTTTGTGGAATAGCTCAAAATACTCATTTTTGTAAAACAAATACCGTGTATACCTCAGCTGCTGTCCCTCACAGCAAAACAAAAAATTATAAAACTACAGAAAAATATTCCATTAATTAAGCTTGTCATATCTACAATAATTAAAATAATAATGACATTTTTATATATATAAACATATTTATAATAAGGAAAAATAATATGGCTATAAACAGATAAAATATATACGTGCCTATACTGAGCTAGAATTAAACACATTAGGAAAGTATGTTTATTAATATAGTAAGGAGTTAAGTAAGAACATTTATCGAGAGGAAACATAGGTTGAATATAAATGTGAGAATATGTTAACTTCTTTGGGCCCAGCAAGACAGTTGCAACTGATGAAGGACATTTGCCCTATGCCAGTGACTAATGTTACTGGACTTTCCTGAAACTTACCATCAGGTGTAGTAAAGTCATTTTGCTGAGCTAGGATACAAAAAAAAAATTGATTAGCCTAAATAAAACTTGATACCCAAGTGTTACCCATTTTAACTTCAATTTGTTAAATTATAAATTGCTATATCACCTTACAAATTAGTATTATGTGAGTTATTAAATATATTAATTTAGATTGAAAATAAAAAGTTTATATAACTAATATGAATGATCTTTTGTAACTACAATTATGTGTTAGCTCTTGTATAAATTTATTGCTATCTTATCACTGAGCGTAGTGGCGTGAATATTGTTCTGCCAATCACGTAAAACTCACCTTGACGTTTATTCGTATCAAATAATATGTAAAAATGAATAAACGTCAAAATATTAAACGAAAAAACTTAAAACGTCGAATGGTGTACGTAAAAACTTAGAACACGGAGTGTTTAACAAAGTGGCATCATTGTTTAGAGAAAATTTCGAATAACATTTTATTCATAATAAACATCGTTCTCGGTTATGTAGAAAGTTAGATTGACACAATTTCTTTGTAATTTCTATATGACCTTGGCGATTAATTACTTACCATACGAGAATAAGTGTAGTTACTATATTTACAATTAGACCTAATATTGTGATGAGATTCGGAGCAAGCCACAAGGGCGTTTTAGACACCAGCCAGCACCACCATGGTTGCAGCCAGGCGTCGAGTAAACTGGCACTGGTGCAGGAGTATTTATGTTCACTCAGTCTCTTTAACTGCGCGGCGTTGAGTATTCTCTCTTTGTAAAACTGCATTTTGTCACTGTCACGACATCACAATATACTGTTTAAATTATATAGTTAGCCAATTTTCTAAGAGAAAATCCGCGTTAACCACTCACTAGTTTCACATCACACCACCATGTGCACCATAGACAACATATTAACTTTTATAATGTCAACATCGTATGACGCAAAGGTAATACTATTATCCAGCCACGAATACACAATCGCTCATAGATGAAATCGTTAAGGTGTGACCATATTAAAAATATAAAATCTGAGAAAGTAGATTTCTCTGATTACAATGAATGTTGTGTTAACGATAACCCAGAAAAAGTTTCTCTTAATTTAAAATTTAATAATTTTTTTCATACCCACAGCTTTTCGTGAAATTAAACAATATATATTGTAGGTAAACAACTTTAAAGAATTCTAATAGATATCTATTCATCTGACATGCCATACTAAACTCCCAAAGTAAATTAGAAAAAAAAAATTAAATGAATTCACATCTTTTAAGCATAAAATACGGCATCGATCGTGCTGACTTTAGAGTAACTTAAGGAATTATGCAGCTGAAGTCGCACATATGTTAAAAGTATTGATAACTAGTTAGTGTATGAATTCCATCTAGGCGTAAAAGATTACTGAAAACTACGCGTAAGCGATGTCCTACCTCTGACAAGTTAAAAAGGTAAATGCGAAAGGAAGTTCTATAAATGGATTTTAACAATGACAAAAAAGGGGTAAGAAGTTCATAAAAGTCATTGATATCTTGGGCACACGTAAAACACATATTTTGATGAGCATTTGTTGTAAAAAAAACTTATTTAGCCTTTTAGTAAAAATTGCTTGAATTTCTTAAATATAACAAATTAGATATTTTCTGGTATGTTTTGTAAGAGTAACACTGGAGAAAAAAATTGACAATGTAGCGATGAGTTTATTTATTATTAAAAACTATATTTAAATAGGTATGCACAATATATGACGCTCTCATCCGTTTTCCTCGTAATATATGACAGTATAAATGCCTTTTCACACTTTATAAATGTGTAAATTGGAGAGCTTAATGCCATAAGATATTTTGTTTATATTAAGAAAAATTAAAGTACAATAGTAGGTAGTACAAAAAACATAATATCTCAAGTAAATAATAATAATAAATACATTTAGCGATATTGTTGTATAAATGCAAATTGGTTATGGTAGAGGCAGTTTAAGGGCATAAAATTGCTTGATCTTGACGTGTCGGGAGTAGAGCACTACCTCACCCACTTGACAGTATGAGGCGTGCAATAGATAAACATAAAGTGTAGATAGTTCATATCATACCACCAATGTATGGTAACACAACGATAACCTATTAAATGAACGAAATAAATACAGGTTATACGAACTTTATAGAACCAAATTGAGTTAATGAATATAACTCTGACTTTTGTTTATTGAACATACGTCGATGTAGTTTTAATATAAAAGTGGCGATAGTTTTACTAGGTATCTGAATATACACATTAATTTTAGAAAATGTTGGCCACTTTAACGTTGTAATTTATTTAGAATATATATTTAAATCTCCTTAGGGTACATTGTTGTTTAAATTAATAATTAAAATATTAACATAAAGCTTTATTTCAACAATAATTACACTTTTGATACATCTTTTTATAATACTTTTACAGTAATTAATAAACTGATAGTAGTATACGTACAGAATAAATTTAGGAAGTTATAATATGGGTACATACATTTATTTATTTAGTAGTAAGTACGTATCTAAAGTTTTAAGTTATAGATTTCTTACATAATTATGGATAAGATTTAAAATATTTTTACTTACATATTTTAATTTTAGAAGTACATTGACATCTATATTTTGTAAAATTAACGAATTTAGTTTGAATTTTATTTGTAAAAGTAGTTTGAATTATAGGGGAGGTAAAAAGGATTTTACAAACTCTTTTTAACTCTATCGTGAGGCATTCTTATATAAAAGGCATTATTCTCTTATTTGATCAATTTGTACTTGTTAAATTAAATCTAAGATTAGAGTATCAATACATTCGTGTCTTATTTCCATTATAAAGTTGTATTTGTTAAAGCTTGCTGCTACCTAGTCTTCATTTGACCTTTTCTTGATTCAATTCTCTTCTGTAATGTAGTTAATAATGCACCTAGAACGTTATGACCGGGTAATCGTTTGCCAAAAAGTAATCGTTTTACGGAATCGTCATATGTAAGGAGAGCTACCATATTCTGAAGTAGAAAACCTTGACAGTATTCCAATAATTGTGTAGCACCATAAACCTGAAATCATAGTATAATATATTACATGCTGTGAAATATTAATTCGTAATATTATCAAACGAGTATAGTTTAAAAGTAGATTATTCTGAAGTCGGAATTGTCCTATTTAGGCTAGTATTATCAAAAATTAGCAGATTATTTTACAAATTGACAAAGAATTTATAACGCTCTAGTTAAAAGTGAATATAAAGATAATAAAAGTAGCATCTCAGAGGTAGCGAATTCTATTCTTTTTTTTAAATATTAAATTCTAAAATTCTTTATTACCTTTGCATGAATATAGACAGAAACAAGGTTGTGTAAGTCGACAGATTTGGCTGCTCTCGCTTCACAATGTCTTTGTAGTGGTAATAGCTGGAAGAAGGAAGCTGCTGCGAGAACTTCCAACACATCTGTCTCGGGTATGTCTAAATTGGAACATCCTCCCGAGTATAGGTACTTCATGACTTGCTATATAAAACAAATAAATTAAATTATTTCACCGCTATAGTTTTCCACTTTAATAACATTACAACATCAGGTTTATGTTCCTAAGAAAATTTTGATCCTTCCTTACTTAAATAGATGAAAGGTCAATTAAGGTTATCAAGCAATATACATTCCCTAGTGCCATTAAGTATTCTAGGAATATTTCATGGCATTTACTCTACAGTTTGGCATGACAAATTTTAATGCCTAAAATTGGGTTTAGTAAATCCACTCACTATTTGGAAAAGTACGTTAAATAAAATATGTAATCCTATTCGGAAGTTGATTAGATCAGCTCAAAATTTTGATTAGTATTTAAATAATTTTGACAGTTTTAGTTACTTTATGAAGATTTAAAAGATTAACATTATAAGTGTACAGTGTTTTGAACCCCATAAATAAAAAAAATAAGTTTAAAGATAATTTACAAACAAAAAAAATGAATTTTATTATATAGTGGTAGAAAATGTATTTTTTTTTTCTTCTAATCATTTCTTGAATATCCCGTATCACCAAATCTAATATTTTTTTGGTATAATTAATCTTTTGTCCAAAAAGTGAAGTTATAACCGGTAAAAATTGGCAACATTACTCGAAATGGAACAGAATATATGAGAATTATTCTTGGTTTCGTTATTGACATAATAAACATTTGCCACTGTTTTTTTAGAAATATTTTTATTATAAAACGTATTTGAATAAAATTAATAAATATATTTAACCTCAAAAATGTGATATCTTATATCATTGATCTGCACAAGCGGTGGAGCAGCATTCGCTGGTGGCATGGACTCGTTTGAGGTCCTCGGAGGTGCTAACATTGCTCGTAATCGTGGCGACTCCGACACCAATACTATTTTATGTCCATAGAAGAGTCGACCTTCCACTCTGGGAATAATACAAAACGTAATAATACTTAACCATGTTTTTTTTTATATTGTTCTCTACGTTTTATATCCCCATAAAACCTTTTTACTATCACATTATATCAATCTTGTAGTAAGAACATTGTTTTTTTTGGCGGAATCTTTACATGTCATGTTGTTGTTTTTTTAATAAATAGTTTCTTGTCCTGTATACGTAAATAATCTTGACCATTTTCAGTTCCCACAAACAGTCTTGAGACAGTTCTACCAATGGTTCTAGTATTTTATCGTGTAAAATATAAATATTCGAAACAATCATAGTTATCTTTTTACTGTTGGCATAACATGGTCTCAGAGTTTTTGTGACATTAAATTCACGGTTCATGATTATTAACATAAATACATATTATGTATAGGATGAAATAACGAAATGTATATATTTAATCTAAATATTGCTACGTGATAAAGTACGATACCGCCATTTTTTTTTAACAGGGAAGTAGGCTTATGGACCTTGACGAAATATTCCCTCAAAAAGATGCTTATGAAGAATTTTTGATATTAGTAGACATATTTTTATTAACTAAGCTAATTTAATATAGAAGTCACTCATAGTAAGTTCTAGAATTTAAATATATTATTAACCAACCTAAACGTGACATCAGCAAGCGAGGGGTTATTGACGTAAGAGGGGTCAACTCTCGCTGGTGTAGGTGCCGTCGGGGGTGGAGGCTGCGCCACTTGCGGCACTGGCTCCCGACCGTAGCAGGCACACAATATATCAGCCAGTAACAGCACCGTGCCCTCCTTCTGAATAACAATACGCCTTTATATATAAAAACCTTGTGTACGTCTGTTCGTTATAGTGTAACTTAAAAACCAGTTAACAGAAGTCAAATTTTGAAGCGATAATGTGTGGTGGTAGGGCTTTTATTAATGTCCACCAGGCTAACCACCACCTTCAAGTTGCAAATCTGCCGCTAAATACGTATAAATGTATTCTGCCATTTTCACATGAAAGCCAGTCACTCGACTATGTTTAGGATGTCCACCATATTACGCCACATCGTCACTTCACATCTGGTAGGATTGTAGCCATAACGCTAAACCTTAATAATAAAAAAAAATATTTCACTTATTTCCTTAATGGAGATAATAAAACATATGATTTAGTAACTACGGACAGGGGGATTACAAGTCTGCCGAGGCAGCCAGCCTATACGTATAATAAAACCATTGCTGAGCCAATACTGTTTTCTTACATACATAATTTTCAATTTAATTTTTAGGACCACTAAACTTAGTAAGTTACGACCTGTTGGTAAGTTATGATCGCGGATCATTGTTCACTTTCCGGCAGCAGCCCAAGCCGAGGTCGGCCATTCTGGCACCCTTGCGCCCGCTGCCTCGGGGCTGAGTGACTTCAGCATACCCCCCAAAAAGTTCAGTAAAGCTGTCAAAGCCCTTACAGCTAACAGCGTATGTCAAGCCAAAAAAACAAACAATTTACTAAGATTTTGCTGAGATGACATAGTGATAACTGTTCTTCAATAGGTTTAGTATGTCCATCATCATTATAAGCCTAGTATTAATGCCATGGACCCCAGAAGTAACTCTAGTGGAGGCGTTACTATCTTCAAATTCTAATCGATGACCATAGAAATACTGGTGGAATTAGCTTACCTTGCTGTACCGTAGAATATTGAACAGCAAAGGAAGACACTCGTAAATAAACTGTTTGCTGTAATGGCTGTCGTCTGACGGGCAAACCTGAGAACAGACACAAAATTTAATCCCATACTATTATTACTGCATCAACCAACGATAATTCAAAAGTATAGATGCGTTACCTTCATAACATTTGGCCGAAACAAGTGGCAAGTTAATACGCAAGTATTAGTAATATTGCAATAGAAACTGAAGTAGATAATTCGTGTTTTTATTCCGGACACGAAAAAGATACGTCAGATTACGCAAGTATAAACGTCTGCTTTTGTAACGGGAAATTTTACGGATCCATATAATTCACTTTGTAAAAATATAAAATTATTAATGTAAATAGTAATAATTATAAATTACATGTGAACTCATGGTCTTCAGAAAGTTTGCTTGTATAGTTTATACGGTATCGTATTATACACGACAGCATTTTCTATTGTTTTAGAGCACTTGCTATGTATATCAGTTGGAACACAACCTATTTGCTTGAACGCCGACGCGATACTGAAGTTTGAGTGTGCCATTTGACATACAATCAGCGTGTGACTTTCGGAGCGCATATGCTGTACCTACTTATATTTACTTATTATATCCTATATCCTATAAAGAAAAAATATATAGTCTTGATACCTGTAAAAAGTCTTGTAATAGTTGATCGATAACGTGGTCCATAGACGCCTCAGCTGCGGCCGCCAGTGACAACGTCCACGTATGCAGTGACCACGGCACTCCTAGGGCTCGTAACTCTAACGTTATATCTAGGAATATAGACGAAAACTATTACCGATTAAATTCACGGCCTACCTCGAATGTGTAATGTGAAACGTAGCGAGTATTCACGGATCGTGGTAGCTGTGGTTTAAAATCTTGGCCTTCCCAGTAGACAGCTTAGCGTGATATAGTAAAATAATTAAAATAATACAATTAGATAGCGAATTCTAAAGCCATTTCTCACTAAAACTGTGTACGAGACGGAACCAAACACTTTTAATATTCATTATTGTTTAAATAATGTAGTTAACAACAATCCAGGTATTTCTAGAGCGCATAACAAATATTCTGATTAGATATATGTATGTAGTATGTATGTAGTAATGTAGATTCACGGACTTCCCGAGTAGAACTTTTTTAAATAGTTTTTTAACTATTTTAAATAAAAAAATGGCATCAAAAATATCATGACTGTTATTTGGCATTTTGGCATAATGGCATGAAAAATAGTATTTTTCCTGATATGTGTGTGTATATTTTAATATATGATATGTGTATATTTAATATATGATATGTGTGTGTATATTTAATATATGATATGTGTGTGTATATTTTAATATATGATAAATAGAGACATTTCAAGTTTGAAAAATCAGTTGTTTAGCGTGATGTTACAGTAGTACCCACCTTAGCGCTTCGATTATGAGGCGTGCAATAAACTTTAATTTATTGTGCGCCACTTTAATAGGAGTGAAATGTATGTCACGGTAGTTTTATGTTCGAATGTTATTGAAGTAAAACTTCTTATGGGAAGGCTTTGAAATACTGATCCACAACCTTTTTATGTGACGTTTGGGTGAAGTGGACTCGAGGTGACTAAGGGAGCAAGAGAGATTTGTTGTTTCACACTTATCGTCTGGCTTAAGCACACACCTTCTTTTTTTACATTTTGTAGTAACATAAATATTTATTATCAATAGACTCAATAACTCACCCAAATGGTCAGTCTCAGCTGCACAGTACATGGCATCTTGGAGAGCTCTCTGCTGCTGTTTCGTAAAGGTCGGTGGCCGCCCCCCCAAGTTAGGGCCATTGGAAGGCGGTCCGCTAGCGGCACCTTCCGCCAGCACTTCCTCGAGGGATAACACTGCCCCGGCTCCAGATCCCCTAGATCCACCACGCACGGCAGCCCGGAGACAGGCTCTACGGCCGTGAGTGCAGCAAACTGCCACAGCACTGGAATCATGTTTGAAGCGATGGTAACTCAATGGTAGTGTGTACCACTTCGCGTCAAGAGACGTCAGTTCGAATCCAACCACCTACAATGAGTTTAAGAGTTTTTGGTGCAGGAAAACATCGCGAGGACACCATACCACGGTGGTAGGGCTTTTTCTAAAGACCGCCTGGCTAGCAACCATCCTGAAGTTGAAAATCTGCCGCCAAATACCAACAGGTGTATTCCGGCAGCTGCACTTGAGAGCAAGTTCCTCCACAGCTTTAGTCACTTAAGATCAGGTGAAATGATGGCCATAAGGCTAAACCTTAACTATATATAAAAAAAAACATAATATTTGATTTCCGTAGATTTTAAGTGACAATGGTTTGCAAATGATAACTTGTTAAAACAAACATCTATATCAAACTCTTAATTACTGCAAACAGAAAGGTTTGACGGAAGCTTTACGATTGATTTTAACGAAATTATATTTATAACCACTTAACCAAGGTCCATAAGATGACCTATAATCTCAAAATAGTGACCCATTTTAAGTCGTTCTTTAAACGGAATTAGTTAGAAGAAATACTATGACACAGTATTGCAGTTCAAAGTCGAAAATATGTGTTCAATACAAAGGAAATATGTGTTCAATACAAAGGAAATATGTGTTCAATACAAAAGAAATATGTATTCAATACAAAAGAAATATGTGTTCAATACAAAGGTAACCATTAAACTAGGTAGTCAACAACAGTAATTTTAACCTTTCCGACTTCTTATTAAGAAAATTGCTAACAGAAAAATAGTTGTACCTAAGTTGGCAATATTTTCGGGATTATTAGCTAGAGTCAGCGTGGATGAGTCTCTGATTTTTTTTGGTATCTATATCTACGTGTGAATGACAATGTCAGTATGGTTACTATAGATAGCATTCCAGTTATTATTAACTAACTGTGTCCGCGACTCCGTTCGCGTGAAACTAAGAATTATTTAGTGATTGTTGTGATTTTTGTCGTTACCGCTTTGTTTCTATTGGTGAAACATTTTTTGAACACTTCATGTAGTGTATAGTTAATTCAGTTCGTGTTTAATACGATCTCACCTGTAGCAGCCGTATTGTGCAGCTGCCGAGTAACACAGTGCGTCATTTAGCTGCGTCGATAGAAACGGGTCAGCTCCATTGGACAAGAGTAACTGTACTAGCTCCAAGTTTCCAACTCCACAGGCGACCTGATTCGAAACACTTTCATCAGTATTCTACTTTGTTGACGTTAAAATATAACCCGAATTATAATGTAATGGGGTATATTTATTTACAGATAGTGGATTAAAACACAAAAAAACACAGTGAATCTAATATCCAATTAACAACAAGTGCACATCTAACTTATACATAACTTAATATTGTTTTAAATTGTCGGTAGAAATGAGGGTAGGAACACAGTGTTAACATCTGTAATAATTATAAAATATCAGTACATATTCATTTAACACTCGTATTCAAAAGTTAGCAACAGTAATAAATTAATAATAAGAGTGATAATAATAAGACAATTAATTAATAATAGAAATAAATAAATACATAAAAATAATTAATCTATACATATAAATAAAATTGGAGTATCTGTTCGTAATATTGAAATAACCGTTTTTTACTACATGTATATGAATATATACGGTACATACACCAAAATAACATTTGTTTACAATTTTTGTCAGTCTGTCTGTTTGTTCCGGCTAATCTCTGTAATGGCTGGACCGATTTTGACGGGACTTTTATTGGCAGGTAGCTGATGTAATAAGGAGTAACTTAAGCTACGTTTATTTTAGAGAAATAAAGTAATGTTGCAATGTCCAAGTACTGTCCAGTACTGCGCGCAGCTCACGCGCATGCCACTGGGCCGTCACGTCGGGCGCCTCCCACCAACGAATTAATATTACTTAAATATATTCATAGTTAAGACAGGACAAAGTCTGTCGGGTCAGCTAGTAGTACATAAGATAGGAGTTTAATGAGGGAGTTTCATGAGAGCTATTACAAAAGTGATCTTGTAAATGTTTCGAGTCTATCAAAGAATATATAAGGAAGAAAAGAATACGAAATTAATACAAATATTTAATAATTATCTCAGGTAATTCCCTTAAAATGATCATGCTCGCCACTAGTCTTAGCGAGTTAACCATTTTGGACCACATCTTCGTTAACATCAGGTATTCGCATGGAAGTGAATATGATTTAACTAATTATAGCCTATGTTACTCATGGATAATATAGCATTCTAATGGTGAAAGAATTTTTGAAATTGATCCAATAGTTTTTGAGTTTATTCATTACAAACGAAAATACAAATCTTTCCTATTTATAATATTATAATTATGTAAGGTTTGAAGCGATGATAGCTCAGTGGTAGTGTGTACGACTTCGCCTCAAGGGACGTGAGTTCGAATCCAATCCACCTACAATGAGCTTGAGCTTTCGGTAAAGGGAAACATCGTGAGGAAATCATAGCGTAGTGATAGATCTTTTTCTAATGCCGTTGTAGCTAGTTACCCCCTCTAGTGCTAGGTAGCACCCTCTAGTTGAAAATTTGCCGCCAAATACCAATAGGTGTGTTCCAGAAGTAGCACTTGAGGGCCAGTCCCTCCACAGCTTTAGCGTACCTACTAACTGGGGCCGTATCATCACTTAAGATCAAGTGAGATTATAGACATAACGCTAACCCTCAACTATAAAAAAAAGGTACACAAACTTAGGTCTTCATACTGAATAAGGTAATTTGTTGTATTTATTTATTTGCAATGTTTAAGACAAATACTATGAGGCAGTTAGTATGGATACTAGTATATATTTTTAATATTCTTGGTTATTATAACTTCAATGAGAACTTTCGTATTTTTTACCTGTATTGGTGTTAGAGTACAGACGTCGTCTCCCCGTGCTGGTGCACCATCAACCCTGGCTCCAGCGGCGAGCAATCTTCTCGCACATTCGACGGCACCAGCCCCACTCGCCGCTCCCGATCCTGCGGCTCCACCACCAGCCGCGCTGCATGCGTACACCAGTGCCGTCCAGCCTTTGATGATAAATAATCCATACTAATATAAACTGTGTTCACTTTTTTAAGTTACACATCTTTCTTTATATTTTTCTCTTCATTATGTGTGTGTATCGATGTGTTTGTGGACCAAATAAAAATAAAATATATATAGCCGAAGAGATGAACGTTTGAACGTGCCAATGTCAGGAATTACCAGTTGTACACAAAAAAATATTTTTGCTTTCGATTTGCTCAAGTATTGGGGAAGTTTATACAATGTTTATCAAGACATTACGAACTTCACGAGCCAAATAAAAAGAAAAATAACCGGTGGATCATTAGAGCCCAGCTAATGACAGTAACTTCGTCCTTTTATCCGGATAAATAAACTGTCCCTGCGGGCTCCGAAAATAACTTTCATTACCGTGTGAACAAATTTGCAGGCATAACTAATTATGAATGATCCCTTCAGATCCCCTTACATATTTCAGACTTTTTAAGGAGTTCATACCCTTTTTTTTCGACTTGACGTACGCTGTGTTAGCCTTAGGGGCTTTGACAGCTTCACCGAACTTTTTGGGGCAAGTGCTGAGGGCAAGGGCTGCTGCCGGAAAGTCAACAAGGATTCGCGATCCTAACTAATCAACAGGTCCCATGTTACTAATTTAATAATCCTAGCACGTCCTTATCGATAGTGTGGGTGTGCATGGATGGTATGCGGTGTGATGATGTAGTTTCAGTGATGTATTGTGTCACTGTATCGCGGGAGTAGGGTCACTGTAGGGCTCCTATCCGAAGGATCGAATCTAGGCTCAAGCGTCTGCGGAGGGGAGTTCATACCTGCGGTCGGCGGGGTATATATTTGTGCCGTTTGTTGGTTAGGCGGTGATCGCGGGGACAGAGGCATGGCGCAGTAAGCGGCAGAGGAACTGCCTGTTTCCACGTTGGGATCTGCACCGGCTTCCAATAACATCTGCAAAAACGACAGTCGTGTCAAATTCTCCATTCTTGTTTTTTACATATATTCTTTCGTTTGACGCCTTTCGAGATATCGGCGGAAGTATTTTTGCTACTTCGTAATCAAAGTTGCACTATTATTGGTCCAACACGCCATGAAGCTAGATGAGACTTCAGTCAATTTCAAGTAACTTTTTATGATCTGTCACATTGGCGTACTCTACTTTTATTCATAGAACTTAGTTCTGTAGTTCGACCTTTTAATTTAAAATAGTTAAAAAAAAACATTATACATGTCAAATCAATATAATTTGTCGTAGGCGAAAAAAAGTGCATATATATAAGTACAGATGCTCTGTTCTTCCTTTGGAACAGTTTGTTTTTTTATTATCATTACCCGTAAATTACAGTACTAAAGATCAAAACTTGGCTCACGTATCATCTTTAATATAAAACAATTTTTATTAATAAACACTATTTGCTACTATTACTACGTGTTAAAAAATAATGTCCATTATTTTAATGTATGACAACGCATCAAGGGCGCAATTATTAACCGAAAGTTATTTCAATGGAGGCTTTCCAACAGAACCTATAATAATAGAAAACATGGGAATTATGGGATAGAGAAAATTAAAACGGATTACTTACAGCTACTATCTGATCGTCTCCAGATAGGGCAGCCTTCATCAGAACTGTGAGGCCTGACGCATCGGTAGCGTCCAGCCCACCTTGCGGGAGTAGAGCTCGAAGTCCTCCCATCAGCTCCGGTCTTCCGCTGAGCAGGGCTCGTTGCGCAAGTCCAAGGGCCACTCTATTCAGTTCATCGGGAGTCCGCGCGGTACGAGACCAAACCGGTTCGATCGCTTCCTCTAGTCTAAAGTCATCTTATGTTGTAATATAATGCTAAACACGCGTGAACGTTTTTAATAGTGACGTAGCAAAGACCTATATTTATATATATGAAAATTTCGTGTCGCGTTGTTCGTCCGCGTTTATTTATTAGTGCAATTTGATTCAACTTGAGAGATAGCAGGATACTTTTTATCTCGATAAGTGATCACAATACGCTAGGTGAAGCTGTAGTCGATGTGACAAGACTGTAAGTAAGCTTAATCAGTGCTTTAGATAATTCTTGAAAATCGTCATCTATCTGTACATTTTATTGGGTCTTTTTATCTGTCCGCCGAACATCTTATGTCCGCATTACTCTCGAACTGCTGGACAGAGTTGATCCAATTCGGCACAGCGATAACTATTATGGATTTCCATAAAGAGACTTTTATCTTTGTTATGTTTTCGAATGAACTTGTTTGTTTATATTGAAAATGTCGGTGTCATTTGATAGGTATATGAAAAAATCTGTGCTTAAGAACACGCGACGGAAGTGAACCATTACTATATCTCTCTCTCGCAGCCGCAGTCGCTTCGAGCCGACTTTACCCGAAAGAGCGTCACACAAAAATGTTGCGGATTTGATTTTTAAAGTTCCCCATAAGAAGGTTCACTTGAAAGCCTGTCCCTCTACTAGGCATAGCGGGTCCATTATTTTGAGGATCACCACCATTTAACATTAAGTGAGATTGTAGCCGAAATGCTAAACCTAATCTTTACTAATATTAATAAATGCGAAAGTGAGCTTGTCTGTTTGTCACGCTTTAATGTGTAAACCGCTGAATCGATTGTGACGAATTATGATATCAAGATAGATGGGTATCTGAAGACATTGATAGGGTACTTTTCCCCCTGAAAATCAAATTTGAAGTGGGATAAACAGAGGAACTGATTTTGCCTATTAAACTTCTAATTGCGTTATCCGATTTCACGAAATCAATGTTAACGTGAGCAAAGCCGCGGGTGAAAGCTAGACTCTATATATAAAAAATTCGTGTCACGTTGTTTGTCTGCGATGAACGTAACTACTGAACCCATTATAAGTTATGCACACTCTGTGCAGTTTGTGATCCAACTTGAGAGGATACTTTGTATCTCGATAAGTGATCATAACGGGATAGATGTCGCTTAAGTCGATGCGATCGACTTCTCTAAAAGGCAGAACAAGGGCTTCCAGGTCAGCTAGTGTTATATAAAAGTAATAATGTAACACTAACGTGATAGGCCTGGGAGGGCAGTCAGCGTGTGGCAGCAGGAGTCTTGCCGCCTGCATCACGTCATCAGCGTCCGGGACCGCAGGAGGGGGGCGCAACGCCGCGTGTGCTCGGATCACACGGACCCACTCGCCCAGCGGTGGGAGTGCACCGGCACCACGCTCCCCCCAAAGCCCGGTTCCTCCACAGCTACCACCAGGACTGCTGGTGTGCTCCAACTGACAAAGGACGTACGTATTTATTTAATGGAAATACCAACAAGATTACGACACTGCATACATTAGGGTGAATTTACTCTCTACAAGTGCAATCTTTATTATAGGTATTTACTATACATTGCGTGCTGCGAGAGCAGGTGACACAATTTAGAAGTTAAAAACAAAAATGTATAGGTCACATGTGGAAATTTAGTCTTACTTTTTTCTACTTTTATAATTTATTTAGTTTTTTTTTTATATTTAAAGCTTAGCGTTGTGATCATAATTTCACCTGATCTTAAGTGACGATACGTCCCAAATTGGTATACACGCTAAACCAGTGGAGGGACTTGCTCTCAAGTGTAACTGCCGGAATACACCTATTGGTATTTGCCGGCTGATTTTCAACTTGAGGGTGGTAGCTAGCCAGGCGGGCGAGAGAAAAAGCCCTACCACCATGCTATGGTTTCCTCACAATGTTTTCCTAGCTCAAGCTCAGTGTAGGTGGTTGGCGTCGCACTCAAGTCGCTTGCCGCGAAGTCGTACACACTACCACTGAGCTATCATCGCTTCATTATATAATAATTTTAATAACTAAATTGGTTTAGTTCCATACGACGACAGTCCAATAAGTAGTTTTAGTTCGAATCCACCTGCAATAAACTTGAGGTATCCTTAATGGATAACATCGTGATGCAACCTTATCTTGGTAGCAGGGCCTTTTCTAATGGCAACCTGGCTAGTTACAACCGTCAAGTTAATAACTTCCCGTCAAATACCTATACGTATGTTCCGGCAGTTGCATGAGAGCCACTCCTTTCATAATCTTAGCATATCAGCGATGATGATAGCTCAGTGGTAGTGTGCACGACTTCGCGTCAAGGGACGTGGGTTCGAACCCAAGCACCTACAATGAGCTTGAGCTTTCGGTGAAGGAAAACATCGTGAGGAAACCATAGCATGGTGGTAGGGCTTTTTCTGATGCCCGCCTGGCTAGCTACCACCCTCTAGTTGTGAACCTGCCGCCAAATACCAATAGGTGTGTTCCGGCAGCAGCACTTGAGAGCCAGTTCCTCTACAGGTTTCGCGTGTCTACCAAATTGGGCCGTATCGTCACTTAAGATCAGGTGAGATTATGGCAATAACGCTAAACCTTAAGTATAAACAAAAAATATATATATATATCAATTTTCCCCCCCAAAATGATATAAGTGTAACCTGTGAACATCTCATGAAGTAATATAGCGCTCGTTCTGCCGGCGGTGACAGAGAAGTCAGGCGTGGATGTACCCGACGCAGCACAGCACGCAGTTCTGAGGCTGAGCCAGCGCATGTGGTAAGCAGAACCGACGCGTTGGACCCGCCAGAACTCGTGTTAGACCCGCCCGATGTGCCCGAACCACCTGCCCCGGAGATGGAATTGATCAATACAAATCCCTAATAATGGGAAAACCCCAAAAGTGCACGTCTCATAACGTAATTATTATGTTATGATATAGATTTAATAAGCATTCTGTCTAAAACTATTAAAAAAGAAATGGTCCCATTAGCTTTTGGGTAAAATAGTTACACATCAATACGCGGAGACATCCGGATTTCCGTGAAAATAATTTTTCAATATGACTTATTCTTGTATATATATGAAATAAATGAATGTAAAAAGCATCTAGTATGATAGTAAGAGTATTTATCTGTATAATAAAACGTTAAAATTAGGTTTAAAATATAAAAGACTTAAATTATGGTCATTGTTGTCTTGAAAATTGCTTCACTTGGGAATGTTGAGAGTGGTGCAGGATCTGAAACGCTTCACGTTATGAGGCGTGAAATATCTTAAGAGCATTTATGCTGCAAAAACATATCAGCCTCTATATAGCATAGCCCTATGCCGCTCCAATAGGAAAAAAAGTGTGACCTAGTAATATACTAAGATGCAGTTAATTTGAACAAACTGACTGCCTTAATTATTAATTTTTTATAGTTAAGGCTTAGCGTTATGGCCATAATCTCACCTGATCTTAAGTGACGATACGGCCCAAGATGGTAGACACGCTAAACCTGTGAAGGAACTGGTTCGCAAGTGCTTCGCCGGAACACACCTATTGGTATTTGGCGGCAGATTTACATCTTGAGGGTGGTAGCTAGCCAGTCGGGCATCAGAAAAAGCCCTACCACCATGCTATGGTTTCCTCACGATGTTTTCCTACACCGAAAGCTCAGGCTCATTGTAGGTGGTTGGATTCGAACTCACGTCCCTTGACGCAAAGTCGTACACACTACCACTGAGCTAGCATCGCTTCCTCAATGGACGCATGTTCTAACATAGATTCCACGTCTAGTCTAATGTAAGTCACAGTATTTATTAAGTCCCGCCTATATGATTCGAAACGGATGCATTTCATTGGATACAATAAACATCAGAAACTCGAACTGAGCACCATCCACACTCGCCCCCAAAGTACGATGAACCTTTCAAAACGCCCAGTAGGTAAAGTGATAGTCCCTTCGATAAAAACACATCACAAATTGTCTTAATTAGGTAAAAAGAGATAACTGTCCCATGACACTGTTATTTAATGGAATATTTATACCATATGAAAGCAAAAGTATGTTTGCTAATAACTGAAAAAAATATTTCATATTTGGATCATTTAAGTCTAATTTGTAGTGAACCACTTGAAATAAAATGGAAATTAATCTATCACTCATGGTATTATTGAGTGTGATAACAAATTTTATCATCGCCTGGCAATATATTTTGTAATATTTCATCAAAGACATTCAATAAAGTAAAAAGTAGATAAGCTGCTCACCAGATCCATTTGTAGTGATGCCAGAATCCTGACTGAGTCCAAGCTGACGGTTTTCGGTTCGGGATACTCCGGAAGAAGATCCTGAACCTAGAGAGCTCATAGACTCCCACCGAGATAGAGACAGTGCTCCTGCAAAACCAATAGTAGAGAGAGAGAGAGAGACATTATTAGTAACCTGTGATAACAGCCTTCGCTTTTAGTAATATGTTCAAAAAAAGATTAATAAAGAATTTACCACGACGAAATAATGTTGCTTTTTATTTTCTACTTCTATTTTCTATTCGAATGATATACGCACTGCCATAGCTTATCGAATTAATAAGAGAAAATAACTCTCTATCATAAATAAGTTAAATTTTATTAAATAATAGCGAATATATGTAAAGAAACTTGGCGCTAAAAGATGGCGCTGTAACGTAATGACGCTAACTCTGTTGATAAAGTAGTTTTGTTTGCAATTGACAGCTAACTGTAACTGATATTATAGAATTTTGATTTATATAAAAAAGGAATTGACAGTGTTCAAATTATACTTTAAATGTCGTTTCTTTGTTTTCAGGTAAGATATTATTATTAAATTTAAACCTTTTCATTAGTATTATATGTATGTATCTAAGTACTAAAATAAAAACTTTGTTTTCAGAGCAACGTATTGGTTTATTTAATCTACAATTCCAAAGAAAGTCCGAAATATTGTCTTGTATATATATCATTATTTTTGATAGATAAAAATATAGTCTACATTTTTAATAATATACTATTCTGCTATGGCTACAGGATTCATAATTACTTTAACACAAATGCTAACGTTGTCAATAACAAGTGATGTAACTTTGAAAAGTCATTTAGGAAAATCCATACCTATAGGCATCCTAATGATTACAATTACAAAAAATGGGATATGTGGTAATATAATATATGCAATTAAAATGCCCACCTGAAGCAACTCTTCCCGCGTTAAGGTGACTGTACGGTTGTAACAAACCCCAGAGGTCGGCACAGTTGGCGACAGCGTGGTCTACTGCAGCCGGAGTTATAGGAGCGCTGCCGGCACTACTGCCAGCTATCAGAGCAACCTCCTCCAGCAGCGTCTCTATACCGGCGCAGAGGTAAATTGCTGCGTACCTGCAAATATATAAGCAATTGGTTAAGTTTCCAGATCAGGATCAGTTAGTGCCTTTAGCTTTCTCGATTTTTATTAAAAGCTCCGGCAGCAGCCCAAGCCGAGGTTCGGCCATCCTGGCACCCTTGCGAAGAGCTGAGTGCCCTCAGCACTCGACCCAAAAAGTTAGGTGAAGCTGTCAAAGCCCCTGAGGCTAACAGCGTACGTCAAGTCGAAAAAAAAAAATCAATTGACACACCCATAGAGACTTAAATTGGCATATCAGTAAGGATTTTTTTCCCTTTAAACTGTATTGACGAGTAAACTGTAAACTCATGTCCAAATTGGAATGGAATACAAAATTGTATTTTGGGTCATCTGATTGGACTAAAGAGGGGCTTTGATTGCTATCAACAAACAATATCTTCTTTTCTGATATGTTTTTTCTTTAAAATTATAATATTTTCTACCTCCCATCATCTACAGAAATCTGTAATTCGGAATCGAAATCATTGTCTTAGTCAGTATCAGAGAAATTTTCGCAAGCAAACTATCCGAATACCGAAGCTTTTCTCAAGATAGTATGAACATCTTCATTAAAAAAAAAAAACAGTAACGATTTATTCGGCCCTGAATTCCCCTACCCTGCTAACGTCTTATGGTTTCATAACCATGTTTCACTTGAGCGAAAGTTTCAGGATCAGTATAGGGATTCAAACTCACGTCTATCTTGTTCTTAAAGCGATAGTAAAATAAGGTCATACTCATGTACGAAGGAGGCAACGCGAACCTCCAACATCCATCTTTGGAAACGTCCCGGAGCTAGGCTGGTCCTGGCCCGAGCCGCTGAACCCAGCCTTCGTGCAGCACTGCCCGAGGTCGCGTACATGGTCGCCGCTCGTTGACAACCCTTAGGAGAAATTTCTTTATAAATAGTAACTACTGAATTCCATTAATTGTAACAATATTAATTTGGTCATAGAATTGCACATTGAGATATATACAAGCTACAGACGCCGCGGAATAACCTAATAAACATTAGTTGAAACAATTAGCGGCTATCGCAGACAAGAGCCGTGCGAATGTTTCCGGTATTATACATGGAATTGATTGAGAAAGTCTTTGTTGGAAGACAAATCCACGTAACTATACGGTATGTCATATCGATATCACAAGAATTTATTTTACTAAATTAACCATGAATACATGTATGTGTGTCAAATCAAAATCAAATGACTCTTTTAAATTTAAACCCGAAGGCGTTTATGAACGTCAGAACTACCACCGGTTCGACAACTAACGCTGTCATCGAGAAGAACAGAGATCTTTCTTTAAAAAAAGCAAAGTTTTAAGGGGATGCAATTTTTTTTTTTTATACTTAAGGTTTAGCTTTATGGGCATAATCTCACCTGATCTTATGTGACGATACAGCCCAAGTTGGTAGACACGCTAAACCTGTGGAGGAACTGGCTCTCAAGTGCTACTGCCGGAACACACCTATTGGTATTTGGCGGCAGGTTTACAACTTGAGGGTGGTAGCTATCCAGGCGGGCATTAGAAAAAACCCTACCACCATGCTATGGTTTCCTCACGATGTTTTCCTTCACCGAAAGCTCAAGCTCATTGTAGGTGCTTGGATTCGAACCCACGTCACTTGACGCGAAGTCGTGCACACTACCACTGAGCTATCATCGCTTCAAAATTTAATTTAATTATATTACAGATTTAGTTAACTGGAATTGTTTTTTTATTTCTCACGTTTCATTATATATAGTTTAAAGCATAGGTTAATAATATGTAATAAAAGATTAATGTTTTAAACATCTATGATAATGAAGGGATGATAGCGGGACGTGGGTTCGAATCCAACCATACACAATGAGCTTTCGGTGAAGGGAAACATCGTGACGAAACCATAGCATGGTGGTAGGGCGTTTTCTAATGCGCGCCTGGCTAGCTACCACCCTCAAGTTGAAAGTCTGCCGTCAAATACCGATAGGTGTGTTTCGGCAGTGGCACTTGAGAGCCAGTCACTCCAATGTCAGCAACGCAGCTGTGTTTCTCCTGATGTTGTGAATGTCTTTGGGCAACGGTGATCACTTACCACCAGGTGACAGCTTGCTAGTTTGTCTCCTATTAATTATTAAAAAAAATGTGTTTATATAAAACGTCAAAAGGTCACTTACCTTAATACAAGCATCGGCCAAGGGACTACTGAGCACTATTCTAAGTGCACCAGCCACTTCGTGTTTCGAGCAGAAACCGAAGTTTTGTGAGAGTCGTTGCGCTTCCCTAGATATTCTAACCAAAGCCCTGTAAATAAAACCATACTAAATTAGCTCTTAATATCAAAGTATAGTTAGTCTCAAGGCTTGACAAGGATTACTGTACACTTAAATGTGTTTCCTTTTAAAGTTGCATGGCTGTTAAAAGGTATGTAATTACTTTTAACGCTAATAGATGGCGCTGCTTAAATTTTAAGCAAGCTATGGTTTGGTAACGAGTAATTACATATTTTGAATTTCGTATTAATTCTCGGGGTTATTATAAAGTACATAAGTACTGATAAAGTTGTGCTTGATTTATTCATAAGTAGAAACCGATCGCGTAAGTTTTATATAGTGGCATTTATAACCTTACTAGTATAATAAATACGAAAGTGAGTTTGTTTGTTGGTTACGCTTTCACGCCTAAACCGCTAAATCAATTACAATGAATTTTGACATAGAGATCGATGGGAACCTGGAGTCGGTGATAGGCTACTTTTCTAGTAAAAAAAATTTTGATAATTGAGTTATGAGAGGCGATAAACTTTGTATGATTTTTTATATCGTATCATCGGATTTGGTAAATTCTATATTAACGCCAGCGAAGTCGCAGGTGCAAAATAGTATTAAACAACCTATTAAATAAAAATCAGCCTTATTGATTGTATTATCTTTTAATTTAAAGTATATAATTGTATACATACCTTTGCAATAAGTAAGCCAGTCTCGGCGGAGTGTCGGGCGCCATCCTTGCTGCTATGTCTCTACATCTGCCAGTTTGCAATGCTCGGCTCACCTCGCTCGGCGTCCAGGGCACGCAGCGAAGCTCTACCAATCTAGAAATATAAATAAATCCCTATTTTATTGTGCGTCAAACGTAGTAATTATATAACGATTTCTTATGCTTACGCGAATATTATTCATTGAAATAAAACTAATTTAAACGGATTTTATAGCGGTTATTTAATAATTTTGATCCCGACGTTTCGAAGGCTTTTCAGCATCAAAATCAAAATCGAATCAGCAATTAGCAATAAAAATTAATAAATAACCGCGATAAAATCCGTTTAAAGTAGTAATTATATGTTCCGTATCTCAAATTCTGGATGATGGAAACTGTATCGGACCGGATTCAGAGATAAAATCAGTATAACATCCGCCATAGTTTCAGAACCGACCGGTGGATATGAGGGTGAATAAACCCTCCAATAGAATTACTAATTAAATATTTTTTTATAAATAAAATAAAACAAGTTATTTTTGTATAACAAGATAAGCCTCATTCCATTTATTTTTCTGTATTCACTATTCGACATATAAAAAGGTTGACCGCCCCAGATAGAACACGCTATGCGATGCGATGATATCACCCTCATATACATAAGTATAAGCCAATTACAGTTTTAAGTTACTGGTATTTCAAGATCAATCGATGTGCCCAATTACCGACATGTAGACAGATCTGCATGGCAACGTTAATCGTTGTTTATGACTTTGGAATCATTGTTGTTATTTTTTTATAGTTAATGTTTAACGTTATGGCCGGTAATCTCACCTGATCTTAAGCGATGATACTGCCCAAGTTGTTAGACACGCTAAATCTGTGGAGGATCTGGCTCTCAAGTGCCGCTGCCGGAACACACCTGTTGATATTTGGCGGCCGATTTTCAACTTGAGGATCGTTGCTAGCCAGGCGGGCATTAGAAAAAGCCCTACCTCCATGCTATGGTTTCCTCACGATATTTTCCTTCACCGAAAGCTCAAGCTCATTGTAGGTGGTTGGACTCGAACTCACGTCCCTTGCTGCGAAGTCGTACACACTACCACTGAGCTATCATCGTTTGTTATAGGATTAGTTGTGCTTACCATCAGGTACAGTGCAGTCACTATGTCGTATTTTGATATAAAGAATAGGAATGTTATTTTAGGAAGGAGGTATTCATGATTAGCAATGCGGTAACCTCTAAAATCTATAAGCTGGAGTGAATAGCTTAATATTAGATGAGCAAGATACAATAGCTCAATCTCGCTGCTGCATGCGCAAACGCCAAAGACTTGCTACATCGTTACAAAGAGACAGCTTGTCCTAACCCCTGACCCCCTAACCCCCTAGTAAACGCCTGAGAGATCGTGCCCACGCCATCACTTTAAGCTTCAGTGATCAGTTCTCTTCTTTCCGGGCTTAAATTGCTTCTCGATGGAGACGCATTAACTGCTATTAAGTATGCAACCTCAGGGTATAAATCGCAGCGCTGGTTTTCAGTAGGAGGCCTATTGGTTCAGTTTCCACAAAGTTATTTGATCCGGTTGGCAATCCGGTGTATCTGGAGGCCGGATAATAGATTCCAACAGAGTATTTCTTGCTTTTTTTATCTGTACTCTTAGATGTACATCCTACAATCGTTAATAGCAAATTTTAACAGATTTTATGTATAGTAACAATTGTGGAACATGTACCTATTGTGTGAATCGACCCACACGAATTCATCTGCGCTGGTTACGTTGGTGCAGACAGTGTCCAGGGACGGTTGGCGGACTAAGGGCGCTCGTCTCTTGCGCGCCTCTGCCGCACTACCACTCTCTGAAACATTTTACATTACCATTGATCGAAATGGCGTTTAGAATCACTGCTGGTCGTCTACTGGTTGATATTTGGTCAGGAGCATTATGGGAAGTTTGAGGAAATACTTGTAAAAGTGGGACAAGACTTATTAGCCATTTTTACAGTTGGCAACTGTTATGGACAGTAATAAATTATTGATAAAGGAAGATAATTGCATGACAGAGTAAAAGAAACTATTAAATCGTTTTGATTTGACCTGGTTACATATAGATCAAAGCGATGATAGCGCAGTGGTAGAGTGTACGACTTCACGTCAAGGGACGTGAGTTCGAATCCAACCGTCTACAATGAGCTAGAGCTTTCGGTGAAGGAAAACATCGTGAGGAAACCATAGCACGGTGGTAGGTCTTTTTCTAATGCCCGCCAGGGTAACTACCACCCTCAAGTTGAAAATCTGCCGCCAAATACCAATAGGTGTGTTCCGGCAGTTACACTTGAGAGCCAGTTCCTCCACAGGTTTAGCGTGTCTACCAACTTGGGCCGTATTGTCACTTAAGATCAGGTGAGATTATGGCCATTACGCTAAGCCTTAACTATAAATAAAAAAAGATTAGCTGAGCTCGCATATTTGTTCACGTAAAACTAAAAATTATTTTATAATAAAAAATTAATAAATAATATTTTCCTGGTGTTAAATAGCCTAAAGCTTTCCTCGATGATTACTTTATCAAATACCAATAAAATAATTTTTGAAATTTAACTGATAGCTTCTAAGACTTGCGCTTTCGAATAAACAAACAAATTTATCCGCTTTATAATATTAATATAAATAAATGCTTTATAGTACAACTGGTTGTTGGATAATTTTTAAAATAACATCAAGTTTAATTGAAATAAAACTAATTTAAACAGATTTTATCGCGACTATTTATTAATTTTGATCCCGACGTTTCGAAAGCTTATCAGCCTTCGCGGTCACGAGGCGACTGAGGTGTGGGTTGTCCAGAAAAGTTAATGTTACCGCGAATGCTGAAAAGCTTTCGAAACGGCGGGATCAGAATTAATAAATAATCGCGATAAAATCCGTTTAAATTAGTTTTACTTCAATGAATAATATTCGCGTAAACATAAGAAATCGTTATGCATTAAGTTTAAATTATAATTCAAAGTGTACGAAGTCGTTTAATCAAACATACCTGGAGCACCGTTGTTGCTGCCTCCTCCGGCGCTGGAAGCACCGCTTGTGGCTGTACTGCTGCTGTCTCGGGAACGGAGGGTCAGCTGTTTTATGGCAGATCGTATATCCTCCAAGCCCCCGCCTCCAGGCCAGGGTGACTGTAACTTAAGGCACACACCAACGTCAAAACCAGTACTCGACTGGTTTGTATAGTGATTCAAGCGTCGTCGAACGTAGGGTTCGAATTATTTATTTGATCCTAATATAATTAGTAGGAGCTTTTGTTGTTTATGCGTTTGTAAAGTTTATCAGTATACACGAGTTGGTTATTAGTGCCCACCGAGGCGATGCGGTCAAGGTAAGTTCAAACCCGCTCGTGATTTCAGCGGTAGCGTGTACGACTTTGTATCGACGTACGTGAGTTCGAATCTAACCACCTACAAAAACTTCAGTTTTCGGTGCATGGTGGTAGGGGATTTAGGAAGGTTAGGAGGTTAAAGGAATTAACCCAGATTAAAAAAAAAATTGAAAAATCTCAGATATCGAAAAAAATTTGCGAAAATCTCGGATTAAGCTTATTTATTGTTAATTTATTATATTAATCTATGGAAACGCACATTTAATATTTATGTTTATTTAACCTATCCCCATCCTACAATTTTACCGGTACTTTTTTTATAGTTCAGGCTTAGCGTTATGGCTATAATCTCACCTGATCTTAAGTGACGATACGGCCCATATTGGTGGACACGCTAAACCTTTGGAGGCACTGGCTCTCAAGTGCAACTGCCGGAACACACCTATTAGTATTTGGCGGCAGATTTTCAACTTGAGGGTGGTAGCTAGCCAGGCGGGCAATAGAAAAAGCTCTACCACCATGCTATGGCTTCCTCACAAAACTCAAGCTCACTGTAGATGGTCGAATACGAACTCACGTTCCTTGACGCGAAGTCGTACACGCTACCACCGAGCTACCATCGCTTGAAACCTTTCGCTTGTTTTCTGGGTGAAAGTACACCCTTTTCTGGACTTCTGGCATCGCCCATACGAAAGCTTATGGTGATCGATTGAGTGATTAAAGTGTGAGAGGGCAACGAATAAAATAGATACCTTGTTGTGTGGTCGGTGTTTGGCCCTCGCATGCGGTGGTTGCTTGGACCTCCTCGGTTCCTCCCTGGCCGGGTCACCGCCGCCCCCGCTGTCTGACATGGACGCGTGCCCCGAAGACCTGTTCTCGTCCGAGCTGCTGTTGCATTCGCGAACGCCATTCTAGAACGTACGAAATCTTTAATGAAATTCTCATTCGTAACGTAAAATGTATTATTATTATTGGCTGCAAAGATTTCTCCAGTTTCCTTTCTCCGAATTGTTTTTATCACGTTGGTTATAAAACGCTTTTAACTTATCCATATGAATACGTAATTTGACTTAAATACAAGCTCCTCTTAATGATTTCTTATGTTTACGCGAATATTATTCATTGAAATAAAACTAATTTAAACGGATTTTATCGAAACGTCGGGATCAAAATAAATAAATAACCGCGATAAAATCCGTTTAAATTAGTTTTATTTTAACAAACTCCTCTTTTTGATTTTCGTGGTGAATAATTTAGAAAGAAAGAAAGAAATCGTTTAATATTAATAAAAGACATACAAGCATTAAAGGACACTATATATAAAACATTAAAAGACAATAAAAAAGAAAAGACAATACACACATAAATAATAATAGTGTATATATAATTATTAGCATAGGGCGTCCGGCTCAGCATATGCTAAAGTGTCCGAAACACTCAGCGCTGATTTTCAGCTGGAATCCAAATCCAGTGGTACTACCCTGCTATAAAACTCGACGAACAAACCACTGTAGGAACGTCTGGGACCTCCTAAGAAGGCTATCAGTACCTTATACTGCAAGAGACCTAGGACATCTTTATTTAGTCTCCAATGGAAAACTTAAACACTCTTAGGAAAGTGTTATGATTTAGTAATGAAAATACTTTGTATTTTTAATTTTATTTTATCCAAGCACGGAATAGTGACTATTTTTGTCTAATGGTGCCTAAGTACTGAATAATCCAAAAGTAAAGTTGATTATCGAGGAATAAGCGATCCAGCAGAGGACACCAGTGTTAGGTTAGGTTTTAGGTTTAGGTCAATTTAACTGGCTTTTCCCTACGTGTATGGGGGTGGCGTCCCACCTAGATATAGATCCCTACGATCCTATATTACTTCTGAATAGTTTCCAATACTCATACAACTCATATAAAAAATGAAATAATTTTAAAGTTGACATTTTCCGTTAGTTATACAATAGTTTGGCCCATCTACGTGAATATTGGGACGTATATACATGTATGAGTAGGTCGAGTTATAATTACTGGAGAGCGCACAGGAATACCACTACGGGAAGCTGGTAAATAAGTAAGAAATATATTTGGGTCTAAAGAACGAGGGCAATCCTGAATTCTTCTGAGACACTTTATCTAAAATGCTGTATTAAGGTTGCATACTAAATTAAAGTGTACGAAGTGAACACACGTAAGTGATTATGTTTCCCTTCTAATTGCTTACGATCACATCATCAACAACAATCACCAGAGTGAATCGGCGAAAGTAATGTTATCGTATAAAACAAAAACAAAAAAAAAATTAACCATTCTTGTGAAAATATCCCACGATCTCGTGATAGTTAGTGGAAAGCGTACTCGGTGAGAATTTTCAAGATTAGTTAGTGGTTGAAAGGAAAATCTTCGTTGACAATAGCCGCCATTTTGAATTCCGTCGAAGGAAAGAGAACGCTTAAGTTTTATAATCGTTTGTCAAATTAAATTTCTCATAATCGGGGATCCGAGAAGATTTTCACGCGGAGGATGAAAACTTGCTATTCGGAGACAATCACTTTTCACTTCTACATAAATTGAACATACACAAAAGATGCTAGCCCATTCCTTATGCAGTTATATAAAATACCCTTTTCAAAGTGAAAATTGTACCCGCCCGGCTAGCTACCATGCTCATATTGAAAATCTGCCGACAAATACCTATAGCTCAGTGATAGTACGTAGTAACGTCGCGTTCATGGGACGTGAGTTCGAATCCAACCACCAACAATGAGCTTGAGCTTTCGATGAAGAAAAGCATTGGGAGAAAACCACAGCATGGTGGTAGGGCTTTTTCTGATGACCGCTTGGCTAGCTACCACCCTCAAGTTTAAAATCTGCCGCCAAATACCAGTAGGTGTGTTCCGACAGTTGCACTTGAGAGCCAGTACTGCAAAATAAAGAGCAGCAAAGTATCTGGGATTCTCCTGTTTTGTGAGTGTCCATGGGTGGCGGTGATCACTTACCATCAAGTTTGTCCGCTATTACATTAAAAAAAGGTGTGTGTGTGCAAACACAGCAGAAATGAAACTTCTGAAAAGTCTCTGATTAAAGATACTTATTGAAAAGTATTGAAGATACATATGGACAATGCTAAGTAGATGATAGTGGGGACTCTACGAAGCATCGCACAAAGAGGAGATCGAGGACGTATAATGTGTTCTATCTCATTCTGTCGCCGGCTGAATCCTACACATTTACGTGTTTGTGTCTCTATGGACTCGTTTTTTCGTTTAATCAAGTTTGAAATCACAACGATTCTGAAGAAGTTTCACTTCAAAACCTGGCCTCAGCGTGTCGTCCACTTTGGGCGACATCGTGACTTAACATCCCGTTAGATGGTGGTCATAACGCTAACGCTATAAAGGAACAAAAATTATTAAAAAAAAATTACAAGCTGAAGAATACGTTAGATCATTGCCTAAATGTTACACCGATCAACATTAATTGTTGCATACACGTGAATGAACATACATACTGAAATTTGGGTATCCAACATGTTAGAGCATTAAAAACAATATTTTAACAGAAAAAATAGCTCTACACAATTCCAAGGTCACCCAATTAGCGTCCACCGAGCAATCTATCGATGAAAAACACGAACGAATCGATAATCACCACACCTATTTCAATTTAAAGTCAGTCGATGCTGTAAAATCGATTACCGACCGGTACGTAACAGGCCCCGGCCACTTACGGATCCCGTAACGCCGTCGTTAGAATCGCGTGCGCGCGCGCAGTTACCCAATAGACAGACGCGATTTATGATGACCCGTTGACATCGATACACGTTTTGTGGGTTTTTATTTTGTACTATTGTTGCGATTTATTTCGTTAACATTCCTATTGAAGTTTATATAACTACGAAGTTACATGGGGTTGTGGGGTAAATAAATAGTTATTACCCTTGTAAATGTTTGCGTAGTTGAGTAATTCAAGTTGTAACGGTGGGTCTGTTTGAATTTTTTTACGTTTTTTTTTTAATATTCACAGGTATGGCGTTATGTTCATTAGTTCACTTGATGTTAAACCACCGTGTAAGGATTCAGCGAGTATCGGTTTAGTCCTTTCGAAGTGATTCGCGTACAAGCAGTAAGACATATAAACATTAAAAAAAAGTATATATATTTTGTTAAGTCAACAGCTTTCATAGTAATTCAATCAAAATTGATCTTTAATAATATCCAGTTAATCTTTAATAGCAGGCTATATAAATATAACAGAAAATGATTGATTGAATTAAATATAACAGAAAATGATTAAAGTATTAAATATAACAGAAAATGATTAATTTAATTAAATAAATAAGAACAAAACATCTCTTGTTTTCTTATGAAGTTACACTTAGAAACATTTTATTATCTCTCAAATACTTTGGGAAACTATTAAAATAAAATGAGTCTTTATCGATTTTAATATACGATTTTTTTTTCTTTAAAACTACGAAATTCTGATATTACCATAAAAAAAAACTTTTATAATAATAGCCAGATGCAAGAGCTATATTAATATGGTCGAAAGAAATCCAGAGCTAAAAGAAATAACTATTATTTCTAACAATATACAGACGAATATAAAACCCATTCTAAATAGCCGCTAACAACGAGCAGTTATTTTACAAAATCAACAACAACTGTTTCATTATAACGATTTCTACATCCAGTTTACAGTCACAAAGGAGTCAATAAATTATTAACTGACCTGCTATTATTACGGTTCTAAAGACCAATAATCGATTCTTAGATCGTGCGGTGAATATCGGAACCGGCGGCGCGTTGACTCCGTAAACGGATTCTTCAGCACACACAACGGTAGTTTCAGTAATGTTAAACGATTTTAGTTTATTAAAATACTATTCGAAGTGAATACTGCTAAATACTTCATGTATGTTGGCATCAACACGGTCACGTGATGTGTCAACGTACACTCTACATCCTGTTTCTATTAGTACATTACTTATTGCGACGTAATCAGTTTTGATTTACAAATGTTTATTAAAAGATCAAACAATTAATTTGGATATTCAAAAATCACAACTGTCCGTTTATAGTTTTCAGTTTTCATTTTTCGTGCGCATTCCTCGTGACTGCTTTGATTTTTTTCATAGTTAAGGTTTAGCGGTATGGCACCACTCACATCTGATGTCTAGTAACGATGTGGCCCTAGATGGTGGATGATAGTGCAGGAACTGGCTCTCTAGTACAACTGGGTACACACCTATAACTTGAGGATAGTAGCTACCCAGAAAGGTATTAGGAAAAGGAAATTAATATCACATTTTCTTTTACCGGAAGCTCAAACTCGCGACCCTTGATGCGGTGTCCGTACATACTACCAACAGAGCTATCATCGCTTCCAACTCAACCAGTTAAGACAGTCACAAATCTTGTACGTACTTTCAAATTAGTTGATTTACTTAATTGTTACTATGAAAGGTAACGTCCCTTGCGTACGTCGGTCGTTGTTTGCTTGTAATTAAAAAAAATGCTACAGTAATTAACATAATTATTATATAAATTATAGATGTAATCTTTGGCCGGGTTTCTGTATAAGTTTTGCTACGTTAGATAATATATACAACAATTTACGATGGCAATAGTAAATTAAAATTTCAAAAAATTACTATAAATATAAAGTTATCTTACGTATAACCTACATATTGAATGGTAAAGATCGATTTTTTTCATAACTTTTTAATTAGCTATTATTTAACTTCGAGTGCAATCAAAGATATTAAAAAAAAAAACGAATTTGCACTAGTTGAGACCTTTATTTGTAGAGTAAAAACAGCCGATTCTGGACTCTTTTAACCTTAATGTTTATTAACGTGGTGTCTAGAATCCTATTCTTTATGAATTTCCTCATTGTAATAAACTAAAATGCACTACCCAGGGTCAGGTCAAGGCGAGAGGGACGTGTGAGGAGTTATCGGGAGCTAATCACCCAACACTACCTCGTAAAATGTACCAAGGCGACACTTCAAACTCCCGTGTTACCGGAGACAGAATCTTTGGCAGACTCTCTGAACCTTAACTTAACTGTGAAGCGATGATAGCTCAGTGGTAGTGTGTACGACTTCGCGTCACGGGAGTTTCGGGAGTCAAAGTTTAGTGCTATGGCCATAATCTCACCTGATCTTAAGTGACGATACGGCCCAAGTTAGACAAGCTAAACCTGTGGAGGAACTGGCTCTCAAGTGCAGCTGCCGGAACACACGTATTGGTATTTGGCGGCAGGTTTTCAATTTAGGGGTGGTTGCTAGCCAGGCGGGCATTAGAAAAAAACCCTACCAACATGCTATGGTTTCCTCACGATGTTTTCACTTAAAGCTAAGGTCATTGTAGGTAGTTGGATACGAACTCACGTCCCTTGACGCGAAGTCGTACACACTACCACTGAGCTATCATCGCTTCATTGTTCAACGTATATGTTACATACATTACATTGTATGTAGAATTAGTTAATATTTAAATAAAATTAATTAAAACTATCAATATATTAAAACGGATTGATGTCGGTTTAAAAAATGATGTGAGTAAACATTCTTTTGTAGTTTACACGAAATAATAATAAAAAAGGAAACATTGGTATAATGCGACTCAATTATTTATATACAGTGCCTTTATTTTGTCCAAACAAAAGCTATTATTCAAGACTTCAGTTATTTTGTCGTGGTTCGGTATCATTTATATTTAGTTAACTAGTTGAACGGTAAATTTATACGGAGAAAAACGACCGCAAACAACGCGACGTGTATATAATTCGAGTTATAAATCGAATGCGACGGTGAACAAACCAAATAAAACGGCAAAACGTTCAGAGGTTAGTGAGTTTGTCAAGTTTGAAGCGACGATAGCTCAGTGGCAGTGTGTACGACTTCGCGTCAAGGGTCGTGAGTTTCAATCCACTCCAACTGCAATGAGCTTGAGCTTTCGGTGAAGGAAAACATCGTGAGGAAACCGTAGCATGGTGGTAGGGCTTATTCTAATGCCCGCCTGGCTAGCAACCACCTTCAAGTTGCAAATCTGTCCCGGCAGTTGGGTCCTATCGTCACTTAAGATGAGATTATGGCCATAACGCTAAAAGTAGTAAAAAAAAAATGAGATTTCAAGACACTTGCCTGCACGGGCGCGTGGTGGTGATCGTGCTTCGGTGCTCGTCGCTCGAGCGCGTAACTGCTTTGTGCGGGAGCGCTGCGTACCGGAGAACTGGCCACTGTCAGCTGGGAGACAGCGCCCACCGCCTTCAGCTGGGCACCTCCGCCTGCTTCCGGTGAAACCTGGGCGGATTCCTCTTGTGCTGTATAAGGTAAATTGACAATTAAATTCAGAGATGACCTTCCTCCTTTACAAAACCTTTCCTCCGCTGCACCAAACGGGGGCAGGTGGGGATCTATGCTTAGTTTATTTTTGATGACATGGGGTCCGGAGGGATTCATTTACTTTGATGATTTTATTGCAAAATTTAATAGATTCAGGTAAACATACTTGTCTATGCTAGAAACCGACTTATTTTTGCTGACTAGGGAGTGGAGAGAGTCATACACTGCTAAACGTCTACTAACGTAATACTTGAGTGACCTCATAAATATAGCACCAGCCGTAGTGATACACCTATGTTGCGTTCTGGGATCAGAAAGCATTTATTCAGCAACTAAGCGTCGTCCAAGGGAACCCAAGCTAGGACAGTATAGCCCTGTGATTTCGTTTGAACGCTTGCCTTCGGTAAACTCGTATTAAGACTACTAACACATAATATGGTTCGGATCAGATAAATTAGTAAACACGTTCGCATGATATCAACAGCCCAAGTCGAAGTCCAACCGCTCTGGCACTTTTGCAATGAATTCCTCAGGACAGAGTGCCTTCCACACTCGCCCTACAAACCCAATGAAGCTGCCCAACTCCTCAGGCTAAAAGACGATAGTAGGCTCGAAATAAAAATGTAGACTATATGACGATTACTAAGGACATCGATTCTTTTATACTTTGTCATATTACTGGTAGCTTCTTTATGCATGCATGGTGGTAGGGCTTTTTCTGATGCCCGCCGGGCTAGCTACCACCCTCACGTTGAAAATCTGCCGCCAAATACAAATAGGTGTGTTCCGGCAGTTGCACTTGAGAGCCAGTTCCTCCACAGGTTTAGCGTGTCTACCAACTTGGGCCGTATCGTCACTTAAGATCAGGTCCGATTATGGCCACTACGCTAAGCATTAACAATAAAAAAAAAACTATTTATTGCTTTTAAATTGTACTCCATTTACCGTAGAATGGAACGAAAACTATTTCATCTTCTCAGAATACACGAAATTTGAAATGTCAACGATTGAAACACGACTCTGGCAACTTCGCACCGTGGAAGCAAGTTTAATAAGTGCTATGGCGCCAACCGTTTACCTCCTGTCATACGCAACGGTAGAAACTTGTTCGTTGACACGATTCATACGTACGATTATAAGGTCTTACATAAATATTCATATAAATCTAATACGTCCCACGCATCGTAATAATGTTAATTGATAATTTATCTCTTCATGCGTTTACAGTTAGCTTTCTAAGGATTTGTGTCTTTAAAAAGTTTGATTTATGCTCTAGAATATTAAGGCTTCTGTACAGTGCTAGTCAAGATGGATATAGCATTGGATATTATTACATATCTATAAAAAAAACTAAATAACGTTGCTTTTGATATCAGCATTGTCATACCACGTTAATGCTTATAATATTCTGTGGACACTGCCTTTTTTTAAGCTGCAGTCTGTCGCCTATTTAGTTGCTATTAATTATAATAATTGTGAAATAATACTTGTAATATAGTATCTAAATATCATCTATTTTCATATTATTTCATAAAGAAATTCTTCCAATTTATTGTATAACTATGTTTTGACGACAACGCTGAAGCTATGTAAAAGTGGATCCCAATCCTTGACAAGCAAGGTCCACCGTAAGGATTTGTAACACTTCAAGTTTTACACATCTCTCCGGTGATACGTGCATCCACAAGCTATATCAACCGTTTGCTACCAAACCGTGCTTTTGGATACCGAACTAGTGATATATAAAAAAAAATAATACCATAAGATAAACCTACAAATCAATAAAGTTTTTGTTGGTAATGTTAGAAAAAAACATAAAAATTTTGACGGGAGTCCCACTGGCAGATACCTGATATTATAAGAAGTAGCTTAAGTATCTACAACCAGTGAGAATATAGCCACTGTTCGCTGGCAAAATTGTGGGAACGCGTGGCCGTCTTAAGTTCGCTTTAGGGAGCAAAGGTGCCTGTGGTATTTCCCATTAAAACAGTCTCACACACCTCTCTCGTCGACTGCTCGGCGTACTAGGAAATGCGATAAATAAATACGTTTTTGACTCAGTAAAAAAAAAACAAACCCTAAAGCGTCTTGTATATCACGTCACATTGCCAGCTAAATGTTTGCTCAGTTTAAAATGCTTTTAGATGGTCGGTACATTGTTTTTTATCGACTTGACGTACGCTGTTAGCCTTAAGCGCTTTGACAGCTTCGCCGAACTTTTTGGGGTGAGTGCCAGGAGGGTTGAACCTCAGCTTGGGCTGCTGCTGGGCGGTTAGTACATACGTTTAGTGGTATCGGCCGGTATGGGGGGTGTCGTGGCTCGGTGCGCGTGCGGCGGCGGGGACAGCCGGCGGGCGAGCGGGGCGGGCGCGGCGGCCGCGTGGGAGACGCGCACGCGCAGCGCCCGGGCGCCCCCGACGGCGCCGCACCACGCGCCCTCCTCGGGCGGTCGGCACCCACTGGATGGTCTGCGAACATACAGTACACTTATATACTCCATAAACAGTGGGTACTCGTCAAAGGAAGAAAATACATTTCAACTGTAATTATAATCGGATGCGTTGTGGGGCTACGTTAGAAAATTATACCCCGGTCTCTACTAAATGTGCTCTCACAGCGTAACTACCGACTAACGACATTAGTGAAAAAAATGTCAAAACATTTGTCAAACAAATTGTAAATTAAAATAATCAATTAACATTAATTTTTTTTATTTATTTATGGTCGTAGCGTTACTGCCATAATCTCACCTGATCTTTAGTGATGATACAGCCCAAGTTGATGGACATGCTAAACCTGTAGAGGGACTGGCTCTCAAGTGCTAAGGCTACATGCAACCTCACAATGTTTTCCTTAACCGAAGGCTCAAACTCATTGTATTGAATTCGAACTCAGGTCCGTTGATGTGGCGTTCGTACACGTTACCACTGAGCTATAATCGAGTAAAAATACACTACAATTATACGACCACAGACTCATAACATGTTAAATATTTTGAAGCGATGATAGCTCAGTGGTAGTGTGTACGACTTCGCGTCAACGGACGTGAGTTCGAAACCAACCACCCACAGTGAGCTTGAGCTTTTGGTGAAGGAAAACATCGTGAGAAAACCATAGCATGATGGTAGGACTTTTTCTAATGCCCGCCTGGCTAGCTACCACCCTCAAGTTGAACACCTGCCGCCAAATCCCAATAGTTGTGTTCCGGCAGCTGCACTTGAGAGCCAGTTCCTCCACAGGTTCAGCGTGTCTACCAAATTGGGCTTTATCATCACTTAAGATCAGGTGAAATTATGGCCATAACGCGAAACCTTAACTATAATATATATATATATATATATAGTATACTGAAGTTTGTATACAAATCTTTTATCACATCAAAATGTATTTAATACAAAGTGAAAGAAATACAATACATAGCAAGAATTTATTATTACCCATATGGTATTATTACCCATTGCTAGGGATCACTTTTATCAAAGCAACATTTGTCTCACACAAAAACTCTAAGAAACGATAGACCAAATGACGATAGACAAAATAAACCAAAATAATATTCGTGCGGCATCATTCCTGACCTCTCACCTACACAACGGACAGCACAACTAATAAATTTTCCACACCCGACAATGACCGCTATATAGTGTTGCTATAATAAAAAAATAAAAAAAAAACACTTGGCGAAGAAACAGTTGCGAGAGATACACTGAAAGACTAAGAAAACTTTGAAAGAGCCGTTTATAAAATCTATGTATCTTTATCTTTCGACTTGACGTACGCCGTTGTCCTTAAGGGCTTTGAAATATTCACCGAACTTTTTGTGGCGAGTGCTGAGGGCACTCAGCTCGGAGGCGGCGAGCGCAAGGGTCCGAAGGGCCGAACCTCGGCTTGGGCTGCTGCCGGAAAGTGAACAAGGATTCGCGATCCTGACTAACCAATAGGTCCTAACTTACTAATTTAGTGATCGTAGCAGTAACTATCATAGGGGGTAGTCCCTTACAGAACCGTGTACTTAACGTGTGGGTGTGCATGGATGGTGTGCGGTGTGATGATGTACTTTCAGTGATGTAGAGTGTCACTGTATCGCGCGAGAAGAGTCACTCGAGGGTTCCTATGCGGAGGATCGAAGTGTGATCTATATCTATACCAATATTATAAAGTGGATAAGTTTGTTTGTTTGTTACAAAGCAACTACCCGTCCGATATCAAAAACTATTTCTGTATTTGATTAAGTAATAATTGAGTAAGACTTTATGCCCTTTAACATCACGCTACTGCCGTTAGGAGTAAAGCTGTATTGAAAAAAGTTGCAAAAACAGGCAAAAATCATTAAATTATTCTTAATTCCACGTTTAGCGTTATAGCGATAGTAAGATTTCGAGTCAAGGGTCGTGAGTTCGATTCTAACCATCTACAATGAGCTTGAGCTCTCAGTGCAGGAAAACATAATGAGGAAACTATAGCCCTACCACACCTAGCAACCACCCTCAAGTTGAAAATCTGCCGCCAAATACCAAAAGGTGTGTTCCGGCAGCTGCACAGGGGAGCCAGTTCCTCCACAGGTTTAGCGTGTCTATTAACTTGGGCTGTATCGTCACTTAAGATCAGGTTAGATTATGGCCATAACGTAAAACTTAAGTGTAAAAAAAAAACTTAGTTATTTGACCCAGTGAAACGTTAGGACGGGGCTGCCACACGGTGATTTTAAGTTCGAACTCGCGTCGCCCCAGCAAGGCGAGAGAAAAAAAAATGTGTAAATAGCCTATAATGTAACGTAAAAAAACAATTTTTAATATATATTTTTCACACACTCTTCTTGTCAGAGAATTCATAAATATAAATACGACCCATAAATCAAAAGTTTCTCCGTTAGATCGAAGATGCTACGTCACGCCTTACAAGGTGAGCGCTCCTTTCGGGGACTCCGGTAAAAACTTGATAACATCGTTGTTAACAGATAGAAATCGACGACCTGCATATTACCTAAAGGGTTCCGTAAGTTTTTCTTTTACATTTGTACCACACTGCAAATTAATCTATTTTTTTAAATATATGATGGACCCGATATGTGCAGTGGAAGGACTGGCTTTAAATTGCAACTACCGGAACACACCTATAGGTATTTGGGGGCAAATTTCCAACTCGAGAATGGCAGCTAGGCCAGGCGAGCAATAGAAGTAGCTCTATCACCATGTTATGTAGAAATCTATGAATATAACATACATAAGAATGATCCTATTTTAAATTTTTTATTGTGCCTACCATAAGGTACAGTGCAAACGCTCTATTGTACTTATATAACAAATGTGTACGATGATCCTGACATAGGTACTTGAATACAGTATTCCTTTTTTCATTACTGTGGTGTTATAAATCCCATTCCTCAAGCACGTGAGGGGCATGACGTGGTATTCACTCAACGCTACCCACTAAAACGAACCAGGACGACACTTCAAACTCCCGTGTTGCCAAGACCAGATACAGCTT
This sequence comes from Actias luna, assembly GCA_039707435.1. Taxonomy (NCBI): domain Eukaryota; kingdom Metazoa; phylum Arthropoda; class Insecta; order Lepidoptera; family Saturniidae; genus Actias; species Actias luna. The sequence continues at coordinate 17,826,973 of JAZHAC010000034.1, read as the reverse complement.
TCATAACTCTTCTTAGCTTCTGCCGGAAACAGTACAGACCCCTAATCGCAAGCTTCAGTACGTATACTTGGTATATACCCGCTGATCTAGGAACGTGACACACATAAGCGCGCGTCTCGCACCAAACTCGTGTCCTACATACTTATGTCTATACGAACTACACCAGCGACTTGTGATAGGTTATTTGACAACACAAAATGGTGTGTAATAAATGTTTAATAGTAAGAAATACCACCATTGAAGTGTGATTTGACCCATCAAAATCATGATGAAATCTAAATATTGCATATATTGCGCCTTCATAAAATACGTTTGCGCCTATGGGAGTAAATGGCGTCGCTTACTGTTCCAAAATGTGACACGGGGGGTCGGGGGGCTAGGGGTCTGGGGGACGGGGTAAACTTTATATATTTACTGATAGAGGGGGGGGGGAGGCTGGGGTATATGATGTGTGAGGTAATATTGATAGGGGTGTTCGCAGAAAATGTGACATAGCGTGACGAAAGAGGGAAGGGGTGATCTAATAGGGTAAAATTTTGCATTACGTATTTTATGAAGGGCGTATTTATCTTTAGACAAAAATAGCCAATCCGTGCGAATTTTGTTACATTATCGAAGTCAAACACGAAATAGTAATTACATTTTATAAAAGTTAATTTTACATGTACAATTAAAGAATCTAACAGCACTTATGTTACTTAAAAAGATTGTCAACAGATGGCGCATCCTGTATTTTGATGGCTTATTACTAAAAGTACGCTGTTTATACAAACAAAAGTACAGCACTGATTTTAAACTTTTTAATCCCTTTCGTCAATAGCGGAAAACATAAAGCCTGTGTCACATCGTTAATTTTGAATTAAACTGAAAACCGAAAAAGAATCAAACGAGATATGGCATCACCACAAAGAAGTCTTTGAGTAATAATATATAGAACAAATAACGAACCAATAACTAACCATCGATCGTCGTATTGGATATGGCCAACTGCCTTGTGTAGGCAGGAGAACGTCATAAAATTTTATGTGTCAACCCATAACCCGTTCGAGTGTTAGTCGATAAAAAATTCCCCATCTACTCGACATCGGTTGAAGAAATTAGTGACGCCATAACAGTCTGCCGTAGTCAGTTACGCTTTCTTAGGTCGCCCTTTCTTCTTTCAGGGGTTCGTGTATTTTTTTTTTGCTATACTCAATACCCCTATTTACATTATAAAATCACTGGCAACACATCTCGGTTTTTCATAATTAGTAAAACGTATTTTAATACGGATAGAAAAATAATTATCTCAATTAACGTGTGATACTAAGATAGATTTAAAGTCATTTTCTGTTTTTTTTTGTTTTTTTTTTTTTTCCGATTTATGTATTAAATATAGAAAACGGTACATACAGTAGCAGTTGAATATATATTTTTAAGAGGAACAACCCCACAATAAATTATTTTCATATAACTATTTGGGGCACGGCAGGGAAATTTACAAATCGTATGATTTTTAGCGACAGACAAGCTTTTTTTTCCTTATAAATTTAGCGTTACGGCTACACTATCATCTAATGTTAAGTGACGATGAGGTTCAAGACAGTGGATACGGTAAGTCTGGTGGAGGGACTGGCTCTCAACCGCTGGAACGCACCCATAAGTATTTGTCGCCGATTTTCAACTTGAGGATGGCAGTTACACAGTTGGGTGTTACAAAGCCCAACCGCTATGCATCATACACCATGCAATTTACATAATACCTTGATACATTATACATCAAAACCTTCCTTATAAATCACTTCGTTCATTAGTGAAAACTGTACGTAAATCCGATTGATAGCTTTTGAGTTTTTTGCGTTCAGACCAACAGACGTGTAGATGGTTTTGTTTTATAATATGTCTAGACCATAATACCTATCGGAATATGTGGGTATCGATGTTGGGTAACAAAAGAGTTGGACGAAATATAATTACGTTTGGCAAAGTTGTTCAAATCAATGTATGGAGTAACTAGTATAGCTAAGATTAGGAATAAATGTATTTAAGGAGGCATGAAAATAGCACCAACCATAGAGAAGTGAGGAATACTAGATAAGCGTAATATGGGCATATAAAGAAAAGAGATTTGGATCATTATAGAATATATATTTCATTGTATATAACGGAAGTCTTATTTCACCTTCAGAATATAGGATAATTTTTTTTATACATATAAAAATGAATCTCTATTTCCCTCGATCATCGCATCACGCGTGAACGTGTTGAACGATTTTGTTAAATTTTTTTTTTGTTGGGTTACTTATCTGAGGACAAGGTTCTTATGGAAGAAAAACATAAGGAAGTTAACCGGAATATCAGAAAAATTTAAGAAAATTTAAAAACTTAACGGCAATAGCAATTTGACATAACTAACTGTCATTTGTCATAGAGCATTACAGTAATGAACACTGTTTTTGATTTATTTTATTTTATTTATTATACCAATTCGAATTCGGTGTTCATAGTTAAGACAGGACAACATCTGTATAGTCAGCTAGTATTTGATAAAATTATTCAACGGTTCTCATGCATTTTCCTCTTAGCACTAACTGACAAATTCTCTAGAAACCTATAGTATGTTTCATTTCAATACAGTACTAATAAATTACATGCCAAATAAAGCATCATAAATACTGTAATGGTACATGGCCGATTTCTACAAAACCCTTCCAATTCATTATCGCTAAGTTCCGTTTTCTTTATTTTTCAATGCTTATTTTGTAATTAATAGAGAGACTGATTTCTTAGCTATCCATGGATTCATCGTGCGTGTACCGGGTCCATTGTGTGGCTGAGAGAGAAACTACGAGCAGGTACCGAGACTTGTGACACGAATGTAGGTTTAAGGGACTCTTTTCTACCCGCGTCAACACTCACCTCCACTACTCGTGTTTCTCTACCCGTCTAGACAAATTCGGTAGGTGCCTGCTAGCGCACCTTAGGCACGTAAAAATATAAAACTTACTGCAACCCTACACAGGCTGAGATTTTTCAGTAGATCATAGAGGGATTTTAACTTAAAATTAACTACGTAGCCATTCCTGTTCAGGACATTTAGTAGGTCGTAGTATTTATTAGTTTTTAGGTAAATTTATTTCTCATTGTTCTACTGTAAGATTAATCGTTCTAGAAAGTTACGAGTCTAATTCGCGATTTGGTTAGTATGATCTTGAACTTTATTTCGTAGAGTTTTAGGATCTATCTTTCAAATTGCTGTTCAAGTTATCATAATGGTATTTTTTTTATACTTAAGGTTTAGCGTATTGGCCATAATCTCACCTGATCTTAAGTGACGATACGGCCCAAGTTGGTAGACACGCTAAACCTGTGGAGGAACTGGCTCTCAAGTGCAGCTGCCGGAACACACCTATTGGTTTGGCGGTAGGTTCACAACTTGAGGATGGTAGCTAGCCAGCCGGGCATTAGAAAAAGCCCTACCACCAAAGCTATGGTTTCCGCACGATGTATTCCTTCACTGGAAGCTCAAGCTCATTGTAGGTGCTTGGATTCGAACTCACGTCCCTTGACGTGAAGTAGTACACACTACCACTAAGCTATCATCGCTTCAAAATATTTTTTTTAATCCAGCGTAAATACCATTTAAGACCACTCAAATCAACGACAACTTCCCTAGAACGCGGACATAAGACCTGTAGTAAGATATTCTAGAACGTGCTTGTAAAGCTGAGCTGGCAGGCTTCTGCGTAATTGGCTTCGGCAGGGAAAGAAGCATGAGGAGTTAAGGTGAGTGTAGAAGCCAGTCAGAAGGGCCTCTATACCTACACCCGTGTCACAAGTCCCGGGAGCTGTTCTGAGTTTCCCTCACCGCCACACGATAGTCCCAGCACTAACACCGTGAATTCATGGATTGCTACATGCCCTTATAGGAATCACTACATAAATAATATATATGGATAATCAACAGTTTCTTAATCGCAAATGAGATCATAACATAAATAATAAAAAAAAGTTACTGGAAACGATCAAGGAAGTCGAGCAACGCAACATCCTAACAAAAAGCAAGAGAAAGCATTTTATAATTTCAATGAAGCTAAAATGAACTTTATTCCGTTGTGACAAAGAAGATAAAATTGTCACATTCAATATTGTTATAGGAAGTAGATATGAAATGAGTGTGGGAAATTATGTTGTCAAACGAGGATACGTTTGTTGTGTGTAACACGTAACGTTTTCGTGAAACCGTTTCGGTCTTTGCTAATAATGTATCTATTAGTTGGGTTCGTTGTACGATATCTTCATTATTATTGTAACACTAGCTTATACCCGCGGATACTCTCGCGTGGATATTGGTTTCACCTATCAATTATTTACAGTAATTCCTATAAGTTTTCCCAAAGGAAAAAATAGCCTACCACCGTGTCCATGGTCCAATCTATCTCTATACTAAAATTCATTATAATCAATTCAGTGGTTTGGATATTCGTTTTATTATAAAGCTAAAGAGTTTGTTTTGTAAAAAATTTAATTAGGATTTTAATATTTTGCTATTGCCATAGAAAAAAAAAATTGTCTTTCTTCTTGTATTCGCGTCACTACGGAACTATCGCACAGAGTTTGTTAAAGTTCGACACCGTGACACTTAATATTATCGATCAAATGGTTCTAGTGAAGATCAACGAAATTCTTATATTAAATATTTCTTTGATATCATTTTACTGATGTTCCACTCACATTTCCCTGGATAAGCTACGAGAGGGGCGGCTCCGAATCGGCTACTATGAACCAAAAGCAGAAACTGAAAATCCACACGGCAGTTTTACGTTCCCCTCTTCCTTATCAGAGTCCGGACACGGCTTCCTGATAGCTTCCAGGCAAAATACGTCTGAAAGACATCAGCCCTAATCTTGGATTATAAAAAGTTAGCAAACAGTATTGCACCGCAACACCGCAGTAACTCCCATGAAATAACTGTCACTCATGCATAAACACAATGTCATACGTGTAACAATGATACTTAATATAGCAAGCTATGACCGACTTTCAACCTTATTTCCACCAGCATATAATCTACATCAATTTGATTTATAACGCCTATATTGTAGTTCATCATTAGCCTAACTTTACACGAACTGACCATGATCGACCTTCACGGGCTATCTGTCAAAGTTGTATTTCATATAAATCTATCGATACACAGTATAACTGTAACTGAACCTAATAGTACCACCTATTCTGTTCAAGGTTAGGGTGAAAACCAGCTTCTATTTTTAGTCATCGTATCAGCTATAGAAAAGAGAAAAAAAAAATTCCTTACAAAATCTTAATTTATCTCCAGTTGCTGAGAGAAAATATTAAGCCTTTTCAGGTAAACCTTTGTAAGCGAGAATTACCACTTTTGCCGTTTTTGCATTCCTAATTAAATATTACTTTTGATATTTTAAAAATAACAATGACTTGTTATTCAGAATGCACTGTTGATTTATTAAAATAGTGGTTTTTAACATACTATTTATAGGTTACAAAGATAGTTCTTAGTTACAATAATTTAGAAAAAAAAAAAAAAGATTTTTCTCGCTTCCGATGTTTTTCCTGAAAAGGTTCGATATGTTTCTATATAGCTTTTTACCTGTGACTTCGCTCACGTTAATATTGATTTTGTCAAACAAATCGGCTGACACCATAAAAAACAAAAATATATATTCCTCAATTTACCACACTTCCTATGAGTTTTCGTGAGAAAAAATAGTCTATCACCGTTTCCAGGTTCCTATATGTACCAAAAATTTATCATAATCGATTCAGTGATTTAGGCGTGAAAGCGTAACAAACTCACTTAGACATTTATAATATTAATAAGGATTAGAAAAATAAAAAGTTAGTTTGTGATTTACAAACATAAGTATTAAGTAGTTCTTTGCACGTACAAGGGAAGAAAAAAATTATTTTTGACCGCTAGATCTTTTTTTTTAAATGTAATAGTCGGTAAACGAGGAAGCGTGTCATCTGATGTTAAGTGACACCACCGCCCATAGACACCCACAATACCGGGGAAATCGCAAGTGCGTTGCCGGACTTTATAAGAGGGACTAGCTATCAAGTGCAACTGCCGGAACTCATCTATTGGTATTTGGCGGCAGATTGAGGATGGTAGCTAGCCAGGAAGGCTTCAGAAAGAGTACTACCACCATGCTATGATTCCCTTACGATATTTGCCTTCATAGAAAGGTCAACCTCATTGTCGGTGGTTGGAAACGAACTCACGTCCCATGACAAATGATATCAACAACAAAGTACACCGGAATTATGTTTTACAAAAAAATGCTTACTGTACAGATTTGAATTCGTTTCAGTTTTATTATATTTATAGAGAGTTTATAATAAACGAACTTATTGTCAACGCTATAACAATCGATCGAGATACATTTAAAAACAAGAAAGTGGAAATAATTACTGAAATTATAAAGTGTGTCGGCAAAACGTTGCGCAACTCTCGTCTCATTGGAATAGCACGTTTTATAATTTGACAATGAATTATGATCACTCCGAAGTTAATTGTTTCAAATTCTCAGGGAAGTGCAGTTTCTCGCAAAAGGAGATTATACGACACGGAAAAAATGTGAGGCGGAACAAAAGAACGCCTAACTGGCATCAAAAGAATATCAGATAGGAATGGGATGCATGTTTTACAATAAGATATCTCCAAATCCTTAAGTTACATAATAAAAATAGATTTGTGTCGATGTTAACGATATATAAACTTTTCTTTATGCAAAATAAATCCTCGACGAGCGCAACAGGTCGATGACCAAATCACTATCGTGTTAAGGGAATCTCTGCCTAATTAATACGAATGTCTCGAAAAACGTTTCCGAGAATCGAACAAGACTGCAGATATTTCTAATAAATATGATAGGAATAGTCGTAAATCTGCTTTATTAGGACACCAATTCGTATCAATGAATTTCAAGAACACCACAACGGTATATTTTTATTTCTTAAACTATATAATTTCGTTTACAAAGGTATAGTTAACTGATTGATTATTGTAGTGGAATTGTACAATTTTAGACAGCTAACCCAACGTCGTGGTCGGTTAATCGCGTTCAGAGATAAGGCCACTTAAGTAAATGAAAACCTATTTCTGGAATTGGACCAAATAATTCATTGTAATCAATCGAGCTATTTCCGAATCTGATACGAAATTTTTGTATATATAGAAAGTATATAGGCGATTTCCAATCACTCATCACCATAATCCTATTAACTCAACTGATTTTGGAACAGCAAAAACATCAGCATTACTTATTATAGTAGAAAGCAAGATAGAATCTCGATTCTATCTTCGAGGTTCTAGTCATCTCACTTACCGTTTCCTCCAGTCTTGTATAAAACTCCAGTCAAAGTGATCGTCATCGTCTAAAACGGTCGCCTCATGATGGTCGGCGCTCGTACCACCGTGCACCAACTCGACAAGCTGCCGGGCCCTTTCGAAATTCTCTTCAAAATCGACAATCAAAAACCCATCCGAACCGACAGTTCCAAATACGTCCTTCTTGTACGTTGCATCATTGATTGTCATAGCTTCGCATGTGTTCTTATTATCGTCATTTTTTATTTCCGAATATATTTCTTCAGGATCCTCAGGAGGTATAAGAGTTCCTCCACCTTTGTCCACATCCTTGGAAGGTGTTATCAGTATATCAGTACCATTTACAGAACCGTTGGCATATATAGCCTCTTCTTTTTGTATATCTTGTTTGACGTCTTCTTTCTTCTGTTCATTGTGCTTACGAATTATGGAATCACCAAAATAGATAACAACTTTGTTATTATTTTGTGTTATTTTATTGGACATAGGATTGTCGTTGAGTGATGTATTCGCTTTTTTATTATTATCTTGTGATATTCTTTGCGCTAATTCTTCGTAACACGGGAGGCGGTTGTTGTATGCCTTTTTCTCGGTAACAGAAGATTTACTTTCATCTCCCTTTGTATCACCACTTTGGTAAATGGGCGGTCGACAACAACCATCTGGCTGCGACTGAGGACACCACGGCTTGGGTTCACTGTAAATCGGTTCCGACGTTGTCGGTGTTTGCTGAAGCGGAATGTACTTTTCGTGTATATTTTTAGTGTTCGGAATTTCGTTTTTTCTAAAATTAAGAACACTTCGACGTACTTTAGATTCTGACGCATCGCTGTTATTGGCCTTTTTGAGACGCGAGTTCCCTAAGATCTTGAAAAGCGGTTTGTGTTCCGTCTGCGGTTTCACTCGGTCCGTGCTCGGCGCGCGACGCATCCCGAACGGGCCCGTCTCTTTCTCAGCCGCTTGAGGGTATAACTGTTCACAGCTCGTCGATTTGTGAGTCACGATCCTCGACTTCGCAGAAGTTATCGGTTCGCGGCTCTGCCAGTGTCTGACTGAGAGTCTAGCGGCGCCTCGTATGAATTTCATAGGTTCCCACGCTTCCGCTTTTTTGAGGATGAAGTTATCGCACATGTTGTGTTTGTTGGGGGGTTTTCTCGCATCAGCGGCACGGCAGGACTGCAGCTCGCGACAGAGGAAGCACGAGCAACGCGCAGGGCACAGCATGTCGGCGCGGTCGTGCCGGCCGCACTGCCTCGGTGTCGACGCCGGCCGTTCGCTCTCCAATTGTCATCGTCGCCCCGCTTCGTACCGAGTAATTGCTCGCACGCGATCTTACCACGGATCAACGTTACCGTTCGAAAGGCCGCGTCTTGATCGACAAACCATTACGTTAAAAACAATATCAGGTAACGCAATATAATCTTTCCAGTTTTTTCAAACATAAAGGCACATAAAATAATTCCTGTATTATTTTATCGGCTGTAAACGATAAACCGTTAGCTATATCTAAGAAATGGGTTTAGTATCTCCGAGTGGGAGAGGTTAAATGATAAATTAAACTCTGACGACACGCCCACATACTCTAATCTATAATTTCAAAAGGAATCACGATCAGTAGCCGATTAACTGTAGGTGCACCGTAAAAACTCAATGTAGACTTGCATTTACGAGACCGGGGTGAACGGAACGATACGTCGAACTCTAAATATAGAGCACACTCGAAAACGCCGGTGGTTATTATCGATACGTTCGTAATAACATATCACAAGTCGAACGGTTTAATTTGCGAACGACTGAATTTATCGTCGATTGAATTTTCGAGAACAAGCGTAACCTCGTGAATCCGAGAAACGTATTTATCGCTGTCATGGAAGTGTCAATGACAAAACGCATGAAGGTACGCTCCGTTGATTCCTTCACGTACGTTGAAATGGTAGCAGTGATAAAAACAACGCAGGCGCAATATTAAATCTGAAAGGTTTGGATTTCAAAAATGAGATTCAACATTCAGATATGAATGATGGTACGCCTGAGATTGCATTTAGGAACATCGAGGACCTGAATTAAAAATGATTTGTCTGTCTTTTTTTTTTTATGCTGCTGCATTCGAAACGTTGGTTATTCTAAATATTCTGTTTAGATATATATATATATATATATATATATATATATATATATATTTATATATTTTTATCGGTTTTAATTTATAGAGAATATGCATTTTTTTCTATACGTAATTGAAAAAAGGAATTACTGTGTCTTTTTGTTTTCATACATGTAAAATCCAGTCTTTTTTTTGTGTTAACTTAGACAACACTTATAATGCTCTTTGCGCATTTTTTATATATACATAATATTCTTAAAACAATCACTTATCGTTATTATTTTAATCCTCACAGAAATTATTTTCCTTTGTCATAGCTTTAGCTCGAATTGGCGCACGTTAAACATATTGAAGGCATTGCTTGTCAAATGCAACTGCAAATATACTTAGAAATGCTTGGTGATTGATTTTCAATTGGAATGTGATACGTATACAACGAATTCTGAGTGTTTTGGGTTTGAATACCTCACAGATTTTGTGTGATTTACAAATATATGTCCATTAATAGTAAATAAAGACCCTCGCGATACAGGACTTGAATCTTAAAGGTGTTTAAAAAAATACACTAGGTAGTAGATGCTGAATGCAACTCGATTGAACTATTTTATAAAATACAAGCTATGCACGCCACTTAATTTGCTAATTATGTTTCGTATAGTTTTAAGAGCCGGTTGTAAATTTCGTCGGTATATTATTATAATCTGTGTATAATATCGCATATTTTTTATGTATCCACTAAAACACTATCGACGTTCAAACTCAACGATGTACTGTATATAATATTTTTCGTGACGGTTGAATGATAGCTTGCAAAACGCACACCTAACTATAATATAATAGGTATTGATAAATAAGAAGCCAGTGAATTTTTAAAGACAAGAAATAAAGCCACTGGCGTGGTATTTGAACCATCCGCTACATGTCACAACAGAATTTCCGACGGTGCTCAAAAAATCTTGTCTTCAATCTTTAACGTTTCAATACCACTGAGAGGTGAAACGAAACTTGCATTTTAGTTAGTTGTTTTATGTATTGACAAGAAAAATACACCAAAAATGGACTTTAACTTCATTTATTACATTTTTTTTCCTATCTGACCAAAAACCCTAAGATTATTGAGATAAAAAGTATTCTATATGTTAACCGATATTATTAGCTATTACTGTGTCAAATGTTCAAATCTATTGACTCGGTCATATATTCACTAGCTATTCATGCGACTTCGTTCGTGTGAACCAAATAATTATTTAGTCATTTCTACTCCATCTTGTAACTTTTTCAATACAGATTTGCTTCTTTTGGTAGCATCTTGGTGTTAAATGGCCTACAACCTTCCTCAATTTGACTTTCAGTTCCTGAAATAAGTGCATGTTTGTTACATTCACGTTTTACAAAATATTAATGGGAGAAATAATAAGATTGCATTCCGTAAAATTTTAAATTTCGCTAAACTTAAACTGACTGTACAGTTACTAAGAAACATGTTGTGTTAGACTAGTTTACAGTTGTTGTAAGAAGTAATTTGGGATCATTATATATTCAGTTATATACGTACTCGCTAACGTCACGGTATTCGATCGCCTTAACGACTGAGTGCACGTGTATACGCATTATTCGACGGTCATCGTGAATACTTGCCACGAGAGCTTATATATAGTAGTTTTTCTGAAGGCAGTTGAATAATAAAAATAGCTCTATAAAATTAAGTCCATACGACGACCGGCCGAGGAATTTAATTCATTTCCGCGAGGTGTGGTAGCGGCGAGCGCATCTCGGCGACGCTTTATCAAGATAAACCGATTCCAATGGACGGTAATTTGTACAGAAAAAAAATATACATATATATATATATATGTGTGTTTATACTATATTTGAGAGCGACATTCTTTCGAAAACTCTTCGCCGAAACTGCCTTTAAAATTCGACACTTCGAATCATTGTTTCAACAAATTTGAACGTATAGATAAGTTATCACTTAGTATAGTTCATTTGTTTTTATAATTATTAACGACTAGATTTTACGTGCGGTTTCGCTCGCGTCAATATCGATTTTGTCGAACAAATCAGATGACGCAATAAAAAGCTTGTCTCTCTCTTTACCCTACTGCCAATAATGTTAATCTATGTTCCAAAATTCAGTACAATCGATTTAGGGGTTTAGGCGTGAAAGCGTAACAAACAAACAGACTCACCTTCGCATTTATAATTATTAGTAAGGTTATCAAACTATCAAACATAGATATCAAGTTTAAAATAGTACCAGTTTAGGAATTCACTCAACACCAGAGACATGAAAATTTCATAAACGCGAGGTTAATAATATAAAATACAAGTAACTACCAGATGTTAAATAAAATGTCACGGCTCAAACTGTGATTATGTCCATATTGAATGCGACTGATGCGTTATGCTTTTAGATGTAACGCTTGCCTAGAAAACATAGCCGTGACGCGTTGACTCGAGCGGATTTTACTTGCACAAGATTGTTTCAGTTCGTCTTAATTCAATACCTACAAAAAAAAAGCTCAGTGCACCTAAATATATTTTCTCTTCAAAAATTCACTATGAAATACCATAACTAAATATGGTTAGGTCGTCATACTCAAATAACTAAATAAATTCTAAATTTAACAAATGATTACCTTATGTAGGAACATTTTTAGTTAGTTTATCATTCTCAGAAAAAATATTAACATAGAAGAACAATACGAGAGGCTGTTAAAAGCTATTAATATGTTTTCTATTACAATAAAATACAATTTTAATACATTGTCTTTAAATGCTCGAACCATTCTTCATAGTACAAAGACTAGCTTTTCGATATAATATCGTGAGGTGAAGTGATCGTTTCCCAAGTTGATGTTTCATTGTATCCAATAATGTTATCGGCAAACTCAACTGTTGCATTGGAGTTTGGTGATATTTACAGTTAATAGAGAAAATATCGATTGGTAACTCGTGATATTGCGAGCAAAATTGGCATTTATTATTGAGGTACATATCTTAAGGATAATGACATATTTTAGTATGTAGTAGGTTAACTATAAATATTAATATTGTCTTTTATATCGAAAAGCATATATAAGAAAGTAACGCGTAACGCATTTTTAAACGATGGGGGCTCAGTTGGTAGTGTGTACGGAAGACGCGTCAAGGAACGTAACTTCGAATCGAGCTACAAATAAGCTTTCGGTGAAGGAAAACATCGTGATGAAACCACAGCAAGATTTTCAAGACTATCTTGAAAATCTACCGCGAAATATCTGTAGATGTGTGTCATCCGGTACATTTGAGAGCCAGTCCCTCCACAGGTCAACGTGTTCACCAGTTTGAACCACATCGTCACTTAACATCAGGTTACGTTGTGGTCGTTACGCTAAATCTCTAAAATAAAAAAAAACAGCTCAGTATTTCCAATATATCGATAACATTCTATATCGATAACATTCTATATCGATAACATAGTGTACCTCAGTTATAATTAAAAAGAGATTATTTAAAGGTTTCGTTCAGTTTTATTATATGTTATAACAATGTTCTTAGATATCCTTAGTAGTTGTTCAAAAGATAATCGGAAGTAATTAAAAAAGGTAACAATAATGTCAGGATGTGGTAAAAACTTCTTAGCAAACCACGGATTCACGGTGACGGTGCCGTGAAACCTAATCGTTGTGGCAGAGAGAAGATAACACGAGACAGTGTCCGAGACTTGCGACACGGATGTAGGTTTAAGGAGGCCTCTTTTCGATAATTGTCAACACTCACCCTCACCGCTCGTATTCCTCTCTGCTCAGTATAAATCATTGGCGGTAACGATTTACAGAATACACATCAAAACAGTGTTAATAACAGAGAAATATTAAATGTTACGTTCCCTCGATAATGTTCCCGCTTCGCATCGCGCTTTATACTAATCGGTGTTATAAACTACCCTCCTATAACTATATTCTGACATAAAACACCCACCCTATCACTACACTCCTATATGTGCATGATAACATAGGTCATAAAAAAGTATTATAAAGAGCTCTCATCGCATTTAAATTAATTCCATTGCATAAACTTGTAGACATTACAGCTTACAATGTTAATAATTAATGCGCCGTTCCCACAGGCGGCGTGAGATCAGCGAAAGTATTCCAATTATCTACCAACTGTATTTTACCATTGTCTCAACAGAGATATCTAGTGGAAATCCGACAGCTTCAATACCTACTGTTATAAAAAGTAAACTTTTTTTATAATCAAGATTTTCCTTACACAATCTGCAACATCTTGTATGGCTTCTGTTTTCTTGTTGCATTTTAAAACATGCCCACGCATATGTTACTTTAGATCTCCTAATTTGAGGTCGTTAGCACTTTGGAGAATTGAGGAATCTATATATATATATATATATATATATATATATATATATATATATATATATATATATATATATAAATAAATGAGTCGCCGATATATATGTACGCGCATAACTTTCGAACGGCTGTACCAAATTGGATAGTTTTGTTTATTATGTTTATAATTGCTAGGACAAGGTTTGTATAAAGATATATATTTATATATATATTAGGGTGGTCCTTTCTTTCTTCCGGTTCTAAATCTATGAAAAATAATTAATGCCAAGTTATAGCTCTTAATTTTAATTTTAACGCGATAACCAAACTTTTAAATGGAAATAACAGGGGAATTTGTTATTACTTTGGAATTTTTTACGTCATGACGGATGCACAGATCACGTCGGCAAACAATAATTTTTGTAGAAAAATTAACGCTTTACAAAAAAGGTCTCTTGTGATTTTTTGCTGACTCTAACGGTTTCTGAGTTATTTAAGGTTAGAAACGATGTAGGACTATCGTGAAAAAAAAATCGGACAAACCCTAAATAAGAACCACCCTAATATATATATATATATAATTTATTTTTAGCTCCACGCGAGTGAAGTAGCTTGAAAGCATACACCGAGTACACACATATTCGAGAAGAGAACACTGTCACAATAACTCACCTCTTATATGCCCCAGGCGAATAAAATAACATGCGCATACAGTATATACGAAGCAACATTTTAAAACATCTTACGTTTTTATTATTTGCATTGATGAAGTTATGTAGAATGCAAAATGTTAAAATTAAATATCGTATGACATGCGGTAATATCTCGTTCGTACGCTCGTAACCTTCCCCCGGTCTTGTTTACGGGATATTGAATTAAAAATATATATATATATATTTACCCGTTTTATCGTCATAAACAATTTCGTAAATTAAATTAGCCAACGGAATATCGTTATCTCGATGTATGGCAGATTTATTGTCGACTGTAAATAAAAAAATAAAAATAATTCCGGATTAAAAATATCGCATGAATATTTCACGTTGTTTTACTGTCTGTATAGGTGGAGACAGTTAATCATATCTTCTTTTTTTTTTAAATACATATAAACTGTTTTTTTTTGTTTTTTTTATTTTGTATTTAAGTTCAGTGTAAATTCAATAAAGATACACTTGAGAGACGGTTCGCTTTGTCGCTGTAATTTGTTATTTATTATTAATTAAGGCAAGAAAACAATTTTTTGTAGTTTTATTTTACGTCAGAGAGAAAGATAAACTGACAGAGATCACAGACAACAGATATCTCATAGATAATGTATCTATACATTAGTTTTTTTTAATTATGATGACATTCTATTTACATATATTAACATTCGCGTTATTCAGAGTGTTCGATATGGAAAGAAATTATTATATAGACAACAATGTAAACGGACACATGTTAATTAATAACCTTAACTTAACGCTATCTATCTCGTTTAATAGTAGCTAAAACACCAAAATATATCTGAGGTTTTGTCATCAGCTATCGAATAAAAAAATTTGCACCAAAACCCTTGTAGCGGGTCTTCTATCCCGTCCGGTAGATAAACCCGGGTAAAAACTGCCTCGAATTATAAAAAATCATTACAGGTACGGCAATAGATTAAGCAATAGATTTTGAAGTGATGATAGCTCAGTGGTAGTGTGTACGACTTCACGTCAAGGGACGTGAGTTCAAATCCAAGCATCTACAATGAGCTTGAGCTTTCGGTGAAGGAAAACATCGTGAGGATACCATAGCATGGTGATAGGGCTTTTTCCAATGCCCGCCTGGGTAGCAACCACCCTCAAGCTAAAAACCTGCCGCCAAATACCAATAGGTGTGTTCCGGCAGCTGCACTTGAGAGCCAGTTCCTCCACAGGCTTAGCGTGCCTACCAACTAGGGCCGTATCGGCACTTAAGATCAGGTGAGATTATGGCCATAAGGCTAACCCTTAACTATAAAAAAAAAGTCACGCTCATTTCATTATCGACGCTGAAGCAGCCAATGGGTGTTAATAGTAAATTAGACGCGCTATATAAGGTCCGGCACTGAATTCTAACAATTACCCCTGCCAATGACACACCGTAGAGGGGAAACCGCCCAAGAACTCCACCAAATATAGCAGGACGGAATTTGTACCTGCCTAACCCCAAACCATCGCCTCGATCCGACCTCCACCGGAAGTATGGAACGACGCAACTAGAGAACGCATCCGAATCCTCAAGGAAACCTTTAATGGAAAATGTAGAAGAGCGGGAATAGACTGTTATGTTTGATGGCAAACCTCTGAAGCACGATACCACGTTTATACGACAATCCCAGGATACAAGCCCGTATTTACGGACCGCAGCGAAACCACTGCAGAGGGCCAAGCCCTGATCAGTCTCCCCCACCCTTCCCTTAGGGGGGAGGTAGAGATGGCCATGCTGGTGATGATGTGACAACTGGTTGTTTGCATAAATTGATCACGAATACTCATCTTTCATTCCGTAACCTTCCGAAATAAAAGCAATAAAAAATCATCTTAAATAGAGAATATTGTCCATAATATTACACACCTATCTCCCTTTATTTGGTTCTACAAAATTCTAACTCTTATCCTCTATCCCGGAGCGACCCTTCGGTTTTAAGGAACGAAAAGTGTCTTAAATAGTTTTACCTGATAATAATTATCATTGTTCAGTCAAGTATAATCAAAAATCTATCCCGTAGTTCTAAATGTGAATAGAAAACATAGACGCGACATTTTTAAATGCAAGCTTTGGTCTCTTTGGTCTATAAATATAAAAAAAATATTTAATGAAAAAAGTTATTATGAATTAATAAAAATATTAAGCGATTTGTATTGGCATCCACCATCATTATACTTTTTTATTATCACGCTGGTGTTTAAAATCCTATTCTTTATGGGCTTTCTGAACGCAACGCATAAACGCATTACCAGGCTCAGGGTAAAGCGAGACAGGCATGTGGTAACACTGCCTACTAAAAGCACCACAGAGACACCTCAAACTCCCGTGTTGCCAGAAACCAGTAACAGCGCCCGCACTTCCTCCAATCATTGTAACAAGTTTCACAGTGAGTTACTTTTCAAGATAATAAAATGGGTATTACGCAAAACTCTCACTTTCGTCTCAATAAAAACTTAAAACAATGAAAGTCTCGTCCATACAACTTTGCGAACAGACTGAGAAGCCACTGGGAACCTTATTTTCGACGTTGTATTGAAAAGATATAATAGAACTAGCTACGCCCGCGGCAACGCTTGCGGCTCGAGAGTCGAACTGTTAATTACGTAGAATAGTTTTTTTTATTCATTTTATTGAAGGGACGTGAATTCGAATTCACCTACCAGAGTTTTCGGTGGTTTCCTTATTGTGAGGAAACCATATTATGGTGGTAGGGCTTTTTCTAATGCCAATAGGTGTGTTCCTGCAGTTGCACTTGAGAGCCAGTCCCTCAACGGGTTTAGCGTGTCTACCTACTTGGGCCGTATCACTTAAGATCAGGAGAAATTATGGCCATGACCTTAACTATAAAAAAAATATATTACTTATAATTTTATCTATTTGACTTTCCCTTTCTACGAGCATTACCCATTATACAGTCTGACGGTGAATAATATTGCGAAGTCAGACGGAGTTTGTAGAACTTTGAAACAGTGATAACTAATATTTTAATTATAGGCCGCATTTCATCTAACAGAACGATAGGATACGTCCGGGATAGGGTTGAAACGTAAAGCCCCAACACCGTCTGACCTATCACCATGAGAGTTGGCATATATGGATATTTTCATAAATAATAAGTTTTTATTATGCTTGAATGAGATAGATGGCGCCCTGTTCGAGTTATTCGTTAGCGGAGAAACCAGGTTTAACTTACAATGATATCACTTAATTCCATTTAATCATGTCGTATGATCATCGAAATAAAACTAATTTAAACGGATTTTATCGCGGTTATTTATTAATTTTGATCCCGACGTTTCGAAAGCTTGGGGATTCAAAATTTTCATTACAAAAAAAAAAAAATGTAGACACAGTAACCTGAACTTTTCTGGACAACCTACACCTCAGTCCGCCCCGTGACCACAAGGGTGGAAAGCTTTCGAAACGTCGTAATCAAAATTAATAAATAACCGCGATAAAATCCGTTTAAATTAGTTTCATTTCCATGAATAATATTCGCGTAAACATAAGACATCATTATATCGTATGTTATTAATATCTTTGGTCATTCTAAGGTCTAAATTCTGATCGTGTACTTAAATGACGAACTCTTGTGACCTTTAACCTATAAAGCTTACCATTAGACACTTTACTCCGTAATCTAATTGACGCGCTTCCACAGACCAGTTATGTTTAGACGAGAATGATCGCGCACCGATTTTTTTATATTATACCAACTGACCCGGCAGATTTTAGTAGATAATACCATATCACCACTTATCATGTCATACATTCTTCTCGATGAAGGAAATACATTGGTATTCATGTATATAATGAAATAGTGTATTATTGCATATCCTTATATATTATACATAGAATATAATATTACCATATTATTATTAATTTGCCTTTTTGTATGTCTGTGCGGGTGGAATTTTGTAATTGATCTTAAAGTATCTTCCCAATGAGGTAGTAGATACTTCAAATTTGAACCATAACTTAGGAATGGGTGAGTGACAGTGCATGAAAATGTAATACAATTTATTTGTTAGTTTTTTTCGATAAAAAAAATATATAATCGATTTATAATTTCTCGATTAGCTATATATTTAAATATATTGCAAATTTAACTGATCGGTAAATAGAATATATAAAAAATTTATTTACATAATCCTAAAGAGTATAAATTAATAATTAAATAAATAAAACTAATGTACCATGTTTTATAACGGACTACAAGGTATAAAATAAAAGATCGGTAATGAAAAACATGAAGCGTATGCAGTACATAACGAACGATAAACATAAGCACCATGTTTTTCATTTGCAATCTTTCATTATAATATACTATATTATTATCTTTCAGGAGTGAAATAATAATAAAAAAAATCACAACTCTATTAAATATTCGCTTAATTAACAATTAATTACTAATTACGCATATTTATGCGTAATTTTAAAGAAAAGCAACAACACCAATAATTTTCAACCTAAACCCAACCAATTTGACAACTTCGAACTGCGAACATTAAAATCACAGTAACATTAAACCTAAAGTAACCAATACTAATGAACTTCAGAGAACAGACGCAAAACTGAAAAAGAATACGACAATAGTCAGGTAGCACGTCCGTCTCGCTTGCCGTTCGCTCGACAAGTGAGTCCCTCACTTTTTTTTTATTTTCGATAGGACCTACACTATTAGCCTGAGGGGCTTTTACAGCTTCACCTGAACTAGAGGGGCGAGCGCGGAGGGAGCTCGAGCCCGCGGGGCAACCCGCACAAAGGTGTCACTAGTGACCGAACCTCAGCTTGGGCTGTTGCCGATTCGCGTAAGAGAAAAACGAACGCGGTACTATCTATTATGAGAAATAAATACGTTATAATAATAAGAAAGTAAAAATCGAAACTAACTGATACGCTTAGGGATCTGAAAAAAAAAAAAAAAAAATATTTTGGTTTGTACAGTGCAAAGCGGGGCAAGGCAAGATTGTACTGTGCGTCCTTCCTACCTAAATAGTGAACGACAAGAGTACCTAAACCTAGCAAATCGAACCTTAAGAACCGAGAAGAAGGCAATGAAACGCTGAATTATATATAACAAATATTAATCAAAAGGCCGAACCACATTCAAGGCCAGGGGTGGTCCATCACAGAACCGTGTACGTATCGTGTGAGTGTGCACGAATGTTACATGCAGTGTAATGATGTGGGTTCAATGAATGTAAATAGTCACTGTATCGCGCGAGCGGGTCAGCTCGAGGGCTCCATTCCGGAGGATCGACCTAGGCTGGAGCGTCCGCAGAGGGAGGCCGCGGCGGGTGTGAGTCCCCCACCGATGTCCATCCTTTTTAAAGGCTGGTCATGTGACGTCACGAGTCCCCCCACTAGCCTACAATATATATATAACGTTATGGCCATAATTTCATCTGATCTTAAGTGACTATACGACCCAAGTTGGTAGACACACTAAACCTGTGAAGGGACTGGCTCTCAAGTGCAACTGCCGGAACACGTCTATTGGTATTTGGCGGCAGATTTTCAAGTTGAACGTAGTTGCTAGCCAGGCGGGTATTAGAAAAAGCCCTACGTTTCCTATGGTTTCCTCACGATGTTTTCCTTTACCGAAAACTCAAGCTCATTGTAGGTGGTTGGATTCGAACTCGCGTCCCTTGACGCAAAGTCGTACACGCTACCACTGAGCTATCATCGCTTTAAAATATCGCTTATTACAGTTAGTCTAAGCATTGTGGTAGTTTTGATGTCGTTTACTCGTTTTTTGTTTTACATCTACCATCTTTATCTCTGAATCAACTGCAGGTTGACTATTTGTGAATTGGTATTGTTAGCAATTGTCCTCCACGACGACACAACTACCCTCATCACTGCTTATAATCACTGCCTATAAAAGGGCAGCTAGACCGCCGATGCATTCACTTAGTTCCGAGCGTCCGTCGCGTGCACATCAGTTGTGTTGCGTTAGCGTTAGGCCGTAGCAAAGTGGTTTCTTTTTATTAAGAATTTCTACTTCTGATTGATAAAATCAGACGTGGGATAAGTAACTTCTAGCCCACAGAACAGAGTAGTTTTAGTAAATATGACTGGCGGATCCAGTCGTAGATCGCGATGTCGTTCTAGTAATAATAGGTCGCGGTATCGGTCACGTAGCCTAGCCGATCGAGTGTTTCAACGTGGAATTGTCGGTTATGGCGTCGTTCCTGTGACACTACACACCGGAACCCCAGACGTGTTCCGGGCGGGTTTTGAGTCAGGGTCAGGTGAGGCCGAGCCCACATAAGGTCGAGGCCTTTGTAAATTCACCGGTTCCCGAGAACGTTCGGCAGAGTTGTGAAGGTTCTACCAAATGAACAATATGAGCTTAAAAAAAACTACACAAGCAGCGGCGCAGTATATGGTGCCTTGGCGTGGCGAGTGGTGCCCTGAGTTATGTGCAGCCTTCTTTGAGGGTATGTAAAAGCTTTTGTTATCGGAACTACAGGCTTATCTAGCCTTGGCGTTCCATTATCCGAACTACAGGCGTAAGGCCTTGGCGTTCCATTATCTGAACTACAGGCTTTAAGCCTTGGCGTTCATTATCTGAACTACAGGCGTAAGGCCTTGGCGTTCAATTATCCGAACTTCGGGCATATTGCCCTGGCGTTCGTTGAACTACAGACCTAACATGGTCTTGGCGTTCATTAGACTTTAGGCATATCTGCCTTGGCGTTTTACTTTCATACACAGCCTGGATGGTGGCAACGACTGGAAGCTCAGCTGGAATAAAAGCTCTGAATCTACGAAGAAAAATGCCTGGGCTTGATGAAAATACGGTTGCACACGAGCCACAGAATAGCGCATCACGCTTTGGGGCCGGTTACTCTGTGCCTTCCCTAAATGTAGACCAAGATCTTGGAGCTGCCGTTGTTGTCGGTCCAAGCAGTTTAATTCCAGGCTCAGGAATCACTGTCAGTGATTCACTGTCCACTGTCACTGGAGGCAAGGCACTTGGTCAGTCAATGAAAACGGCACCGGACCAGGCTTCAGCCACGGAGCTTGTGTCGAGGGCGACACTTGGTCAGGAGAGGCCGTGTTAGCAATTGTCCTCCACGACGACACAACTACCCTCATCACTGCTTATAATCACTGCCTATAAAAGGGCAGCTAGACCGCCGATGCATTCACTTAGTTCCGAGCGTCCGTCGCGTGCACATCAGTTGTGTTGCGTTAGCGTTAGGCCGTAGCAAAGTGGTTTCTTTTTATTAAGAATTTCTACTTCTGATTGATAAAAGTATTAACTCCGCTATTGCAAGCATAAAATGTTTACACATAAATAAATTGTACAAATGTGACTTCTATCAGTCAACTTCTTTAGAATTTATGGCCACAATCTCACCTGATGGGAACTGACGATGTTACCAAAGATGGTGAATACGTTAAGCTTAGTGGATACACTGGCTCTTAAGTGTAACTGCTGGAACGCACTTGTAAGTACTTGGCGGCAGATTTTCAACTTAAAGGTGGTAGTGACCCTGGCGGGCATTAAAAAAAACTCTACCATCATGCGGGCTTGTTGACGTTGCCATTCAACCATAATTAATTAAGTATATGTAGGTTAACGTTCTTTCACTGTGACGGGTACATCGTGACACCTAATCATTCTGGCAGAGAGAGGATAACACGAGAGTGTCTGAGACTTGCGACTCAGATGTAGGTTTAAGGAGGCCTCCTTCCGACAATTGTCAACACTCACCTTCACTGCTCGTGCCTCTCTCCGCACAGTATAAACCATTCCCGATAATGATTTACAGCATAAATACCAAAACAGTGTCAATAGTAAAGTAACATTAAATCTTACGTCCCTTCGGTAGTGTTTCAGCTACGTACGATGAATACAGCTCACGCGCCTCTCTTACACTGAACGCAGTGCCACGCTTGCATCGCGCTTTATACTAATCAACGTTATAAACTACCCTCCTATAACTATATTCTACCATAGAATACCCACCCTATCTACAGTGGTAACCTCTTAAAGCAGTGGTTCCCAACCCTTTGCAATTCGCGGCACGCATACATGTTCACTATTTTGTCGCGGCGCCATAACCTATCCAGTTGGTCGAAATAGAGAGGTACAGTTATAAAGAGAATCGCTTCACGGCTCCCTTCTTCACTCTCTACAAAGCATCAGGGCGCCGTCACGCACTTTGGGAACCCCTGTCCTAAAGCATTGGTAATATAGAGCTTGAATAATTTTATTATAAGTAACCGAGTTGTATCGATGCACTGGAGGTTTGTTTACACTATACATACGCGTGCATTCACAGATTTACATATGATTAAATCAAATATTGACGACCATCGGTAGTTGAGTTTTATGTAAATCACTTAGATACATGAAACATGCAAAGTATTTTGTAACGTATAGAAACTATTTTTATATAGTTTCATGTATAATTTGAATGCAAAGCGAACGATTGGTAACAATAAAAAACCATTTTTAATAACCATGGGAGTATATAAAAGATACACTCTGTTTATGCCCATATAAGTCACAAAACCATTACCGACGCCTCTAAATCATTCCCAAAGTACACTTTTGGTTTCGAAACAGGAAATAGCCGAAGTGGCCACCGTTTTAAATTCTCATAGACGCTCGTACAAACACACAACAATATATTGTGTGTATACTTTTAAAATTTTCTGTCACTTGTTAATTTTTAAATGTACCGTTGCCGTAGATAAATCTCGGGTCAGACTTAAAATGATGATTTAACCAGATATTGTGGTGATTTATGCGTCGTTTATTGGTAATAGGTATATAATAAATTATTTTCACAAACGAGTTGACATTTTGCAGAGAGAGTTCGTTGAATTCTTTTATATAATAAAAATTTCTTTACATTTTTCTGGTTTAGTGTTATGGCCACCATCTATCTCATCAGATGTTAAGTGACGATTTGGGCATGCTAAAATTAGCGGGCGTCTGCCGGAAAACACCTATAGATAGTTGGTGATCAATTTTTAACTTGGCGGTGGTAGCTAGTCAGGTGGGGATGAGAAAAAGCCCTACCATTATACTATACTACCACCCTCAAGTTGAAAATCTGTCGCTAAATACCAATAGGTGTGTTCCGGCAGCTGCACTTGAGAGCCAGTTCCTCCACAGGTTTAGCGTGTCCACTAACTTGGGCCAGTTTGTCACTTAAGATCAGGCGAGATTATGGCCATAACGCTAAGCATTAAACATAAAAAAAAGTAGTTTCATCACGAAGTTTTCCTTCACCGAAAGCTAATTCTCATTGCAGGTGTAATCGAACTCACGTTCATAGACGCGGCGTCCATACACATTATCAACTGAGCTATCATCGCTTCCAAATGATACTAAAAATAAGCAAAAAGGAAGTGGGATTTTATAGTTTTTTTATTATAACTATAAATTATTATATATCTATTTTGATTGTAATTAATTATTCATTCAAGTTTGAGTGTGGTTTTAATAGAAAAAAAACGTAAAAATTATAGTCTTTGGGACCGATGTTAGCAGCGTAAGGTGCGGACTTTTATTGAAATAATGGCAAATAAACAGATCTAGAAATTCTAATTAACACCTCGCGATTCAACGACAAACTCCTTAGAATTTCAATATTTACGAACTAATTCTTAGTTTAAAATTGCTGTAATAAATTTTAATAATCATTGCTGCCATTTGAATTTATAGTAATTGATTATTTCTATGTCTATTCTAAAAAATTTTTTATCATTTAAGCTATTATACACTTTTTATAGCAGTGATAGTATTTTTTCTAAACACTCTCAAGTTAATGCTGGTATGTCAGAGAATAAAATAGATCCAACGTGGAAGTTTGACTGAGGACTGGTTATGGGCGTTATAACGCAGGGTCGCCACTAATTTTGGATTGAACTGTACCACCATAAAACGATACAAATCTCTTTATATAAATAAATGTATGTAAACACTAATCATGATAGATAAAATTGTCGATATATCGAAAAAGTAGACACGGTAGATATTGGTTTGACAAGGATTGGAAAGCATAATGGCGTATCTACAAAAATGAAAAAATCCGAGTTAAATATGCATTTACAACATTTCAATCACAAAAAAACCCATCGTAAGAATTTACGTTCTTCTGCGATGAAATAAAAGCCTTAATTTTTATGATAAAAGTGTTTGACAAAGTTTTTTGGACCTCCATTACATTTAAATTTAAGGAGATACGACAAATATGCGCTCTACCGTCGATATGTTAAAAATGGATGAATAAAATCGCTCACTCCACTTTGTTTGACGTATACCTGAAAAATTTGGCACATATATGAATGTAATTTTTATGTACCAGGGCTTTATGCTTTTTCTGAAGAAAACTCTTTTATTAATTACAGGAAAATTGAGGACAAGATTTGCTTATGCAGCCGGAAAAAATTAGCCTATCTAATTAGTGTCAACTATTGTACAATTGTACTGAGCTGATTACAATTGTACTAAGCTAATTACAATTGTACCGAGCTGATTACAATTGTGTCGGTACAAAAAAGTGTCAACGTTTGGGTAGCGCCTAAGGACTCTTTGAATATTCGAAAGGTTACCAGGCTTCGCCTCGCTCATTTGGGTGTCAGAGATAAATGAAAGATCCTACCTCCTGGGTTTTGGTCTGAGTATCTCATGCGGGCCGGGATGTCGGCGGGGTGTCCACGAGACGCATGCGCAGCTCCGTTCGCGCTGGTCGGGCGCTGTGACCACGGGCACGGGCGCTCCGCCCCCGCCGGTCAGCGCCGGCGCCTCGGCACGGGGTGAGCACGCATCCTCACTGGAATGAAATTTTATTTATCCAACACACAGCGAATGATATTTAAAATAAATAAAATAAAATAAACTAAAAATAAACAATAATACAAAAAAAAAAAACAACAGAACAGTACAGCAAGATCACAAAAAAATAAACAAAAAAGAGCCGAATGTGTGGATAAATTGGTAGCAGTCTCAGCATAACAGCTACACTGATATAGTGCAGCGCTGGTATTCTGACTGGATCCTCTGAAGGCGACGTCACGGACATTAGTAGACATTCTTAAAAATATGTATGATAGGCACAGCATATAGTACATACCAGTATTTGTGACGCATGGGAATGATGCTATAGTTACACAAAAAATACAATAAAACTTTTTTTTTATCATTTAAAAGGGCGAATATATAAATTATAAGGCGGATCATACCTAAGAGGTTCATTAAAAGTTACCAATCTGCTCTTGTAGTAAAAGCTTTTCAAACTTTATTTTAAACGCTTCAACTTTATTTTGACTACGAACTGGTGGAGATAAATCGTTCCAGCATTGTGAGGCTGCAAATTTAAACGAACCTCTAAATGCCATTGATCGGTGGCTTGGCGTGAGAAGCACATAACTAGTGGTTCGTTTTGCATATCTCGATTGCGTTTCTGCCCAATCTAACTTTGTATATAGGTAGTTAGGTCTCTGGTTATTTATCTCTACACATGAAACAATGTTGGACGCGCTCACATCTATATATGTAAAAAAAAATAAACCAGTCACTATGACTTCCGACGGAATTAAAAATAGAATAGCCAAATTAATTCTTATACCAATAGAAACAGATGTTGTGTTATCGTTAGCACGTCCACGTGACCATGTCGATAACGATTTACGTGGATTTACTCCCTATTCAAACCTTTCTATAGAAATTTTCACTTCAATTAAAACATGTAAATCGAAACTGGTTACAATGCAATAACTTATACTAATAGGAACAGATATGGTGTGTACGTTAACACGTAAAGTGAGTAATGTGAAGTGATTTAGTAATTTACTGCTGCAAACGGAGATCAACATCTGCTGGATCAGATAGTGAGAAATAGAAGTGTCGCAGATATTTTTGATGTCGAATTTTGCATTAGTTTACTACGATCAGCTTTTTTTTATACTTAAGGTTTAGCGTTATAAGCATAATCTTACCTGATCTTAAGATACGGCCCAAGTTGGTAGACACGCTAAATCTGTGGAGGAACTGGCTCTCAAGTGCAGCTGCCGGAACACATCTATTGGTATTTCGCGGCAGTTTTACTAGTTGAGGGTAGTAGCTAACCAGACGGGCATTAGAAAAAGCCCTCACCATGCTATGGTTTTCTCATGATGTTTTCCTTTACCGGAAGCTCAAACTCATTGTAGGTGCTTGGATTCGAACTCACGTTCCTTGACGCGAAGTCGTACACACTACCACTGAGCTATCATCGCTTGCATATAAACATTATCAGGTGTAGAATCAACGTTGTTTCTATGCGTAATTCGGTATTAGTATCACTCACGAGAAAGCTTTCGCTGTCTATAAGCATATAGAACTAAGCTTTCGCTGTCTATAAGCATATAGAACTAACTCCACTCGGCTGTTACTAAACCGCTGAAACAATTTTCATGAATTTCTGTATAGAGATAGACTTGAT
Organism: Actias luna; assembly: GCA_039707435.1. Classification (NCBI taxonomy): domain Eukaryota; kingdom Metazoa; phylum Arthropoda; class Insecta; order Lepidoptera; family Saturniidae; genus Actias; species Actias luna. The sequence continues at coordinate 17,800,006 of JAZHAC010000034.1, read as the reverse complement.
ATAGGAGAAAGCTATTAAATACTTTTTTTGCGAAAATAAACCTTGAAGGAGGTGAAATAGAGGATGAAAGATTGTATGGTAAAATATTTTTTCAAAATAGATTTGTGGACTTGATTGCTGGTAAGAAATTGTGTTCATGGGTTTTGAATAATTATTCCTCAATGCAAACAAACGTACAGCTATTCTAGTATAAATTTTAGGCACGTATTGGGATCATGCACAAGGGGGCCTTATGTCCGGTTCTGATATGGAATCGGGAACATTGTTCATCCATATAAATCGATCTTTGTCCCGAGGGAGAATTATGTTCATTGCCGAATAGAGATTTGGAGACGTATTCTGGAAAAACTTGAGTAACTGTTTTATTATACAATTAAGAAATCATTTCAACTTACCTTTCGTGATAAAAAAAACATGTTGATAAATCTTTGTACTTGTTGTTATTAATAATAATTTATTGCCAATAGATAGGTGTATTTACAAAATTCACTGTATTACTTGACACTATTTACAGAGGTACATTATCATAGCAATATTATGTGGTGTATCAGCATCATAAGCGGCTGGTTTTCAAACTACGCGGGGTAGTGATTTCTTATGTTTACGCGAATATTACTCATCGAAACAAAACTAATTTAAACGGATTTTTTCCCGGTTATTTATTAATTTTGATCCCGACGTTTCGGAAGCTTTTCAGCCTTCGCGGTCACGGGGCGGACTGAGGTGTAGGTTGTCCAGAAAAGTTAATGTTACAGTAGGTCTACCTTCAGTTTAATTTTTAATTTTGTGAGTGTTACGATCTATGCAGAAAGAGCCGGCAGTGTCTTGAGGTCTGACAATTAGTCTTTTGGATTCCGAGTTCAATAAATGTATAATCAGATCCCAGGCTTGTGCTAGCTTCAAACCATCTTCTCCATTGAACATTGGTTGTTTTTTTAATTTCAATAGCCTCGCCATCTTCAACTTATTACATTACGTTCGTTAACTTATACGTTTGGTGTCATTCATGTTTATACGTAAGCAGAATTTTAGTGATTTTTGACCTACCCCTTCTCTTGTCAGCTAACGTAAGCATTCCTCTTACATATCGCCCCTAATATCAAATATTTTAGGTAATTTAAGAACATTATATTCGCTACCACGCATAGACAAATACGTTTACTGTATGTAGACTATTAAATTGTGCAGAAAAATCAAACACTGTAAATACATAAATGTAATAAAAGACATTTTCATCGTCTATACTGCCCCAGTTCTCGATGTCATCACAAATAAGTTAGGCAACGTCTCTCCACCCTCTTTGGTACCTACGTGAATCTTCAATGATCCCTTTATACAAACGCAAGTCGGTTTTCTTTTAAAACGCATAGATAACAGAAAGCAAACAACATCAAGCTACAACTTAAACACGGCAATGCTTAAAACCTGCTTAATTTTTGTAGTACAATGAGCATATACCAATAAAGTTACAAGTTTATCGAGTGCAATGTATGCGATATTGAGATGAATCTTGACAGGAGGGTAGCTCAGTTAGTATTGTGTACGGACACTGCCGCAATGGACGTGATTTCGAATCCACCTGCAATGAGCTTGAGCTTTCGGTGAAGGAAAACCAACGCATAGTGGTACTGCAATTTCTAAAACCCGCCTGGATACCTAACAGCCTCAAGTTCGATATCTACCTATAGGTGTATTTCGACAGTTGTCTTGAGATCCAGTCCCTTCACTAGGCTTAGTGTGTCCACCATCATGGATCACATTGTCACTCAACATCAGGTGAGATTATGGCCATAACGTTAAATCCATAAATTATACAGAAACATTAAACATTAAAGAGAAAATAAATAATTTCTCAAGGAATTTTACGCGTCAACGGGCATCTATATTTAACTGGTAATCGAACCTATTGTCTCCGGTCACGGATCGCCGTGCAACTGATCGGGTGTGGTTTCCTTCTACGCCCTTTGCTATTTCAAATGCCTTTGTGACAGGCGTTTAAGTAAAACGTAGAAAGTAAACCCTCGTAAACTAGAATCCTGTTGTACCATACATTACGAATTTTTTTATTGTTTCGTGATATTATGCAATCGATAGAATAAATAAACATAATTTTATTTATCCATCATATGGCATATATATCTATCGACCGACTTTTATGTTTTTTTTAGGTTAGATATTTGGTAGGTACGACAATAGCTCGTAAAGCATATTTCATACTTCTAGGTTATTAAGTTGATAATTTAGAAGAAGTTAAAGTAAGTTGGATGATTGATTAGGATTCTCTATAACTAATCATAGTGTTACAAATATATATTGAAATCGTTCAAACCGTTTTTAAGTTTTAGTGAAACTATCCGGGTCAACTTGACCGGGTCGTCTAGTATATGTATATATATATATAAAAAAAGGTTGTGAAAACTATATAAAAAAAAAAAAAAAAACTTGTATCCATATATGTTGGGGTTTGTCACCTATAACCTTGCTTACGCGTGATTATTAAGTCGCACGTCAAACCGATCGACCAAGCGTTTATATAGATATTTTTAGAGTGCTTTCCACAAATGATGACGTCAAAACTTTGCCAATCAAAGAGCTGAAGATAAACAGGTGACGGGTCCATTGTGTGGCAGAGAGGGAAACTCCGCGGGTTTCCGAGGCTTGCAACACGGATGTAGGATTAAGGGACACCTTTTCGACGCACGTCAACACACATTCAGTACTCGTGTTTCTCTCTCTGCCTAGACAAAGTTGATGGAAGCTAACGCAACTTTGGAGGCACGTTCTAGTATAAAACTTATTGAAGTCCCAAAAGGCGCCATGATCTTTTAGAATATTATAGAGAGAGATAGCTAGTATACCTCTCGCTCTCACTTCGACCGCGTATAAATTTATTGTAATGTAATGGTGTTATGTAATATATAACGATATTTTTTGATAAACCTATTTTAAAGTAACACAATCCACGGAGAATCATGGTGCTTTACCGACCATGTTTCAATCGCTAATCGTTTGAAATTACTTGTTTGTTTTTCGTTATTTCGGATAATGGTTCCTATCTACTTCATTGTACGAAGCAATGGAATAATTATACCCTTTCTAGGCCAGAAGAATTAGTATGCATTTTTAGAACGCACCTTAATTACTTCTCGAAATTCCTTGTTTCAACTATTGTATTTAGAAGTCTATATAATCTAACTGATATATGCCATAATGATTTCTTATGTTTACGCGTATATTATTCATCGAAACAAAACTAATTTAAACGGATTTTATCGCGGTTATTTATTAATTTTGATCCCGACGTTTCGAAAGCTTTTCAGCCTTCGTGGTCACGGGGCGGACTGAGGTGTAGGTTGTCCGGAAAAGTTCATGTTACTGTCTACCTTTAATTTAATTTTTGTTATTCATAGAGTTCCGATCTACGCAGAAAGAGCTCACAGTGTCTTGAGGTCTGGCAATTGGTCTTTTGGGCCCCGATTTAGCTTCCAACCATCTTCTCTATTGAAATTTGGATGTTTTTTTTAATTTCAATAGCCTCATGAATCATTCTAGGTAGGAATCGGTGTTCTTTGGCTTCAAGCCACAAATCCTTCAAGACCTCAAGACACTGTGAGCTCTTTCTGCGTAGAGCGGAACCGCTTCATGTTGATGATGATAGATTTATCTATATATATTATTTATTTATATGTTATATTAGTAATTTTTTGTTTTTGTATATATCTATTCATATGCGTGATTATTTAGTTATTTTTTTTTATTTTTTATTATGCACCTGCCTCCGTTATGATCTCCACCACCCTAAGGTTGACTAGGAAAAATGCCTTAGACATTAAAGTCCGCATGTAAACCATGTGTACAAAGCTTAATAAATAAATAAATAAATAAATGTCTTTGTGCGTTATAAAAATGAAATTAAACATTAATGGGTATAAAATTATTTGTGATGGAGTCATTTATAGGTAGCATAGTAAAATCGCGTTTGTAAAGTTAAAAAACACATCCCAACAGCCAGGGTACAGTTTTGAAGCGACGATAGCTCAGTTGCTAGCGAACGCAGTATTAATGTACGTGGGTTCGAATCCCTGCGATGAGCTTGAGCTTTTGGAAAACATTGTGAAGAAACTTTAGCATGGTGGTCGAGCTTTTTCTAACGCCCGCGTGTCGTTGAAAATCAACCACCAAATACATATAGGTGTGTTCCGGAAGTTGCATTTGAGAGCCAGTTCCTCAACTTGGGCTCAGCATCAGGCGACATCGTGTGTTTAACTCTGAACCAAATAGTATAAGGGAAAAAATACAACTGTCAAGTATTGATTAAATTGAATTATTTAAAATCTTCATTAGCGGTATGATCGCGAATATATATACGAAAAAAAAAAACAATACTTTACCGAAACACACGGACGAAACACGTTTCGTTTCGCGTTCATCAAAAACGAAAAGCTTCCAGGAGTTATCAGTCGGTGCGTCATTTACGTTAATGGGGTCCGTAATCATACGTGAAACGTTTTATTATAAAATAAAAACCCGTTCTTATCCCGACGAAGGGATTTGTTAATGTCCAATCGCGGTCCGAGAGTAATATCTTTCATGGATGTTCTTTGTATTTTGTTGGCTACCAAAGCGATGAGTAACACACATACAGTATGGAGAGTTTGGAAAGTTAATAAACTGCCATATATATAAGCACACTAGCAGTGTCCGCGACTCCGTTCGCGCGGTACTAAAATTTTGAACGCATTTGCCCGTTTTTGTAACTTTTTTCGATACAGCTTGGTCCCATTGGTGGCAGCGTGAAGTTAAATAAACTTAAGCCTTCCTAAATAATTGCTTTATCAAGCACAATAACATTTCTTGAAGTCCGACTGTCGGTTCTTGAGTTTGTCGCGTTCAAACGAGCTAATTTTTCCGCTTAATATCGATCCTGTTAAACAAATCGTATGACGCGGTACAAAGTTTTATCACGAAAGAAAGTATCCTATCTCCATCTCTAATGTCTTGTCTATCTATACACCAAATTCATCATAATTGATCCAGAGGTTTGTGCGTGAAAACGTAAGAAACAAACTAACTGACTTCCGCGTTTATAATATTATTAAGGATAAGGAAGTAAATAAACAAATTATGACTCGTTTTAACCGACCCAAAGGTTCGAACGATGAAATTAATTTTGGGAATACAAGTTTAAATAAATAATAAACGCAAATTATTTAAAGTATGGTGACAGTGTGTTTATTTTAACACGCTAATCTTAGTTACAAACGGTCTAATAGCGAAACTATTTGATGTATGTTATAGTGCAATAATTGAGGAAGGTTCTACTCTATTTAACATCACGCTACCACCGATAGAAGCAGGGCTGTAGTAAAAAAAGTTATAAAAACGGGCAAACGTATATATAATAATTTTTAATTCCACGCGGACGAAGTCGCTGGCAAAACCAATCTTCTACGTGTAGGTAGGTAAAAATAAGACAAAATATTTGAAACCCTTATGCTTCTATTTATCACCCTATTTTCGCTTAATATAATAGTTTTTTTTTTTTTTATGGAATAGGCGACAAAGAACCAAACGTATCACCTGAAGACTGTCATAATACAACAATTATTAGGTACAATGGATCTGTTTAGGCGAAAGGATCTGGTATTTTTTTTTTTTTTTTTAAAGAATAGGGGGCAACGAGTAAACGTGTCACCTGATGATATCACCACCACCAATTGACATCTACAACACTAGAGGAATCGCAGGTGCGTTACCATCCTTTATAGAAGGAACTCGTTCTCAAAAAGTATAAGTAATGCATCCAAAAGAAGTATTGTTTCCGAAGGTTGAAAAAATAGATTTCACACGAATAAAATCTACGTAAGCCGCACGTAAAAATCGGTTAGCGATAAGTGGCTGTTTACAAAAACCTACGTACCCATAACGAGCTGTAAATAGAGCTGTATGTAGTCCTGTCGCCGGTGAATTATAGAATGCCAAGATAATGAACGCGTTGGAATAATTCGAGCGATTATGTGAGTTGTCACTCTTCAAACGGGAACATAATAGTTAGGGGTGTCGCTTTGGAATAGCCAGTTGTTACGTTGACACTTCCGCGATCAAACCTTTGACGACTTTAGGTTTTTTTTATAGTTAAGGCTTAGTTTTATGGCCATAATCTCACCTGATCATAATTGACGATACGGCCCAAGTTGGCAGACACGCTAAACCTGTGGAGGGACTGGCTCTCAAGTGCAACTACCGGAACACACCTATTGGTATTTGGCGGCAGATTTTCAACTTGAGGGTGGTAGCTAGCCAGGCGAGCATCAGAAAAAGCCCTACCATCCTGCTATGGTTTCCTCACGATGTTTTCCTTCACCGAAATCTCAAACTCATCGTAGATGCTTGGATTCGAACTCACGTCCCTTGACGTGAAATCGTACACACTACCACCGAGCTATCGTCGCTTCAATCATCATGTCATTTAACTATTATACCGATTGCGGTAGAAATAAGTCATTTAATATGCGAAAATTGCTGCTAACAGTTCAGTAACCCGAGAGAAACTCTATACAATTTTATCCGTTTGAAATACTTCCATCAGTGTTTCCTCCGAGATGAAACCTTTATTCAGTACTGTGATAATAAAAGTTTCTTATTTTATCTATACATAGATAATATATCTTTCATTGATCCAAATATATAATGCATGTATTTTCGAAAATTATTATTGGAGTGTAATTTGCTATTGATATATAGCACAAACAAAATATAGTTTGCCCTTCGGTATGTCTATTTATATGTTGTTTATGTGTGCGTTGTTCTATCTATATTATTAATATAAAACCGAAAAGTTTGTGTGTTTGTTAGAACACGCATTTTTTATTTATTTATTTATTTTAACACGGGACATGTCAGTCCCATCGTACCCTGACCTTACAGTATGTACAAAATGTAATTATATTAATATTAGTCCAAAAACTACTTGGAAACAATCACAAAATAAATTAGAAGCGATGATAGCTCAGTGTTAGTGTGTACGACTTCACGTCAAGGGACGTGAGTTCGAATTCAAGCACCTACAATGAGCTTGAGCTTCCGGTGAAGGAAGACGTCGTGAGGGAACCATAGCATGGTGGTAGGGCTTTTTCTAATACCCGCCTGGCTAGCTACCACCCTCAAGTTGAAAATCTGTCGCCAAATACCAATAGGTGTTTTCCGGTAGTTGCACTTGAGAGCCAGTTCCTTCACAGGTTAAGCGTGTCTACCAACTTGGGCCGTATCATCACTTACGATCAGGTGAGACTATGGCCATAACGCTAAACCTTAAGTAAAAAAATTACATAATAACTTGAAGATTCTAATTTTACAACTGACGAGGCGGATTTCCAAAAAATTCTTGTTGTATTTAATAGAGCAATAATTGGGAAAGGCTTTAGGACGTTTAACATCACGTCATCGCCAACAGCAGAAAATCTGTATCGAAACATGTTACAGAAACGGGCAAAAATAATATTAAATAATTTTAGTTGCCCACGAACGAAGCGGACACATCTAGTATTATATATGAGCTTATATATGATCTTTGTACACAGGCGAGCTTAATGTCACAAGGCGTTTTGTTCCTACAAACCAAAGGTATTGTTATCAAAGCATAAAACTTACTGCTGGCTGTGCAAATATAAAACAAGATAAATAAAAAATGCATTAACTTGGGAAATATAATAATAAAATGAACTTAAGAAAGAAAATAATAATAAAAGGACTAAATTAATACTACTATATTAATAAAAAATTAGGGCGAAAAAAAACAACACTAGCCTAGTGTATATAATAGGCAGAGGGCGCCCACTAACCAGCTGTGTGAGGCCGAAAATGGTCCCATCTCAGCTAAAATGCTACAACGTATAATGCGTTGCAGCGCTGGTTTTCAGATGCAACAACTAACATTGAAATAAAATCAAAAATAACTTAAACAGTATATTACATAAATAAAATAAATACATATTAAATATAAATACTCAACATATATACGTATACACATAAACATACATTCGCGTGCAACCAATATTTGTTTTTTTTATCCCTCGGTGTTAAATATATTTCCCTGCATGAGAAATATGGACGTGAGTTCGAATCCCTGGAAAGAGCCTCGGCTTTCGGTGAAGAAAGCATCGTGATGAAACCCCAACACGATATGATAATTCTAATCCCACCAGCCTTATGTTAACTACCACCTTCAAGTTGAAAACCTTCAGCTTCACTTAACATTGAAACAGGGTCGTTAAGCAAAATCTATTTTTTTTTTTATGCTTAAGGTTTAACGTTATGCCCATAATCGCACCTCATCTTAAGTGACGATACGGCCCAAGCTGGTAGACACGCTAAACCTGTGGAGGAACTGGCTCTCAAGTGCAGCTGCCGGAACACACCACCATGCTATGGTTTCCTCACGATGTTTTCCTTCAGCGAAAGCTCAAGCTCATTGTAGGTGCTTGGATTTGAACTCACGTCCCTTGACGCGAAGTCGGACACACTACCACTGAGCTATCATCGCTCCGAGATAAAAATATAAAAAATGTATAACACGGTATATGAGAGAATAAATTTACAAGGATATTTATTAATATAACGTATGAGAGCGTGTTCCGAATCAGTCAGAATTCAAAACACACACATAAGTACGGCCACTTGAAACATTTTAAAACGCACTCGAGCTCATAATGCGTTTGTTAGTTCTCATTACCATAAACCACTTTCGGTATAAACGATATTAATTCGAAGGGGGAAAAATACGACTGTGGCACCATTCGAGACTGTCCGCCTGTCAACTTTCTGGCGTCACAGTTTTAACAGCCGACAGTTATCACAATTACACGGTCTGCGGTGAGGAAAATTAACCAGCGATTGGTGTAAACGACGAACTGAAGAATTCACGGTTAAGTTTATAGATCTCAACTGACATTTGCTCATCTTATATACAACACGGCTTAATTTTCATATCGATTTCCAGTTATTTGACAGTGAAGCGATGATAGCTCAGTGGTAGTGTACGACTTCGCGTCAAGGGACGTGAGTTCGAATCCAACCACCTACAATGCTGCTTGAGCTTCCGGTGAAGGAAAACATCGTGAGGAAACCATAGCATGGTGGTAGGGCTTTTTCTGATGCCCGCCTGGCTAGCTACCACCCTCGAGTTGAAAGCCTGCCGCCAAATACCAATAGGTGTGTTTCGGCAGTTGCCCTTGAGAGCCAGTTCCGCGAAAGGTTTATCGTGTCTTCCAACTTGGGCCGTGTCGTCATTTAAGATCAGGTGAGATTATAGCCATAACGCTGAATCTTAAACTATAAAAAAAAAATCAGCGGTGGCCAACCGTTTCCAAAGCGAGTGCGCACTGAAATTTTTTTACAGCGTGACGGTCGCATGTTTTGTTAGATCGCTTTGGAGAGAAAAAAAAAAAATAACAGAGTTTCAATAATATAATATAACAGTTATATTACTTGGTAAATGTTAATAATAAAAATAATTACTTTAACGTTATTTTAATATGGATAAGAAAAGTTTAGAAACGGTATTTTTAAATTAGTATTTTGAAAATCATGGCAGCGCGCGCGTTACAGATCAACCGTGCTTTAACGTTATTTTAATATGGCTAAGAAACGTTTAAAAATGGTATTTTTAATAATGTTACATGGTATTTTTAATAACGTTATTTTAATATGGCTAAGAAAAGTTTAAAAACGGTATTTTTAAATTAGTATTTTGAAAATCATGGCAGCGCGCGCGTTACAGATTAACGGCGGGCGGACTTGCACCAACGGGTGCGGGGTTGACCCCCCTTTTTCTCTGTTCCCTAACTTTATATCCCACATAGTGGTGGAGTCATCCTTTCCTCCTCTCTACTTTGCTCTACCCTTGACATCTGCATCGGAAACCGTGAACTCACTCATGTCTTTCAGCACTAACTTTTTCAATTCGGTCTGCCTTTCGATCTGTTACCGGGAATTGATAGTTGCAGTGCCAAATTCCCTAAGTAACCAGGTGGGCTCCTTTTCACGCGACCATATCATTGCAACCTCTACTTCTGCATTTTCCTTTTTCTTTCTTCCGCGCACATACTCGTTGCGAATTTTATCGAGCCTGGTCACGTCACGCAATCACCTTAGCATCTTCATTTGGATGGTATTAACGTTCCTTTGGGTCACGACTCACGTTTCACAACTGTACATCAGGACTGGTCATTTTAGTTTTTGGCCATAATAAGTGGCACGCTCATATCTACAAACGCAGTAATATTTCAATGAACGGGGTAGTAGAACTATGTTTTTATGCTGGGGCGCAAAAGAGAGATGTATACGTTACTATGCATCATGTATTAACCCATTCCTCCCTATTGTCATATTTTAAGGACACTATTTTCTAAATTTCTTTTTACGTATTAGGACTTTTATTTTTATTATTTCTGATGAAATTCATATTTTTACACTGTTTTTCGCATAAAATATTTTTTTGTTTTGCTGTAAAAAAAAACTTAAGTAATAAAAATAAGAGTCCTAATACGTAAAAAGAAATTTTGAAAATAGTGTCCTAAAAATATGACAGTTGGGAGGAATGGGTTAATATTGCTTTTGTAACGTAAAATTTTACCAATAAATATATTTCATTTTATAAACATCAATTTATCAATGAAAATATTATTAAATACGGATACGTATAGTTTGTATAATATAGAATTGCACACGAGGAGGTTTTTTCTTGATTTGGGCACTAGATATATCAATGAGTACACAACACACTTCCTTGAAAGTCAACGCGATACTAAGGTTTGAGTGTGCCAATTGACACGCAATCAGCGTGCCACTTTCAAAGCGCATAAGCGATATCTACTTATTTTTACATATAATTGGTGATACAGTGTTGAGGTTTGTGTTTTATCCCCTACCTCAGAAGAATCTTTACGATTTATGGCATTAAAAGCAGTGTATATGTTGACTCATAATACTATCTTAGTTTCAGAGTAATGCGCGTACAAGGGGTCTGACAGAGAAAGATAATAAAAAGTCACATAATTTTGGTCTATGTAAATAAGCTCGTTTGTAAATGAATAAAATTATTGTGAAAATTTGGTTCCGTTACAATTTTCTGCTCTACACTTGGTTCTTGGTTGTTCGCAGGAACCGTGAAGGCCTAATCCGTCTGCTGTTACGTTTCCTCATTGAAAACGTTCTTCTGAGATGTGCTTCCAGTCTGATATTTCTATGTTGAAGCTAATCATGTCGCGTTCAACGCTGTCTTTATTCTTAACATAGGACGACCGATTGGTCGTTTTGCGTGTGCAATTTCACCAAGGAGAATCTGCCTAGCCAAACGAGAAGGATTCATTCTATGCTCATGCCCTAATCAACGTAATCTTCTCTGTTTGAGAAGACCCATTATACTAGGTAGCTGTGCAGTGTTTAACTGTCTCGTTTGTCACTCGATTCTTCCTCAAGATGCCCAGAATACTGAGAGGACAACGCATACGAAAAGTATCCAATCGCCTCTCCTGTCTGATATACAATATCCAAGTCTCAGCTCCACACAAGAATATACTCAAGATGCAAGATTGATACACAGTCATCTTGGTTTAAATAGTTAGGTGTTTGTTATTATTTATAATAGTTATTGTATTAGGCTTTACGGACATTGTTGCCGCCTTGTCAATATGAGTGCTGATCTCTTCATCTATGGAGAGATTGCTTGATACGGTCGATCCCAGGTAGCAGAAGTTTCCAACGACCTCTAATGGTGCGCCATTCAATAAGATTAATGGTTTTTTAAATGAATCTTGCGCTAATATTAAGATCTTTTTCGCGTTAATGGACATACTAAACATTGCGTACTGTCTCAAATTTGTTCACGATGTTTTGGAGTTTTTTAGGGTAAGAGGAAACAAAAGCTGCGTCATTAGCAAATAAAAAGCTGTCAATAAACTGGTCTTTGCGTTGGCGTTTAGATTTAAGCAGAGATATATTGTACAGTTTACCGTCTTCTCTAGTGTATATGTGTATACCTTGAATGCTCTCTCCGAAAGCTACTTTCAGAAGGACGAAAAAAGTATGCCGAATAGGGTTGGTGCTAAAACGCAGCCCTGACGTACTCCTCTCTCCGCAGCAAAGGATAGAATAGACTGTGGAAGGAATTGGACATCTTTTTTTTTTAGAATCGAGTAGAGCCCCTCTCTGCTAACTGTATCAAAGGCTTTGTTAAGATCTACAAAAGTAATATACATGGGAGATAGTTCTTCCCTGCTCTTTTCCTGTAGTTGGCGGAGGAAAAAATAATGTAATTTGTAGACCGCTGGGGTCGCAACCCGAATTGCGTTTCCGGGTAACACGATCTGCTGATATTTGAAGTTTACTCAGGATTATTCTGCCAAGTAGTTTTCCCACTAAGCTAAGAAGGGAAATACCGCAGTGGTTGTTACATTCGCCGCGATCACTTTTTCCCTTGTAGAGGTTGATAATATTGACACAACGCATACCCTGCGGCACACCAGCGTCGGTCTAGACGGCTACTAAACACATATACGAAAAACTCGTGTCGCAATGTTCGTCTACGCTGATCTCGAAAAGATTTCAATCAGTTGCAACGATGTATATCGTTTGGTTTAACTTGGGAGATAGGATAATTAGTCCCGATAACTGGCTCTATCCATGAACGCAATAGACGGCACTGTCGATAAGTTACTACCTAGTGACAAGATATGGTTTATTGTAATATAGATCGTACACACGAGAGTGGCTAGTTACGAGTGTGAGAGGCCGTTGCAAGGTGTAGTTAAACTAAGTGCTAGTTGACGCGCACGCAACCCAAACACTTAACTATTATGTTACGTTTACAGTCTGTTTGGAAAATTATATGCGTTGCTATTTATAGCAGTTAACTTGAAGACATTTTCATAGGAATTTCATATACTTCTACAGAATGCAACGCCGTGTTTCTTGCGTGTTTCGTTTCCTTCCACAAAATCGAAGCGATCATGGCTCAGTGGTAGTGTGTACGTGAGTTCAAATTCACTAACAATGAACTTCAGTTTTTGGTGTAGGAAAACATAGAGAGGAAACCATAGTAAGGTGGTAGAGTTTTTTCTAATGCCCGCCTGGCTAACAACCGGTGTGTTCCGGCAGTTGCACTTGAGAGCCAGTTCCTCCACAGGCTGTTGGCTGTCTACCAACTTGCACCGTATCGTCACTTAAGATCAGGTGAGATTATGGTAATAACGCTAAACCTTAAGTGTAAAAACGGATGATTTTTTGATGTGCCAATTGCTCTGAAGAAATAGAAGGAAATGTCGGTACTGATTAATTTTTTTTATGGTACCTGATTTTAAGTACAGTACAGTCCAAAAACAGAAGCGACCATCGAGAGAACGACAATCCATCGCCACTCGCTACTGTCAAGCCGGCCTGCGTAAATTATAATGTACATCCTTATAATCTGGGTTGCGAAGAGTTTGGGAATTTCAATGATATCTCAATCAAGCGAAAACTAAAAGGGAAAAGTCCTTTCGGCGCAGAGTTTCTCTTAGATGATTCTATGCTACATAGTTTTTGTAATACATTGTCCGTTTTCTTTAATTTTTCCAATTCAGTGTTGTAAATATTTTTATGGTCAATAAAAAAATACGTCATAGATAACGGCCTATGATAGCTAGTTATTATCATAATAATTAAATAACTCCCAAGTCCTACTATAGTCCGATACGTAAATTTAGAGGAAAACAAAACCGTCCTTAACAATTTTCTACGTTTGTGAAACGATTTTCTCTTTGATCTGAAATATCTATTGGTGGTCCGTAACAGTAAAATAAACCCGCTTGCCGTGATGGCCAATGGCATGACGCTTGCTTATACCGTCATATCGTCGCAATACGCCTCTCAAATTTAGAATCCCTTGTATCATACATATATTTCTTCACATTATTACGGTTTATATGCTATCGTACACATAGCAGATACGATTCTAAGTCCTGGGAAAAATTCACCACTTATCACCTCTCGATAAACGAGGCTAGATTGCTAATATTGCCTACTTCTTCAAAATTACCCAAAACAACGTAGATGGTCCTCTCGAAAATTTCTTTATGGGCTTCGTCTACTGTTTTCGTACTATATATATGGACCGTTTATTTTGAAAGTGGTGTAAGTCCATTTTTGAGAAAAATGAGCTATCACGTAATTCATGCTTAATTTAATGTAAATTTTTTATATATAACTAGTCCGTGTTTAATTTCTTAAAAAAAGCCCCATGTTTTGTACAACTTAAAATCGGTCGGTAAATTAAATTGCATTATCAACAAATATTATATTTTCTCGAAACAAAAGAAAATGGACTTAAACCACTTTCAAAATAAACGGTCCATATGTACCTCATTCAACTACCAACTGTAGAATTATTAGTTACATTATTCGAACTAGCCGTAATTATAATAAACTCAGTAAGGAACTGAATTTCGATCTTCTAAATACTTCACTCAATGCGGCAAGACGAGCCCTTATCAAATCATTTTTGATACCAGCTCTCAATATAAAACCCTTCACTGTGTTTTATTGTTATCTCTACTAATATTAATAATGTGAATGTAAGTTTGTTTGTTACGCTTTCACGCGAAAACTGCTCAACCGATCATCATGAATCTTTGTATACATTTTCTTGGAGGTATTCGAAGTAACATAGGATACTTTTATTGATAAAAAAATGTTTGTTAATAAATCTCATAACCATTCTTTATGCTTTATTTTATGTCTTCTTATTACTTTTTCATTGTCTACTAGTGAATATATCTAATAAGCTCTAAGTTAAATATTGTATCTTCAACTGTGTGATAACAGCTGTTGATATTCCTTGAAATAAATAAATAAATAAAATAGATAAATATCTCCTCTGCGCAACCTCTCTCGACTCCCTTATGTGTGTGCGCACGTATACTCACTTTGTTGCTTTTTTATATGAGCTACGTACTATTAAATATTCATTTTCATATTAAATCCTTCACATCTGCCAGAAGTGATGAGCGGACATTTTTTTTTTGTATATTTTTTTTACTTTTTTTATATTTTACGTTTAGCGTTATGGCCATAATTTCACCTGATCTCAAGTGACGATACGGCCCAAGATGGTAGACACGCTAAACCTGTGAAGGAACTAGCTCTCAAGTGCAACTGCCGGAACACACCTATTGGTATTTGGCGGCAGATTTTCAACTTGAGGGTGGTAGAAAGTCGGGCATCAGAAAATCCCTACCACCATGCTATGGTTTCCTCACGATGTTTCCCTTCACCGAAAGCTCAAGCTCATTGTGGGTGGTTGGGTTCGAACTCACGTCCCTTGACGCAAAGTCGTACACACCACCACCGAGCTATCATTATGAGTTTTTCTTTTCTATCCGATCATCACGAGATTTTCCTCAAATAATCAAATAAAATTACGGTCGAAGCACTCGACGAAAATCAGTTATATCCAATTATTTTATATGTCATAGATCTCTATGGGTAATGAATGCAGATGATAAGACGAGATATACGAAACTATGTTGCATATATTTTATTTAACTTCAATAGGTTATGTCGCATTACCGGGACCGTTTGAGAAATAAACTGGAACGTATATTAATAAAATAAACATAAAATGATGCCGTTCAAAAACGAGAGAGCCACCTATAAAAGTACCGCAAAGGCGTTTTATCCCATTAAAATAGACCACATCGTGCGTGTCCTATAGTAAAATATTTGAATTTATGTGAACCTGATCGTATAAAGAGTTTTATTTAATTTTGTAACCAGTGTGTGCAAATGTACTGGTGACTGTTTAATTGGTATTTTTCATATCTATAACTATTTCCGAGACCGCATCAGTGGATGAGCTTGAGCTTTCGGTGAAGGAATCGTAATGAAACTACAGCGCGGTACTAAAGCTTTTTCTAAGCTTTAAGCTTAAAATCTGACGTCAAATATCTATAGATATGTTCCCGGAGTTGCACATGAGAGCCAGTCCCTCCATTAGGCTTAGTGTGTCTACCATCTTGAGTGAAATTGTTACTTAACATCAAGTGAGATTATGACCATAGATCTAAATCTATAAACTAGTCGAGGTATAGTAGATATATAGCTAAACATATTTTATTTGGAATTTTGGCGTGTTTGTCTGTCACCCCCTACTCGGATCACTTCTAAACTACTGCAGGTTTTAATATATAGAGTACTATTTATTCTATATAACCAAAGAGGATTCAATTTAGAGGATAGAAGTTAAAAAATTGTAGTAAGGTAACTAACTAGTTCACAGTTTAACGCAGTTGATTACGTTTGTTAGCTGGTAACCAAACTTCTTAGTTATGTTATATCCCTCCATGTAATGCAATCAATGTTACTTCTACGCTCGCAGAAATACTCCAAATGAATTATCTTGGCTCCCTAACTAAGAATTTCGAAAAAGCATAGTGATCAAAAAGAAATTACTTAATATTGACTTGATAAAAAAAATGCTGAACATTTCAAGCCTTCAAAACTGGAGGAACTGCTATTTCCAGGGTGTAATTAATAGCAAAGTTTTTTTTTGTTTATTTTTAATATCCAAGCTTGACAAAATGACTGTACTTCAAATGCCCTTCGTCAGTCGCAGCTGTCTTGCCAGCCCACTAATATCTCGTTCGTCTTAATGCCTCGTTAAGAGACCCAATATTATACGGAGGGAACACCCAGATCGAAAGATGGTTCCGCAGCCCCGCAGTACGACAAAGAAAAGATATTTCGAACTTCATGGTCCGAAAAAAAAGTAGGGTAAATATCCCTGCCCAGTTTAAAATTTTGCTTAACTTCTGTTCAAATGACAAATCGTTTTGAAGTGATTTGCGAACTATATAGCGCGAAAAGCTACAGAGATATATTAGCAGATCCTCCATCCTAACAGCTCAGAGTCGATGTACATATGTATGATCTGGATCTTAGATACGTTAAACAACCTACGGTAGTGATGTCGAAGCTATTGCGTCAGACTTCGTGCGTTTTTTCAAACATAGTTTATTCCTTTGAAGTTGTTTGTTACAATGTTAATAGATCGACTATTCATAATAAACAACGACGTTCTTTCTCGTTGGCTTCAGTTATAATATAAGCTCAAGTATAAAACGAGAGCTTTAATTATGCAACAAATTCCTTTGCAGATAACTAAGCGACAGTATTTCAATTACACGCGAGGCTAGAGCCTGTTAGAAATTAAACGGGGAACTTTGGACCACGTCAGAATTTATTTGTACAGAATTTTGAAACCTCACGTACTGTTATTAGGGTTTTATCGATTAGCACTAAATTAGAACTAGACAGTAACACGCTTAATAATTCAATAGCTATTCTAAGTTAATCGCAGACTTGGTCATGACAGTTTGAGGTGTTTTTTAAATGTTTTATAGGTCGTTATAACCACAAGCTCGGATATCGGGCTAACTAAGCCTAGTATATTGGAGTGATTAACTCTCAAGTACGACTGCTGGAACAAAATCAATAAGGATTTAGGGCAGATTTTCATTTTGAAGATTTTTTATTTTTTTATACCTAAGGTTTTAGCGTTATGGCAATAATCTCACCTGATCTTAAGTGACGATACGGCCCAAGTTGGTAGACACGCTAAACCTGTGGAGGAACTGGCTCTCAAGTGCTGCTGCCGGAACACACCTATTGGTATTTGGCGGCAGGTTTACAACTTGAGGGTGGTAGCTACCCAGGCGGGCATTAGAAAAAGCCCTACCACCAAGCTATGGTTTCCTCACGATGTTTTCCTTCGCCAAAAGCTCAAGCTCATTGTAGGTGCTTGGATTCAAACCCACGTCCATTGACGCGAAGTCGTGCACACTACCACTGAGCTATCATCGCTTCAAATGGTAGCTAGTCAGGCGGAAATCAGATTTTTTTTTATTATCCTATGGTTTTATCACAATATTATCCTTCTTCGGAACCTCAGGCTCATTGCAAGGATTTCATATCACGTGCTTTGACACGCCGTCGGTGGGTACACACTGCCAATTGAGCTATCATCGCTTACAATTGGCTATTGAATGTTATTTTAGATACTTTTAATCTTTCTTTCTTTTATTATTTCTAAGTGTATTAGCTGATCCGCTAACTACTACTTTCTTGCCCACAACGACCTTATCCAACACAGATATATCAGTCAATGTTAGTTACATGTTCCCTTACTTTACCTATAACATCTTAATTAAAACAAAACTTTTCGAAAGGACATACGCTGTTAGCCGGAAGGCTTTCAGAACTTGGCAGGGCTTTCTGGGCTGAGGGCACTCCGCCCAGAGGTAGCGGGCACAAGGGTGCCATACTTGCCGGCCCTCGGCATGAGCTGCTGCCGGAAATGAATAAAATAAGGAATGGTAAGGACCGGCCTACTGGAATAGGCCTTTAGTTAAAATATTAATTGAGGAGGCAAGGAAATCGATGGACTGGACTGTAATGTGCAGAGCTTGTAATGACCTAATTTGTTTGAAGGGCGTCGTGTATACATTACACAACTTGTACTTGCTTCGGCATATACTAAAATTGGAAGTATGACACGCAAAATCGTGAAGCTGATGCAATGTGAAGACAGATCCCGCTCCCTGGCCCGATAGGCGATAGAACACCGAGGGATTTTAGCGGGTATCACCGGCGGGTCCTTCGCCGGTTGAGTCCCACATACCCCTCCCAGCCCACGTTAAAAAAAAAATATATATATATAACAAAACTGTAACTGAACTAAAACTGCATTTAAATATACTTAGAGAATTATCGGATTCTTTTTAACAAACAAAACGGATTCGTTTGTCGTTGATTTTTAGATAGAATCGGATGTAACGTAACTAAAAATGTAAGCTGTTGTTTCATATCTCGAAGGCATTCGAGTGCTAAAAAATTACGTGTCGAAAACTAATTATTTTGAGTCTCTCGTCTAACGTCAGAAGCTCTCTAATGCTATTTAGTAATTACAGTTCACGTGCCATCCTATTGGATGTATATTTTTTCCGAACGTAGCTTTTATTATTAAACTAACTTCTGCCCGCGACTTTATCCACGTTGAATAATCACTTTGGGCAGAAATTTAATCTTTTTGGGATACCTCTTTTGCAAATAATACATATAGAAACTTTCAACTCCTATTTCGTCCCCACGTAGGGCGAAATTTCAAAAATGCTGAAACAAATTTTTAATCATTTCTTTTCGAGTGCGTAAATACAAAGTTTCGTGGTTTTATTTTCGTCATTATCGAACTTCCATACAAAGTATTATAACCTATTTTACCGCTTCAAATGTTTTATTTACGATAAAAGATAGTCTATGCCCCTTTCCAAAGTCTAGTCTATTTCTGTACGGAATTGTATCATAATCGGTTTAGTGGTTTAAGCGTGATAGCGTAACAGACAGACAGACTAAGTTTACTCTCGCATTTATAATAATAAGGGATACTTAACATGTGAATGAATTAGGTAATATAAATAGTATTTCAGTTTAAAAAAGTCTCATGTAAGTTACATTTTGTTCTCAATATATTGATTTATTAATACAATTACGCTATATATGGAAATATTATAAACTAGCTGACCCAACAGACGTTGTCCTGTCTTAACTATGAATATTGAATTATAATTGGTATAATTAATAAAAAAAGTATTATTCAAAAACATAGTATAATTAATATTGTAATACTCTATGACAACAGCTATGTAAAATAATATCGGGGTTAAGTTTTTATAAATTTTCTAATGTCCTACTCGACTTCCTTGATTGTTCCTTTCTTAAGAACCTTCTTCTGACTATAATTAACACAATAAAAAAGAATTAGCGAAATTTTTACATCCGTTCGCGTGTGATGCGATGACCAAGGGAAATATAGATTCATTTATATATATATATAGATGTCAGATAGTAAACACGTCATGACAGAAACAAAATTAGGCTTGTTTCTTTCACCAATCACGTAAGTTCGGAACCCTGAATACTGCTAAGTATGATTGTATATCTAAATAAATCTCACTTTTAGTAATATTTAAAAGAAATTTAGGAAGATTAACAATTTTGAGTGCCTGAAAGTTGTGTAACTTCGTACAGACTTTTTCGATTTGACGCAATCCGTTTAAACGCTTCGAAACTCGTTTAAGGGTAAATTAGTTATCCCACCACTAAATTTTACGTGCGACTTCGCTCGCTTTAGATAAAGAAAAAGTAGCCTATCACCGTTTCCAAGTTCCCATCTATCTCTATACCGATATCCATCATAATCGATGCATCGGTTACGCGTGAAAGCGTAACAAACAAACGTACTCACTTTCGCATTTATAATACTAGTATGGGTATCACCTATCCCCCGGAGAAACTGAAGTCGTTGTTATACAATAATTAACGCGCAAACATAACAGTAACGATACGTATAGACCTTGTAAGCGTTACGAAAGAGAACGGAGCGGGTGACTGCTAAAACGCGAGACGTTCGAGCTGTGATTTCATAAACAAAACATTCCACAGACGGTGCACGTACCTAGCCATCCATTCCAGGTGTGGATCGTTTGCACTACACTACACGGAATCGCATGGAACAGCACTGAAATGCACTGGCGAGACGCGGGCGCTAGCTAGGCGCAGTCGACGCGCGTAATACACTGCGCGACCCGCACGCAAGCCAGCCTCTCTTATAAATTCTTTACAAGTCTCGTGCCAGCGTGCTAGAGACCGATCCTGTACAGTCGTGTACACAAGTAACGTTAGATTAGTTTTACCTGATAGTTAAAGTTTAGCGTTATGGTCAAATATGAAGCGATGATAGCTCAGTGGTAGAGTGCACGATGCACCTACAATGAGCTTGAGCTTTCGGTGAAGGAAAACATCGTGAGGAAACCATAGCATGGTGGTAGGGCCTTTTCTAATGCCCGCCTGGGTAGCTACCACCCTCAAGTTGTAAACCTGCCGCCAAATGCCAATAGGTGTGTTCCGGCAGCAGCACTTGAAAGCCAGTTCCTCCACAGGTTTAGCGTGTCTACCAACTTGGGCCATACCGTCACTTAAGATCAGGTGAGATTATGGCCATAACGCTAAACCTTAAGTATAAAAAAAAAATCTCTCCTGGTCTTAAGTGACGATGGGTGGAGGAACCGGCTCTCGAGTGCAGCTGCCGGAACACGCCTATCGGTATTTGCCGGCAGGTTTTCAACTCGAGGGTGGTTACTGCTAGCCAGGCAGGTTTTACGCGTTTTTCTTTTTTACGGGAAGTAAGTTATCGTCACCTCGGTAGGAAGGGTTTCTGGTCGAGCTATTGACCTACTAATTGTCGTTAAAAAGGTAACTTTGCCTTTGGTTAATAATTATACCATCTAAAAAACACTACCAGCGCACCTTCTGGGGCATAACTGATCCATTATCCGAGACACCTTAAAACTTATCATCAGAACATGCAGCTTACGATAATCACCAGCGTTCTATGAAGGAAAAACATCAATTGCAATCAAGCACACTTAATAGAGCAATTAAATTTGCTAACTTCAACCTACAACTTGTAGATATGATACAGTAGTACTATCAGTCTCATCATCAGACCTAACACGTCACCAATGTTAGTTTCATTAGAGTATTTGTTATATATATACATTTATAAGCCTTGATTTATTTATACATGGATCGTAGTGGAATAGATTGCGACCGGTAAGTCGAATCCGGAAATAGGGTTGATTTATGAAACGGTTAATAATTACTATTAATTAATACTCCGGCAATTAACTAAATTAATAAGATGTATTTTTGGTAGAGCTTCATTAATTATTAATAAATTTAAATAATAAAAGTAGGTCAATCGCTGAATGTAACGCGGCAGACTCCACGGTAGAATAAGTCAGTCGATGTTGAGACGTAGTGGAATAAGCAGTTGAATAAAGTGTGCAGTGATTATTATATTACGAGGTATTTTTACTCGCACAGACCTGTCCCTTCACCATTTTCAGCCACATCGTTACTTAATATTAGATGACACTGTGACCACAATATGAACGCATGCGTAGGGAGGAGTAAAGAATTATTCGTTAACAAATGTTCGAAGTTAGAGGCCAGTTCCAGTACTCAATAAAAAAATAATTCCGATACTTACAGTTACGGAATAACGTACAAAATATTCTTCACTTCCCATTCAATATTTTGGTAAGAGATCACCAGCTCTCATGGATGGAACACCAGAGGAATTGCAGGTGCGTTGACGGCCTTTATAGGAGAAACTGGCTCTCATGTACAACTGCAGGAATACACCTATTGGTATTTGGTGGCAGATTTTTCAACTTGAGGGTTTTAGTGGTCCTACCACCGTGCTATGGTTACTTCACGATGTTTTCCTTCACCCCAAGCTCAAGCTCATTGTAGGTGGTCGGATTCGAACTTACGTCCCATGACGCGGCGTTCTTACACACTGCCACTGGGCTATCACCGCATTGCATAAATATTACATCTTAATAAAGTTAACAAAAAAACAACAAACCTTTATTCAACGTAACGTTGTAAGCGGTAATAATCACTTTTATAAGTTCGGCAAACAATGAAACCGCGTGGGACAACTCCCATACGGTGGTGGTGGATCTTCATTGTCTCTTATTTGTATTATCAATATAACAGTGACATAATCCATCTTCATATTTTTATCTATCTTTCTAGTATCGATTATTTTGTCAAAATTCAATACCTATTTGTTTCGGTAACTGCTTTTATTACTGTCATGTTCACTGTCAAATTTATTAGATGATTTGTAGTATTCTGTTGCATTGCGGAAAGGCTTTTTCTGATGCCCGACTGGCTAGCTACCACAATCAAGTTGAAAATCTGCCGCCAAATACCAATAGTTGTATTCCGGCTACTTAAGATCAGGTGAGATTATGGCTATAACGCTAAACTTTAACTATAAAAAAAACCGGTCCTGTAGTTAATAATTTGACTACAATACCATCTGTCTCATTCGGAAAGATCATAATAATGTTCTCTGTAAATAAATGTATTCATTTTTCTCCTGATCAATCATTCTGATATACAGTTCAAAATTCAATTACAGTTAATATTTCCAACTACGGGATTGATAATGACCCAGTTGGAAGTGTGTACGGATGGCATGTCCATGAATGTGATATCGAATCAAGCAGCAATGATCCTGAACATCTGGTGGTGGAAAACATGCTCAGGAAACAACAGCATGCTGCAAATACTTATAGGTATGTTCCTGCAGTCGCACCTGAGAGCCATTCCTTCCACTGGGTTTAGCGTGACCGCCATCTTTGGCCACAGAGTCACTCAACATCAGATGAGGTTGTGGTCATAACGCCTATAAAATGTATACAAAAATGATAATTACATTAAAATCTGCCAAGAAATTATATTAAAAAAAGTTTTTCATGTATTGAAACGTTTCCGTTTTAATGTACAATATTATATTAGATTATCCACAATTAATTTAAAAATATTACAATAAAAAAGCATTAAATTTCAAGGGCATACTTTTTGATAAGTGACTCCAGTAACGTTCAAGTTTTACAATTTAATTTAACTGTGGTCGAATTTCGATAGTAAATTGAGCAGCAAACATAACGTACGGTTAAAACGTTAACTGTAATTTCAAAGATACGATCTCCACGTGGATTTTAATCGATAGAGTTTAGCGCTCGATTGTACTATGTTCGGCGTGTGCGCAGCCTCCGGTCGTCGTTCGAATAACCAGTCAAACAGCATGCTACCCCTTCCCCCGTACGCGTGTTCCAAACTTTACCCCGGACAATCGATTCGCGGCTTAATTACAAACTACAAACAGTCTGAATTCCATAACCACGGACAGTCGATTAGGTTTTGAATAAAAAAACTCACCGAGTTATTTCGTATACGCCATGCAGGGTTCTGTATATATCTGCCGGGGTTTGACGCATTGTGAACTGTATCCGGCGGCGCTAAGGCAGATTTTGGGCGGCCGATACGGTCGCACCTGCCTTGTAAAATGCAATATGAAATAACTTCGACGTTTCGGTTGCGAACCTATGGTTTCTGTTTGTGATCAATATTCGGGAGTGAGAAGTAATTTTTTAGCACTACATTTTAATTCCACTTACATACATTCCCTTTAGGAAACAGTACCTATATGAAGTTCGACAATGGAGACTCTAAGCCAATTTTTTTACTGCGATGGTGGTAGATAAACTTTGCATTGCCCTTGATGGTTAACGATACCTGATACACGAGAATAATCGCATTGGAAGCGAAGATAGCTCAGTTGGTAGTGTCAATGGACCTGAGTTCGAATTCACCTACAATAAGTCTGAGCTTTATAATATAGCATGGTTCTGGTGATCAACTGGCTTGCAACTACCTTCACCACTACCCTAGTGGTAGCGTGATCACAATATTAGGTGAGATTGCGCCCATAACGGTAAACTTTAACTGTAAAAAAACACTAACAGGGTATTAAAAAAAAAGTTGAATTTTCGACTCCTTGAAGGATCCCATAGCGTGGTCTTCTCAGAACACGAACTCCTCTGAAGCCAAACTGTAATTAACCAATAGGTTCTAATATTTGACAATAACTAGGTACTCTACTCAGTGACCGCTGCGATGTTTCCAAATAAACCCATGGCCTTATAACGAACAATCCTGAAAACACGTGTTAATGAAGCGATGATAGCTCAGCGGTAGTGTGTACGACTTCGCGTCAAGGGACGTGAGTTCGAATCCAAGCACCTACAATGAGCTTGAGCTTTCGGTGAAGGAAAACATCGTGAGGAAACCATAGCATGGTGGTAGGGCTTTTTCTAATGCCCGCCTGGCTAGCTACCACCCTCAAGTTGTAAACCTGCCGCCAAATACCAATAGGTGTGTTCCGGCAGCTGCATTTGAGAGCCAGTTCCGCCACAGTTTTAGCGTGTCTTCCAACTTGGGCCGTATCGTCGCTAAAGATCAGGTGAGATTATAGCCATAACGCTAAGCCTTAAGTATAAAAAAAAACAATCCATACCTTTAATGACATTATAAATGCGAAAGTGAGTTTGTTTGTTTGTTACGTTTTCACGCCTAGATCGCTAAATCGATTACGATAAATTTTGGTGTAGAGATACGTAGGATCCTGGAGACGGTGATAGGCTATTTTTCTCGTAAAAATTTATAGGAAGTGGGGTAAAGAGAAGAAAAGACTTTGTATGAAACTTTTCATTACCTCATCCGCTATTAACGCGAGCGTAGCCGCGTGAAGAACTTAGTATAGCAAATGCGTACTGATTTCATTGGGGAAGAATACGTAATTAATCTGTTTCCTTTATATTGCGTCATTATTATATCTCATTATATACTATCTGTGCCCTCGGCTTTGTTCGGACCGAATAAATAAATAAATACATATTGAAACTCAAAAACCATATAATAGTGAAGGTGGTAGTAGATTTAATGCAATATTTAAAACTCCAGGAGGAACCATTTCATTTTTATAGGATGAAAAGATTTTTTTTATCGAATAGGGGGGCAATCGAGCTAGCGTGTCACCTGACGGTAAGTGATCATCGCCGCCCATGGAATCCCACAACACCAGAGGAATCGCAGTTATAGGAGGCACTGGCAGACAAATATATCATAGGATACTTTACACGTCATAGGAAACCTTCACGTTAAACCATGACGCTTAACCAACGTGACATTTTTATTATGCAGATCTCATTGAATTAGTATTTTATAGTTTATATAGAATATATACAATGACTATGTAAGTAAAGGAAGAGGTTACTAAAGAGTAAATAATACATGAGATGCCATAAAGGAATTAAAAGCTGTGCTAGATCCTTGTTTTTTGAGCTTTCCACAACTAGCAATTAGATACAATTAGATTTTTATACCTAAGGTTTAGCGTTATGGCCATGATCTCACCTGATCTTAAGTGACGATACGGCCCAAGTTGGTAGACACGCTAAACCTGTGGAGGAACTGGGTCTCAAGTGCAGCTGCCGGAACACACCTATTGTTATTTGGCGGCAAGTTTTACAACTTCAGGGTGGTAGCTACCCAGGCGGGCATTAGAAAAAGCCCTACCACCATGCTATGGTTTCCTCACGATGTTTTCCTTCACCGAAAGCTCAAGCTCATTGTAGGTGCTTGGATTCGAACGCGCATCCCTTGACGCGAAGTCGTACACGCTACCACTGAGCTATCATCGTTTCACATAGGACTACGTTAATTACACCAAACAAAATCGATATATGACTTAGATTCTAAAGATCGCTCGAAGGGAGCCAACTTCCGCCTGCCATGAGTGGGGCTAGACCTCTCGCTGTCGGGTGTGGTAAGAACCATGCTCGGCAGCGAGAGTATCAGGAATGAAGTGACCTCCTGTGAACATGTACCCCACGGGTATCCTCTCCGCCGTAGACGAATAGGCGGTGGGAGGGGCCGGTATGGTAAAGCTCTTCCACCGTCTCAAGCCAGACTGAGGGTCGGAGGACCCGTCTCCCGTTGTACTAGTCCGGATGAAAGCAAGGGTAGCTTACCAGGCTGCCCGGATGGGGCCTGGCTTACCACCAGGCCGGGCCAATCGCTGGGGTGACGCGGTGGTTGTATGCACAGACCCGCGTCGCCCCAGGATGGCGACAGACGGCCGTAGGGTTTTAGTGGGAATTCCCGGCGTTCAGCACATCCACATACCGCTCTGTCCCCCCGAGCTGGGAGGGGATGAAGAAATACATTTCCCCACGTAAAAAGTGGTTAAACATATTATCCAGTAACATTTAGGTATATGTATATATAGGGATGTAGTGATAGGGTGGCCATTCTATGGTAGAATATAGTTATAGGAGGGTAGTTTATAACGCCGATTAGTATAAGGCGCGATGCAAGCGTGGCACTGCGTTCAGTGTAAGAGAGGCGCTTGAGCCGTATTCATCGTACGTAGCTGAAACACTACCGAAGGGACGTAAGATTTAATGTTACTTTACTATTGACACTGTTTTGGTATTTATGCTGTAAATCATTATCGGGAATGGTTTATACTGTGCGGAGAGAGGCACGAGCGGTGAAGGTGAGTGTTGACAATTGTGGAAAGGAGGCCTCCTTAAACCTACATCTGAGTCGCAAGTCTCAGACACTCTCGTGTTATCCTCTTGGAAATCTATTACCCATACATAGGTTTACCATACGTCCCGGTTTGACCGGGATAGTCCCGGTTTGAGATCCCTGTCCAAATTTTTTGTGTTGTTTGTATTAATTGTACGTTGTTAAAAAATATATTCACATTTATTAATATGTTTTCAATTCATAATAATTTTGATTGCATTTCAAATATGAAAAACACGAATTAAGCGAAAAGCAAAATGAAAATGAGCCTCTTTCTCTTCTGCGTCCCGGTTTGGCTCTTCGTAATTATGGTAAGCCTACCCATAGATGTGTTTCGTCAGTTGGTTTTGAGAGCCAATACCGCTAGTAGGTTATCGTTGCATTTAGGACCACATGGATTGATTCTCCAGCGCAATTGGCAGAACAAATCTATAGGTATTTGACAACCGATTTACAACGTAGCCAAGTAAGCGTTATGGGTATGGCTATGCTATAGGTTTCAAGTTTATAGTGCTGCATATTGCAGGGATTCAAACTGACGACAATTGATGACTAGTGATAGAGACTAGTTATGATAGAGACACTCGGTTAGTAATTTAGTCGAGTACCGAGTAATTTGGTAGTTAGACTACTCGCTACTGCCCAAAAATCGTGAGCGGTGTTTTGCAAAATGAACGTTCAATGCAATATAGTAAATAAGCTAATAAATCGCTATACTAGAAGAGGTGGATGAAGAAAGAATACTTGGAAACAAATTTTAAAACGTTTTCTTCGCTCCAGCGAAACGACGTTTAGCGGTAGGTACTCGACTAAAACGACAGGTTCGAACATGTATAACAAATAAACGATGCATGCGATGATAGGTCGGTGGCAGTGTGTAGGAACGCCGCGTCATGGATCGTGAGTTCTAATCCAACCACCTACAATGAGCTTGAACTTTCGGTGAGTGTCTGGCTAGCTACCAAGCTCAACTTGAAAACTTACCGCCAAATACCAATAGGTGTGTTCTGGCAGTTGCCCTTGTGAGCTAGTCCCTCCAATAAAGATCGGCAACTCACCTGCGATTCCCCTGATGTTCTGGGTATCCATGGGCGGCGGTGATAACTTACCATCAGGTGACATGCTTCCTCGTTTGACCCCTATTACATATAAAGCAGTACTCGCTGAAAAAATACAACGGTTCGACTCGAGTAAATTATTTGCTAATCGACTCGACTAGTTGTAGTATTAAACTACTCGGTACTCGACTAAATTACTCACCTAATGTATACGAGGCTTTAAGGTTAATCCGGGCCTGGTCACTGGGTCCAGTTATAGGTATGGGGATTTTGAATAAAACAAATCACTGTTTAATACATCATAATGTATTTGGAACGATACCTTACCGCGATACAATTATAAATAATTGGTGAACCTCGCTGATACAAAATATATATAATTAATTAATAATAACTTAATTATAGATACACATAACTACATCATCGAACATTCGTACATCGTGGAATTCTGAAGTTATTAAGAACTGACTTGTCGATTGAATAACTTATTATAAACTTATCAATTGCATTTACATAATTTATTGTTTTAAAAACGTGTCACACTTATGACTGGTGTAAGAAACAAAAATATAGAAATTAAAACATATATTATTTCAATCAATCAAGTCGGTCGTTTTGTATATCGTGCTCTTGTATTAACAAGTAATACGTTTACAAAATTTATTTTTCCATAAAAATCGCGTCTTGGAGATGAGTGGTATAAAAAAAAACTTTTTTTTTTATGTTTTTGTATTAGCAAGTAAATTAGCTGTCGACTTTCGTTGGGTTTTTATTGTCTCAAATTGTAATTTATTTTGCCCAATATTTTATTTCTTCTAGGAAAAATAAAGAACGTTACTCACAGATAGCTGATGTTGCAAGGGGTAACTTAGGTTAATTTATTATAGGAAAAAATTAGTGCTCCGTGAAAAAAAATGTACTCCCACGCGAACGAAGAATCCTTAAAATGTCTCGCAAACTGCTGTACAATGGAAAAATCTCTTTCCACTCAATTGGAAGAGAAATAAATGTAATATACGTATATGTATATAGCGAACTAAAATTATTATTAATATAATATAACGGAAATGTCAGTATGACTCGCCAATTTTAGCAACTCCCTGCCGCCTTTCGAAAACTCTCTATGTATTTGATAGAGCAATAATAGAGGAAGAATTTAAGCTATTTTACATCACGCTACCGCCAATAGAAGCAGAGCTGCATTGAAAAAGGTTACACAAACGGGCAAAACTTAATAAACTATTTTTCGTTACATGCAAATAAAGTCGCTGACAAAGAGTTGTATTCGACTGATCATCATGAATTTTGCATACACATTGGGGTACAGATTTTTTTATGTTAACGGGCAGCAAACAGGCAGACCGCCCATCTGATGTTAAATGGTTACCGTCGCCTATAAACAGCTGCAACACCTGGAGTATTACAGCCGTGTTGACCATGGAGACCGTATTTCAACCCCTTTTTGAAGAGCCCCATATCATTGGGAACCTTGATGGAATACCTCGGGGGAATTCCGTACCAGGCAGTCTGTTCCAAAGAACTAATGTGCGCGGCAGGAATGTTCTAGAGAACCTAACTGTTTTCACAACCCGGCCAGGTTCTGAAGTATGCGGATGAGCTGCTAGCCAACACATAGATTACGGTAATTTGTATAATAACGGTAATTTGTATAATAAGGGTAATTTGTATAATAAGGGTAATTTGTATAATACGGGTAATTTGTATAGTAAGGGTAATTTGTATAATAAGGGTAATTTGTATCCACAAAGAACAGTTTTCAAGGTATAGACAAATAACGAATAGATCCCGTGAATGAAGTCGACGGTACGGCTAGGGAACTTTAGGTAAAATTTCCGCTAAAAGGTATATAAGAACCTCTATAAGTCGAACACCAAGTGAGACGCCAAAAAATTCGAGTAGTAGTAGAGTTTTCAACTTATACAGAATGGGGGTGTTGGTGTTGAAGCGAAGGGAACAAAACATTTTTTCTAGTTTTGAAGGTTTTTAACTTATCGAGGTTCGACTTAACGAGGTTCTACTGTACTTAGAGTATATATAGTTAAATATCAAATAAATACTTGATAGGTTATAAACAAGTCGAGACTAAATACCTTTTCAGTTGGTATATCTTAACATTATTAACAAACATTTGCCCGAGATTTCATTCGTGTGATATTAAAAATACTTTTATCTATCTCGTAGGGAACAAACAGCTACCAAACTGCAGCGTCACTCGCTCGGTTAACCTGGAGATTGTCTGAACATTTCATGAAAATCGGTCCAGCCGTTTTGCACT
This sequence comes from Actias luna, assembly GCA_039707435.1. Lineage (NCBI taxonomy): Eukaryota > Metazoa > Arthropoda > Insecta > Lepidoptera > Saturniidae > Actias > Actias luna. The sequence goes on along the minus strand of JAZHAC010000034.1, from coordinate 17,769,547 downwards.
TTAGGGAACATGCATAGAATATTATGTAGATGGATGGGAATGTATTTTGCGTAATTTTGTATACATATTATCAACGGTATAGAAAAAGGCATAGGGTTCCTCCATCGTGAAAAAATACTAAAACCGAAATATATTAAAATAACTTATACATTATTTAACGCGAGCGAAAACGGGAATAAAAGCTAGTTTCTAATAAAATCACACGAAGGTTAAAAATGTATACAAAGTGTATAAAATGCACTGGGTTTTAGGGCACCAAATTATCATCGACCCACGTTAAAAAACACAGTTTTACAAATAATTAGCGCTATATTTATATAAGTATACAATACTCGAATGTAATCAGAGGATCATTACCATATTTTATGAGCATCGAAAACATCTAGCCTTTTTAGGAGAGACAAAGTATGCGCCAAAAATTTAGAAAAATATTTTTTATGGTTATCCTCTAAAAAATATTTTTACAAACATGAAGTATGTTAATAGCTAGTATTTCAATAGATCAGTGGTTAATTACAAACAATATGCCATTAATTTTCATAAAGTTATCATAAATACTTTAAAATTAGTACTGAAAAAAGTGCAATTGTCGCGTACTACGTTTTTCCGGAAATGGCTCGATATTAAAAAGAAATATAGTAGAAGAATCTTTTTATCGTTAACCGGATACCACAGTTTCTTTTTTAATTATAAATATTCAATAATACAGATAATATATCGATTTATATTTCAAAATCATATATTTATTTTTATTCACATGGGCAGCAGATAAAAACGGTTTTTTATTTGGTTCATATAAATTATCAAGTATGAAATATGGTAGCTTTCCGGTAGTCGATTACGGAATGTCTCTGACCCTAAATTATGTCAAATGACACAGTTACATTGTCGGGCTTCTATTTAATTACACATTCGCATAAGGTCCTTACGCCCCCCCCCCCCCCATATTAAGACATCTCGAAATGAATGAACTTTGCGATACAATTTTCTTTTTTTAAGCCAACGGGTAGTAAACAGGCAGACGGCCCATGTGATGGTAAATGATTACCAGGGGTATTACAGCCATGTCGCTGACTTCGGATACCGCATACTACCTGTTCGAAGAACCCCATATCATAGTTTTGTCAATCAATAAATCATTATAGGAATCCTTAATTCCATTGTTTCTTGATAATTCGGCTACATATTGTGTTTGAAATGAAAACTCCTATACGAAGGTTTGGGTAGAAAGTAAATTCGTGTAAGTCGTCATCGACATGGTCACGTGGTACATCTGTTACTATTAGTATAACTAATTACGCCGTTAACAGTATTGATTTACGATTTTTAACTTAATGTGTCAAACAATTAATTTGGATATCCGAAAATTACAACTATTTCTTTATAGTTTTAAGATTACATTTCTGTCGGCAGTCCTCATGATTGCTTTGATAGTTTTTTTTTGGTTAAGGGTTGTTTTATAAAATAGATAACAATTTTTTTCTTTTTAGTACCCCTCTTCTCCCTTCGTCACGCTATATCATATAATTTATTGCGACCCCCTTATCAATTTTACTTCACAAATAGTATACCCCCCCCCCCCCCGTACATGATATATGCAATGAAAATAGCATTAAGCAAATTTCAATACTGTTTAAATGATTTATTGGTTACGATAATAAAACTTGTAAATCATATACATCTGTAAATAGCATGTAAAATTTACAAAATTACGACATGTTTACTTAGACGCCCATGTTGCGGTAAGCGACTCCAATAAGTGCGTAGATATTTAACGAACGACCCTAAATAATAAATAGCTTAAATATACTAAGATATCTATATACGTATTTCCATTATATAATCACCATAAAAAAAAAAAAAAACAAACAAACATTGGGATATTAAATGTAAAATTAACGCCATAATTATTTATTACAATATACACAGTATTTATTTATTGTTTTTTATATAATATGTTTAATTATCACGATGTTGTACGTGTGTCCGGTGTAGGAGCGTGCGAGCGAGACAGACGCACGTCTCGCGTTTCGTCCGGCGACGACAATAAGTGCTAAAAACTAATGGCGCTGCGGATGTTTATCCTATATCTCTGTCCTGCTCGCACTCGTTTACTTCATGCCTAGTCACTTTATATCACCTGAAATTTTAATTATTGTCCTTTTTATAAATTATACATTTCATTTGTATGATGTATACATTACATAGATTATCTTTACGACTAATATAAATGCGAAAGTAAGTTTGTTTATTTGTCACGCTTTCACGCATAAACCATTGAATCGATAATGATAAGTTTTGTTTTTTTTATTCTTAAGGCTTAGCACTATAATCATAATCTCATCTGATCTTAAGTCACGATACGGCCCAAGTTTGTACACACCCTAAACTTGTGGAGGAACTGGCTCAAGTGCAGCTGCCGGAACACACCTATTGGTATTTGGCGACAGTTTTTCAACTTGAGGGTGGTTGCTAGACAGGCGGGTATTAGAAAAAGCCCTACCACCATGCTATGGTTTTCCTTCACCGGAAGCTTAAGCTCATTGTAGGTGGTTGGATTCGAACTCACGTCCCTTGACGCGAAGTCGTACACACTACCACTAAGCTATTATCGCTTCAAATGTTTTTATTATATAAGTATTACCAATTACAATATATCACTTAAATCGTAATAGCTCAAGCGATTGAGCACTTGAGAGCCAGTTCCTCCACAGGTTTAGTTAGCGTTTCTACCAACTTGGGCCGTATTGTCACTTAAGATCAGGTGAGATTATGGCCAAAACGCTAAACCATAAAAAAATTAATTAATGCATAAAGGACAAAAAAAAATCCTTTTAAAAACCTACCAACTGACGGTCAAGTACTTAATATGTGTGTGTGTGTGTATATATATATATATATATATTATTAACAACAAGTAAGCGCTTGACCACAATCTCACCTGATGGTAAGTGACGATGTGGTCTATGATGGAAAAACGCTTACTCAGCGTAAGTGCAATTACACGATAAATGGAGACATTTTAAGTTTGAAAAAAAAAAAAAAACAGTTATTTTGCGTGACGTGACAGCAGTACCCACACACCTCAAAGCTTCACTTATGAGGCAACACCCTACTCGAGTGAGTCGCGACACATATCAACTCATCTCGAGTCGCGACACATATCAACTCAACTCAACTCGAGTCGAGTCGCATCTCTATTATATACGAACGCCTGTTGTACCGTTAAGTACAATGGCGATTACAACAAATTGAAAAGTTTCATCACAATGTTTTTTATCTTCACCGAACTAAATAACCCGCTGTCGGAGCCAGACTCCCGCGAGTCGACGTAACGTTAGCCAGTTTCATTCCGAGACAGCGCCATCTAGTAGAGCGATGAGTGAGTTTGTTTGAATGTTACGCTTAAACCGCTGAATCGATTTTGAATTATTCACTATCCCGTTAGACAGGAACCTGACGACTGGGATAGGCTATTTTTTCCCATGAAAAACTTACCGGAAGTGGGGGGTAAAGACAGGGTTTTTTTTTATGAAACTTTCAATTGCGTCATCCGGTTTGTTTGATAAAGTCAATATTAATGTTTGAAGCGATATTTTAAGAAATATTTGAAGCGATGATAGCTCAGTGGTAGTGTGAAGGAACGCCGCGTCATGGGACGTGAGTTCGAATCTAATCACCTACAATGAGCTTGAGCTTTCGGTGCAGGAAAATATCGTGAGAAATCATAGCATGGTGGTTGGGCTTTTTTTGATGCCCGCCAGGCTAGCTACCACCCTTGCACTTAAGAGCCGACCCCTCTAAATTCCCCTGATATGGTGGGTGTCCATGGGCGGCGGTGATCACTTACCGTCAGATGACACGCCTGCTCGTTTGCCCGCTATTACATAAAAATAAATAACGCAAGCGAAGCCGCAGGTAAAACTTAGTTACTATTATAAAGCGGAAGAGTTTGTTCATTTGTCTTAAGAAATACTGGTTGGATTTCAAAAATTCTTTTAGTATTTGATGAAACAATCGCCAAAGAAGGCTTTAAGGTGTTAACATTAACACGCTTTCGCCAATAAAAAGTAAGAAGAAGGAAAGAAATCGTTTATTGCTTTTATTTTATTATATAAATAATGTTTGTGAAAATTAGATTTTTTATTTCATTTAAATAAAAAAATTGGAAAATAATCGGCCCACTCTGCGATTGGTGGAAATAATTTTAACATTAAAAAAGTTAAGATGAAATTTTTATATTAAAAAAGGGGATAATTGCATAGAGTAGATTGTGATAATTATTTATATTCATTTTTTTCGTAAAAAACATTTAAAAACAATATTAAAACAAAAAAGATATGGCAAGAATTTTTTAAAAAGTTATGGCAATTTTAAAAATTATGAAATTCTTTTATGCATAATTTTTTTTGGGTCGTATAAAAAAAAATGAAAAATTCTCAAAAATATAATTCAAAGGGTAGAAAAGAAAGGAAAAATTTTTGCCAGATCGAAATGAACTGGGTTCAAAAGTGGTTGATTTTTTAAATTAATAAATTAGCAAATCATAATTACTTTGCCTGTCACGCTTTTAGATGGATAAAATAATTTGTCTATATCAATAAAATCTGTATTAATGTGAACAAAGCCGCGGGCAAAAATAGATACTTATTAGTAGACGCTAACTAAATATATAAAAATAGGATTTCTATTACCATATATACATATATATATATATATATATATAGACACAATTTATCCACAATCTCCCCAAATATTCAGTAAGAGCTAAAAAATTCTTTTTTCAAGAAAAATCTACCATGCCTTAGAGTCGATTAATGTCGAATGAAACCGAGTTAGAATTAGTTAAAAATTAATAGTAGTACCGGTGATGTTATTTCCTGGCTTGAAGCGCGTTCGAGAGCCAGTCCATGGCCTGGTCGAGCCCCTCACCACGCACTGCTGATGTCTTGAAGATCTGGAAGGTTCTATCGCGTAATGCGTCCAGCCCCAGCGCCTGGTGCACCTCGGCCACCGTCAGGCAGCCCGCCATATCCTGTTTGTTCGCCAACACCACCAGAATGGCGTTCGCTAATTCCTCTTCCTGGAACACAAACAATTCCATTGATTTTAAAGGCTATTTGGTTGGACTTTCTTTTCGTGCCCGCCTGGCTAGCTATCACCTTCAACTTTAAAATCAGCCATGTAATACCTTTTGGTATGTTCTGGCACTTTCTTTTCATAGACCCCAGGATTAGCGTGCCTATCTTGAATCACATCATCACTTAAAATCAGATGAGATTGTAAACACTATTGCCTATAATACTTCATACTAATTTTATAAATGCGAAAGTGAGTTTGTTTGTTTGTAACGCTTTCACACCTAACTCTCTTAATCGATTGTGATGAATTTTGATACAGAGATGATGGGATCCTGGAGACAGTGATAGACAACTTATTCTCTAAAATACTTGTAGGAACAGGGATAAACAAAGTCGATTTGTTTAACAAAATTAATATTAATGGGAATGAAGCCATACAAAAAATCTAGTAAAGTATATATACAAACATTGTCCTTATATCCTGGCCAATATTGTCAGCATAAATATAAATAATCAGGAACATTTTTTAGAGACATCATAATTATATCGTCAAATATAAGTACATATGCCACTAAGGCACTTTTCTGGGTGCATTTTGTAAATCAGAAACAAGAACAAGATTAAAAATATTCTGCTATTCAGTTTTATCACTCATTAATATCTGTTTTGTTTTAATGTATAAATTACATATTTTAATTTCATATAGATAAATCCATTTTGTATAAATAACTCTTAGTTCCCCAGACTGGGAGGGAATGCGTACATGCATTTGTTCACAAAAAAAATCAATAAAAAAAAAATTGTTCCATTGGTATTTACTATCTATTGACGACTTCTAGTCTTAATAATATTCTTTGTTGCCATCTTTATGAGAATTTTCTTCAATGTTCTAAAAAGGTTATAGTCGAATTTGGACCACTTGTCAAACATTAGTTTAAATCATACTAAACAAAGACATATCCTCAATTTTTTTTTATATAGTTCCCGTGAATCGTTCGAGTAAAGATTTATTCCGTACTAGCTAATCCGACAGACGTTGTCCTGTCTTAACTTTGTTAACTTTGTCGTTAACTTTTCTTAATTTTTCTAATGTTCCACTCAAGTTCCTTACTTTTTTCTTCCATAAAAACATTTTCATAACAGTAATTAACACAAAAAAAAAAGAATTAGCGAAAGTGTTCCATCCGTTCACGCTAATTTATATATATGTATATATATATATATATATATATATATATATATATATGTATATATATATATGTAGAAATCTATAGGTATCTTTGCTAGTTTAAATAGTTAAATTTAATCTGTTACATTCACAGTAAAATGTATAATTGTACTTTGTACCTAGAAACATAAATGATAAATTTTACAAAACATTGCCTGTGTAAAAAAAATATTTATGATAGAGATTTTTTAAATGTTTTGTTGAAATATAATTTAATCAAAACAACTAAGTGCTGATAAAAATCAATTAGTGCCAACAAACAGAATCAACTAACTAAATAGGATCCTACCAATAACCCATAATCGTTATATGTAAAAAGTGTGATTCGTTGTATGATAAATATAACTACTTAATTTTGTAGTGATACCTACTGATTTCTATGTAGATAAATTGACGTAGTGTCGATCATTGATAATGGGAACATAGAATAACTCTTTACTCGAACAATTCATGGGAACTTTACAAAAAAACAAATTGAGAATGTTTCTGTTTACTAATATATGCTAACTGATGTTCAACAACCGGTCAAAATATGACTGTAACCTTTATTTAATGTTTCAGGACATTCGTATGAAGATAAGAAAAACCGTTTTCCAATAAAGTTTTAAGACTAAAACTCGTCAATCGGCACTGAAAAAATATCACTTGATAGAGTAGAAAAAGTACTTTTTTTTATTTATAAGCTAAAGCTTTTATTCAGGCCCACAGAAACTAAATTGATATTTATATGAAAGATGATTTCAGTTTTCTATTCATGCCAATGATTTTAGAAAAATACCACTTGGTGAGGAATCTCACTAAATTTTAAGTGACAATAAGGTCAAACACCTGTAGACATTTGACACCAGATTTTTAACTTGAGGTTGGTAGCACATGAGGATTGTCACCATCAGAATTATGGCCATCACCGATTGTCGTAAAGCTCACCATAGCAGCATGTCTCTTATTTGGATAGTGGTAGGGCTCAATCATATGGTTTTCTTATACCTAACTGGCTAGCTACCACTCTCAAGTTGAAAATCTGCCCTCAAATACTTATAGGTGTGTTCCAGCTGTGGTACTGGAGAACCAGTGCCTCCGCTAGGCGAAGCGTGCCCACTATCTTAGGCCAGATCATCTCTTAACATCAGGTGAGATTGTGGCCATAACACTAAACCATCACTATAAAAATAGTCTAGCTGTATCCACATTCTTTTGCATGGAACTAAATATGTATTATTTATCAATTGTGTCTCTCTTTGTAACCTTTTTCAATAAAGCTTTACTCCTATATCCTGTAAGGTGATATTAAATAGCCTAAAGCCTTTCTAAGTGATTCCACAATGAAATACAAAAAGATTTTTTGAAATCCAACTTATAGTTCTTAAGACAAGCATGTTAAAAAAAAAACTTTCCCGCTTTATGATATTTATATCCAATAATCAACTGCATGTTTATTAAAATAATCACCACTTACCCTTAACATATGTACCAGTTCATCTTTTGATATTCCTATTCGATCTCGATCTGCTGAATCCACCACATATATTATCGCATCGGTATTGCCATAGTAACATCGCCAGTACGGTCTGAAATATACAGAAGATATGCATTATTAACATTATGTTTAGTTAGCCTTTAAATTACAATGAAAACTGAGAGGATGAGTTTATTCATTCACAAAACAACACATCTGTTTATGCTTTTCATCCTGGGATTTATTTAACCCATTCCTCCCCACTGTCATATTTTTAGGACACACTATTTTCAAAATTTCTTTTTACGTTTTAGGACTTCTATTTTTATTATTTAAACATTTATACAGTGAAAGTTTTTTTTTTTTTAATAGTGTAAAAATATGAATTTCATCCGAAATAATAAAAATAAAGTCCTAATACGTAAAAAGAAATTTTGAAAATATTGTACTAAAAATATTACAGTGGGGAGGAATGGGTTAAACTCCAACAGTTTGATAGAGTAATTATATAAATTATAGGGGTTTATGAAAGTATTTAAACTGGACAAAGATCTTATATGTAGGAAAAATATACATTGGACTATAGCCTCAATGTATGATATCAGATTTAATAAATACTAGCTCTGCCAGTGACTTTGTTTGCATGGAACTAAATATTATTTAACTTATTTATAGCCTATGTTACTCGGGGATAATACAGCATTCTAATGGTGAAAGAATTTTTTAAATTAGTTCAGTAGTATCAGAGTTTATTTAATACAAACAAAAATAAAAATCTTTCCTTTTTAATGGAATGAAAATTATTGAAGGAATCTGTTACCATAAGACAGATGTAATGATTCAGAAAATGGGACAAATCTCTTAAACTGTTATCAATAAACAAAATATATTCTAATATTACAAGGAATAACATAAAATTACAGTGAATATTAATTTTCTTATATATATATATATATATATATATATATATATATATATATATATATATTTTAATTGAATAGGGGCCAACGAAAAGCATATCCCCTGATGGTAAGTGATCACCCCTGTCCATGGGCATCCAAAATACCAGGGGAATCGCAAGTGCGTTCTCAGCCTTTATAGGAGCGACTGCTTTCAAGTGAAATTACCAGAACACAGCTAATGGCATTTTTAACTTGAGGGTGGTAGCTAGCCAGGCCTTACTACTATGCAATAATTTGGCAAAACATCAGGTTACTTTACGCTATATCCATTTTTTAAAGATATTTTATTTGAAAAGAAACCAGTTTTCTAAAGACATCTACAAAACTAACATAAAAATCTTAAATAAAACATCCCAATGGTACACTGAGAAAGATCATAGCAGTTAAATGTGTTGACACATAATTTTTACAACAAATACAAAATTTACAAATAAACACGAAGAGGTGTGTTATACGAATTCGCTTATTACAATTGACAGATTATTGTAACAATAAACAACAGTATACCATCTATGACACCGAAACATATAACCATGTAATTTAAATTCTATCTTAGCCGCTTGACTTTTCAAAGTACAACAATAACGAATGCCGTATTTGTTAAAACAGATACCGTGAAAAATTATCAATAACCTAAAAATCATGGTAACATAGTTAAATTACCTAATACTGGTTTGTCCACCGAGGTCCCACACTTGAAACTTTAGATTTTTATATGTGACTTGTTCCACATTGAACCCGATCGTCGGTATGGTCGTGACGACCTCACCAACTTGCAGTTTGTACAGAATCGTAGTCTTGCCGGCACCGTCTAGCCCAAGGATCAAAATCCTCATTTCCCTCGCTCCCAGCAAACCTCTGAAGTAACTAAACAGACCACCTACGAAATAAACACATTTTAAACACCTCTAAATACGAATGGTATCGTAAAACTCATTTTATAGGGAAAATTTACATACCCATTTTTAATTACTAAAAACTATTCTAATACATTAGTTTTTCAGTCTAAGGAATATATATTAAAGCGGGTTATACATTCAAGTTTTAAAAATACTATTCAGTGAAATTATTACTGTAACACCGCGACTGAAATAACCGTTTTCAGTGATAAATAATGAACATTTCATTGAAAATTGTAACAAACCATTTGACGTGTAAGCAAGCACTCAATCTTTTATTATTGTTGCCATTGCAAAATATGCAGTATTTGTATTTTTTTGCACAATGTTACGAAATATACTTTTTCATTTATCAAATATATTTAGATATATTTTTACTGTATATTAAATACACAAATAAATAATCTTAGGGATAAGTTTTCTGTATGTTAATAGTGTAATTATACAGGGATGTTTTAAAATGCATGAAAGATATACCAGTTATACCAATTCGTTGAAAGAAATAAAATTTGGATTAAAAAATACAAGAATATTACACTATGTCAATTCAGTATCGTATTTATTATAACGTGCCTAAGTTACTTAATATCGTTTAAAGAAACTATACATTTACTATAAGTAAATTAACGCCTTTTTGTATATTACAGCAATCTTAAAAATGCGCTATTTTAGTACTACATATAAAACATATAAGAAAAACTCCTTCTATAATCTTTAGAGCAATGTCAAAATTTATATTATTTTAGGTTTTCCATTGTAAACGAAAGATAATGACTAATGAGTTTAACGAGTTTTCGTAGTAGTCTTAGTACTAGATCTAGTTCATCATTTTGTTATCTTTTGGGTATATTTTATAAAGTGGTGCCTTGTGACGTCCCAGGGATTATAAAACTGCGTACGCGTCACTGCCCCGCCTCCACGACTGTGTATTTTATAGGTATCGCTTTATTCTCCTGACAGGTAGTGGTAACGATGCGATAGCAGTTCTCGGCCTCATGGAGAGAAAGAAGGTTTTAGTGAATAATACTGTAATCTCTGCAACTTCGTACTGGTTGCACAGGCTCGACACGCACTATTTAGAACGTCAACTCTAGCTAAAGGCTCTCGTGTGATTGGTGCGATGCTCTGTTATTTTCCAATTGGAGTTATGCTGTAGCCTTAAGGCCTTTTACAGCTTTACCGAGCTTTAGGGGTGAGTGCGGAAGGCACTCAGCTGTAGAAGTGCATGTTATGATAGATGACTACTCTCTCTTGACTATGTGTGTATATTTACGGAAGATATACGCAAGAAGGAAATCCATAAATGGATTTAAAGTGTGATATATCAGACCATTAGGACAACATACACTTTTGCTACAAACAAACCACAAAAAGTACAAATATTTGAGTACACGGTTAAAGTCTTACTTGTAGCTCCAAACTAAGCAATACGTGTGGCATGGACTACTAAAATATTGGCGGAATAGATAATATAGTTGATGCCACATTTTATCTGAGAGAAGAGAATATATTAAAAAAACAGTATTATAAAATATGGAGGATTCTTGAGATGACACGAATAATAACAACCATTGGTAATCAACTAGCCCCCCTAGACATGTTGTGTTTTTCTAGAATCGTTCACATATGGAATAACAAAAAATATTATAAGATAACATTCTGAACACTGAATATTCGTTATTTTTGAATAATATATCCAATAACTAATCAATACTATAACTTGTTGTTGAGATAGGTGAACGGTTTAGTGTTAAGAATGTCAGCCTATACATTTGGCACGCCTCATACCGCGAAGCGGATGAAGTAGTGTTCTACTGTCGACACGTCAAGATCGAGCAATTTTTGCTCTTAAACTGTCTCTACCACAACCAATTTGCATGTAACATGAGTAAATGTATTTATTTCAAGAAAACACTTCGAACAGTTTATCTTATATTATGTAAAAAAAAAAAAAAAATTAGCTACCTTGAAAAAAAATCCGGGATGTCCGGATTTTTTATACGCTGTGGTCAAGATAACTCCCGAAAAAATTAACATATCAAGACCGGTTTGCGATTATTATCTGTAGAATAAAATCAACCAGTTACCTATTTTATATCAATAGCCTAGTACCCATAGTTTAATAATTAAATGGTTTTTGTACGCCAAGTTTTTGAATTACTTGTATATTACATTTACAAGTTTTTGTGTTGTAATTTTTTTCTTTTTCTGGAAAGGGTAAAGTTACCGACATCATACAGCCGATTCGAGGTTATTTCATAATAAAAAGGTTAGCGCTTCAACATGATAGAGACTCTCTAGGTAAAATTATCTACGGAGTTTTTGTGGCAAGCAATAAATCATGCTTGCTTAGAAAATATATAATTATTAATAAAATAATTGATGAAATAAGGCAATGGTACTGCTTGTTCTTTTTCTTAAAAATTAAATGAAACAGTATACTGCGAGCATTTTTTGATTTTTCAAAATTATGTTTTCTGTTTACGCTAACATTGGTTGAAAAAGACAACTTGGCTAGTGATGATACACTTGTCTCGCCATTGATGACATTCTAGCTGCTATGGATTCGAATCCCATTTACTACCTGCCTTTTTAGCGTTATAAGGAATTATGTACCACGTTTTGATAATGGATTAAAAAGTACACAATAAAAGATTGGAACAGAAAAACATTAAAGGGGAGCATTATTTTTATTTTTAATATTATTTTCTGCTGTTTATAGTTATTTGTATAAAATCTAAATAAATTATGTTCATCTGTAATAGCTTTATCGCATCAGTTTCGTTGTCCTTCTACTTTTTTCAAATTTTCATGTACTGTCTACCACTTCTGAGCTATAGTCCAAAATTCAAGATTGTTTGTTTTATGTTAGCTCGGCAAAGTGACTGAACTGTACCTGATGTTAAGTACAGTACAGTCCAAAAACAGCAGAGACCATCGAGAGAACGACAGTCCATCGTCAGTTGTTATTGTCACGCAGAACATGTCATGTATGTAGCTCCTCGGGATGTGATGATAGCTCAGTGGTAGTGTGCACGACTTCGCGTCAAGGGACGTGGGTTCGAACCCAAGCACCTACAATGAGCTTGAGCTTTCGGTGAAGGAAAACATCGTGAGGAAACCATAGCATGGTGGTAGGGCTTTTTCTAATGCCCGCCTGGGTAGCTACCACCCTCTAGTTGTGAACTTGCCGCCAAATACCAATAGGTGTGTTCCGGCAGCACCACTTGAGAGCCAGTTCCTCCACAGATTTAGCGTGTCTACCAACATGGGCCGTATCGTCACTTAAGATCAGGTGAGATTATGGCCATAACGCTAAACCTTAAGTATATAAAAGAGTGCCATTTGACATGTCTCGAACGCATTATAAATACTCTAGTTATACGCTTAACGCTTAATACTAAGTGACCCGACAGCCATTGTCCTGTCCTAACTATGAATATTGAATTAGGATTGGTATAATTAATAATACAAAAAAAAATCGAAAACATAGTGTTTATTATTGTAATGTGCTATGACAACTGACAGTTATGTAAAATTATTATTATCGTTAATAAAAAAACAAAACAAAAAAAAAATGTTAATTTAAATATAATTACAAAATTTCACCTGGACAGACATACAAGAAAGCGAGTTAATAAAAAAAAATGACAATGCGGTGTGACTCAAACAAAACACTTATGTCAGTAAAACCTGCACAGATTATAACAACCTTAACATTTGCTTAAATTCCGATGCAAACAACTCACAGCGTTAAAATTAGAAACAAAGATTGAACTCTATATTAGAAAAAGTATTAACCTCGGTAAATAAGTCAATATACTGTGGAATCTCATGAGGAAACCATTAAGCCGTCTACATTAATTTATTTATATATAACATACAGTTGGTATTCGATTGCGCACGTCCCTAAAGTCATATTATTGTAAACAAGACTATTAGACTCGTTGAAGCTCAAATCCTATGGACAACACAACACGCTCATAACCCAATTTGCAAAACAGGCGATAATACTAGAGTTGCTACATGTAATTTCTTCAGACGTTTTGTTTTTTTCAAATTGGCAACTAAATCCTAATTTTTGTAATTACGTCATTTGCCTGAGTACACAATTTCGCCAATGTCAAGTGCGAAGAGTTTTATAAACACAATTTTAAGAAACAATATCAAAACAATTATTTGTAGATCACACATTACAGCGTGTTAACTTCTATAACCGCCGATCGTGCAGTCATGTTATTATAAAAATCAAAACCATTACTGGCATCCAATACAAATGTGTGAAGCCTTTGTCGCCACACTGCGTCCCGCAGCGTAACCAACATAATAGTACATACCAATTACTGTGTAAATACAATGTCTCCTATCAATATACATTCTGAATCCACGCCTTTCTCACCATACCATACGAGAAAACCATAGCATGGTGGTAGGGCTTTTTCTGATGCTCGCCGGGCTAGCTAGCACCCTCAAGTTGAAAATCTGCCGCCAAATATCAATAGGTATGTTCCGGCAGTTGCACTTGAGAGCCAGTTCCTCCAAAGGTTTAGCGTATCTAATAATTTGGGTCGTATCGTCACTTTAGATCAGGTGAGATTATGGCTATAACGCTAAGCCACAACTATATATAAAAAAAAGTAATGTAGTCATCACCACTAACCCGATAACTTCAAGAGGCAACTTCTCTAAGAAAAGCTTTGTAAAACAACTCAAATTATATCTTTAGTTGCTTTTAAATCGATAAATCGTTAGTTAATTGAATTGGCAAATAAGTGACTTCACAGGTTGTTATAGCCACACAAAATGTATGGCGCAACCGCATTTGGCAACTCGTAAAACTATGTCAACCGACTGGTAGTACAAACTACATAATTTTAACAAGAGAAATGTTACGACCACTAGCGTATTTTGATGATTTTATAATCCAAGGTTCAACTTGTCTTAATTTCATGGCCTATGGTTATTATTGCTGATTCCTATAACTTGTGGTAATGACCAAGGTGTGTTAACAATATATCATAGTACAAAATGTAGTGTCGAATAATACGTAAGTTCTAATCCGTACAATGAGCCTGTGCTTTCGGTGAAGGAAAACATCTTGATGAAACCATAGCATGGTGGTAGGATATCGGACCCGCGTCGCCCCAGGAAGTTGACAGACGGCCGTGGGGTTTCACACACCCACCCCCGGATCCCCGGGCTAGGAGGGGATGTATAAATACATTTCACCAAGTAAAAAAAAAAGGATATTTTGTAATGCCGACTTGCTTAGCTACCACGCTAAAATTGACATTTTGCGGCTGAAAATCTGTAGGTGTGTTAATTGTACTCGAGACACAGTTCCTCTGTTAGTTTTAGCTTGTCCACAATCTTGAGTCACATCGATACATAACCTCAGATAAAAACCTATACACTGTAAAAACATATTAAAACAAACAATCGGCTTATCATGTTAAGCATTAGAGTGCTAAAAATAGTACATCTAATACAAGGCTTTTGGCCACAGTTGCGAACTCTGCATTGACATATAACAGAAACTGTTTAAATTCCATTCCAATGGTTTTTTTTATCGCTTTTAAATTATTCATTAATTTTATCATTAATTTGTTTTAATTTATCAACACCTATTTTGTGATAAATTTATTTTTACACATGAACGAAGTTATGTGCTAGTTAACAAGATATATAGAGTCTATTATCCGTTACAGAGTGTGCGTTATCATAGAGGGAACGGAGCGACAACTCCAAGCGCTATATAAGAAGCGGTGCTTGAGTAATATATAAAGATATAGGAATAATAGCACTTTTTAAACTTTCGCGTATTGTATACGTCACTAGCTATTCCCGTGACTTCGTTCACGTGAGGTTATCAAATTTTTACCCAATTTTGTCCGTTTTATACCTTTCTTCAATAAACAAACAATAAAAGTATCCTATGTTACTTCTAATATCTCCAAGAATATGTGTACAAAGTTTCATGATGATCGGTTAAGCAGTTTTCGCGTGCAATTGTAACAAACAAACTTTCATTCGCATTTAGAATATTAGTAGGGATTAAATAGAAATTAATAGCGGGTTTAAAACGCGACTTACTCGTTAATAAATGCTAAAATGATCTACGGCATGGAATTCAGTGATCGGACGACTCAAGTCTCGGATGCGATTGATGCATGTACCGTCAGATATATTGAGTGTAGTGCGCTTTAAGATCATTAATGATAATAAGCAAATGAGGGTAGTTACTAGAAACTGCCCTCCCTCACAAAAACACCGCAACACTTCAGTTGGCTCATGACCACGGCGTGGAAACCAGGCCGAAATGTCGAGCAATTATTGACCCAATTATTTACCCAAACGAGCGTTACAATAAAATTCGTTGGGGATCAGAATTTTAAAACACTCTCATAAGTAAACTCATGTCAAAAATTTCACTTCAAAAATCTTCCTTGTTTTGATTCTGAGTGACCTTGAGACGTACGGATATAACTAAGCCAGGACCACCACACATCCAGAGTTACAACTATCCTTGCCGCACTTAGGCATATCGATATATCGAGATCGATATCGGCTGATCGATACGGAGTCAGTGGGTGTATACTAGTGATTAGGTTTTTTTTTCACAACCAGCCAGTTGTAATGAGTAGGCATGACTGTCGATAGAGATGTGAATTGCAGCGTTATCATCAGTGGTGGATTTACCTCTACATACCAGTAGGCCGGGTAGGGCCTAGGGCGGCAATTTTGAGGTATTTTTATTTTGTTTTGTAGAAACTGAAATCATTCACACTTATATATATACCTAAATGTTGCTAGATAATACGTTTCACTACTTAAAAGCTAAGTATATATCGATTTTATGTCTACAATTTACGAGGTCCTACGTAGAGTCTGATTGTATATGTAGGTAGGGACGGCAAAATTTGAATATCCGACGGGCGGCAAAAGTGTAAATGCGCCACCGGCCCTCGCATAAGAGGTATCACTTCGAAAGATTCCCTTCAAAATTCTTCCTGATTTTGATTCTGAGTGGTCTTATCTGCTGAGACGTACGGGTGTGCCTAGGTCAGGACTATCACCCATCAAGAGGAACTTCCACCTTCCGCACTTAGGCACTAACGGAATCAGCCGGCGTGTACCAATAATTACCTAGCAAATAATTATTGACCACTTGCAGTGATTTGGTTTAGGTTTTTTTTTTCTTCCGAAATCAGCCAGTTGTAAAGAGTCAGGATGACTATGATAAAGGTGTGGATTGCACTGTTATACTATTGATAACTATAAATCAATCTCTTTTTATAGTATTACTTGCCTATAGCTACGGTCAGCATAGATTCTTGCTGAGAATGGTGCGCATACCATGGAGCCATGCCGTCTCCTAATTTAGTTTCATAAATGAGATGAATCACGCGTCTGTTTGTATCGTGTAAATCGGTTATTTTTATAACCGCAGAATTTCTTAGATGATGCTTTATTTATAAATAACATGCCGTAGGTATATATTTGGACCATCGTTAATCAGTTGAAGGAATTCATGACGCGCCGTATGAATCAGCCGTAATTATTCTATGCAATATAACGTACGTGGGGCGTTTTATTGTTTCGCGAAAATCTCATGAACAAGTTTACTAAACATTGAAAAGGGATTATTGGGGGATTTATTTTTGTATCATATTTCACAAGTCGAATTATACTTATCAGTGGGTTGACGTCTTCAAATTTCTTTCTACAAGGAGCATTTGAAGGGTTACTTTTAGTTTAAATAAAGCTATAGCTAAAAGTAAAGGCGACCGTCGGTGACACAATTCTCTTCGGTATACGTCAATGTCATGTCGATCTACTAAACTGTCTCTTCTTTTGAATGACCCAATTCTGTAGGAAGGAAGAAACATGTTTACTGAAATGCTATTCCATATGTTTGATGCGGTAAAGATGAATTATTAATAATTGTCTGATGTTCAAACAGTATTCATGTTGCAGTAGAAGAGAGCTGTTCGAGCAATTTATAATGAATCAAATAAACGCTCATTAAGAGATAAATTTAAACAGACCAACTTATTAACAGTACCATCCTAATATGTATTTGATAACATCATATTTCTTCATAAAAATATTGATAGTTAAAAAAAAAAAAAACATAATTACTATACTAGAAATAGACATTACGTGGTTCTGGCATTTCGGCAGGAGCAAAAAGCTGAGGTTTGTCAATTCTGGCACCTTGCGCCCGCTACCTTCGAGCTGAGTGCCCTTAGCATTCGCACCAAAAAGTTCGGTAAAACTGTCAGAGCCTTTAAGTCTGATAGCGAATATCAGCTCGAAAAAAAAATTTGCGCTAATCCACACAACTCTAACACGAATATTCAAATCATTTAAAGGACAATGTATCGGCTTCTATAATAAAATCGCTCACGAAATATGTGGATTGCAATTGAAACGGTCTAAAATAATTATGAAAAGCAGAAACTTGTTAAAAAGCATATTACACATTTGCAGATTATTTACTACATAAGAATACATTGGCCATGTTATTTCTGAAACGGAAGTAGATTTTTTACTTTAGAAAAGTCCTATCCTATTTTTGAGAAATAATTTATCTGATTTGATTATATATCTATCGCGTGATAAATAAGCTAGGATTATTCTATGTTATGTCTTCTCTTCACATAGTTTTGTTTCCGTAGCATTCGTTTCTGCTAATTAAAGCACGAATTTGGAAATCGCAAAAATCACATACTTACTAACAGGCCTGACAAACCTTAGCCCTTATCCAAGTTGTCTTTTTCCATAATACTTGCCATAGTAGTAAAAAATGTATGGAATAACTATATATTTTTGTTTTATCTTATGCTAACGATCGTAGAAAGAGACAATTTGGCTAGAGGTTCTCTTTTTGTTCTTCCAAGTAGTCAATAATACAAACTACCCTATAGTTCAAGAAATACAAATTTAAGAAATTGTGTTGAAATCGATTGAACAGTTCCTGAAATTTGCGTGCAGGAATATCGAAACTAGATTAACTTCTCGGCGAGCAGAACCGCGGTCTGATATTATAGTTAATGAAGTTATTAATACGATGATGTTTTTTGCTAACCGCACAGCATAAATATATGTCAGTGAGACGGATGCAAACAGGGATCTAATATCACAGGTCAAACGAACCGTGTAATATGACGAATTGGCGGATCAAAATTTTCGGTTATCTCATCGTTCCCATCCGTTTATGGTCTCATCTGGACTTTCCGAGGCGATGGACAAGAGGTAATGACGTCATCGCAAAGTATCAAGACATCGATTTTATCCAACGTTAGATATTTTACTTTAGTTTAGTTTTGACAAAATGCCTACCTTTTTTTTCAGATGCGACTTTCAGAACTTCAGTACGCCGAATGAGTGGCAAAATTAAGCATGATAAGCATTTGTCATATAGTTAAAATTCAGTTTTAGACTAGAAGTTAAGAGTTGGCCGACTTATTTATGTTTTTTTTTTTGGATTTAAGGCTTAGCGTTATGGCCATGATCTCACCTGATCTGAAATGACGATACGGCCCAAGTTGGTAGACACGCTAAACCTGTGGAGGAACTGGCTCTCAAGTGCAACTGCCGGAACACACCTATTGGTATTTGGCGGTAGATTTTCAACTTGAGGGTGGTAGCTAGCCGGGCGGAGATTAGAAAAAGCCCTACCAATGTTTACGTCAATACTACCCCCTTACTAATATTATATATGCCAAAGTGAGTTTGGTTGTTTGTGACGTATTCTCACTTAAACCGCTGAATCGATTGCGATAAATTTTTCTATATAGATGGAACCTTGGAGACGGTGAGAGGCTACTTTGTCTTGCAAAAAACTTATTGGACGTGGGGTAAACAGAGAAATAAACTTTGTATGAACTTGTTTATTGCTTCATACGATTTTACAAAATCAACAATAACTGATTCGAAGCCGCGGGTAAAAGCCGGTAGAATATAAAAGCGCGTTAAAAAGTGTATATAAAAAATTGATATATATATATTTCTACGTGAAAAGTAACACATACTTAGTGCGAATTAGTAAAAACCATCCGGTGTGACTGCGTTATTAAATACGTTTACTAACATTACAATAATTTAATATACTGAATTACATTGGTTTTTACCTAATAATTATTTTAAGTATCGGAGATAAAACATATAAGTAAGATATATTTAGATATTTAAAATTCGGGCAAATATAACACGTGTGAATATGAGAAATTGCAACATTAACTTACTTTGAAGCGATGATAGCTCAGTGGTAGTGTGTACGACTTCGCGTCAAGGGACGTGAGTTCGAATCCAAGCACCTACAATGAGCTTGAGCTTTCGGCGAAGGAAAACATCGTGAGGAAACCATAGCATGGTGGTAGGGCTTTTTCTAATGCCCGCCTTGCTAGCTACCACCCTCAAGTTGTACAACCTGCCGCCAAATACCAATAGGTGTGTTCCGGCAGCTGCACTTAAGAGCCAGTTTTTCCACAGGTTTAGCATGTCTACCAACTTAGGCCGTATCGCCACTTAAGATCAGGTGAGATCACGGCCATAACGCCAAAACTTGGTATAAAAAAAAAATACAAATGTCAAAGTCCACTTGACACTAATCAACTCAGTCTATAAATATAACGATAGTATGACATTAGTTACCCGCATAGATAATACAACTATAAATAATTACAGATAAGAGCGTTTCGCGTGAATTTCCAACTAAAAACAATTATGAATTTTTATTATTTCGCCTGAAATTTAATTAGCAAATATAAAAACAGATTTATATCATCAGCGTGTTGTCATGCTGTGTATTAGTCACGTGTTTATTTACCGAACGAAATGTCGCATTTCTACGTGAGTAGGCACTCTCGTTTGAAGCGATGATAGCGCAGTGGTAGTGTGTAGAAACGCCGCGTCACGGGACGCTAGTTCGAACCCAACCTACCCTACCAGCCTACATCGAGCTTGAGTTTTCGCTGGAGGAAAACACCGAGAGGAAACCATAGCATGGTGGTAGGGCTTTCTTTGATGCCCGCCTGGGTAGCTACCACCCTCAAGGTGAAAATCTGCCGTCAAATATCGATAGGTGTATGCCGGCAACGCACTTGTGTTTCCCCTGGTGTTGTGAGTGTCCACGGGCGGCGGTAATCACCTACCATCAGGTGATACGCTTGCTCGTTTGCCCGCTGTTACATAAAAAAAATATTTATAGGTATATGTTTTTTAAACAAATTATAGGTTAGCGCTATGTTTACAATCTCACCTGCCCTTAAGTGACGATGTGCCCAAGATGGTCAACATTCGAAGCCTATAGTCCTAAAGGGACTGGCGGTCAAATTCTGTTCTCATTTTCAAAGTCTCGTTCACTGCCCTAATTTAGGCTTTCAAACCGGTACAAATAACGATTGTTTACTGAAACTTGTTCTAAATTAACCAGTAACATTTAGTCATGTGATACATTGTTCACGTATTTACGTACAGTAAGCAACATAACTATATACATATATAAAACACAATTAATGTCTATTGTAATGTTAAGATAACAGCTTTTTTATTTCAAAATAGCAGACCCGACAGACGTCCTATCTTAACTATGTATATCGAATTAGAATTTGTATAATCAATAAGAAAAAAAATTATTCAAAAACATAGCGTTTATTGTTTTAATGTTCTATGACATTTTTTTTATACTTAAGGTTTAGCGTTATGGCCATAATCTCACCTGATCTTAAGTGACGATACGGCCCAAGTTAGTAAACACGCTAAACCTGTGGAGGAACTGGCTTTCAAGTGCAGCTACCGGAACACACCTATTGGTATTTGGCGGCAGGTTTTCAACTTGAGGGTGGTTGCTAGCCGGGCGGGTTTAGGAAAAGCCCTACCACCATTCAATAGCACATCTGTTAACGTGTCGCCTGCAGTTTTCTCGGCTGACTGTACTTCACAAGTTTAGTATATTTTCTATCACGTGAAGTAATTATATTTACAATAGCGGCCCACGCGAGGCGCATGCCGTCGTTACGTCACGGGACACGTAGCCGTGACGTCTCGCGGACGGAGCGCACGCGTGCCAACGTGTCGGGTTACTAGTTTTGGATTAATATCTTCCGAGTACTATAGTCACTTCACGCAAAACAACTGATTTTTCAAACTTAAAATGTCTCTATTTACCATATATTCCACTTATAAAATAATATAAACAAACACATATCAAGAAAACACACTATTTTTAACACTCATGATATTTTATTGTTTAAACTAGTTAAAAAACTGTTTAAAAAGTTCTATTTTGGACGTCCGTGTGTCTGTATGTGCGCATACTGTATGTTATCACGATAACGACCGAAATACTTTACTAATTGAATCTTTTTTTTACACTTCAGTATAATTAGGAATAGAACCCTATTACTTTTCACGGTATGTTTCGATGTGGTTTAATTGTTATTAATCCTTTAGTTAATATATTTTTTGTAACACTAACTTGCGTGCAAGGCTTTGCTCTACCTTTTTCAGTAGTTAAAAGCGGTACCCGTCCCCTTTTGTTATAGATTAAAAATCAAATAATCTCATTAATTAATTAGGTAATTTTAATTTGCAACTCTGACCCACGGGTCAAAAAAACTAGTCACGGGTTAAAAAAAAATATCCAATATGTTGACACGAATTCTTAGTTTTCCATTGGTTTTTGTTTTCGACTTGACCTCCGCTGTTAGCCTTAGGGGCTTTGAAAGCTTCTCCGAACTTTTTGTGGTGAGTGCTGAGTGCACTCAGCTACGAGGCAGCGAGCGCAAGGGTGCCAGAATGGCCGAACCTCGGCTTGGGCTGCTGCCGGAAGGTGAACATGGATTCGCGATCCTAACTAACCAAACCTACTAATTGATTGATCTTAGCACGACCTTATCGATAGTGTGGGTGTGCACGAATGGTATGCGGTGTGATGATGTAGTTTCAGTGATGTAAAGTGTCATTGTATCGCGCGAACAGAGTTACTCGAGGGCTCCTAACCGGAGGATCGAACCTGAGATGTTTGCCATTGGTTACCTACCGTGCCTATGGGAGCTTTAGAACAGTCTAAAAACCAAAATATATTGTCACCTATCGAACGGAGAAAATGGCATCTATATAGATCAAGAAATACGTTTCATTTATATTTAATGTCCTGTTTGCGAGGAATATTTGCGTTTTATTGGTTAAAAAGTATCATACTGTCGAAACTTGAGGCGTATTTCTTAGCAGGGATTCACCGTGCGGATTTGGAGTTCATCGTTTTGCTGAGTGGAACACTCGGAACAGATCTCAGGACTTGTGACACGGGTGTATGTTTAATGGGCCCCTTTCAGACGCTCGTGAACACCCAGCTTCACTAAGTAAGTACGTTCTGGTATATAACTCACTGAAGTCTTAAACAGGCCAAGATCTCTTAGCTTATACATTACGCTTCCGTTTTGACCGCGTATAAATTAACTACGCAGCCATTTTTACTCATTTCGTTTGCATTCGTTTCCCATATTTGACTACAACATTACAAATTTCCACGCAATCTACCACGGTAGTGTCAAAGCGAAGGACGTATAGAGCGGCAGATTAATGAAAAAAAAAACCCCGTGTAAAATGTACAAAAGAAGTTAATGTTCTAAGTTTTTTGTCATAAGTTTTACATTGTTTTATGTTAGCGCGGTAACGTGACGGCACTGCACCCGATGTTAAATATAATACTTTCCAAATACAGTAACTAATATCGAGAGACATCAGTCACAACTGTCATGCCGACCTGCGTGAATACTTTTTTATGTTTGGCTCGAAGGACCAGAAGATATACGAGGAAGGGAATATATGGGCTTGGAGGCTTTTCCGCAACTTCACGATACGGCAAAAGTGCGACATATCAATTATTTTTATTCGAGCCGTAATTGGGGGTTACCGTGAACCGTGACTCCGAAGTCTAGCATCTGTAGTTCTGTTGTGGAAAGGACAATGTATTTCTACTATTCGAAACGGAGACAGATCCAATAAAACAAACTTCATAAACATCGGTCCAACTTTTCTTGAGCTATAAATCGTGTAACAAATATGATTTTTTTGTATATAAATACAATGTCCTCCGATTTATTTTTAATAAGCGCGAACTAACAATGATTTAATACTAGCTTTTAACTGCGGCTTCGCTCGTGGTAATATTGATTTTGTCAAGCAAATTCTTAGACGCAATTAAAAGTGTCATGCTAAATTTATCTCTATCTTAACTTCCATATCCAATAAGTTTTTCACTAGAAAAAGTAGCCTATCACCATCTCCGGGTTCCAATCTATCTCTATACCAAAATTCATCACAATCTAATCAGCGGTTTAGTCGTGAAAGCGTAACAAATATATAAATAAAGTTTGGAAAATCCAAAAGTGCACGCCTCATAATCTATTTTTTTTGTTTTTGTTTATTTAGTAACAATTAAACCACATCGAGTCAGACCGTGAAAAGTAATAGGGTTATATTCATAATTATACTGAGGGGTAAGAAAAAAAAAGACTCGATTAGTAAAGTATTTCGGTCGTTATCGTGATAACATACAGGATCCGCACATACAGACACACGGACGTCCGAGACGGAACTTTTTAAACAGTTTTTTAACTAGTTTAAATAACAAAAATGGCATCAAAAATATCATGAGTGTTAAAAATAGTGTATATATTATTTTACAAGTGCAATATATGATAAATAGAGACATTTTAAGTTTGAAAAATCAGTTGTTACGCTTCGCTTATGAGGCGTGCAGTACAACTTTGCTTCTATTGCGGGCAGATTGAGTTTTTTGAAATCTAACTAGTAGTTTCTAAGGTTAGCGCGTTCAAACAAACAAACAAGCAGACGTTATCCCTTTATAATATCAGTATACACTATAGAGTTTTGTAGTTGTGCATGTTATGATCATAACAGATAGGTATGCAACGGTGCAATGAATAGTCAATACGTTGTTTTCCTTAAAATCACTCGTACGGGGACTTTATTATGGGAAACTTGTACGTTAATAGGCAAATGGAATTCTTTTATCTCATAGGAAATACCCATAGTGAGTTCTAGTCCATTATCGTAACAGGAATTATGTGTTATTTATGCTTACTTTGACCTAATTATTTTTTATTACGTTGGTAATACGTCAGAAATGTCTTCGACAGTATAGTGTTTGAATCGTCTGAAAATTTTCCGCTCTCTAAGACTTTTTCCGGACATTTTCTATAGGTTAGGCGTTATGACCACGATGGCCCCTGATGATAAGTGACGATGGAGTACAAGATGATAGACACGCAAATGCAATGGACTGGCTCCCAAGTGCAAGTGCCGGGACATACCTATAAGTAGGCTTACCATACGTCCGGGTTTGACCGGGATAGTCCCGGTTTGAGATCCCTGTCCCGGCGTCCTGGTCAAAATTTTGATTGCTTTTCAAATATGAGAAACACAAATTAAGCGAAAAGCACAATGAAAATGAGTCTCTTTCTCTTCTGCGTCCCGGTTTGGCTCTTCGTAATTATGGTAAGCCTACCTATATGTATCTGGAGGCAGGTTTTCACTTCTAGTGTGGTAGTGAACCAGGCGAGCATTAGGACAAGCCCTACCACCATGCTATGGTTTCATTAAGATGTGTACCTTCACCGAAATCTCAACCTCGGAGTAGAGATTCGAAATCACGTCCACCGACGCGCCGGCCGTACACACTACCATCTGAGCTATCAGCGCTTTTGAACTTTCCGTATATTTAGCATATGTATCAAGAGTTTACCACTTATATTAAAATAATTCCTTACCATTGTTCAAACTAAAATTGTAAATGATACGTCACTCAAGTTACATGTCAGTCAAGTGGGTTTATACAGAAACAAAAATAATACAAAAAAGCAAAGTAATTATTCTAAAATTATATTAAACATATATATATATATATACGATACGGCCCAAGTTGGTAAACACACTAAACCTGTGGAGGAACTGGCTCTCAAGTGCTGCTGCCGGAACACACCTATTGGTATTTGGCGGCAGGTTCACAACTAGAGGGTGGTAGCTAACCAGGCGGGCATTAGAAAAAGCCCTACCACCATGCTATGGTTTCCTCACGATGTTTTCCTTCACCGAAAGCTCAAGCTCATTGTAGGTGCTTGGGTTCGAACCCACGTCTCTTGACGCGAAGTCGTGCACACTACCACTGAGCTATCATCGCTTCAAATATATATATATAAATGTATACATACGGATACATACACACATACACAATATACATAAACATATAACAATATACTCAGATACATGCCGGTTGAGTATAAATAATAAAATAAAATAAACTATATTAGATATATAAAAGAAACATATACTCAAATTATATAATAGATAAATAATAAGTATTAAGTAAACAAACAAATAGCTGAAACATCTAAATTATAGTTTTCGAAACACCCCTGGGAAAGTAAAAAAAACCTCTTGGGAAGGTAAAGGAAAAGGGCTATAGGCAAAAAGTTTGCATATTCCCACCAATGATCAGTAGAAGTGTGAAAACTGTCTCTTATCTCTGAGAAACACGTGTGTTTAAGGTGGTCACCGTCATCTTTAGAGGACAGTGTCGGGTGCCTATCACCACACGCCGCTGTCGTTACGGCCTGATACCGAGTAATATGATTACGTTTGTGACGAGAAAGTCCGTAAGGAATAGTTTTTTTTTTATGTACTGGCGGGCAAACGAGCAAACTTGTCACCTGATAGTAAGTGATCACCGCCGCCAATGGACATCCACAATACCATAGGAATCGCAGGTGCATTTCCGGCCAACTGCCGGAACACATCTATTGGTATTTAGGGGCAGATTTTCAACTTGAGAATGGTAGCTAGCCAGGCGGACGCTAGAAAAAACTCTAGCACAATGTTTTCCTTCACCGGAAGCTCGAGCTCATTGCAGGCGGTTGGTTTCGAATTTACGTCCCATGACGCAGCGTTCGTACACACTACCACAGAGCTATCATCGCTTCATCAGAATTTTAAGCACCACGTTAATAATAAATAAAGGCAATACATTGTTTCTTACATTATGTATCTATATGAAAATTCATATGAGTATCTACACATTTGGCAGGAAGTGAAAAGTGTATAGAGTTTTTGAAATATCATCTCACAAGGTGCGACATTGAATGATTTCTATTACTCAAATTCAAGCGGACATAATTCTGGGTAGAGTTTTTTTTTATTGTGGGAGAATGCAGGGGGTTATATGGGCGATAACTCACTGAGAATATCCACTAGAACCTCCGAGCTTGCAACCACCACGTGGCTCCGGCGACCGGCCCAGCCTGATGGTAAACCGGACTCTTTCTAGACAACCTGGCCAGCTGCCCTCTCAGACGGCCGGACTGGTGCAATGAGAGGAAGGTCCCCCTACCCGCCCCTTTCAGTCCAACTTAAGGTAGCAGAAGGTCACGAGAGTTTCGGCCCCACCTACCACCCGGGCATTTGTCTCCTAGAAGGTGCCGCGAGGGTCAGCCTCGCTTGCTAACTAGCCAGGCGGACATTAGAAAAATACCTACCACCATTCTATGGTTTCATCACGATGTTTCCCTTCACCGAAAGCTCAGACTCGTTGCACAGATTCGAACATACGTCCAATGGTGCGGCGACCGTACAAACTACGAACTGAACCGTCAGCCCTTTTAAAATTCTTAAGCATGTTACTGATTTACCGAAAAATAAGTTCATTGATCAGGATCAAAGAAGTCTTACTGTTCCAAAAAATATTGCTTAGTGAATTGTTATGTCACTGATAACGATGATAAAGGTCATTGACTCTTCAGTGATTACTATCTTATGTTACGCGCTGAATTTGAAAAATAAGTTTCAATATTTTCAACACAAACAATAGAATCTCCATCCGGCTGCTTGTCGCTTCGTGTCAATACTACAAGAGGTAATTCGAAATGATGGTAATTTTTTTATTTCATAGGCAATAATATTATTAGCTGTACAGATATCGTGTTGATGGAAGCGAGTTCGAATCCGTGGAACTAGCCAGAGTTTTCGGTGAAACAAAACATCATCGTTATCATTTGAAGCGATGATAGCTCAGTGGTAGTGTGTACGACTTTGCGTCAAGGGACGTGAGTTCGAAGCCAACCACCTACAATGAGCTTGAGCTTTCGGTGAAGGAAAACATCGTGAGGAAACCATAGCATGGTGGTAGGGCTTTTTCTGATGCCCGCCTGGTTAGCTACCACCCTCAAGTTGAGAATCTCCCGCCGAATACCGATAGGTGTATTACAGTAACACTTGCGAGCCAGTACTTCCAAAGGTTTTTAGCCTGTCTACCAACTTGGGCCGTATCGTCACTTAAGATCAGGTCTTAAGTCAAGAAGCCTTATCTATATAAAAAAAAACGTAATAAATCCATTGTCTGATGCCTGCTAGCTAACACTCTTAGGAGCCAGTTCATCCACTACGTTTAACATGTCCACCTTCTTGGGACACATTACCGCTAAGCATAAAGTGAGATTGAGGCCAAAACCTTTATACAAAGAACCTTTTTAGGGCGTAAATTGAATAAAGTATTTTTGATGTTAGTATAAACAATCTAATCCGAGATAGTCAATGCCACGGCTTCTATTTTAAAAGCGGCTTGTACGTATTTCGCTTAGTAAAAGATCTCTTATTTTTAACCCGCGGCACGTAATCGTATGTTTCAATAAACAACAAATAAAAAAAATAAAAAAACCGTTTCTAATATATTTACGTTTACGTTTGAGAATAAAACGAAAGACGCTCACACTGCACCGGGAACGCCAACGTTTGAGAAGTTCGAAATACAGTGAAAGATCGTGTCGATGAAACAATGTATCGGGTAAGATCAATCACGGTGTTCTTATAAATAAACTGACGAATTCATTGCATCGATTTATTGTCGCGGAGTTCGACACGAACGAGGAATCATGATCCTTACTGAATCATATATGACTTGCTTGTTAATGCGGTGATCAAAATCATATATTTTTTTTATATATAGTTAAGGTTTAGCGTTATGGCTATAATCTCATCTGATCTTATGTGACGATACGGGCCAAAAATGTTTTTTTCTTATGTTTACGCTAATATCCCTCAATCAATAATTGTAAACTGAAGGTAGACACTGTAATATTAAATTTTATGGAGAATCTACACTTCAGTCTGCCCGTGACCGCGAAGGCTGAAAAGCTTTCGAAACGTCGGGATTAAAATTCATAAAAAACCGTGATAAAATCCGTTTAAATTAGTTTTATTTCGATGATACGGTCCAAGTTGGTAGACACGCTAAACCTGTGGAGAGATTGGCTCTCAAGTGCAACTGCCTGAACAAACCTATTGGTATTTGGTGGCATATTTTCAACGTAAGCTGTATATCATATATATCGCAATATGTCCATGGCAGTAGGCATTTTTCTAATACCTGCCTGGCTAGCTATCACCCTCAAGTTGAAAGTCTGCCGCCAAAATACCAATAGGTGTATTCCGACAGTTGCACTAGAGAGGCAATCTCCACATGTTTGGCACATTTACCAACTTGACCGTATCGTCACTTAAGATCACGTGAGATTATGACCATAACGCTAAACCTTAACCAAAAAAAAAAACCTAGCCTTTTTTTAATATTTTCGATTTACAAAAACGTCTTACGTACAGATTTATTATAAATATAGATGCCATTATTATAGATAGATGACAATATTTAGATAAATAGATGTGGAAGTGACTTTGTTTGTTTTTTACGCTTTCATGCCTAAACCGTTGAACCGATTATAATGTATTTGGGTATAGAGATAGATGGGACCTTGGAGACGTGAATAGGCTACTTTTTCTTGCGAAAAACTTATTGGACTTGGGGTAAAGATAGGGTTAAACATTGTATGAAACTCTTTATTGCGTCATCCGGTTTGTTTGACAATATTAATATTAACACTAGCGAAGCCGTAGGGAAATGCTAGTTTTCTCTAATAAATTCACAAAGTAACATTGTAACAGCAACAGGAAAATGCCATTTTATTTGGAAGTGACCCGACCTAGGAGGAACCTGCTGAATTCTTAAGACTAACGATCCGCGAAAAGGCTTCTTTTTTAGAAGGCCCTACACTATTCGTCTGGAAGGCTTTCACAGTTTCACCGGACTATGAGGGCGAGCGCGGAGGGCGCTCAAGCCCGAGGGGCCGCGAAAAGGCATGAAAGGAACCTTCCATTATTCACTCCAAAAATTAGATGTCGTATTTGTCGGGAACTCTAGCTGCATGTCAACAGTAACCGATATCGCCTGTTAAACACAGTTTATTTGAC
Source organism: Actias luna (assembly GCA_039707435.1). Taxonomy (NCBI): domain Eukaryota; kingdom Metazoa; phylum Arthropoda; class Insecta; order Lepidoptera; family Saturniidae; genus Actias; species Actias luna. Next base: position 17,739,593 of record JAZHAC010000034.1, on the reverse strand, counting down.
GCAAACGCTGTAATCAGTTGCGTGATATAATTGGAAAAATATTCAGCACCTGGAGGAGTAAACAACCAATTTGTTACGTGTTATATTTATCTGTGTACGTGCATATCTCCTGTAATGAACAATGAATAATTATAGGTATGCATTTGACAATGTTATACTGAAAAATAGGTATACAACTGGTTTTGCCTTATGTATGTATTTGAACATCTATTATATATAATGGGCATTTAATATAGTTACGACTATCACAGATATGTACCTATATTAATTCTTGAAAGTGATTAGTAAATATTGATTTTTTATTTGTCCCTCTGAATTATCTGAAAAATATTTGAAAGTATCCATCCATTGAACCGAAAGAGGTCCACAGCTGAACATAGGTCTCCCCTAAAGATCTCCACGACGACTGGTCTTGCGTCATCCGCATCCAGCGGTTTCCCTCGACCTTCACCAGGTCCTTGGTCCACCTTATGTGTTGTAGCCACTCAAGAACCTGTTGGCCCCATCGGGCATCGGTTCTACGAGCAATGTGCCCAGCCCACAGCCACTTAAGTAAAGCAATTCTTCGGGCAATGTCGGTTACTTTGGTTCTTCTGCGGATCTCCTCAGTCCTGATTCGATCACGCAGTGAAACTCCAAGCATAGCCCTCTCCATTGCCCTTTGAGCAACTTTGAGCTTTTTTATTAGGCCCATTGTGAGCGACCACGTCTCAGTGCTGTGTGTCATCATTGACAATACACACTGATCGAAGTAAATGTATACATATATATATATTTAATATACATTTAATTGGCGTTAAAAAATTGCTTTATAATAGTAGCTAGGGATTACACGAAAAAGTATGTAAGCTTTTTTTTACGGCACTTATGGATCTATCGCACTTTTTGCACTTATTTCTATAATTGTCTTGTGGCTGAGGTTTGGGCAATTATAGCTCGTGTAACCTTTTGGTCACCGTGTGTTATGGCTTTTATGGGTCTCTTTTGAAAGTATCCCTTTGTAATCCCCACCGATAGGTGCAAATCTGTATTGAGGTAAGTTACAAAAATGGGCCAAAAATGTATATATAAAATTTTACTTCAATGCGAACGAAGTCGCCGGCAAATCTATTTGTATTATTAAAATGAGCTTTAATGGTATTAACAGTTGTTTGAAGTGATCATAAACTATTATATTTGGTGATAAATTAATAACGTCAGTGGGTTGGAATCCTAAGATGTGGCTGAAAATTCGATGTAGGGGTTTTTCTGCTACTTGCTTTGCATGTAGCGGTCTTTAAAGGTTGTTTTTTTTTTTTTATTGTCAAGGGGTTTAGCGTTTAATCTCACCTGATCTTAAGTGACGATACGGCCCTAGTTGGTCGGCTCACTAAAACTGTGGGAATATAAAATATTTGAGATTTTTAAATAAAAATTTATAGCATTATCAAAAACTTCGTGCATTTTTTGGTGATATTTTTTTGTTTATTTGTTTAACGTTATGGCCACAAACTCACCTGATGTTAAGTGATGATATGGCTAAAGATGATGGACACGCTAACCCTAGCGGAAGAACTGGCTCTCAAATACCACAGCCGGAACACACCTATAAGTAAATGGCAGTAGATTTTAAACTTGTGGGTGGTAGCTAGCCAGACGGGCATTAGAAAAAGCCCTACCACAATGCTGTGGCTTCATCACGATGATTTCCTTCACCGAAAGCTCAAGCTCATTGTGGTGGTTGGATTCGAACTCACGTCCCTTGACGCTCCGTTCGTACACACTACCGCTGAGCTATCATCGCTTCGAAATCGATATGATTTTGTAATAGTTATAATAGTCAAGAATATATTCATTAGCGTAACACTTGTTCGTATGTTTGTGTGTTATAGATAATGGTATCTTATTAGGTTTCAGAGTAATTTATGTTAATCTACGTGCGCAGATAGAGTTGATAATAAAGATGGATAACATTATTTTACATTGATTCCGATTAATATAAGGGAAAGATAGTAAATAAAATAATTTTACCTGCTCCTTAGATCATTCTTACTTTTTTTTTTCATAGCAAAAGAAGTAATTCCAACTTAGAAACCTTTCGGCAATTTATTGGCAAATCTTAATAAGCGACAATGAATCAAAATTCACTGCCAGTCAGCGCCTGCTTAGGTACCTCCTTACGCCTCTTTTGAAGAACCCAATATCATAGGAAAGAGGGAACACGCTGCACCGGAAGATAGTTTCGCAATGTCACGTTCCGACGGAAATAAGAGTCGGCACTGTTTTTGGTTTTTATTTTTATAAGTGTCACCGTAAACCAGTGACACCGAACTCCCCACGCGTCGGTTTGCTGTGTAATGGAGATGGAAAGATTGCTTCAAACAGCTTTACAGAATACTCGTCATGATACAGACGGTAGAACACGCTTACATATGATAGCTCAATGGTAGTGTATGAGGACGCAGCGTCGCGGTACCGCGAGTTCGACTTCAACCACCTACGATAAGCTCGAACTTTCGGTGAAGGAAAACATCGTGAGGAAACCATAGTAGCGTGGTAGGGCTTGTTCTGATGCACGCCTGCCTAGCAACCACCCTCGAGTTGAAAATCAACCGCCAAACCAATAGGTGTGTTCCAGGAGTAGCATGTGAGCCAATCCCTCTAATAAAGGCCGGCAACGTACCTGTAATTCCCCGAGCCTGATGATTCCTTACCAGTAAGTGACACGCTTACTCGTTTGCACGCTATTGTAGCGGTTCTAAGGTGTTGGTGTTATCTGCATCATTTATAATGAGGACAGCCCACCTCTGTTTACGCAAGTGTATATGACTTCTTTATTATTTAGCGTTATAGCCATAATCTCATCTAAGTCTAGTGACGATGTGGTCCAAGATATCGGACATAGCCTAGTGGAGAGACTGGCTGTCAAGCCAAACTCACTCTTGGGTTGACTATAAAAAGCAATCAATCGACCGGAAGTCACTGATATGTGTTCGGTGAGAGTTCTTCAATTTAAAAATACGACAAACCGATACTAGAAATCGTGGGTAGTAAAATTTATAGTGAAACAGAACACCCATTTTTTTTTTTAATATTTATAGCAACAATAAAAGTGACACTGTACTAATTTAATTTATTGGGGTTATAAAACTCTATATAATCGGTGGATTACGGTCTCTTTTCCGGAATATCAATTACGGTGCATCCCCTTGTTAATCAGCATTGATATATAACAAAGATAATTAATAATTTATTGGATTTATGATTATATAAATTATATAAATACTTTTCAAGACTGCTTCAGTATAATTAATTATACTTATTATATAAACAAATGTCACTGTATCGCAGAGTAGATAAAAGGGCGTTTTTTTTTCTTCTTTTTTTAAGCAAAGGGTAATTAAGAATAAATAGATAAGTCAGATGTTAATTCATAATTAAAAGGCTAACGTTTCGACAAGATGATAACTCTAATTTTTTATAGATTACTAGATTTTACGTGCGGCTTCGCTCCCCTCGATATTGATCTCGTCAAAAAACTTTCATACAAAGTATATCCCTTTTTTACCCCACTTCCAATTAGGTTTTCTATATAAAACTATTCTATTCTATCTAAATAGTATAGCCTATCACAGTCTCCAGGTTTCTCTATACCAAAGTTCATCATAATCGATTCAGCGGTTAAGGTGTGAAAGCGTAACAAATAAACAAACTCACTTTCGCATTTATATTTTTTTATATACTTTAGGTTTAGCGTTATGGCCATGATCTGACCTGATCTTAAGTGACGATGCGGCCCAAGTTGGCAGACACGCTGAACCTGTGGAGGAATTGGCTCTCAAGTGCAACTGCCGGAACACACCTATTAGTATTTGTCGACAGGTTTTCAGCTTAAAGGTGGTAGCTAACTAAACCGACATTAGAAATAGCCCTATCACTATGCTATGGTTTCTTCACCGAAAGCTCAAGCTCAACGTGGGTGGATTCGAACTCACGTCCCTTGACGCGAAGTCGTACACACTACCACTGAGCCAGCCAGTTGTAGCCAGAATCTCACCGGATGTTAAGAGACGATGTGGCCAAAGATGGCGGAACACACCTTTAAGTATTTGGCGGTAGATATTAAAATTTCTGGTTGCAATTTTCCAGAAAGTTTTTGTGTCAACTAATGTATCCTGTTCCATATTATCATTCACAGTTCACTTCACTTACCATTGTTGAATCTACAACACGTAAATGTCACCAATATCACACAACACAGGTCCAAATAAGTACGTTTATAAATAGGAACGAAGTTCCTTATTATAAAAATATTAATTTCAAGTCCTATTCGAGGTATAATGAAAATAATTATTCAGGTATACACTTTTTAGTTATGAATTTTTTATCGGTCAAAAGAAAACTACTTTACAAAATTATCTTAACACCTTTATTATGTTTACGATGATTTATAAAAATATATAATAATAACAGTGATCCTGTAGACTATACATTAGACACTGTATAGCCATCATACATAGACTATACATGAAAATCTACGTTAAAATAAAAATTAGAACATGATCCCACCGAAAACACAAAAGCAGAACTGTATACTTTACTATAATAATTATAGAATATTTGAGTAATTTTTTTGTATAAAGATGATGTAATGACATTTACCAATTTTTCTATATTAGACACGCCATAACTCTTCTGTGGCCGAAATGAGTACAACAACAAAAAAAAAATACAACACCTCATAAACTGAAACTCGATCCTCACCGTCTCAATGTATGGCGAACCATGACTGAACGTTTCGCGCCGACTTTCTTTCCCCGCACGACCATCCTGTAAAACCAAGTTGCGTCTTCTATTTAAATTTAAATTACTTATATCTTCACCAGTTACATATTTATTTAAACAATTTTATAGTAATGTCATTATTTGTTTTCTTTTTTTCTTATTATATCAAACAGTAGTGCTGACCGTGACGTCATGTTGGACCATCGGACAACCAGCGCTGCAACGCATCATACGTTGTAGCATTTTTGCTGAGATGGGTCCATTTACGGCCTCACACAACTGTTTAGTGGGCACGCTCTGCCTTATATCCACTAAGTTATTGTTGTTTGTGTTTTTCGCCCTAATTTTTAATTATTTTTGTTAATCATTTAGTCAGTGTGAGTTCCGTAATAAATGTATTTTCTTTCTTTTTTCTTCCGTGTTTCCGGAAAGATACGACTTGGGCACTTTCAAGAGGAGATCTTACACATTCCTTAAAGGCCGTCGACGCATTTGCGATTCCTCTAGTGTTGTAGCTGTCCAATGGCGGCGGTGGTTACTTACCATCACGTGACTCGGTTGCTCGTTTGCCCCCGATCGCATAAAAAATAACTAACTTGAGGGTGGTAGCTAGCCAGATGGGCATTAAAAAAAGCCATGCTTTGGTTCCATCACGATGGTTTTTCTTCACCGAAAACTCAAGCTCATTGCAGGGATCGAATTCACGACCATGCACGCGGGTTCGGTACGCACAACCCACTGAACTATCATCGCTTCATGGGGAAACGTGTTTTCAAAGGCTAGGTTTGACTCGAGGCATGGGCGTAAAATATCGACCCCCAAAAACCCTATTGGAATTGAGTTCTGTCATTTGGGAATGCAGAGTAGTAAGGACTCCAGCTCGTTCCAGAAGAACTCTCTGACTCCTGGTAAGCCTGCATGTGAAGGAAGCATAGATATAGCACGTGTAAAAGATAAGTGAAGTAACAATAAAGAACGAAGCGTTGATATTAACTACAGAAAAACAGTTTGTCAGAGGTCAGTTACCTACTTACGTAATGCTTTGATAACAGTCGCGATGCGACCTTCGCAATTCGGTTCAAGTTATTCACATGATATTGCTTATATTTTTACGTAAGTCTATTATGCGAAAAGTTCAGTGAAGATGTTGGGGCTAACAGGGTACGTCAGTTAGAAAAAATAAAAATAATAAATAAATAAAAAATTAAATAAAAGCTTTTATCCGCAGACTAACTCGTTGAAAAAGAACTACGTTAAACCATGTCTTTAAAGATTCGTATATTGTTTGGTTTCGTCTCTAATTTACATTCTTCTATATGTTTTGCGGCTTGACAAACTTGTTGACGTTTTTCGGGATCAAAAATGCAGCAATGTCTGAAGATACATCTTTTTAACCAACAAAACCAACAAAATGCACTACCAACAAACTTTCCTCTTTATAACATTGTTATAATTTCGCTTTCTTATATTTGGTAATTGATTTTAAACTAACTTCCCGATGAGTTAGATACTTGAAATTCGGACCATAGCCCAGAGGTGGACAAGACATGAAAATGCTTTTTTTTTTAAATTGCGATAATCGATTTATAGCTATGTAAATTATCGATCAGCTATATACTTTAAGCTCAAATCTAACTGACAGATGAACAGAATATATCAGAATTAAATATTTATATTTAAGTCGGTTCTAACTAAAGATCTTTTTCTTAATATTATCTCATTTACCTATATACGCAATTTCGTCATTATCAAGTGAGTGTAGCCATACAAGCGACGAACACAAACCCCTCAGGCTCGGAATAATAATTTTTACGCAAATAATTGACCCGCGTGGAAGTCGAACGCACACCACGCGTCAACGAGCTGACCGCCTCAACCTCTAAACCAACCGCACAAACACCTAAGATCTTTCGCCTCTATATAGTATTTGAGTACATAAGTTACATATATAGTAGTTGAGTATATAAGTATTGTATATAAATATATGTTAGTTTGTTGACGTGAAACTTTTTAAGTGAGAGCTTTGAAATCCTGATCCACAACCATCTTGTGTGACGCCCGTTCGGGTAAAGTCGGCTGGACGCGACTGAGGGAGGGAGAGAGATAGGACGATGTTTCACTTCTTGTGGCCGTGAGCGCACACCGTTTTTTCTTCTGTCTATTTGTCAATGACTTTTTTGTGTTAAATAGGTGTTTAAACTTTTTCAATTTGTTATACTATTATAATAGAATTTACCAGTTATGTGAATGACTTGTTAGCCGTTAGCCACCAACATAAAAAAACATTGTATTTATGACAACACGATTGTGAATTAATAGGTTATAATATGCCTGTAAAAGGAACTATTTTCGCATTCAAATCAAAAATCTTTATTCAATTTAGGCCCAAAGAAGGCGCTTATGATCGTCAAAAATTACTACCGGTTCGGAAAGTGACGCAATCATCGAGAAGAACCGGCAAAAAACTCAATCTGCATCTTTTTTTTTATTCTTATGCTTATAAACAATAATTTAATGTGTTACAGTAGTTATTAGCGGATGTACAGAGAGGGGCGTCAATTCCAGACATCACGATCGCTCACATATTGATACACCCTATAATAGCCTTCTGACATCAAAACCTGTTTGACATGGTTCTTGATTCGTACACAGAATATCTACATGTGTTTCTATATATATATATATATAAACCTTGTGTAATTTTGTTAGTAACTGTGTAACTTCTAAACGAGTTCACTGATAGACGTGAAATTTATGTAATATATATCTTTAGCGATACGGTAGACTATAATCGAGCTATAACTACCAACTACCGAAAGGGTCTAGCGTCATTTACCAGGCCAGTTAGTATATATACCTATGTATATACTTGTATATATAAAATTCGATGTATGCACTTTACAAACTTTGAAACGGATTGCCGATTTTGCATCAATTGCTAGGAATATTTACCCCAGCAGGTTATAAGCTTGATATATGTGTACATTTCGATCTAGCTCAGAAAAGAAAGGAGATCGAGTTTCTTCCTCGTTCTTCTCGATCACTGTTCTTATTTTCCGAACCGGTGGAGTTTTGAAGTTCCACGTTAGTTCCAAGGACCTAAATTGAATAAAGTTTTTGTAATTTGTTATGATCAGACCGAGAGATAAAGGTCGAGCCGCTAGTAATACATGTATTGAGAGATTAACAATATGCTATATTTTATGTAACAGACACACACTTGTATATGGATTGTAATGTATGTATGTAAATGAACTGAAAAAAATAGCTACGTAGTTAATCTATACGCGGTCGTACTGTATTGTATAATTTTCTATAAGATCTTGGCCTGTCTAGCTCTGCAGTAAATTCTGAAGCGATGATAGCTCATTGGTAGTGTGTACGATTTCGCATCAAGGGACGTGAGTTCGAATTCAAGCGCCTACAATGAGCTTGAGCTTTCGGTGAAGGAAAACATTGTGAGGAAACCATAGCATGGTGGTAGGACGGTCTATACTAGAACGTACTTCTAGGCAGGAAGAGAAGCACGACTGGTGAAGGTGAGTGTTGACGCGTGTCAAAGAGTGGTCCTTTAAGCCTACACCAGTGTCACAAGTCAAGTAAGTAGTTTGTTCTCTCCCCCCTACCCGATTACGAGACGAATTTCCTAGGCATACTTGGAGTCACAGTACGTATCCATACGTGTAAGGAGGGAAACTCCGACCAGTACCCGAGACTTATGAGATGGATGTTAAGTTATCAGTGCTTCACTCCTTACACGAATAAATTTGGCCGGAACTTCTTAGGGCAGTACATTTTTAATACACCTATCGACTGGCGTAACTCTTTCCATCTATCCAATATACGCACACATGGTCCTTAACCAGACACCCGGTTATCCCAACAGTTGCTAAGCACGTGAAATGACACGGTGATTCATCATCAACATGAGACACTGTGTCAATCTGTGACGCATGGAACGTGTCGGAACAAGATAGTAAAAAACCTTGTTACTACGTGGTTATTCGCACGCCGTTGTATTTACATAACTTAACATACGGCATGTAGATTGCTCTCAGGGTTACCGCTATATTTTTTTTATTTAGTTAAGGTTTATCGTTATGACCGTCATCTTACCTGATCCTAAGTGTGTTGGTAGACACGCTTAACCTGTCAAAGAACTAGGTCTCAGTGCAACTGCCGGAACGCACCTATTAGTATTTGGCGGCAGGTTTTCAACTTGAGTGCTATTGCTAGCCAGACGGGCTTTAAAAAAAGCCCTACCATCATACATTTTTTTATAGTTAAGGTTAGCATTATGACCATTATCTCACCTGATCTTAAGTAACGATACGGCCCAAGTTGGTAGACACACTAATCTTGTGAAGGAACTGACTCTCAAATGCAACTGTAGGAACATACCTATTGGTATTTGGCGGCAGATTTCCAACTTGAGAGTGGTTGCTAGCCTGGCATTAGAAAGAGCCCTACCACCATGCTATGGTTTCATCATGACGTTTCACTTCACCGAAAGCTCAAGCTCATTGCAGGTAGATTCGAAGCTACGTCGTTTGAATCTCAACGGGTGTCTACTTCGTAAAAGGAATATACATGACAGATTTCAAGGCAATTAATTCTTCTAGTAGTTTAGAGATATCGTAAAAAGTAAAGGCTTAGGTCAGGGGATATATGCGTATATAATAAAGAACTTCCTCTAGGTAACAAAACTATATTGTTTCACAATCTTCTACTTAGCACGTCTTACTCTATACAGCACAGAACAACGACTTCCGATCGAATCGTGCCGACTTCAACAGCCGTGTAGTATTTAAATGCGGCGCTCTGATTAATCAGTTGTCAAATTGACTTATAGTTCCATAAAGTACCCTAATTTATTATTAGAAATATTTAATAATACAATATTACTGTTATGTAATAAATACACCTAACAAATATTAGTGTTATGTAATAAATAAACCTAACATAAGCCAGTGATAAAACACTTATATATACCATAGAAAATAGATTATGATAAAAAAATATATGTATAAAAATTTAATTACAATTTAATCTTATTGACAACCCTGGTTTCGTATACAGAGCGTGTCGAATCTTGTCTCGAGGCAATAATAGGCAAAAATTGATAAGGTTACTAATATATACTGCTAAGATAAAAATCGTGTCACCACACATGTTTTATAAGGAAAAATGAAATTAAATCTTTATAAATCTTAGGGTATACGAAGAAATAAATAAGAATATTGTAAGAAATAAATAAAACAGGCATAAAAAAATAAAACTATGCCTTCCTTATAACTAATAAGATAAATTATAAAATGGACGACCGGAAATGGAATAGATTTTTAGTTTTATTATATTGTCTGATGATGTTACGTTCACCTTGCTGCGGTAAATGGTAGAAACTGAATTTCTTTATGAAAAATTAAAGTTGGCCCAGCCGTACCAGAATGTCTCGCCTCATTATTCTAAAGCATATAACGACAGCAGTACGAGGTGGTTTGATGTGTGCAGTTTTTTTTTTCATACTTAAGGTTAGGCGTTATTGCCATAATCTCACCTGGTTTTAAATGACGATACGGCCCGAGTTGGTAGACGCGCTAAACCCGTGGAGGTACTGGCTCTCAAGTGCAACTGCCGGAACACACCTATCGGTATTTGGCGGTGGGTTTCAACTTGAGGGTGGTAGCTAACCAGGCAGCCATGCAGTGGCTAAAACCTAAACAATACTCCACCGCCTTTGCAAATCAGTCCGCACATTCAAAAACAAAAGTTTGCTAAATTTACAATATACCGACAGCATATAAATCATATGTATAATTTTTTTTTACTGACTTACTCCACTCGGTGCACTGTTTTAATTACTATATTCTGATATGTTATTCGCGTATAACATTGTGTATTCGGTAAACATAGCTTCTATTTGCCTTATCATCTATTTCTTTATCTCAACTCTAAAACAATTTTACAGTCGGTACGTTAGCGTAAGCACTACTTTTGATCCAAAATCACCAGTAGTAACGTAATTGAAGCGATTATAAGCCAATGGTAGTGAGAGACGTGAGTTTGAATCTACCTACAATAGGCTTAAGTTTCCGTGAACGAAAACAGCGTGAGGAAATTATAACATGGTGGTAGGGCTTTTTCTAATGCCCGCATGGCTAGCAACCACCCTCGAGTTGAAAATCTGCCCCCAAATACTAATAGGTGTGTTCCGGCAATTGCACTTGAAAGCCAGTTCCTCCATTGGTTTAGCGTGTCTACCAACTTGGGCCGTATCGTCACCTAAGATCAGGTGAGATTATGTCCATAACACTAAATCGTATCTATAAAAAAATGCTTTATATTTACTTCCTCACATTTAATCAAAGTTTATATTTTTAGGTTATGTGGTCAGTTTTAAACTGAAGTACTAGTGTCACGGTCGATCAATAAGTAAATTTAAACGCGTAATTTTAACTGTTACCTCCTCACATAGAGGAACGCTCTCATTTTATGGAATACAAGCTGTGACCGTGACTTCGTTCTCTTAAAACCCAACTGTTAAATGATAAACTAAAAATGTAGAAAACAAGGAAATAATAGATGGCACAAATAAATGTAAATTGGCTGTTGTTATATTTGAAAAGCGGTATGCAAATTTGCTACGGTGCTGTTGGTAGGCCATATCTAGTATATAGAAGGAAAGAAAGTGTTATTTATCCAACACACATCAAATTATATTTAAAATATATAAAAGAAAATAAAATAAAAATAAACAATAATACAAAATAACAACGGAACATTACATCAAGATCACAATAAACAAAAAAACCTAATGTGTGGATAAATTGGTACCAGTTTCAGCATAACAGCTACACTGATATAGTGCAGCGCTGATATTCTGACTGGACCCTCTGAAGGTGACGTCACAGACATCAGTAGAAATTCTTAAAATATGTATAATAGACACAGCATATAGTACATACCAGCATTTCTGATGCACGGGAATGATGCAACAATTGTGCAACACAAAAATACATTTTATTTTTTATTTTATTTTTATATCGTATGTAAATGATAAGAAATATATCATCACCTAAGCAAATACACAGGCGGGCCGCGTTTAAACGTTTCAACATGATACGATATTGGGCGAAGTCGTTATTTTTTATTTGTATATATTATATAATTATGTACTTTAGAGTTTTATGGAATCAATGGGTTTTCGTATTGTTTATCTTTGTTATTATTCAGCTGTCTTGTTGCTACACTACGATAAGTGAAGTCAGTTAGAGCCCTAGAGAATCTATTATGACTCCCTATTATGACTAGACTCTTAACAATGATCATAAGATTATATTAGCCTATCGATGGACAGAGGTTTTGAATCCGTTGTCATAAAAATGCCTAGATTTAATTTCCATTCTACTCTAAAATATAGTTATTTTATTCAATGGTAAAAAATCACTCAACTTGTCTCTAATAATCAATCAAATCACCAATTAAAAACACTCACAAGAACTTGTCTCGAGTCAAGTGGAAACATAATAATTTTGGTCATGAGAAGGCGCTTATGCGGATTATGAATTTCAAAAGTACTACCCTTTCGGAAAGCAGCCCAGTTTGCAATAAGTGGCCCAGTCATCGAGAAGACCCTATAAGAAACTCAATCGAGTTCTTTATTTCCATTAAGGGTTTTCACAGCTTCAGAAGCTGGGGGCGAGTATTAAGGCACTCTGACCAAGGCAACAAGCACAAGGGAACCACGAATTGACCAATCCACGGCTCGAGCTGTTGCCGGCGACGCGAAAAAGAAATGCGGTCATGACTAATCTTTATTAGGATCTTATACTGAGCAGAAGTATAACGTGAATTTTTACTTTTTTAACGCACAATTTACAGGTTTCGCGTTCTACCAACATTGGCCGTATCGTCACTTAAGATGAGGTAAGATTATAGACATGACGCAAAACCTTAACTGTGAAAAAGAAAACCTAACAACTGTCGATTCACCGAAAGAAATCACCGGTTCGCCTGCGACATTATCTCACTTGTTTTCGGTAATATCTGTTAATATATTTCTGAGGCTAACACACCGTTTAAACATACAGTTATCAGAACCGAAAACAAAATTTGAGTAAACGGTTTACTCGCTGAAGCCATTAAAATTTTACTATATTAGGATTGTAAAATATGTAACATCTGTATGTCAATGAATGTAGAGATGCAACAGTTTTGGTCCATCAGGTCACGTTTGCAACATAGAAAGGAAGAAAGAAAGAAAGAAAGTTTTACTTATCCAACACACAGCAAATGATATTAAAAAAAAACAGAACATAACAGCAGTATACTTGATATAGCATATACTTGATATAGCAGCTAGGATATGACAGGTTCCAGAAATACCCATTTTAAAGAAATCACGAAGGGGGCGAGGAAACGGGAACCGGGTTTTTAGTGGGTATTTGTCGGTGCTAGTCACCCGAGGAGTCTCTTCACATGACCTTCTCGCCTTGGCTTAAGCCCGGGTAATTTATTTACGCATTGCGAGAAGAAGTCCTTGAAGGGTTATATTTCAGTACGCTAACAAAAAAAAGCGTGTCCCGCCATTTGGACTCTCTTGTCGTGATTTGGCGTCAGGTGTGTATCGAATTACCGAGTGGTTAACATTCCAACAGCATTTTGAAGCGATGATAGCTCAGTTGGTAGCGTGTACGGACGCTGAGTCAAGGGACGCGAGTTCGTATCCACCTGCAATGAGTCTGAGTGCTCGGTGAAGGAAAACATCGTGATGAAACCATAGCATGGTGGTAGCAGCTGGCTAGCTACCACCCTCAAGTTAAAAATCCGCCGCCAAATACCTGTAGGTGTGTTCCGGAAGTTGCACTTGACAGCGAAACCCGTTACCAGGCTTAGCGTGTCCACCATTATATTTGCATCGTCCTTCAGTACTAGGTGAGTTTCAGGCCATAACGCTGAACCTATTACAACCAACAAAAGATAAGTTTTTTTTTTAAATCACGGTGTCAGGAAAGTATAGTGTATTCTCTTTTTACAAATCTCCCCGTTACTCACAAATGGATTACGTGACTTGAAGCAAGTAAATTTAAACTTAATAACGTATGGAACAAAAAAATTAGCATCTAATAAGAATACAGAGGTCGCGCCTAAAATGTTTCGAATTCATTCTACGAACACTTGGGCTGCCTATGTGTCATCTAATACGTACCAATATTGCATCACTAACATTGTCAGTTAGGAAATACCTGTCTATCAATGTCACACCTGTATACATATATATATGGACTTTCTCTTTACACGAGTCAGAATTAGATCATGTTTATGATGAAAAATACCTTCGCATTGCGTTTCATATTTTGACATCGTGTCATGAAGTCGGAAGTGTTTAGAGGAACTTGCTAAACTTTCTAACATAGAAAATGTAGATTCACATCAAATTAATTGAATGCAATTTAGGCTTTGAGAAGGTACTTATGAACGTCAACACTTATAATGGAAAAGTAATCGAGTCATCGAAAAGCACCGGCGAAAGACTCGATTTGGCCATATCTTTTTTTAATATGCTTTGGGACTTAATTGTAGAATTTTAACACTGATGAAAGCTGCGGTGGTTTGGTTGTGTGTATGTATTTTTCCACATGGTTAATTTATGTTTCAGTTTCGTAGTACATCTTTTGAGAGACCACATGATATCAATCGCTATGTCTGACCTTAGAATTTGCAACGCGAATACTGGAGTCATCCAATGCAATCTATACAGGATTTAAAACTCTCGTGTTAAAGAAACCTTCTTCGAAAACTCTAAGGCCTTTTATGTGTATAGTAATAATTTTTATACGTAACTTTTTAAATATTTCAAAAGCAAATTTTCAAATTTCAAAGATCTCTTTTGAAATTCGCTTTTGGGAGTAAAGCGAATACTGAATATTGACAAGATAATGCTATCTATGGACATATTTAGGAGACCCTAATTTAGCCTATACAATACTATACTGATAACAAGCCGCGGACAGATGTGACGTTTGTTAAACGGAAGTGTTTCTAAGTAAGGTTTCCAAGGACTGAGTTGGATCACCTCGTGTTTTACGAAATTTAAAATATCAACTGTTTCCTTCGACAGTATTTATGCTATGGTAACGTATGATATTTGGATAAATAAAAGAATTATGTAATGTATTGGTAGAAAGTATTAACTTTGAATTGGTTTTACTTTTTATACTGCTAATATGTTTAGCGTATGGCCACAATTGTTAAGTGACGATGTGGTTTGAAATGGCGACACAAAATTATAGTGACCCTACTGTTTCTCAATTATATTTGCAGGAACACTCCGCAATGCAGACGCATTATGATATATAACCAAGTTGAGGGTGGTAGCTAGGCAGCCAGGAAATCGAAAATGCCTTACCGATAACCTATGGCTTATTATAATATTTCCTTCCCAGAATGTTAAACCTATTTTAACATTATAACATAACAAACCGGAAAAGTTTGTTTGTTTGAACTCAGTAATCTTAGAAACCAGAAATCAGATTCCAATAATATTTTTTATTTTTGATAGAAACATCATTGAAGGAGGTTCTGAGCTATTTAACATCACGCTACCACCAATAGGAGCAAGGCTATATTGAAAAAAGTAAAAAAACGGGCAAAAAAATAAAAAATTACTAGGTTTTTTTTTTAATCAACGTTTAGCGTTATGGCCATAATATCTCCTGATCTTAATTGATTTTACGGCCCATGTTGGGAAACAAGCTAAACCTATGGTGGGACTGGCTCTCAAGTGCAACTGCCGGAACACACCTAATGGTATTTGGCGGCAGATTTTCAACCTGAGTGTGATAGCTAGCCAGGTGGGCATTAGGAAAAGCCCTACCACGATGCTATATTTTCCTCGCGATGTTTTCCTTCACCGAAAGCTCAAGCTCATTGTAGGTGGATTCAAACTCGCGCCCTTTGAAGCGGAATCCGTACACAATACTCCTGAGGTAGTTTTATTATAAAACTGGAACCGACATTGATCATCACAGAAGGTAGCAAATACACTATCATTCACCCGTATTTGCTTTTAAATTGAATACATAACACTGTATTAAGATAAGTGCGCTTCAAACGGACATAAGTAAAGAATAGGGCTTTATACTTTGACGTCATAGTTTCAGTATCATACTTCCGTTCTAAGAATTCTTGACATGTCGAGAAATTTCGTTCGAAGTGACGTATAATCTAACGCTAATCACGTGAACACATAGTATTTGATACTTTATAACTTTGGCACAGAATTCAAAATAGATCGCTGACTTGAGTTCCGTTGAATTATGACATGCAGTGTTAATACGTCGACCGACGGCTATGGAACGGTTAAACCGAAATCTATAGACGCAACAGGTAATACCGTGTTTGCACGTGCCTCAGTTACAGTTAACGTGCGTTCGATTGCGAGCTTTAAGCGGATCCAATACTTTGCAAGACGCGAGAGACTCGGCGACGTAAGTGTCGCGAGCTAAACGTAAATCTTACTTCCTTTCGTGTTGAGTGTCTCACCTCGATCCGTTTTATTCGACCACCACCGGTTTTTATTATTTAAATTTAATATTTTAGCGTTTTACCCATAATCTCGCCTTACTGCCCCTAGTTGGTAGACATGCTAAGTTGGTAGACATGCTTAGTTGGTAGACATGCTAAGCCTAGTCGAGAGACTGGCTCCCGAGTGACACTACCGTAACATACCTATAGGTGTTCGGAGGCAGATTTTCAACATGAGTGTGGTTACTACCAAAGTGGTCATTAGAAAAATACCCTACCACCATGCTAAAGTTGCATCATGATATTTCCTTTACAACATTTTTCAAGCTCATCGCAGGGTTTCGAAGACATGTCCTTTGACATGGCGTCCGTACTTACTACCAACTGAACCGTCATATCGCCATTTTACTCTGATTCGAATTCTAAAAATATCTATTCTTATATAGACATTGGTAAGCCATAATAAATAAAAAGATTTTCCTTATATTGAAAGTGTTGTCGGTATCAAATATTCCTAGTGCATTCAGAACATTTTCCCAGAACCGGCTTTCACTATCTGACGCAATCGCCTTCCGCTCTCTGTCATCTAGAATACAATATCCAAGAGTTTGACACGTTAATTACAGAACGCGCGCGCTAAAAATGTATTTACTGGTCGAAATTCCGTATCCTAATCAGTTACCCGATTCCGTTGTCTATATAAAAATACTTTTACTATATATTTTAGAATATACATTTCATTGATATATTCCTCTTAGTGATTTTAATTTATGAAACAAAAGTTATTCGCTGAAACGTACATTACTTTTCAAAAACGTTTACTGTAGCGAAACAACAAAAAAATACGGAGCCGACGTTTCTCGATCAAGCGTCACATTGCCGAGCGTTTTGGCTTAGTCTTATTCAGTACTCAGCAGAAGTTTTCACTTCAATAAAACTGTTATGGAAGGAGAAAATGAGAGGGAAAAGATAGCATCTTCATATACATTGTTCTTTTAAGTTGGCACTTTAATCACGTGTGGTAACACTGTATAAGTTATTTGAAGCGATGATAGCTCAGTGGCAACGTATACCGATGCCGCATCAAAGGACATGGGTTTGGACCTGTGCAATGAGCATGAGCTTTCCGTGAAGGAAAACATCATGATACAACCTCGGCATGGTGGTAGGGCTTTTTCTAATGCCCGCCTAGCTAGCTACCAAATACCTATAGGTGTGTTCCGGGAGTTGCACTTGAGAGCCAGTCTTTCCACAGGTTTAGCGTGTTCACCAGCCTGGGCCACATCGTCACTTAACACCAGGTGAGATTGTAGCCATGAGGCTAAACCTTTAAACCATATAAAAAAAAAAAAACCTTAGCTATAAAGTATTTAAAATGTTCCCTGCCTCCTAAGCAAGTATCACGTTTGAACATAAATGACGCGACTTCACGCCGCATTGCATAAACTACAATGACATTGGCACGCGCCTCTACATGTCGTCGGTTCAATATCAAAACATATTATCTCCTACACTGTTAACATAAATCTCAACCTAAAGCCTTACACGTAGAGTTCAATTCGTATAAATTTCCAATTTACATACCGGACTAAAATTCGCAAACTTTTTTTCTAAGTATCCTATATAGATCGATTTTAAAATGGAAGGTTAGCACCTTGATTATTCAGTGCAAACGAATTAAATGCATAATACATACACAGTAAAGTTTGTTTTACCTTGTATTGACGCGCTTCATTCATAAAGTTCCGAGGTCGCGTGTAGGAAATACTGATAATAGTAAGCGACGAGCGCTTAGTAAATTAGTTAATTAAAAAAGTTAGTTATTCACGAAAAACCTATATATAGAACGTTTCGAGAGTAACCTCATTGTTCTGAAGTTCAATGTGTAATAATGTTATGTATAAGTAATTAAAGATAAAGTGTCAATTAAATTATCCGTAACTATCGGATATCTACAATAGTTTTATACCCATATCTGGAACTGAAAATTCATATCTGTAACATCATTATCATCTGGTAGATACATATGGCGTAAGGGGAGACGGATTACTAAATTAGCAAGTAAGGACCTGTTGGTTAGTTAGGTTGGCGAATCCTTGGTCATTTTCCTGCAGCAGCCCAAGCCGAGGTTCGTCCATTCTGTCACCCTTGCGCCCGCTGCCTCGAGGCTGAGTGTCCGCCAGCACTCGCCACAAAACGTCCGGCTATTACTCGGGCACAGGCCAAACCGAGAGGGACGTTTGGCAAGACCCATCGGGTGATAAACACCCGACACTAGCCACTGAAAAGCACTACGATGACACTCTTCCCATATTGCCGGACTACAGGCATAGTTTTCATTCTCTCTCTAATTATTGAGTGCCTCCAATTAGGTCAAAGGTGAAACAATATTGCAGCAATAATTGAAGGTTCTGCAAGGGACTAACTCCACGTTCCTTGCGTGGCTTGCCCCATAAGTTTCTTTTAAGATCACTAAATTAATAAGACAGGACCTGTTGGTTAGTCAAGCTCACAAAACTTTGTTCATTTTCTGGTACCCTTGCGCCCGCTGCCTCAGAGCTGAGTGCCCTCAGCACTCGTCCCAAAATGTTCGGTGAATCTGTCAAAGCCCTTAAGGCTAACAGCGTATGTCAGATCGAATAAAAAGGTAAGGCAACTCTGTTCAGGTGACTACCATTTCCAAAATTTATATTCACGCTTTCGAAGCAGTTCTCATTGGTGTGATTTGTGATTCATAGATAGATTAGATATAGATACAGATTTATGAGTCAAAAATAACACAATGACTTATCTTTCGTACTGTCACTGTATTTTTGAGGTATCACCGTGAAAGACAAAATCTCACTTGATGTTAAATGACGATGTGACCTAAGCGAAGTGGGGTGACTGGCTCTTAGGTGCAACTGCCTGAACATCCTAACAGATGATTGATGGTAGATTTTTAAATAGAAAGTGATAGTTAACCAGGTGGGCATTTAAAAAAGCCCTAACGCAGTGCTATTGTTTGATAACGATGTTTTTTCTTCACGTAAAGCTCAAGCTCATTGCAGGGATTCGAACTCACGTCCATTATGCACATACATATCGACATATATATCAATGCACATACAAGACCATGGAAAATAATTGAATGAAAATAATTTTTGACTTCCATATCGATAAAAAATTATATATCGATTAAATTAAAAAAAAATGCACGTATTTCGCGTTAAGTTAGTTTTATTGTATCTATTTTCAGTATAATTTATTTCACCTGATAATTACAGAATTGTTTACTAACACAACTTGGTATTATTAAAAAAAAAAACAATTAAATCTAAAAATATTTTTTTGCTCCTAATTCGTTTACATTTGAGGCCGCACGCATGACTCTGTAAGCCGTTTAAAAATAAATACATTTCTTCGTAAGCAACAATAGATGTTGGAAAACTTACTTATCGTAAACGATCTATGTGAAACTTTGGTAAATCTATAATTAAAACACTTTTTTTTTAGTAGGTCGCGACACTAAAATGTTTGAGAGGCGATGCCCTAGTAGATATGTTGAATAATCTACTCAAGCTTATTAAGGGCGTTCCATTGAAGGGCATTGGTTCGAAAATTACCGGTCAAAAGGGCTTGAACAATGTTTACCTGAACAGCAAATCATCTATCTATATACTGTGGTTATTGAGTCATTATCGAAGAAAAACCCGCGCGCGCCCATTGAAAGAAAAAATTTAATCATGTTTGGAATTTAAATTTTAAAGGGATAAAAAAATGGTAGATAAGTACATTTTTCGGTTAAAATTTCTTTAAGAAGTCGTTTATATAAAGGCATCTTGTTAAAGGACCCTGTTTTTGAAGTGATGATAGCTCAGTGGTAGTGTCAAGGGACGTGAGTTCGAATCCAAGCACCTACAATGAGCTTGAGCTTTCGGTGAAGGAAAACATCGTGGGGAAACCATAGCATGGTGGTAGGGCGTTTTCTAATGCCCGCCTGGCTAGCTACCACCCTCAAGTCTTAAACCTGCCGCCAAACACCAATAGGTGTGTTACGGCAGCTGCACTTGAGAGCCAGTTCCTCCACAGTTTTAGCGTGTTTACCAACTTGGGCCAAATCGTCACTTAAGATCAATCGAGATTATGGCCATAACGCTAAACGTTAAGTATATAAAAAAAAAACCCGCCAGTGAAACCAAAATATTATTTATCGAATACCTGGTGGGTGAAATGAATGTTCCTTTAAAAATTTTGTTCTATCGGAAATAAATCAATAATATAAGAATATAATTAATATATACTTTGGAAAATCCAAAAGCGCACGCCTCATTACGTAATTATAATTGAATGACATAGATTTAAGTATTCATATTAAATAATGGATTTATTCATTTTTCAATTAATTTACATTGAATTAGACGTTAATTTTCAATAGGCTATTACACAGATCGATACTGAAGCGAATGAAAAAAAAAATTTTTTTTGGGTCGTATCGAGACCACATACATCATCCGCGCATACAGACAACTGGACGTTCACCGAAAGATTCCTCCAAAACGGTATCTTTTTTTATACTATCTAGAAAAAATAGTATCTTTTACAGTATATACTGTCACAAAAAGTGTTCTTGTTGATATTTGTCAACTCATTTATTACACAAATTGAAAAAAAGATCCGATAAAAGCAATTTAAGCAGAGATAACTTCTTGACCCTGTGAGAGTCAGAGTAAAGCACTACTCAAACGATTCACGTTATGAGACGTGTAATATAGGATAGCGCCAACAACTCTCAACTCAACTGTTGTCAACATTCAAACACATATGAAGTGACTTATATAAAATCGTAAACCGTTTTGATGTCCAAGGAGTGCAACTGAAAATCTGAAAATCTAAAGAAGTAAGAAACCGGTTAATGCTAATAAAAGTCATGCAAGTAACAAAGGAAACTATAAGAAAAACCATTGAAAGAAAAACAAAACAAAGGAAATAGGCGTTACTAAGGTGAAATATTACCAACTAGTTTTTCGACGGCATTAATACGTACTGTAAGAACTTATTCAGGATTAATTGCGTCGAAATGAAACACATTTTCTATTCTCGCGTATAGAGGACCCTATACACTTTTCTGTGCCTCTGGTAATTAATATGAGAATATTAATAATCGATGGTCAAGTAGTACTAACAGCGTAAGCTAAGAAATTGGAAATAAAAAATCATGGACCCCATGTTTCTATACATGTATTGCACTCGCCCCGTGTCTTTCGTTTCCGATCTGTTATTTTCTACTTTTTAGTGCGTTATGATAAACATTGGACACAATTTTGCACGCCTCATAAGCGCAACGTTGAGTTTACTTCGCGCTAAACAACTGATTTTTCAAACTGAAAATGTCTCTATTAATCATATATTGCACTTGTAAAATATACATACAAATATTGTCAAAAAATACTCGTGATAATTTTGATGCCATTTTTGTTATTTAAACTAGTTAATTAACTGTTCAAAAAAGTTCCGTCTTGGACGTCCGCGTTTCTGTATGTGCGGATCCTGTATGTTATCACTATAACGACCGAAATACTTTACTAATCGAGTCTTTTTTTTTCTTACGCCTCAGTATAATTAGGAATAGAACCCTATTACTTTTAACGTCTGATTCGATGTGGTTTAATTGATATTAAAGACATAAAAAAAAATCGATTATGAGGCGTGCACTTTTGGATTTCCCAAACTTTATTTTATTGTATTATTATTTACTGCTTTTTAGGATTACGTGAATGAAATTTTGATATATTCTGTTCGTTTGTCGGTATTCAAATACGATCATCTGTCACATCCTTATCTCCTCCTTTCTCCCCCTTCACCTTCCCACTTTCTACTCGTTTCTCACACTTTCAAATATCGTCATCCCGTTCGGAGTTATGGTCCAAATCAGAAGTATTTAACTCATCAGAAAGTTAGTTAAAAATCAATAACAAAATTCCACTCGGAAGGACATACAGGAAAGAAAGTTAATAAAAACATGGTATAAGACTACACGACAAAAGAGTAATGTCACTAAAATATCTCTCTCGCTCCCTCAGTAGCCTTTAGCTCCGACTTTACCGGAACGAGCGTCACACAAAAAGGTTGCGGACCAGCATTTCAAAACCCATAAGAAGTTTCACTTCAAAAACAGCCAAAGGAACTCATGTTCCGCGTTTTTAAATATCCATTATTAATATTCTGGTGTGTGCTTTTTAGAAAACCAATGAGATAGTTTTTTGTGACTCCCATACCGACGGAGAATTGATAGGCGTTTCATAATTATTTAATTGCGTTTTACAAACCATGAACAGTCTTATGGGAAATTTGAACGATCTGTTCTCTTAAAAACACATTACAATCAATTAAAATGGGGAAATTTAAACGTTATTTTAAAACTGTTCATTAAGTCACATAACAGTATGATGGCATTTGTGCAGATTAAAAATACGAATGAGTTAGTAACGCCGTTCGGGTATCCTCGAGAGATTCCAAAGTTCTGAAGTGTGGTCACCGTCTTTTATATCACTTGGATGTACGTGATTTGGAAATCTTTGTTTTAATCTGGACACCGGGCTTTCGGTGTATGTAAACACTGTCATTTCATTTCGGCCTGCACGATATTTACTACAGGGTATTATACAAAAAACAAAAAAAACGCACAGTTCTGGTCGCTTGGGTGAATACAGCATTGATACCTTTGCCTTTTCCTTAAGAAGTCCCTTTTTAACAGTATTACCGATTAGAAAAGTTCTAGAAACGTCGAGTGTATTGCGGTCAATAGATTTCTTAATATTTCCTACCGATTTGGTTCTACATAACTTATAAAAGTCTATATGAAAACCCCGAAAAGTTTGTTTGATCTCGTTAATCTTAGGATCTATCCGACAGATTCCATTTTCTTTTTATAGTTAAGGCTTAGCGTTATGGCCCCAATCTCACCTGATCTTAAGTGACGGTATGGCCCTAATTGGTAGACACACACTGGCTCTCAAGTGCAACTGACGGAACACACCTAATGGTTTAAATATTGTCTTGGTATTGCATTTGGGCAACACTCGACTTATGATACAAATCCCGTGTCCGTAGTTTGACAACCTACATAACGTTAATACGGTAAGAAAGGTGATTCAAAGATTTAATCAAATCATGGCTAATAAAACATAATAGAGGCGCCACGAAGGTAAACGTTGTGATAGACGATATCTATGAGTCAACGCGACTATCCGCACGCATCTAGACTTAGGCTAATAACCAAATCATTCTAAGAAATTTGAGTCATTGTCGGTAAAAGAGAGTAAGTAAGTGCAGAGATGTATTTAAATTCATTTTTTTTTTAATATTAGCTTAGTATAGTGACGGTATTCTGACTGGGAGTAATAACAATTAGATCAATTTACTATATTCAATTTAAGCCCTGAGAAGGCGCCTATGAACGTCAAAACTACTACTAACGAATTTTTGGGTGCATATGTATTTAAGCAAAGTAAAATTGAGATACACTTAAAACAGTTTATACCTGATGTATCGAGAGGGTTGTCAATTCCAGACATCATTATCGTTCACATATTGATCCACTCTGTAAGAGCCTTTTGATATGAAAACCCGTCTAACATAGTGCTTGAATTTACTATCCGGCAACTCGGTAATGTGCATTGGGACTTCGTTATACAACCTAACACTATTATCTAAGACACTGTTACTTGTCTAAAATATTTTGTGACCAGTTTGTCATGATTTCTAGTATTAAGTCATGCCGGTTTTTACCGTAATCCAAGATTTTAGATGTCGACGCTTGTTTTGCGTAATTCGAGAACATATAATACGACAACAATACAATTGAACACCCATAACGTGACCGAGAAATACACGTCTATCAGGAGTTTCCGATGCTGTATCAAGCCCCTCGTAAGCTGGACGTATTGACCTTGGATTTTATGGTAGTCACAACCCAGGTGATTGCAGACCCCTACCACCTTAATGATAGTTGAATGGTATCGTGTATAAACATCGCGTCAATTAACAACGAATCCCTGCAGCAAGACAGAGTTTTCTGTAATGAAATATATTCTGATGAAACCATAGCATGGTTTTAGGGCATTTTATAATCACCATCCTCAAGTTAAAAGTCCGTCGACAAATATCTATAGGTTTGTTCCGACGGTTGCAATTGTGAATCAGCCGTTGCCTTAGGCTTAGCGCATGATCACTGAACATCAGCTGTGATTGTGGGCGGACGCAAATTATACCCGATATTACCCGAACGAGCATTACATAACTCTACCTTATTCAATTCAAATTAAGTACTCAAACGAATGTGAGGGTCATGAGCCCCACTCCCCCCAGCTACGTATCCGTACAGTACCGCAGTCTAACCAGTTTCAATTATGGAGTATAAGTAAACTACACTAACCGACCGGTTGTTAACGTCGCTGGGAATTTATACTGCAAGTGTCCATAGATTCGAAACTGTGATCATTTTTATACGAAATCCCGGTTTAAGAGAAATTTTCCTAAGAGAAAAAGTCCCTTTTTAACAGTATTACCGATTGGAAAAGTACTAGAAACGTTGAGTGTATTGCGGTCAATAGATTTCGTAATATTTCCTACCGATTTGGTTCTACATAACTTATAACAGTCTATATTAAAAACCCGAAAAGTTTGTTTGATCTCGTTAACCTTAGGATCTACCCGCTTAACTTCCTTTTGTTTTTTTATAGTTGAGGCTTAGCGTTATGGTCACAATCTAACCTGATCTTAAGTGATGATATGGGCCAAGTTGGTAGACACGCTAAACCTGTGGAGGCACTGGCTCTCAAGTGCAACTGCCGGAATACATCTATTGGTATTTGGCGGCAGATTATTAACTTTAGAAAAAGCCCTACCATTATGCTATGCTTTCCTCACGATGTTTGCCTTCAGCGAAAGCTCAAGCTCAATGTAGGCGGTTGGAGTCGAACTCACGTTCCTTGACGCAGTCATATACACTACCACTGAGCTATCTTCGCTTCAGAACAATACTTACGGAAGCCTTAAGGCTATATTTAACACCACGTTACCACCAGTAGAAGTAAAGCTGTATTGCTTTTTTTAAAATAATCGGGTAAATATGATAAAATAAAAGTTCAGTTCCATCTGAATGTAGTCGAGGACGAAGCAATCTATGTTAATATTATAAAGAGAAAAGATTTGTGTTTCTGTTTGTAACGAACAAACTCATTAATTATTGGACTGATTTCAAAAATTCTTTCACCAATTGATATATATATATATATTTTAATTAAAATGATTAAATAAAATTTTAATCCCCCGTGAACGCACTCCCGGACACTGCTAGTAAAGTATAAAAAGAAAACTACGACCAGTGTCGGTTCTGCGTTTATTTTTGATCTATGACAATAGTTTAAGTGTTATCTTTTGTTAGTGACGTACTGTTCGGTGCAAGGGATTCCCAGGCTTCATCGTGTATAACAGGATAATAGATAGTCCACGCCACAAGCTTTTCAGGATTCTTACACGGAACTTCTAGCACACGCTGCCTCAAATATATGTATAAGTAACCCGATTAATAGCTTCCATTGCACCTTTTGTTTTAATTATATATTTCAATTCAATGTCTTTTAGAGCCACTTTGGTATAGCATAATACACCAATGGAAACACTGAAAAAAGCTTTGAGAAGTTAGTTTATAACATTACATAGCTATATAAATATATCTATATTAATATTGTAAAGTGGAAAAGTTTGTTTGAACGTGTTAATCTTAAAGAACTGAAGATTTGAAGATTGTATTTGGTATAGCAATCATTGAGGAAAGCTTACTAATCACGTTACCACCAAGTAAGTATTGAAGAAAGTTACAAAGATAACCAAAAAAAATAATTAATAATTATTATTTTCACGCGAAAAACGTCTCGGGCACAAGCTTGTTAATATAATAACACTGAAGAGTTTTTTTGTTTGTATAAAAAGCGCTAATCTTAAAAAATAAACCTTGTAACTGATTCTATTTTTCGTACACTATATAATAAGGGGATACATGAGGAATGGTATAGAGCAGTGGTCGACAACCTTTTGGAGGGCAAGGGGCACATACATACATACATAGTAACACGCCTCTCTCCAATAAGGGTAGGCAGAGACCACATCCTTCCACTTGCTACGATCCTGACATACATCTTTCGCTTCTTCTACTTTCATAAGCACTTTCATACATGCTCTTCGGTTACGGGTACTTTTGACCTGGTCTTTCTCCAGAACGTCCTCGATCTGGTTGAGATAAGTTCGCCTACGTCGACCCTAAGCAGCTTGCCCAGTCACACTCGCCTTGTAAATTAGTTTCGTCAATCTTTTTTCATCCGTCCTCTCTACATGTCCATACCAATTAAGCATCCCTTTCTCTATCTTTGTCACTGCATCCTCTACCACACCACAACGTTCCCTTATCACACTATTCCTTACTTCATCTATCATTCTTATGCCAGCTATACCTCTTAGACTTTTAAGTAAAGTCGACCCCCGCACTTATCTTTAATGTTAATAAATGTTATGGAGGGAAAGGGCAGTTGGGATATTCCCAACTGGGCCGCTACCAACATGCATACGGTAAAAAACCAGTTACAGTGACACGCTTCGGGATGTCGCTTTTCGGGGAAACCACTTATATTAATATTTCACTTACAAAACAGCCATGTAAAGGTCGCATGTTGCCGATCTTTGCTATACAATATCTAGAATTAATCAGTACTTCTTACCCCACGTTAAATATTGATGTCAAGGGAGCCAGAAGAAAGAGCATTCTTGAAATCAATCACCCGTGTAAGTAAGAGTGATTTAGAGTTAGAGATCATCATGAAAATCAAAAAAGGACTTCAGCTACAGAGCACCGCCAAGAGAAACAGCGTTGATAGCTCAGTGGTAGCGCGTATGAACGCCGAATCCAACCACCTATAATAACCTTGAGCTTTCAGCGAGGAAAACATCTTGAGGTAACCATAGCATGGTGGTAGGGCATTTTCTAATGGCCGCCTGGCTAGCAACCATTCTCAAGATGAAAATCTGCCGCCAGATATCAATAGGTCTGTTCCGGCAGTGACACTTGAGACCCAGTCCGTTCCCTGTCTTGGGCCATATTCTCACTTAACATCAGGTGATACACGTCTCATTCCGCCGATTTCACACCCCGCGGTCAAACGCAATATACTTTAAAATTGTGTTTAGAAGGCAGGCATTACAAAGGTGGTCCTTTATGAATTTTGTCAGTCACTGGATGGCTACCGTTTGTATTACATTATACCACCATCATCTACAGGGCTGTCTTTAAAATATCAGGACTCTAGGCACGATAGGATAATGGAGCTCCTATGACCTTGACAAAGCACATGTTAAATAGACAATGTAGGTAGATAAGTGAGGTCGTAGATTTTTTTCACAGTTACATTACAGCATTGTTGCTTTAAAATCTATGTACCCTTCTAGATATGATATGGGTCAATCGTTAACTATTGCATTTATCAAATAATGAATATTAATAATTAATAATTTAATTTAATAAGGCTTCGCTGAGTGTAGTAAAGCGACCGGTTGTCAAGTGCAACTGCCGGAATACAATTATAGGATTTGGTGGCAAATTTTCAACTTCGGGGTGGTAGCCAGCCGGGTGAGCATTAGAAAATGTCCTGCAACTATGCTATGGTTTCATCACGATGTTTTCCTTCACCGAAAGCTCAAGTTCATTGCGGGCGGATTCAAACTCACGTCCATTGCCTCGAAGTCCCTACACGCTACCAACTAATTTTTCATCGCTTGGAAGTTGTAAATGTTCATATTTTTGGATCAATCACTCATGTTACACAATAATTCAACAAATGTAACAGATACGAAAATCGACTGCTTTCATAAGTTATTATAAGAATTGTGCACTGACTGTCAGATAAAATAAATTGAACTGCAAATAAGCTGTTAAAACACGTAGCTATGAGGAAAAATCGTAGTGAATTTTATCAAAGTGTTGTTAATTCTTAGTAATTTTTTATATGGGTTTTATTTTTATGGTTTTAATGTCATCGTGAATGTATTATTCATACTATATTCTATATATATATTTTTAATAAATTACTCATACCTGTGAGCTTTAACTGTGTTCTTCTCAAGTCATTGTGACGACAGGCAATTTAGTAGAAGTAGGTTTTACGCCAATTAACAAGTTAAATTCATTAGCGACACCGGTCCATAGGTTGGTAGTAAACATTGACTATAATATATAAATTATTTAATTATAAAATATAACTATGATATATACTAATAGCCAAGTTAGACCTTAGGCTAGGCTAAGTATAAACATATTTTATATTGTTATAAATAAGTTTCAGGAGTGATCATTGAACATGGCGCTCATTTAGATCTCACTTCTTTTGTCGTTGAAGTCAAGATCCAAGGCATACGTTATAATATTGAAGTTGACTCTAATTACAAAATTATCTTTTTGATGGTATGTTAACTTACTGACATTGATATTTTAAATAAGGGACTAGAAGGTCGAGAGAAGCTCCACAAACATCATAGTGTTTTAATTAAAGAATTAGTGCCCTATGGTCAATATTATTATTTGTATTATAATAAAAATACAACGAATGAAGTTCATTATCACACGGTATGGATGGAAGCTGGACAAATTAAAATGTAAGATTTTACTGTCACGACATTTATTTTAGTCTGTTCTATGTTGCACTATATTTCTATATAATGATTTCTTATGTTTACGCGAATATTATTCATCGAAATAAAACTAATTTAAACGGATTGTATCGCGGTTATTTATTAATTTTTATCCCGACTGCGATAAAATCCGTTCGTGAAGGCTGAAAAGCTTACGAAACCTCGGGGTCAAAATTAATAAATAACCGCGATAAATTCCGTTTAAATTAGTTTTATTTCGATAGATATATTAATTACGAAATTTCCTACCATTACCCCAGTTCCATCGTTATCTCTGCATTTAATTTAACTACCCTCAGACACTTCTGATACGTTTATTTGTATTTGTTAATTAATAATATAATGCATTTATCAATAATAATATACTTGGCGAGGAAAGCCGTTCCAACCGAATTTTCCACGACACTCACGCGTGCAAGTATATAAAAAATCGATAAGCTTGTATGTTCCCTGTGGTCACAAAGACGTCTGGATTTTTTAGGTAATCTGCAGGTTAGTCTCGAGGATGGTTCAGTGAAATATCGTAGTTATGGGATCAACGAATTTTTTAGTTGTGCTATTGGCTGAATACAATCGGTAATAATTAACAAAGCGAAAACGAAAAACGTTCAAAACATTTTCCGGCAACGCACCTGCGATTTCTCTAGTGTTGTGGCTGTCCATGGGCAGACTGATCACTTACCATCAGGTGACGCGTATGCTAGTTTGCCCCCTTTTCCATAAAAAAAAAAACAATAAATTGATATTATGTATCAGATTTACTGTAATTAATTTATCAATGTATTGTCGATAGTTTGTGACTTTTGTTAGCGTTTAGCTTTTGCGAAATACCTAATAGAAATAATAATAATAGTAGATCGCTAGTTATATACTAAGTGGTTTAAAGCAGGGGTTCCCAAAGTATGCGCCACGGCGCCCTGACGCACCGTACAGTGACGGAAGGCGTCGTGAAGCGACTTTCTTCATTCTCCGAACTCCCAAGTTAAGTGTTCGCCGGTACATAATACACAATTTAATTTATATACTTGCCTACGCGCTTGGAAACGTTAATTATATGTTCATATAAATAGACAGTTTTGATTAGTAATGTGGAAGTTTTAAACTTTACACCTATCTATATTACCAGTATTATTTTAACTATCTATTTCGATCCGTAAGATATATAGGACGCCGCGCTGCGAGAAAATGGTAAAC
Organism: Actias luna; assembly: GCA_039707435.1. Classification (NCBI taxonomy): domain Eukaryota; kingdom Metazoa; phylum Arthropoda; class Insecta; order Lepidoptera; family Saturniidae; genus Actias; species Actias luna. Next base: position 17,709,389 of record JAZHAC010000034.1, on the reverse strand, counting down.
ACGTATGTGCGCCGCGAACTGAAAAAGATTGGGAACCCCTGGTTTACTGAGTAAGACTAGTTTCGTTTGTCTCGTTTAAAAAGTGTAAAAAAATTGACGGAATTTTTCCTGCTATTTTAAACTGTCTTTGTATGGATTTTATTTCTATCTGTGATCGCTTAATAATCGATATCCCACCATAATTATTATTAGAAATCCGAAGAAATTCTTAGGAAGGTGGAAAACTGGCTATTTCCGAAACTGCTATATGAATATCACAAAAGCATATCAATAACAAAAAAAAAGTCGATTCACAAAGAACAAGGTATTAAATTGTAATATTCTCACCTGTTTATATGCATTTACACTTGCCATGACCTCAAGATCTTTTTTATATTATATTTAATTCTCCAATAAAACGATTATATATTTCAAATATTTTTAAACGAGTCGGATTCATAGGCCAATATAGTAAAAAAAGTATAACTTGAACTTTGACCTTAAATAACTTTCGAACGATATAATGTATAAAAAAATGATAAGACACCTTTTTTGTAGAGCGCTGCTCAATTCTCTACAAAAATAATTCAACTAGTGTAAAGTTACGACCTATCGTTTGCTAATTACAATAATCAAACGGAACAAACATAATTCTCCCTACATAATTGTTATGGAAAATCGAAAATTTCGATATAAAAGCATCTTATTATTCAAATTAAGAACTCATTTCTTCACAGGCTCAGTTTTATAACGTAACTGAAACTTTTAAGCATCATTTCGTGAAAAAAAAATGTTTTTTATCACCCTAATATACATATGTATAAAGGGATGTAGTGATAGGGTGGGCGTTTTATGGCAGAGTATAGTTATAGGAGGGTAGTTTATAATGCCGTTTAGTATATAGCGTGATACGAGCCCGGCTTTGGGTTCAGTCTAAGCTTGGCGCTCGAGGCGTATTCATTGTACGTAGCTGGAACATTACCGAAGGGTCATGAGAGTTATATTTCTTTACCATTGACACTGTTTTGATGTTTATGCTGTATATCATTATCGGGATTGATTTATACTGGGCAGAGAGAAACACGAGCGGTGAAGGTAAGTGTTGACGCTCGTCGACAAAGGGGCCCCTTGAACCTACATCTATTATGCTCTCTTTGCCACAACGTTTTGGTCTCACGATGTACCCGGCACCCTCACAGTTATCCGTGGTTTGCTATAAAGCTCGTATCCCATTCTGACAGTAGATCTATACGATTAACCTTTGAAATTACTCGGCATATCAGCATATCTATCTATCATTATATGTTCTTTTGTTGTTGTTTTACGTTAGAACATTACATTTCACTTCTTATTGGATTCATATTCAGTTCCATGACATTATTGAGTCGACTCTAAAGATTGCGTTGTTATTTAAAAATAAATAAGGAAGTCTACTTTTCGATGTAATTAGACTGAACAAAAAAAATAAATAATAACATTCCAAGAAAAACTCTATATCGAGGGAAAAGTTTATTTTTCGTCCGTCGATAGAACAGTGTGGGTAGTTGCATAACGATTAGCATAACATTAATGTTGAACATATGCGTCACATTGGTGTCGAATAATTGAAATATTTCCGCGGTTACACCCGGCTCGATATAGTTCTGGATGTAAACAACGGGTTTTCCTGCGAATTTCCCACGCTTGCTCGATATCTGGATCGCTCATTTCCCGCTGTAGACGACACTCAACAAAGTTCCATTTCCACGAAAAGTCAGTAGAGTCTGTACTTGTCTAGAACCTTATCCCACTTAGGTAGAGTCGGCACAACAAGTTTTCTCTTTCCACTCAACTCTATCAGCCGGCATCTCAGTATTTAGACTTTTTATAGAGATATATTGATATCATCACACAGTCGATCCATATCTTCCTGGGTTTTCCCCTTCTCCTAGCACCACCTTCATACTAAACATTCTTCTAGTTGTACTGTTTTAATATCTGAGTAGGAAATTTGCTTAATATAGGATCCTATTGTACGGAATACGGAATCCATCTAGACTGAGCTTGAGATTTCGGTGAAGGAAAACATCGGTATGAAACCATGTCACGGTTGTAGGGCTTTTTCTAATGCCCGCCTGGCTAGCTACCACCCTCAAGTTGAAAACCCGCCACCAAAAACCTATAGCTGTGTTCCGGCAGTTGCACTGAGACTCAGTCCCTCCATTAGGTTTAGTGCGTTCACCAACTTGGGTTACATCGTCACTTTATAATCGGGTGACATAATAGCCATAACGCCAAACTTTAACTATAAAAAAAACTGGATCTCGAATACAACTGCCGGAACACGATGAAGCGGTGATAGCTCAGTGGTAGTGTGTACGACTTCGCGTCAAGGGACGTGAGTTCGAATCCAAGCACCTACAATGAGCTCGAACTTTCGGTGAAGGAAAACATCGTGAGGAAACCATAGCATGGTGGTAGGGCTTTTTCCGCCTGGCTAGCTACCACCCTCGAGTTGTAAATCTGCCGCCAAATACCAATAGGTGTGTTTCGTCAGTGGCAGTACACCTATAGGTAACTCGAGGCTGGTAGCTAACCAGGCGGGCATTTGAAAAAGTCCTACCACCATGTTATGGTTTAAATCACAATAGACTAAGACCACAGTGACGTCACTCTCTCTTGGTAGTGCTAGCTATGCCGGTGACTTCGTGTAACTACATTTGATTCAATAATTTTTCAATACAGCTTTACCCTTTTGGGTGGCAACGTGATATTAAATAGCCTAAATCCTTCCTCCACCATTAGTCTGTCAAATACAAAAATAATTTTAGAAATCCGACTGGTAGTTTCTTAGATTAGCGCGTTCAAACAAAAAACTATTCCACTTGATAATATTAGTATAGATTTACACCATTCTAATGAAATATATAACATAATCTGTTTCACACAGAGGTCAAAGTACGTCGCGCGTTAGAACCTAACCGTTAAATGTTTGATGACGCTAAATTTAACCTCTCACAAATTTTGATGCCACGGGCCGCATATGAAATTGTTTCTTACGGAGTAAACTCCAATAATAATACTATGCAGCTCACACAAAGAAACAACTAAGTTTAACAATAGAAAGGGAGGCAAGAGAGATGCCGTAAAGGGGCCATGACAGCATAAGGGAGTATCATGCAGTTTTACTGTGAAGCCACCAACGGGCGCCGTTAGATTTCGGTCATCAGAAAACCGAGCTTACATCACTGTTACAATAAATTAAAAATCACCCAGTGATTTCGATAGGTTATCGCAAAACGTGGTGCTGTGGTACGTCATAAAAAAATTCCAAAACAATCAAGGATGCGTATATTATTTTACCGGTTTTCAAGCGATCAGTAGATGTGATGCTAAAGAAATTCAATGATTATCAAAGAGAGATATATAGAAGGCTATGTATTGCGTATTAAGTTATTGTATTCATGGCTCGTGGCTGATAACTGCTTATTAGCAATAATTATAACTTGCTATGCCGTTTACTTCATTTATCTGTATTATTTATCACAAAGTACCTATTGAAAAATAAAAAAAGTGCGTGCTTGAGAGCATGCGACAGAAGTGAAACTTCGTTATAACTCTCGAGCCGACTTCACCCGAGCGAATGTCACATCAAATGGTTGCGGATCAGCATTTCAATCATACGAAGTTTCACTTGAAAAGTTGGCTGTCAAAGTACACGTATATTGGCGTATGTAACACATTTCAATTAATAAAAAACAACTCTATAAACAGGAATAGAGTGTTCTTAATATCAACCATTTTTTTATTATTTATATAAGGTTTAGTTAACATTACGGCCACGATTTCACTCGATGTTAAGTGACAATGTGGCCAAGATGGTGGACGCGTAAAACCTAGTGAAGAAACTGGTTCTCAAGTACAACCTGTCGGAACACACCTATATATATATGACGATGGAGATTAATTCGGAGGCGGTAACTAGCCAGGCGAGCTTTAGAGAAAGCTCTACCACCATGCTATGGATTTATGACGGTGTTTTCATCAACTGAAAGCTCGAGCCCTTCGCAGGGGTTCGAACTAACGTCACTTGATGTTGGTAATTTGCTTGCGTGGGGAAATGTATTTATGCATCCTCTCCCAGCTCGTAGGACTGATAGGAGTATGTGGGACTCATCTAGCGCTAAGTGCCGAGAATACCCACAAACACCCCACGGCCGTCAGTCGCCTTTCTGGGGCGACGCGGGTCCGTGGATGCAATCACCGCGTCACCCCAGCGACCGCTGGTACTGCGGACCCCATTTGGGCAGCATGGCAAGCCGCCCTTGCAGTCAGCTGGACTGGTGCAATGGGAGATGGGTCCCCCAACCCACCCCCCTCAGTATTTTTTTTATTATACTTAAGGTTTAGCGTTATGGCCATGATCTCACCTGATCTTATGTGACGATACGGCCCAAGTTGGTAGAAACGCTAAACCTGTGGAGGAACTGGCTCTCAAGTGCACCTGCCAGAACACACCTATTGGTATTTGGCGGCAGGTTTTACAACTTGAGGGTGGTAGCTAGCCAGGCGGGCATTAGAAAAAGCCCTACCACCATGCTATGGTTTTCTCGCGATGTTTTCCTTCACCGAAAGCTCAAACTCATTGTAGGTGCTTGGATTCGAACTCGCATCCCTTGACGCGAAGTCGTACACGCTACCACTGAGCTATCATCGCTTCAAAAGATCGACTTAAGGCGACGGTAGAGACGGAAGAGGACGCCCGTAGGGATTTGCCTCACGGGCTCTCTCCGTGGCCTCCTTCTGTAACATAAAATTTTCACAGAAGGATGTCACTTCATTCCAGACACTCTCGCTGCCAAGCATGGCTCTTACCACACCCGACAGCGAGAGGTCCGTCCACATCGCTACCTCCAGACAAAGTGTGCTGCGAAGTATCCTCTAAGGAACTACCAGTCGACTATCAATTTTTTTTATTGGATCTGACACAGAACTCATGGTTAATGACTTGTGGGAAATATCTGTAACGATTTGCATGTATTTAGATAACATTTTCCATTGCACTTCTAAGTGAGACTAACAGGTGTATTCATTACAAGATACCTAACACTGATATCAGAATGATTATATCTACCAACAAATGAAATATAATTCTTATATCTGTAAAGATATTAGTTTATATCAGTTGTGATCTCTGACACAAAAAAATGATTTTATACATATAAATAACGAAGTATGTAGACGATACCGGAATCACCTTGGTATCTAAAAGAGGTAGATACCCCATCTGATGGTATATGGTTACTATCGCATATGGGCAGCTGCAACAACAGGGTTTAACAATCATGATGCTGACTTTGCTGGTAAAGGCTGGATCTCGGTCACTATGTCGGAACACAAAAGCTCATACTGAACCTTTATTTTGCGGCAAACTCCGAAGGTGGTCGATGCGAAGAGACGATAGCTCAGTGGTAGTTGGCACGACTTCGCGTCAAGGGACGTGGGTTCGAACCCAGGCACCTACAATGAGCTTGAGCTTTCGGTGAAGGAAAACATCGTGAGGGAACCATAGCGTGGTGGTAGAGCTTTTTCTAATGCCCGCCTGGGTAGCTACCACCCTCCAGTTGTAAAACTGCCGCCAAATACCAATAGGTGTGTTCCGGCAGCAACACTTAACAACCAGTTCCTTCACAGGTTTAGCGTGTCTACCAACTTGGAACGTATCGTTACTTAAGATCAGGTGAGATTATGGCCGTAACGCTAAACCTTAAGTATAAAAAAACCAGTCGCGCAATAGCCCTACCACGAAGCTGTAACGGATCCAGAATAATATAGTGAAATGACCCAAAACCTAATTTGGGACCAACAATCACCAGAGCCTCGTCGGTTACTCGGCAGGTTGCATCGAGTGTGATGAGGTTGGCGCTAGGATAGGTCAGATGGTATTCGATAGCCCTTACACCCGAAACTTAACCTACTGCATTACAATTCGTCACGCATATTTATCTCATATATCATATACCTAACTAGATGGAACTGGTTTTAAAATCTTGCAGTATCAATGGGGAAAAACGTAAGTCAAATCGAAATTATCAGTTACACACACTTGTTTTACTAGTGACTTTGACAATTTAAGTCCGCAAACACTTCGATAAGCAGAACAGTTATTTTCTTTTAAGGGACCTACACTGTTAGCCTGAAAGGCTTTCACAGCTTCAACAGACTTAGTACAACTCGCTCAAATGTCCCGAGTGACCGTACCTCGGCTTGGGCTGTTGCCGGGACGCGAACGAGAGTCGAACGCGCTACTAACTAAAATTGAGATAATGATTGCACTGCGCTGCATTGGCGCGAAAGATCGTATCTGAGCAACCCTAGCTGACGGTGCCAACGACTGCTGGCTACTCAAAGGTACGTGAGACTCGAATCAAGCTGATCCACCGAGATCTGAATGCTGTCTAACAGAGAGAAATTTAAATAGTACTGGGCCGTGGCAGGCGAGGCACGATTGTACTGTCGAACCTACCTAACTGGCTGGACTTTGCAAAACGCCGGTATGACTCAAATACTAAAGTTTCAGTGAAGTAAGTACCTGTAAAAGATTCTCCGTTAGCGCTGGGTTGTATAAAGTCCCGACAAAGCAAATTACCGATTTACAGGATTGTCAAGCGTGTTCTGATGTCAAAAGGGTATTACAGAGTAGACCAATATGTGGACGATGGTGGTCTCTGGAAATGGCACCCCTCCCTATGCGTGCGTTAGAAACCGTTATAAATATATCAAAAATTTTCCTTGTTGAATTTTATACACCTACATAAAAATCGATAATATATCCACATAGCGTTTCTTACGGATTCTTCTCGACGACTGAGTTATTTCCCGATTAGTTTTATTTTTATTATTTACTATTGCCATAGTCTCTCCTGATCTTAAATGAGGATACGTCTCAAGTTAGTAGACACGCTTAACGTGTAGAGGAATGCGCTATCAAATGCAACTGCCGGAACGCACCTATTGGTATTTGCCGGCTGACTTTCAACTCGAGGGTGGCCGCTGGCCAGGCGGGCATTAGGTAAAGACGTTCCCACCATCCCACTGTCAGAATTATTTCCTTCACCGAAAGCATAAGCTCCAAACTAACGTACATTGAAGCTGTATCCTGAAACACTACCAATGTACCGTTAACGCTTCACACTAGCGAATATTAAGAGCTTTGTACTTTAATTAACTAGTTCGCTGGACGATATCACTAACAAGCCATCGGGGCAGAGGTAGCACGGCCTAATATTGCGTAGAAGCGGCGAAACTATAAAGAGGCGCATTGCCCAATCGTAAATCCAAACAAATTACTATCAAAGTCCGAAATATAAACAGCGACACTAAAACAGACGACCGAAACTCATAAATATTATGACATACGCGCCTGTGCTGGTTACATCGGTAACACATTTAATATGTTACTCATTGCGATATAAGATCTATTTTTCTCGACTCCAGCCCTCTGCCCCAGCCAAATTATTATAAGGCGTTGATAGTTCAGTCGGTAGTGTGTACGGACGTCGCGTGTTCGAATCCATCTGCGATGAGATCGAGCTTTCGCTAAAGGAAAATGTCGTGAGAAAACCAAAGCATGGTGGTAGGGCTTTTTCTAATAAACCTTGAGTTGAAAATCTACTGCCAAATACCTATAGGTGTGTTCCGGAAGTTGCAATTGGTACCCAGTCCCTCAAGTAGGCTTACCGGGTAAACCGTAACTTTATAAAAACATATTTCTATAGTTGCTAGCGAGAAGAGAAAAAGAATATGTGGGTTGACATTCCAGCCACTAAATCGACGGTGTATCTCAATATGTAATAAAGATCGTGATTAGAGTTTGTTACAACTTTAAAATTCCCAAACATTTGAAATACATCATTGATATTTATTCCCTACACCTGATAGCAAGTACACCACAAGTTCTGATCAAGGGTTTTGAAATACGTATGTCTTCGACTTAATGTTTAGAATGTCATGCCATAAATCTTTTGTTTACTCTTATCCCTAACGATTGTAAAATAAGGACAACTTGGCTAGGTGATAGGATAGCCATTACCCCAGCTTAATTGACCTCTCAAAACTTTGGTTTCATTGGGATAAGCTTTTACTATAATCCAGTTATATTATCTCCCAATCTACGAAATGGGTTCTGATGAGATTCGGTAGCTTCTGCCCACAAAACTATTACAGAAGGCTTCTTATTTGTTATATTTTACCTGACGATTAAAATTGTAACGTTGAAATACATATTAGATATTCATAATTTCATTTCTATGCTATCATTTTCAAAATTGACAAGGTGTTTAATGAAAAGTATAATATGTATGAGTCACTAATAAGTATGCATACTTTATATGCTCATAAATACCTTCTTTATACGCGTGTTGTTTAAAATTCTATTCTTTACGGATTTCCTCACTGCAACGTACAAACGCAGTACCCGGGCTCAGGCCACAGGCGAGACGGGCATGTAGCAAGACTAATCGGGTAATAAACACCAGACACCACGCACTAACACGCAACGCGGCGACATTTCAAACTCCCGTGTTGCCAGATGCAGCTTTCGCAATTCATCAGTATGCTCATATATACCTACGATGGGAGTTATGTAATACATTATAATTCCTCGTAGCTGTATACCAACTGAAAATGTATAGGATAATCCGAGACAGGCCAATTGTGTCATAAAATAAACCCAAATGGAGGATAAATTTCTTATATAAATAATATATTGCAAGGTAAAACAACATGGTGGTATCAATTATTTATATAAACTTTGAATTATTATTTAATTATTTAAATCTACTAATTATAAATACTAAATTGTTCGTGACAAACATTTTTTCCTTTTAGCAAATGTTTTGGAGTTCATTATTTCATCGGTAACAATTCGTACTTGTAAATTAAATCGAATTAATACGGTTCGATGTTACATACATTCTGTACAGTAAGCACGATCTGTAGCTCTCGTGGATAATATTCCATCGTATAAACGTCGGGACCACAATTTAATAACTAATATAACATTTTATTACTTTTGTTCTATATTAAATGGTACTTTTTCTTTGTTTCTACCACCACACCCGTACTACCAAAGGGACATGTGGGGCTCGTAGGGTGAGAATTTTTTTTATAGGTCACCAAGCTTCTCATCTGATGGTAAGTGATCATCAACGCCCGTGGACTCTCGCAACACCAGAGCAATCGCAGGTGCGTTGCCGGCCTTTATTGGAGAAACTGGCTCTCAAGTACCACTGCCGGAACACACCTATAGGTATTTGGCAAAAGATTTTCAACTCGAGGGTGGTAGCTAATCAAGCCCTACTGCCATGCAACTGTGAAAGCAGTCCTTGACTCTGGCAACAAGGGGGTGGTGGGGTGATTCCCACGTAGTTTTCTCGTACGTCTGGTAGGGTATAAGATATTTCTCCAAGACACAAAACAAAAGTGCTGCAAGTATAGAGAAATTGCCAAAGAACCACGTATTCAGCGACTCAATTATTGCCTAAAAAGTGTAATCGCTCGTGTTTTCTTAAGTGACGTCCCCCATAGAGTCAGATGATCACGACTTTTGGACAACGCTAAATAGTGAATAATGATATTCCCTTATGATATAACTTGGTGATGTCAACCGGACGCCGATGCTTTGCCCGCATAATGTTTATTTTTAACTTAGTGATACAAATATTATCGAATTCTATACACCCAAAAATACTTCTATATATAATAAGAGTCAATGCGAATGTGTGATCTGACCGCATATTACATACAAGCTGTGCTCGCGACTTCGTTATAGACTAAAAATTATTTGTAAATTTGCACGTTTTTGTAACTTTTCTAAATACAGTTTTGCTCCAATCGGTTGTAGTCTAATTTTAAATAGCATTATTAAATACAAATTTACAAATACAAAGTAATATTCTAAATCTGACTGATAGTTCCTGAGATTAACGCGTTCCAACAAACAAACAAACAAATAAACAAACAATGTTTTCCGTTTATAATGTTAATATAGATTTATCGAGAACGAAGCGATAGCAAAATTCAAAAATTATTAGCCCTACTTGATACATTATTGAGTTTATTTTTCGTACTGCATGGCTTATTTGTAATAACGAATTTGTCATATCGGAGCAAATGATTAGCGATATCTGCTATCACGTTGCTTTAGGAGCATACGTAACTAGGAGACGGAATTGTTAGAAGCAGTGATGATTCAATAGTACCACGTTTGGAGGCTTCGTCCCTTGACGGCAGTTCTATAAACCTAAGCTTTCGATTAAGGAGAACTTCTTAATGCAACTATGGCATGGTTTAGGAGCAATTCCTTCCCTTTTATACCCTCGAACTCTACTTAGGTAATACTGACGACTTTTTTTACGTTTGCTGTCCTACTGTACCCACTATAGGGCACAGACCTATTCATATATAACATTCATCGCACAATCTGTCTGTATCTTCTTCGGGTTTCCTGTAATCCAGCAGTCATTCTTCTATTTATATGGCTTTCAACTCCACTTCCGGACTTCCGGACAAAGGACTTCCGTTCTTTATTCTCTTCTGTCAACTAATAGGTTTTCTTTCGCTTTCCCAGTAACTGTGGTCGAATTTTAGTGTTGTTAGTATAAAAAATATAGGAAACAGTGTTTTATTCCCACCTCTACGGCGCTTTAATAATAGTAGAATTTTGATTGCTGAGTGAAAATTTTGTTTTATTTAACAAGCAATCTATTTCAACACTGTACGATATGTTACCTCATAACATTACTAACTTCGATGACTCTGAGTATTGCCAAATTCATCGTGATATTCTTATCGCATCATAAAAGACGAGCTTATAGGTAAGCACTTATTTACATGCCTATCATCGTGATTTAGCCAATGTTAATCTACTATATATTGGACAAGGTCTGAAGACTGTCATAATACAACAATTAATAAGTATAATGGATCTGTATGTGAGAAATTGCGTCATAAGATGATTTTTTTTATTACGAATAGGGGGCAACGAGTAAGCGTGTCACCTAGTGGTATCACCGCCACCCATTGACATCCATAACGCCAGAGGCATCGCAGGCGCGTTGCCAGCATTTATAGGAAGGACTGGCTCTCAAGTGCCACCGCCGGAGTTCTATAAGGGACTAGCCCCGCGGCCCTTACGCGGCTTGCCCGATAAGGTCGTGTCAGGATCACTAAAATAGTAAGTTAAGACTGAACAAGACAAAGAATGAACTCCAAAACAATTGTTATAAGGAAAAGTATTTGTCACGAAAAAATTTAGTGTTTATAAATAATAGTCTATAATAATTTAATAATAAATCAAAATTTATAAATATATTTGAAATCGCCGTGTTCACCTTATCCTCCATTATCCTCCTCCATTCGGGTTTATTTTATGACATAACTGGCCTGTATCAATTATCCCATACCGTTCTAGTTGCTATGCAGCTTCGACGAATTATAATTAATTACGTAACTCCTACGTAGGTATATAATAATAATTATTATTTATTTTCCAAATAAATTTTTATATGAGCACACTGATGAATTGCGAAAGCTGTCTTTGGTCTCTCTGGCGACACGAGAGTTTAAAATGTCGCCGTGTTGCGTTTTAGTGGGTGGTCTCTGGTGCTTATCGCCCGACTAGTCTTGCCACATGCTCCTCTCGCCTGTGGCCTGAGCCCGGCTACTGCGTTTGTACGTTGCAGTGAGGAAATCCGTAAACAATAGAATTTTAAACAACACGTTTTTAAATAGGGTATATATGAGCATATAAAGTATGCATACTTATTAGTGACTCATACATATTATCCTTTTCATTAATTACCTTATCAATTTTGAAAAAGTAAGCATAGGAATGAAATTATGAATATTTAATATGTATTTCAACGTTAAAATATTAATCGTCAGGAAAAGTATAGCAGATAACAAGTCTTCTATAATAGTTTTGTGGGCGGAAGTTACCGAAACTCATCAGAACCCATTTCGTAGATTGGGAGATAATGTAACTGGATTATGGTAAAAGTTTATCCCAATAAAACCAAAGTTTTGAGAGGTCAACTAAGCTGCGGAAATGGCTATCCTATCACCTAGCCAACTTGTCCTTATTCTACAATCGCTAGGGATAAGAGTAAACAAAAGATGTATGTCGTGACATTCTAAACACTAAGTCGAAGACATACGTATCTCAAATCCATAGACCAGAACTTGTGGCGTACTTGCTATCAGGTGTAGGAAATAAATACAAATGTATGGTAATTTTTTTTATATTAAAAAAATTCTAATCACATTGTTTATTACCTTAGATTTAATGTCTGGAATGTCAACCCATACATTCTTTTCTCTTTTCGTTAGCAACTATAGAAATATATGTTTTTTTAGGTTTAGCGTTACGGCTACAATGTCATCTGATGACAAGTGACCATCCACCACCTTGAGTCGCATGATCAAGCAACTAGGTGGCTATTGTGGCCATAAAAATGTTCAATGACTCGTATAGCCAAATTAAAATCAACAATTACTAAAATTGAGAAATCGTAAAAAAACATATATACATATCGGAGACGGATATTGATACAGGCCAATAACGAAACGAAGCACGAGGTTCCCTAGATAGCGGCACCGTCGCTATATTGCAACTAACTTCATGCTACAACGGAGCCTAGCGGATGAAGGGGTGTCGGGCCAAGACTCACTTTCTATTTGGTCGTCTTCGAGTAGAGTTCTCTATTAAGCTGGGAACTCTTCTAATGTTTCGTTTACCGTGATATTTAAATTGTGCTTTGCATTCAGCTTCGGTGTAATAAATTGTGTTGTGTAATTTGTGGTCTCATTGCTCGATTACCCAGTTTATACGCCCACTATGCCGGACGATGATGTTAATAATACTGCCTTGCCGTTATATATGTATCAGTATTTTATTTGGAACTATATAACATTAATCGACAGTGTAATATATTCGAAAAGAAAGATCCAAAACTGCGACCTCGTTGCATGAAAATATTTTGCACGGATAAATATCATAAAAACTTTGCAAATACAAAAATAGTAAATTTAGAAAATGTAAATTAAGCAATCTTGTAAATTAAGGATAAGTTCCACTTGGAATTCATCATCACTATCATATTTAGCATCGCACTAGACTCTGTAGTGGCCAAATAAAGCTAAGAAATTTGTAACAGCGCTGCAGAATATTGCGACCCGGCGAAGTGAGGCTATTTTCTACTCAACTGATCATCATGAAACTTTACACACGCGTTGTCAGGGGTACAAAAAATGGTTTAGATTCTCTTGGTATTGTTTTGCTATGTTGTATTTGTGTTGTTTTGTTGTGTTGTATGTCCACTTATGTTTATATATTTAAATAGCAATAAGCGATTGCTTACGTTTAAATCTGTACTGATTTCCTTACTGATAAGATGAATTATCTATATCTCAGATTATCGACTTATGTATTGACGTATACTAAAGTGATATATTTAAAAAAATTGTATGAAAATCCAGTTCAATAATATCTATAGAAGTTAGTTGTCGTGCTAACCTGCGAGATTCTCGACACTTACATGTTCCGAAGCAGAATGTCTATCAACTCGAATCAAAAATCTTTATTCAATTTAGGCCCTAAAAGGCGTTTATGAACGTCAAAACTTCTACTGGTTTGGAAAGTAACGCAGTCATCGAGAAGAACCGGCAAGAAAATCGATATGCATCTTTTTTTTTGGTCTTTTTTTGTAATAGTTTAATGTGTTACAGTAGTTATTATAGGATGTACAGAGAGGGGCGTTAATTCCATGACGAGGGGTGTCAACGACATCACGATCGCTCACATATTGATCCAACCTATAATAACCTTTTGACATCTAACCCTGTTTGCCATGGTTTTTGAACGTACTGTCCGGTAATTCAGTAATGTGCTTTGGGACTTTATAATAAAACTTAACACTACCTAAAAAACTATTACTTGTCGTATTCAGTCTAAATAAAGAAAGTTTGTCACAATGTCTAGTATTCAAATGATGGAGGTCTTTAACAAAAATTTTCGGAAACATTAAATTATCAAGAATAAATTGGGACGACAAATCTATTACTAAAAAGCGATTAATAAAGTTTGTAATTTAGTAAATTTATATCACTTTTAATCACCTATAGGTACTTGGCGATAGATTTTCAACTTCAGGGTGGTAGCTAGCCAGTCGGGTATTGGAAAAAACCCTACCACCATGCTGCGGTTTCCTCGCGATGTTTTCCTTCACCGAAAGATCAAGTTCATTGTAGGTGGATTCGAACTGGCATCCTTTCACGCGGCGTCCGTACACACTACCATCTGTGCCATAATCGCTTCAAAATGATTATAGTTACAAAGACCAAGATAGGTGTGGCTGAGTTGCTTTTTATTATAAATGAGTTGCATAATTCGATCTTATGACTTCTATATTGGATTATAATAAAATTGTTATCATGAATATTTATCTTTGATATCTAATCGCCGAATCTTTTTACGCAGTTATATTTTTATCTGTGAAAGCGTTAGGTAATATTTTTTGTCTCTCTTTATTTTATTTAGAAACTTAGGGTCCGCAAAGGGTGTGTTAGTCCGATCGTACCCTGAGGTTACGGTGTTTACAAAAATCACTTAGAACGAATGACAAGATTCCATAAAATCCTAAGACGGGCGAGTGTTGGTGCAGCCAAGATTTTATGGAACATGCCCTGATTCATTTTACCCAATTTTAAATGGTACGTATTTGCTCTCAACTGTGCTTGAATCCATTCATGTTCTGACATTAATTGTTTCAAAGATAATATTTAAACTTACTTTTATTTTTGATCTGTTCAATCTCTTTTCTTGTTACATGCCCCAGGCTTAAGAGTCACAGCTTTACGGTAACCCTTAATATGATTCGAACACATTTTTTCCTATGTCGTACTTTCGGCGTACGGTGAAGCTAAGGCATAGTCTCCCAGCCCGGGTATTCCCTTCCTCCTATAAATTAGGGTTCTTCAAGCGGTATGTTAAGAAGCATTTACACAGGCCGATAAGGTCGTGTTAGTACTACTATATTAATAAGTTAGGACCTGTTGATTAGTTAGCCTTGCAAATCCTTGTTTATTTTTCCAGCAGCAGCCTAAGCCGAGGCTCAATCATTCTGGCACCCTAGCGCCCGCTGCCTTGGAGCTGAGTGCCCTCAGCACTGGCACCAAAAAGTTCGGTGAAGCTGTGAAAGCCCTTAGGGCTAACAGCGTATATCAGTTCAAAAAAGAAAAAAAAAGCCAGCATGATAGGGGCGACAGGCGTCTTCTCACGATCGGCGCTACTGTTTTGGATTGTACTGTGTTTAACATTAGGTATATAAGGTCACATGGCTCAGATACTATAAAAAATACTATCGGTTTTTAGACTATCTCATATAGTAATCCGTATTATTAGTTAACACCGTGTTGAATTTCATAAATACCGTTAAACTTACTAATACTATAAATACGAAAGTGAGTTTGTTTGTTACATTTTCCAGTCGAAACCGCTGAATCGATTATGACGAATTTAACGAAAATAGAGATAGATGGGAACGTAAAGACGGTGTTGACTCTACTTGTTCTCGCGAAAAACTTATCGGAAGTGGGATAAATAGAGGAAAAACTTCATTGCAAGGATTCGAACTCACGTGCGTTACGCGCCGTCCGTGCACGCTACCACTTATAGTAATACTAATATACTATTTTTATAGTTCGTTGAGTCTACGTAGAGATTTGTAATAACACAAAAAAATACTTTGGAGAAACAAAAAAGAAACACCTTCCCACTAAATGGCCTATAAACAAAAACAAACGAGATATACTTTCAAAGAGTATTTAATTTATCTGTTCTACTTCAAAGGCAGCTTCCGGTCGCCGGCTATCACGAGATGTTATCAACCGAGTAATTGAATTACACCAAAGGAAAATGTCATATCATCAGCGCTGCGACGGTCACAGTCGACCGTCGTTATACAAAGTTGCGTAATTGTTATGAAATATATTTTAGTCATAATTCTTTTTACGTTTTTCCAACGTTTCTGTTAGTTTCAACAGTATGTTTGTTTGTGACCGACTCCTTTGGACTTGATTTTTAACGAGGTATGTTCAGGCCAATTCTACTGTTGGGTCTCATATCGTCAATGGGTTAAGGTCTCTAAGGAGGTCTCATAAAAAAACAACGTTTCGAAGCACTTCCATGACGACCGACAGTTGTAATTTTTTATTGTTGGTTGTTAATTTTCCGGAAGGAGGTATAAAATGTGGCTGAAGAATTTGGTATACTTTTAGTGTAAATACATGGAAAAATAATATTCACTTTCGAGAAATTTTCTATAGGAATATATCTGTCGCGTGACTCTTTTATCTATCTCGTTGGATTTATACCAAGCATTTTTTTTTTCATAGTTACGGTTTAGCGTTATGGCCCTAATCTCATCTGATCTTGTGTGATCTCAAGTGATGATACGGCCCAAGTTTATAGACACGCTAAACCTGTCGAGGAACTGGCTCTCGAGTGCAGCCGCCGGAACACGCCTGTTGGTATTTGGCGGCAGTTTGTCAACTTGAGGGTGGTTGCTAGACAGGCGGACATTAGAAAAAGCTCTACCACCATGCTATGGTTTCCTCACGATGTTTTCCTTCACAGAAAGCTCAAGCTCATTATAGGTGGTTGGATTCGAACTCACGTCCCTCGACGCGAAGTCGTGCACACTACCACTGAGCTACCTTCGCTTTAGCAACAAGCGGAAACCACATAAGTGTGCGTTGCGGACGGCGCTAGGTTGGATTTTCTTGACGCTATTGCTTCATACGGGATCTCGAGCTACTACCAGGTTGGTACGAATTTCCTTTACCTCGGTATTGGTGGGAGGGGATCCAGGGTTATAAGCCCAGCCACACCTGTTGGTATTATTTTCATTAGTCCACGATCGCCAGTACAAGGTGTTAGTTCAGGTTCTCGACGTTTCGCCTAGAGGCCTTCTGCACGGTTTTCCAGGCGGAGCTGTATGCGCTGTATAGGGCGATACAGGCGGTAAAGCGATCTAGAGATGGGGATGTCGGCATCTTCAGTGACTCCAAGTCGTCACTGGAGATGCTGGCAAACCCGACTCCGCCGCACCGTCTCGCTCTTGGAGCGCAGCAGCTCCTCCGGGAGATCCGAGCAGAGGGACGCTCTGTCCGCCTGCACTGGGTGAGGGCCCACGTCGGTACTGTAGGCAATGAACGTGCCGACGAACTGGCCAAAAGGGCTGCTCATAAGAAAACCGCGGCGGACTACGACCGGTATCCGATATCGTTCGCGAAAAAGGTTATACGCAGGGAAACAGTTAGGCAATGGCAGGAACGCTATGAGGCCTTCGACACGGGGGCGGTGACAAAGGTATTCTTCCCGAAGGTAGAGGAGGCCCATAGGGTGATAAGGAAGACCCGGTTGTCACCAACTCACGTGCAGATCCTAACGGGTCACGGAGGCTTCGCAGCGTACCTGCACCGTTTCAAAATTAAAGATAGCCCTGCGTGTGCCTGCGATCCGGATACCGCCGAGACAGTTTTCCATCTTATTATAGACTGTCCTAGGTTCGGCTCGTCCAGACATGACCTCGAGTGCAAAACCGGAGTACAGGTAAAAATGGACACTCTAGCGGTCTTACTGCTGGACGATGACCATCGACCAGCCTTCTTGCAATTCATTGATGAAATTGCAAGAAGAGCTGGAATCAGAAATAAATAATCTCGATGGTCCAGACACACGAAAGAGGGTGGTATATATTTAGGATATTAGGATTAGTAATTTAAAAATTTTTTTTTTTTACAAATTGACAGTAGCATTATGGCAGATGCAGGTTAGATATGTATAATTGAAATAAAATAATAATTATTATAAACTAAATTAATTCGTGCTAGTCGTAAGTAATATTAAGAATGTAATAGATATATAAGTTTTACTGAAATTAAAGGCACACCTGAAAAATTTACTCAACACAGCTCCCTGATTATGTTAGGGGTGAATGCCGGAGCTTTAAAAAAAAAAAAAAAAGTACAAGGTGTTTAAAATCCTATTCTTTATGAACTTCCTCATCGCAAAGCGCAAACTTAAAGACATTACCCGAACTCAGGTCAGGTTGAAGCGATGATAGCTCAGTGGTAGTGTGCACGAGTTCGCGTCAAGGGACGTGGGTTCGAATCCAAGCACCTACAATGAGCTTGAGCTTTCGGTGAAGGAAAACATCGTGAGGAAACCGTAGCATGGTGGTAGGGCTTTTTCTAATGCCCGCCTGGGTAGCTATCACCCTCAAGTTGTAAACCTGCCACCAAATACCAATAGGTGTGTTCCGGCAGCAGCACTTGAGAGCCAGTTCCTCCACAGGTTTAGCGTGTCTACCAACTTGGGCTGTTACGTCACTTAAGATCAGGTGAGATTATGGCCATAACGCTAAACCTTAAATATAAAAAAAAAAGGTGAGAGGGGCATGTGAGGAGTTATCGTGTACTGATCACCCAACACTATCCACTAAAACGCACCACGGCGACACTGCAAGCTTCCGTGTTGCCAGAGACAAGCAGTTAGCAAGTTGTAAGCTGTCGTTAAGTTGAAAATCTGTCACTAAACACCTATAGGTTTGTTTCGGTAGTCGAACTCGAGTGTCAGTCCCTTTAATAAGCAAAGCGTGTCCACTATCTTGGGCGTCATATAACATTAAGAGAGAGAGCGCGTACACGCTAAACTTATCAATTATTTTTAATAAACATACCTATTACACTGATATTAAATTAAATCACAGCTTATTTTCAATTATCTTATCAGCTAACGATCACAGAAAAAATGCATCAAAATTGGTCAAATAAATTCGTTTACTGCAATATTTTTACATTTACAGTATTTTAACATATTCAGCCTGGTGACAGGGTTTCGAATTCACGTTCTTTCGAACCGGTGTCCGTACACTCTAGCACTGAGCTATTCATTTTTTTTCATTTTCATTGTTTGTATGTACTAGCTTTTACGTGCGGCATCGCTCGCGTTAATTTTGGTTCAATCAAACAAATCGGTTAACGCAATAAACAGTTTCATACAAAGTTTTCAGCCTATCACCGTCTTCGGGTTCCCATCTATCTCTATACCAAAATTTATCATAACCTATTCAGTCGTTTAGGTGTTAAAGCGTAACAAACAAACTCACTTTCGCATTTGTAATATTAGTAAGAATTAAATAACAAATCTACAATACCGTATGTGGGGTCACTATGGTGAAGAAATAAACCAAAGGGTAAGAACATGTCTGCAGTAAAAAGTAAAATATAAAACATTATAATGTTTACTCCTATCTTCTCTCTCTCTCTTTCTCTCTCTCTCGTTATCTCCATACAGCAGGCTTTATATGAAAAATAGTTAAGGAGGAGATCAGCGAACTGATCATAGCTCAGTCGGTATTGTGTAGGGACTCCGTGTCAAGAAACGTCAGTTCGAATCCACCTGCAATGAACTTGAGTTTTCGGTGAAGGAAAAATATTGTAATGAAACCATAGCATGGTGGTGGGGTTTATTCTAATTCCTTCTTGGTTAGCTACCACTCTCAAATTGAAAATCTACCGCCGAAAAGTAAATAGTGTGTTCCGGCAGTTGCACTTGTGTGTCAGTCCCTTCTCTGAACGTAGCATTTCCACCATATTGGGCCAATCCGTCACTTAACATCAAATGAGGTTGTGGTCGTTACACTAATCTATAACTATAAAAAAAAAAACAAAAATGTGAAAAAAAAACACATCTTATATATCGTCACATCCTGTCCGGTTGACATTGTATTGTATATAAAAAATACTAAGGGGTGTGTGTTTATCACCAAGCATTTTGTTTAACTAGCAAATGCGAGCGGTGCTCGGCCCTCGGACAATATTTCTCGCAGGTCGCAGCCCTATTGCTTACCTTTCTTAGCCGGTGTGTGATCTCGACCCTCGGCACTCCAAACCGACACAAAACTCGTAAAGTTGTGTGTGTATAGTGAATTGTGAGTGCTAAGTGTGTGTTATGATCACCCGGGCGGTTAGAGGTGCCAATATGCACCCCAATCAAGGTACCAACACCTCTCACTACACAGCAAATTACAGTACTAAATTACAAATACATAGACTCAAAGAAAAAGCACTTTTCTCAATCACAATAGTAATGAAGTTTTTTTGACGTTAGTATTGACAGCTTTATTTTTCATTATTGACGTAAAGTTACTTATAAACAACAGAACTTCACCCAGGCTAAGTTAGTAATAAAAAATTATAAATTTTATTTGTTATAGACTGATAAAGTAATAACTGATTGACTATATCTATCTCGCTCTCTTAGTCGACTTGAGCTGAGTTTACCCGAACGAGTGTCACAGAGCCGAGCGTGACGGGCCAGTCACATTCAGTGTCCACAAACTAAGTTTTTACTACACAAAGAGTCTTTTATTAATATAAAGTTGCGTTTTGGTAATTATTGTGATGAATCATTTTTAAAGATGTCTGCTCATCCCCGTCAGCGGATCACTGGTACGTGAATATACGCAATGTAGGGTAAATTTTTAAGCGGAACAGTTAACCGTATCTCCGCAACCGGTGCCTTCGCGACGTAGCACGTGAATAGGTGTTTCGTGTGTCAAGGACTTCGGCTGCGACGCAAGACACGAGCGGTCGCGATTTTGAATACAATAATTAGGTCATAAGAACAGTGTGTGGTCAAAGGTAGCTTACTCGAAGTAGCACAACAACCAGTGGAGTAGCTACACCGTTCGAGGCCCGTGTACTTTCACGCCGTAATTTAGTTTGATTATTTCTTTGAAATGGTTACCCTAAAATCTTGGCTAAATCTGCAAGTAATGAAGTCTTGTTTGGACCAAAGTCTCTAAATAAAATAAAAATAAAAAAGAGTTCCTCTGAAGAGTTATTTCACCTAATCCCCTCCTCTCCTTTCCACAACAGATCCACCCGGGCTGGACTACGGAGCCACAGCTTTACCATAATCTCCATCCCGACGCGAACCAAAAAGTTCGAAAAGTCGTTTCTTTTTCGCACAGTGGAGCTGTGGAATCGCCTTCCGATGTGGGTGTCCCCTCCTTCTTATAATATTGGGACTTTTAAACGAGGCGTGAAGAAACATTTAGTGGGCCGGCAAGACAGTTGCGACTGACGAAGGACATTTGCCCCTACGGTAGTCGCTACTGTTACTGGAATGTACTGAAACTCACCATCAGGTGAAGTACAGTCACTTTGCCGAGCTAGGATAAAAAATAACTTTTTTTTCGATCTCACATACGCTGTTAGCCATAAGGGCTTTGACTATTTCACCGAACTTTTTGGGGCGAATGTTAAGGGCCCTCAGCCCTTAGGAAGGAGGCGCAAGGGTGCCAGAGTGTCTGAAACTCGACTGGGACTGTTGCCTAAACACGAACAAAGATTAGTGAGCCTAACTAACTAAAATTAGTGGTCCTAACAACATTCTTATCGGGCGAGTCGCGCAATGGCAGCGGAGGTAGTCCCTTACAGAACCATGTACTTACCATGTAGGTGATTCAGTGATTTAGAGTGTCACTATATCGTGTGATTTTCAAAAGCATAGTTATATCTATACTAATATTATAAAGAGCAAAGATTTCTATTTGTGTATTTTTGTTAGTAACGAATGAACTTAGAAATACCTGATCCGATTTCAAAATTTATTTTACCATTACAATTCTATATTATCCTTTAGTAACACTGACTATAAATTAGTTTAATATTTTTTAGTTTCATCTGAAAGAAGTTGCAGGCTTTGCTAGTTTATAATAAAACGACAATTTTATTTTAACCAGATATTTATTGATAAAATAAATTCTCGCCGAGCTTTCTGCTCCGCAAAAGTGCAAATAATAGCATCAAAGTTTAAATATTTATTTATTTGATTTTTATATATATAATTACGGTCATTACTTGTGAACATACTTCGTACCCTATCCATATACCATCCAAGATACAGCACAAATGTATTGTCTTTTTTTTAAGACTAAGTTTACTTTTTCACAGTTTTCAAGGTAGCTCCCAAATTTAAACCACGTAGACAGCGTCTCACGGTCGTGTAAAACGGTGATTCATAGAAAAATAGTCATTGAGGGATCGCGTGTCACTCGACACTTTAAAAGCGTGTCGCTAATGAATTACACCACGTACGCGTCGAGTGTTAATTGAGTTTCAATATGCCAGGGGTGGTTTCGCGTTCCACAAGTCATGATGACATCACGGAGTCATGACGTGCACAGTTGTGCCCCGTTTTCCTCGAATCAAAGCCGGTTTCATAATTTCAATGGAAAACCGTTAACTTAATTGTGGCATTACACGAACGAACTTTTTTTTTGTTTTTTTTTTTTCATTTTTATACGGAAACATTTTCAGTATGAGAAATTATAATAAATAATATTATGTCGTGTACACACGATAAGCTCGGAGTTAATTATTCTGTGGAATTATTCCCACGCATTAATAAACTTTTGGTATACAGGATTGAGGACATTGTATGATGTTAAACGGATTAACTGTCGACTGAATGGGTCGCGAGACTTCAAGTAAATGTAAATTTCCTTTCGGAAAGTTTTCTCACTTATTTTACAACTTAGTGGACATGATATTACTATGCTTAATATAAATATTCTTATCACAGTATTTATTTATATATATATATATATATATATATATAACGTTACCTCCAATAGAAGAAAAGCTGTATGGGAAAAAAATAAAAATTATAGAATATTTTTCATTTCCACACAAACGAAATCGTGGTCAATATTGGTGTACTATCAAATTATAAATTCTATTCCTAGTCCGGAAGAATTTATGGCATAAAAAGTGTGCAAAGTTTGTACAAGAAACTGACCAACAGACAGCATGTATATGAATAATAATAAATCGATAACAAAGTAAATTAGGGTTATTATTATAAACATTAAGAATATATTATAGGTTTAGCGTTCTAGCCACAATCTCACCTGGTGTTAAGTGACGATGTGGCCCAACGTGGAGATCACGCTAAGTCTGACTGGATTTCAATTGCAATTTCCCGAACACACCTATAAAAAAATTATATAAATAACAATAAATTATGTATTTTATATACGTTATAACTTATGTATTTATTAATCACAATATTTGATTTCTTTACTTGAATTATTAAAAAAAAATTTTTGTATACTCACTTCAAATATTTATATTTTTTCTTGTATCTACTTTAGTAAACATTCTTATTTAGGAAGCTTTCTGGGTGTACGTAGAATATCTCCTCAGTTTCATAACCATCGATTGAGGCACGGATACAAAATAAACAGACGAAGAAAAGCTAATTTTAATGAATACACATATTAGGCAAGGTGATTCAATGTTGAAAAAAAATCCCATCGGAATAACCTCTCCGTAATCAAATTTGTGTCTGTTATATCAATACTGTATGTTACCAATCATTGTGAAATAGTTACAACGAATGACACAATTTGGAATTCTATTTAGGTATGGGTTAATTCCGTGGAATAGTTGATGAAAGATAATTTTACTTGCAAACGAATATTGTTAACTCGATTTTAAATTATGAATTTATATTGTAACGAGCTTAACGATATTCTATAGTGAACGGAAGAATTTTAGGAAAATCGTTTTCCATTTTCAAAAGATTATTGTATTAATAGGAAAACAACTATATAGTCGAGTGGTATATTTATTTAATGATTATATTTTATTTAATTAACACGTACAATGCCACGGTCTTGTGAGATATCTGTATTCATATTATAAAGCGGAAATTGTTTCAACGCTGTTTGTTTCAGGACCTATGAGTCCGATTTCAACAATTATTTTTGTGTTTGATACAGCATTCATTCAGGATAGCTTTGGGCTATTTAAAATCACGCTCTCGCCAATAGGATCAAAACTGTATTGAAAAAAGTTACAGAAACCGGCCAAAAAAATATTATATTTTTTTTAGTTCCACGCGAAAGAAGTCGCGGGCACAGTTATTCTAATTTTATCGTCATTGCTGACAGAATTTTTTTTTCGCAATTTAAAAATGTTAACATCCCTATTAATATTTTTGTACATCTCAAAGCGCACAATATTTCCTGTGTATTTATTTTTTTCATTAAGGTAGAATTCGAAATGGGAGTGAGAGATATATCAGCAAGTTTAGGAATGCAGTGAGTTCAATATTAGAACATGTCTCTAAAGATGTGCTAGCAGGCTCCTCCAGGACCAAATTTCTCTGGGCAGGGAGAGATACACGAGTAGTGAAAGTGGGTGGTGACGCGCGTCAGAAGTGGGTGGTGACGCGCGTCAGAAAGTGACCCCGTAAACCTACAGCCGTGTCACAAGTCTCGGGGACAGCTCGGAATTTCCCTCTCGGCCTCGCAATGAATGAACCCATGGATAGCTAAGTGCGTCTGTCACTCATTCAGCTATAAACAATAGATTTATATCAATTAATGTGGTGAATTGAGGATAATCACAATTAATATGATGATAAGGCATATTTGTTATAATTAATCTCTTAATGATAATACAACATTCTATTACACGCGGGGGGCGTTAGGTCTCAAATGTGTCGCTATGAACTTTACAAACGTACAATTAACGGGGATAAATTAACACCCAAATTCGTTCTAATCGTGGACGAATTGTACAAAATACAAATCATTTTCCTGCGAATGACACGAACGTACATTTCGTAGGCATCTTTTTGACCGCTAGATGAAAACAATTTTCATAAGTTACCGAATAATTCACGTTGTAGTTTACGTTAACGTTTTAGATCTATGAGCGTCAGCTACTATGAATAAACGAGCCGCGCCTGGGACTTCGTTCGCGTTAAACTGAAAACTGTATATAATCATTTTTGCCCGTCTCTGTCATTTTCCATTTTCCAATACAACTTTTCTACTATTGATCGTAGCGTGATGTTAAATATCCAAAAGACTTGCAGATCCTAATATTAACGAACAAACACATTTTGCCGCTTTTTAGTATCTATAGTAATATTTGTTTAATATTTAATGTTTGTTTGCTTGTTACGCTTTCACGTATAAAGCGCTGAAGAAATTGTGATGAATTTTAATATATAGAGATAGATGGGACCTCGGATATGATATACTACTTTTTCTCGGGAAAAACTTATTAACGAGACTTCTTATTGCGTCATCCGATTTAACAAAATCGATATTATCGTGAGCAAAGCCGCGGGTAAACGCTAGTGTTTTTTATATAGTTACTTACGGCTTAGCGCTATGACCATAATCTCATCTGATCTTAAGTGACGATGCGGCCCAGGTTGGTGGACACGTTAAACCTTTGGAGGTACTGGCTCTCAAGTGCAACTGCCGGAACACACGTACTGGTGTTTGGCGGCAGATTTTCTTCTTGAGGGCGGTAGCTAGCCAGGTGGGCTTCAGGAAAAGCTCTACCATTTTTCTATAATTAATAATGATAAGCCATTATACCTCTTAACTGACTCAGACTTCATATAAAATAGGTAAGCGAAACAAATAAAAATGTATACCTTAGGTATTCAGTCCGATAAGATAACGTGCGTGATATAGCTTCTGCGGCATGGAATAAGTAATCGAGGAATAATATAACCAAATCATAAAGAAATTAAATGATAAGGCGATAGTGACGTACGCTTATCATATATCGTTAAATCGTTGGGTTTTCCTTTCGCATTGCTAGATACCAAAGCGGTTAGATCTTGAGGTAAGATTGTCGAAATGTATGAACGGTTCGCGATACATACCAAACTGATGACACGTTCGATGAGTGATGTATTTTGGATATATATTTTGTGCGCTTTATAGATTTCTCGTTTTGTCACAGTCTCATGGTAAGTGACGACGTCGCCCAACATGATTTACACGGTAAGCCTAGTGAAGGAGTTAGTACTCGAGTACAACAACTGAAAAACGCATAACAATTCAATGGTACAATTGGTAATTCAATACCAACCACAATGCTATGGTTTCATCGCTGAGCTGAAATTCATCGTAGGTAGAATCGAACTCACGTCCCTTGACGTGGTGTCCGTACGCACTACCAACTCAGCTATCATCGCTTCAAACAGCCACAAGATTGCTCTTGCGAAGATGGGAAAAATAATTAATTATTTCCTGTTGCAAATATAATTACTTAATTTGTTTTATATTTTTGTTAACCAATCATACCTAAAATTATGAAATAAAATTTATGATAAACACATTTCTCGGCACTAATAGAAACGTGTGAAAAACACAGGGTCATTCTGTAAAGACACAAAAGGTATTTTCTACAGTCAACTGTCGATCGTATCCTCTAGGTAACCTAACAGGAAAAAGCGCAACGGTCCACGTGGACAGACCTCAGGCGGGAGGTCAAGATCCTGTACATATTCCGCGAAGGATTTCGACGGAACAAGTCTACGCCGCGGCTACGTCACTCGCGTCAGCTGTACACACAACGCCGTGACGCAACGAAGGCAAGCCCACCACGCGTCGGCTCAACCGCGGCGTAACATGCACACGGCTTACCTATCACTATGACTCAGTCGGCTCCCGGCTTTATAATGAAGTACTACGTCGACAGCGGACACTATCCAACAGAACGTCGGAGCTGACACACGTGTGACGAGCGGCCCGCTCAGTGTTGAATGACGAGTGTAACTGACAGTGCTGTTAGTGTTGTATCGGTAATGGAGAAGCTTATAATTTTCTGTGCTGTGTCCGTTGCGGTGGTGTCGGCGAGTAAGCACCACCCTAAATTCCCACCGGGAACCGAAGAGAACAGGTTCCCGTCCCAGCAGGGTGTGCATCCCTTGCTGCAGAAAGGTGAATGTTTTTTTTTTTTTGCGTGATTTTATTATAAGGGTTGGAGCAATGCGTGCTATCGATAAAGCATTTGAACTTAACGAAAAAAAAAAATTATCAATTACAATACAAACTAAATTGTAGTGAAAAATTAACTATCAAATAGTTTATTGAAATTGAAATATTTTGACTTTTTACTTATTATTTATTTTCGAATGTATTATATTTAGAACATTAATAATATTAAGCATGGGAAATTAAATTTTAATTACCTTGGGATATACTGATAAATATCAAATTTGCTGTCTTTTTAATTAATATTATTCTCAAATGTGATTGAATGTATTAAATTTTGAACATTAATAGTATTAAGCATGGAAATTAAATTTTATTTAACTTGGGATATACTGACAAATGTCGAATTTGCTCCAGTTGCCTGCACGCCTGCAAATAGAATAGAACGCGACAACATTATCGAGCAATCAAAGTGCGGAACACCCAAAGACGTCTTCATTAACTTAGATGCAAAAGCTGCACATGAACAGGTAACCGATTGTAATATATCCCACAGAGATTCAAGTACTGTAATTACAATGGAATATGACGTAATGCGAGATAATAATTATCCCAGTTTAAACATACTAAAACATTTCCACGTTAAGAATAATTTTCAACAATTAACCGAATTTGGAACGCGGTAACTTGCGTTGTCGTTAACTATTTATATTCTGTGATAATTATTTCATCACCATTTAAAATAATCCTGATTAAAGAGAAGGTGACATGATTTTATTAAAAGTTATCTTCGAACGGATTGCACAATATTAACAAAAAAATTGTCGTTGGGCATGCGCTAACCCCACTTACTTTGCCCGTAGAGTCAATATTTGCTTCAAGATATTTAAGATAGTAATGCAAATAGTAAGTCATCTTCATGATATATGTGACGATGATCATAATGATCATGACGTCGACAAAAAAGAATATGTTAAAATAATCAATCAACATAACATGGCATAATAATAATGTCATTACGTTTCGATCTCACGATTGAAACGAGTAATCGTTATGAAAATTATTTTACAAATTTTGATACCAATAATGCTAAGGCTTAAGATGAGATACAATTATATAATAGAACCTCAACATATTTGAATAATGTTAACGGAAATTGTTTCACATCCGTGATCATAAACCGTGAGAAACGACCGGACTGACGTAGTTTGGTTTTCCCAGGTCAGCCCTAGAGCGGTTTGGGTGAAGAGGTGCGTCGGTCTGTGCGAGTACGACACAGAGGGCTCTTGTATCGCCACCAAAACTGTCATCAGGCATATACCGGTAAGCACTAATCTTCAAACTGTTAACAGATACGACAAAAATTGTCACGCAACACCTCTGCCTTCCGTCCTTACGAATTTCCAATACGAACTCTATCGTCAATAAAAAATAAAGCCCAAAATCAAACCCTAAAAACTGTACGACTTCATGTGTTATGTCAAACTGATCAGTCAGTTCACGTTATCTGTTTATCTCGGGCCCGCTAATTCGAGTTCATCCTTGACATACTTTAATAGTTTAACAAATTTTTGGTGCCCCGTGATAGGTACATCGGCTTATATTAACCGCAGGTCTTATTAAATTTGCCGATGCAATTTACTCGACTCAGAACTATGTTGCGCCATTGTCCTTAATGATAATAATGACATAACTAAGAGTTAGATTCAAAATATGACGAGTTACGGAGATATGTTATTGTTTGGACTATTAATGATTTCAATTGTTTTGTTATTAGATACCAGTGGCTTTGAATAATGATCTAATATATCATGTAGAGTACTAGTTTAGCTTTCTTGCGCCCTTCATACAGTTCAGTTAATATTTATTTTATTACAGTAGCATCACCTACTTGTCGTTCGTTGTCAGATATAGGCATTACTAATATAGTTTCTAAAGCAAACATTATAAATATATGTCAATTTGCATTAAGTCTACCAAGTATTCTTTCGACACCATAAAAAATCATATCACTTAGCGTATATGTATTAAATTCATTAAGTACAATGAGATCAGGCCTTTACGGTTCAACTGCTTTGTCGAAATAGTCGTTAAGTAGAATTTCTTACCATGAAACAATTCACAGTTACTATTTTTGAACGTTATCTTTCCCAAATTTAATCGAAATTATTCATCGATCCATAAACACGTTGAAGACGCTTTTGGGGCGTTATTTTTCATTCTCATCCTGATCTATATAAAAGGTAACCAACGCCAATTGAAAACGTAACTATTTAAATATAAGAGCAATGAAAAGTCGTACCTTTTTCTTTTTACCTACCGCATTTACACACGATAGATACACCATAATCTGTGATCTAATCTGACTGATTATTGGATTATCGATAAAGAAACATGTCTAATAATTATTATTCTTAACAGATACGAATATACAATGCCAAAACAAACAAAGACACTTGCGCGACGTATCCCGTGGAAGAGCACGTCAGCTGCGGTTGCTGCGCGCATTCTGCGGATAAATGCGCCGCCCCCAGGATATACAACCCCCGTAAGTGCAGCTGTCAATGTCCGAACATGGAGGACAGGAGGAACTGCCTCAAAAAGGTTCGTAAGATAATGGATGTCGTTTAGTGTTACACTAATATTTTTAACTCTCACACCGTTACCGGTATTAAAGAGCGTCAAAGCTGTGTCCCACGCTAACATATTATTTATGCTTGATCCATACGTTTTTAGTTTTACCTCACTGTGTATTGCATGGTTTAGCTGTACTTTTTTTTTTTCATTAATTTATATACGATTGGCGCCTCATCTGTTTTTGTATATATTCAAAGACTGACATCCATTGTCTGAAAACCTTGTGCTATTATGTGTTATCATGCATTTATTTGCTAGTTTAATTTCGGTAAGAAGTTCATGAGAATGTTTTAGTTTTTTTTTACTTATTCATTTAACGCATTGATGTATTAATTTTGATTTGATTTGCTATACAATGCTTAGGTGCTATCACCGCTTTTTTAGAGAGTTATGAACAAAACAAAGTTTAAATTAAATCGATACACATTGTTGATTTTAGAGTTTTGCTGGTTAATTTCTTGT
Source organism: Actias luna (assembly GCA_039707435.1). NCBI lineage: Eukaryota > Metazoa > Arthropoda > Insecta > Lepidoptera > Saturniidae > Actias > Actias luna. The sequence goes on along the minus strand of JAZHAC010000034.1, from coordinate 17,679,447 downwards.
AAATGCATAATTTTTCTGGTTAACTGGTTTATTAAGATTAACGTCAACTATTCATAAAAACAAAACAAAATAACTTTTAACTGGTTCTGAACTGTTCGCAGCAAAAAATACGTTGTTTTTAATGATATTATCAATATTTTTTAACTATTCAAACGAGAAACTAAATAATAAGCAAATCACTTAGTGGATTTTAACGTTACGTTATAATGTTTTAATGGTGATTAGATTTAGGAAAGAAATTTTCTTTGTTACAGCGGAACCCGAATATGTGGTGGAATCGGTCTAAATGTTTATGCGAAGAACGAAGGAGAGTGCCTTGAAGTGCACGAAACGTTCTGCACAAAACGTTCTGCACAAAACTGTTCGTGGAACAGTGACTTTGATCTTCTACGATAGATAATTGTTATAAACTGACTTACTGAAGAAAGTGATTGTGTTGTGAACACGTAGACTATATAATAATTGACATTATACGTAACGAAAGCGACTGATCCAGTGTGTCTTATAGATTTAAGTAATCAAGAATCTGAGCAGTATTATATACATGATAAGGTTAATTTATTTGTCATAGCGTTAAGAATATTGGGGCCAAAAGGTGCTGTGAGTTACCTCGCTGATACAGTTCCATGACTTTTTGGTTTGTATTACTCTGATGTACTTAATCTGATGTTAAATTAGACATAATTGTATTATTAGTAAATATTTCGATATCGTGTAAAATTTTTACGACATCACTTTTCAGTATTTTTTTTGTAATTAGATTACTTGGAGTTTTTTTTTTTGTATTGTTTAGAATAATAATACATTGATGCGTAAATATAATTTACGTGATTCCTAAATTGTGATATAAATATTCCATTTTATATTTATTTCGTTGTGATAACGAGAATAATTGTAAATTTCTAGTTAAGTGTTTGCTTCTAGTCAACCGATTTTGTTTATTCGTGTATTTATATTTAATCTTGTAAATAGTGTTGCATCTCTAAAACGGCATTCGGCTCTCTCTTTGTTGATTTATTGGTAAAATAATGAGATATCCTATCTGCATTTCCAAGGGCTGTTCGCATTCGATAACGACCCGGTCATAACAAGTGCGGGAGGCGTCGAATCTCTCAAGTTTATCATAATCTTTAACTGCTTTAATTTATTAATTAATTCGGAGGTATTCGAGCTTTAAGACTTAAGTGACGTGAGCATGAAATATTCTTGTTCTATTAATTGTAAAAAGAGAAAATAATTGAAAGAATAAAGTTTTTACTTAATTTTTTTCTATATAAATTATTTTTCATTCGTACCCCGATTATAATTACCTTCAGCAGGGAAAAAGTTACTATATTTTTATTTCTTACCTAGTATTTCTTAAGCAAACTTAACTTTTACTACAAAGTGACCTACCGAGGACTACTAGATATGTCATTGAATTTTATACATAGACTGATAGTCAGCATAGTGTGAACCTTTTTTTATGGAATACTGGGCAAACGAGCAAGCGTGTCACCTGATGGTAAGTGATCACCGCTGCCCATGGACACCCACAACACTAGAAGAATCGCAGATGCGTTGCCGGCCTTTATATGAGCGACTGGTTCTCAAGTGCAACTGCCGGAACACACCTATTGGTATTTAGTTGCAGATTATCAACTTGAGGGTGGTAGCTAACCAGGCGGGCATTAGAAAAAGCCCTACCACCATGTTATGGTTTCCTCACGAGATTTCCTTCACCGAAAGCTCAAGCTCATTGTAGATGGTTGGTTTCGAACTCATTTCCCTCGACGCTAAGTCTTACACACCACCACTGAGTTATCATCGCTTCAGTTTAGTTTGGAAGCAGAAGTTGTTATTAAATAATTTCCCGGCTTCTTATATCTTAAATGGGTAACGTTTACTTATGTCTGTCTGTAGCCTGATAATGAATTGGATAACCAGAATCTGCTGTTAAATTGTATAGATATATATAAAATTCTAATATACGTATTTCTTCTACATTCAAACATCTTTTTATTAATATGTATAGCGAAAAAGTGGGTTCGTTTGTTTGAACGCGCTAATATTAGTCGAATTTCGTCAATTTTCTTTTTTTTTTATTTAATAGAATCAACCATTGAGGAAGGTTTGAGGCTTTTAGCATCACGCTACCACCAATAGGAGGAATGCAATACAAAAACGTGTAAACGAAGTCGCGGGCGCATCTAGTATTATGTATAAACAGATAACACGTATTGGAATGATGATAAAACTGCTTTAATTTATGCAATATCTTTATCGATAATGTTTGACAGTTGAATGATAACAAATAATACAATTATATATATGGATTAACAATTTAACTTGCGCAACTATGTATATAGTCAGTTATAAACCAATTACAGTTAATTTATGTATGGCTTATTGAGCAATTTAAAAGCGAAGGTGAAATTAAATAAATACATTTAGAAACTCATCCATCTATATTGATATTTTAAAACGGAAAATTTAGAACAAAATCAACAAATTAATTAGTTAAATTTAAATTTAATTTCAAAATTCAACAAAAATATTAAACAAATTAACGATTAATTAAATTTAAATTTAATGTATAAATTTTAAAACCATTTAACATCACCAATAGAAGCAAAGATATATTGAATATATAAGAAAAACAGGAAACAATTCGTAATTTCTGTTACCACGCGAGCGAAGCCGCGAAAACAACTAGTGACTCATATACAGTGGTTATATTACTGTTAACCACGTCTTTATATGTTTTAATTAAATGTAACATAGCCACGTTAGGCTGCACACAACACAAATTTAAGCATCAGTGCGGTCGCATAGATCTCGGAAGATTATTGTAATGAAATATAATCAGCAGTGTCCGCGACTCCGTTCGTGTGGAAATGACGCTTTATTTAATCATTCTCAAAAAAAATATCATGCAGTCTACGTCACTCAGGGCTACCGTAGCGTTCTAAAGGTGAAAGAATTTTGAAAATCGGTTCCGTAGTACTTGAGTTGATGTCGTTACAAACAAAATTACAAATATTATCTCTTTATAATATCAGTATAGATAATAATATAAAAATATAATGGTTATGTAGAAGTAATATGAAAACTGGCATTCACGAGGAAAGGCGAACTCGTGCGTGCTGGGTTTAAACCGGCCATAAAGTTTGACGCGACTTATATCTACATATCAAAGCAACAGAATACTTAATATAACGACTTTGCCCTAATATCGTAACCGGGAACATTGTGTCAGAAATTTACTTTATATATGTCTAATATTACAAATATAAGTTTATATATGATGGTGTGTTCCGACAGTTACTCTTGAGAGCCAGTCCCTCCACTAGGCTTAGTGCGTCCAATATCTTGGACCACTTCGTCACTTAACATCAGGTAAGGTTGTAGCCATAACAATAAGCCTTAACTATATTAAAAAGCAAAATACTACAGACTAACTCCATTAGCATGGTGGTAGAGCTTTTTCTGATGCCTGCCTGGCTAGCTACCACCCTTAACTTGAAAATCTGCCACCAAATACCAATCAATAGGTGTGTTCCGGCAGTTACATTCGAGAGCCAGTTCCGCCACAGGTTTAGCGTGTCTACCAACTTGGGCCGTATCGTCATTTAAGATCAGGCGAGATTATGACCATAACGCTAAGCTTTAACTATAAAAAAAATAGGCTAAGCGAGTTCACAATTTTGGCCCACATCGTCACTTAATCTCACGTGACATTGTTGCCAAATCACTGAACCTATCAAGTAAAAATCACAACACGTCACATTTATATATTTTGCCGAAAATTTCAGGAGCCAGCTTCATCGATATAAATAAGTATTACAGAATAAATGTCAATACAAATGTCGAAATTATAAATGGAATCTTATTCATTATGCACATATTACGTGAGGCTCGTTCGTTTCGCAGAATGCATTCTCGGAAATGTGTTTTATCCAACACACGGAAAGGTTAAAGGATTGTAGGCCAATAATTATAATTAATTTAAGAAAATAATATTTATATATGTCGGAAATAAAATTACAAGACGAAAGTTAATTAGCTAATTGGCTTATTTTAATTTTGGCTACTTCCGTCTTTAAAAGTCACTTTTCATTCGAGAATGTAATAAGATATTCATTTGATCTGTTTAATGTTTGTTATCCGCCGGAACGCAGATGTCGCCACCGACTTCCGGGACGTCTGGACAAATGCATGGGAATACGGTTTACTCGGAAGACCGAGTGAGTGATTGTTCAAACTCGGTCATAGCAAGAGGTGGACTAGGAGTCTGTGACCGCGGGGATACTTACGATTACTTATTAAGTACACTTGCACTAGATGGATTATTCAATGACTATTGTGAGTTGTTGAAATTGAAACAAATTGTGATGTAAACCCGGTAGAGCTCATAAATTTTCATGGTTCGGGAAAATAATGAACACGTGATTTCACATCCTGCCACACCTGACGCGACATATATATCATATGGTAGGCACTTAACATCAAATCTGTGTGTAAATTCTCCAATGAAGTCTAACTTGTTTGTCTTTTGCAATTGCATTTGATGTTAATTGATTATGTGGTTAAAATGCTGGGTACGCTAAACCAAGGGTATTGGTTTTCAAGTACTACTACTACCACATACCTATAGGTATTTGACAACTGACTGTCCACTTATGGGTGGTAGCTAACGAGGCGATACCACTTTGTTGTGGTTTCTCCACGATATTTTTCATTCACCGGGACTTCAGGACATGAATACCTATTGCTGAATTTTGAGTAGCGGTATTTAGCCGCAATGAGTTTCGCTTTCAGAAGACTTCTATTTGTTTTACATATATTTTACAATTACATTTGTAAGCAAATAATAATGTAAACTTTGCCTATCCAGGACTTTCACATTACAATAATAGTGTTATTTATAATGATTTCTTATGTTTACGCGAATATTATTCATTGAAATAAAACAAATAAACTAGCCGATTTTATCGCGGTTATTTATTGATTTTGATCCCGACGTTTTTAAAGCTTTTCAGCCTTCGTGGTCACGGGGCGGACTGAGATGTAGGTTGTCCGAAAAACAGTTTTCCGCGATAAAATCCGTTTAAATTAATTTTATTTCAGTGTTATTTACAATAATTATTTTTTGATGCTTTATATTTGTAAAGTATTGTTATATAGATGATTTGATTTTGGTAGTGTATATGGACGCCGCGTCAAGGGACTTGAGTTCGAATTCACCCATAATGAGCTCGAGCTTTTAGTGAACAAAAACATCATAATAAAACCATAGCATGGTGGTAGGGCTTTTTCTAATGTCCGCCTGGCCAGCTACCACTCTCAAGTTGAAAATCTGCCGCCAAATACACAATGTGTTCGGCATTTGTACTTGAGAGTCAGTCTCTCCACCAGATTTAGCGTGTCTACCATTTTCCTTAACACACATAGTCACTTAATATCAGGTGAGATTGTAGCCAGCATTAAATATTAAAAAAAATGTATTATATCGAAACTGAATCTCAGAAACCCAAAGAAGTTTGATATGATGTAAGTAGCCGATTAGGTAGCTACAAATAATCCAAATTAGTACATGAAATTACGAATATAGTGTGATAGAATATGCAGATGGAGATATATATATATGAGTAGAGGTATGGATGGACTGTTTGAATTTAATTCAATTGAATTAGTTTGAATTATATGTCTATAAAAATTGCGAGTACTCTGAAATGACAGCTGGTAGAGTAGAACTGAAGAAGGAAGCTTGTTTTACCGACTCTGTGTAAATACTAAGAGGAGTTTCCAAGCCATTCGTCGCTGCGTCATGGTCCGTGAGTTCAAATCCAACCACCTACAATGAGCTTTACAGCTTTCGGTGAGGGAAAACATCTTGAGGCATGATGGTAGTAGGACTTTTTCTGACGCCCGCTGAGCTAGCTACCACCCTCAAGTTGAAAATCTGCCGCCAAACACCAGTAAGTGTGTTCCGGCAGTTACGTTTGAGGGCCAGTCGCTCCCCAGGTTTAGCGTGTCCACCAACTTGGGCCTTATCGTCACTTAAGATTAGGTGAGATTATGGCCATAAAGCTAAACCAAAAAATGTTTTTAGGCAGCAGCTCAAGCCGAGGTTTGGCCTATTGCAAACCTGGCACCCTAAGACTAACAGCGTATATCAAGTCGAAAAAAGTAACTATTAAATATGCTCATATAATGAATATGTATAATAAGGCGCAGCATTGATTTCCCATTATCATTCCCATTTTCCAATTTCAATACCCTAATTCGAATAATTTTCCGAAAATTTTCAGTCGAACGCATACGATCCGAAAAAAAGGTTTCACTTGCAGCGTGATTTCATAAATCGATTTCTTATAGAATTGTATGATGAAATATTGGAAAATTTTCAGTAATCACTTAATCAGTTCATCGAATTTTCTAATCCTCTGGAAATCTATACAACGTAATTTAAATTGAATAACGATTTATCGCGCGTAATTTTTTATTTACGTCATCTGTAAATAAAAAAAATATTCAGATTACATTTGAAAAGTATTACAATAACTGTACTGTTGGTATAGCGCTTAAAGCGGTTAGCTCGCTGCAGCCACCGCAGCGAAGTGTTAGATTCAAGTTTTGTGTGATCCACAAATAATTGTTTTAAATTCGCTAATACTTCGTGGGCTTAAATTGTGTTTAAATAGTCCTCTACCCTTGACGTTGGCAAAATTGCCATATTAAAAAAAAAATAGAGTTCTTCAAAGCTCATCGATAGCTACTAAGAAGGAAAAAGAAAATCGATTGAGAAAATCTTACTGAACTGTTTTGTTTATGCTGATTTATTTACATGCTAACTGTACCCGTGGTCCAGTCGTGTAGATTCAAAACAAAAGCCTTCGAACGTGTGGAAATGCGTTTACGTCTCCCCTCCTAGTCCGGGTGAACTGAGAGGGGTATGTGGGGCTCACCCGGCGCTACCCACCGGCAATACCCAGTAATACCCCACGGCCGTCTGTCACCTTGCTGAGGCGATGCAGTAAACAAGTTACTCATAATAAAAACAGTTATATGTTATTAAGCGAAATTCGGCCCAAACGTTCCGGTGATGGTTTGAATCAAACAAACAAAAAAATATTTTTTTTTGTAATGTTTACACTTTCATATACATTTAGTATTTTGTCCATAGTAAATAATCACTTCATTTTTATTTAGTTATAAAGATTGTAAAGAGAGAGAGAGAGAAGTGTATTTTTCTCTTTCTCAGAAACATAAGGGAAGATAAGCTACCTAACTAAACAAGATCACATGTAGGACTAATGTAAAGATTATCTGAAAGTTACAGACAAAACGTACATACATACATACATGGATTTTTATATATAAGACTGGCTGTGCTTCCGACTTCGATCGCGTTATACTAAAAAGTATTCTTTTTTTTTTTTTTTTTTATACTTAAGGTTTTAGCGTTATGGCCATAATCTCACCTGATCTTAAGTGACGATACGGCCCAAGTTGGTAGACACGCTAAACCTGTGGAGGAACTGGCTCTCAAGTGCTGCTGCCGGAACACACCTATTGGTATTTGGCGGCAGGTTCACAACTAGAGGGTGGTAGCTAGCCAGTCGGGCATCAGAAAAAGCCCTACCACCATGCTATGGTTTCCTCACGATGTTTTCCTTCACCGAAAGCTCAAGCTCATTGTAGGTGCTTGGGTTCGAACCCACGTCCCTTGAACCCACGTCCCTATTCAATACTTTCTGACATTCGCATATATCATACGATACCGTATGCCGTCCTGCTAGAAGTTGCTGTCAGAAGGTCGTGCTAGGAACACTAAATTAGTAAGTTAGGACCTGTTGGTTAGTTAGGATCCCGAATCCTTGTTCACTTTCCGGCAGCAACCCAAGCCGAGGTGCGGCCATCCTGGCCACCCTTGCACTCGCTGCCTCGGAGCTGAGTGCCCTCAGCACTCGCCACAAAAAGTTCGGTGAAACTGTCAAAGCCCCTGAGGCTAACAGCGTACGTCAAGTCGAAAAAACATATATATCATACGAAGTTCTGTAAGTCTATAAAACTGTATATTTATTCCATAAACTATCCTATTATACACCTATGTATTTATGGCGTTTGCCGAAGAAAACACTTGGTTACACCGAGACAATTTATTAATAAAGAAAAACAATCACTATAAACAAAAATACCATTCGATAGCTTGTCCGAAATCGTAACAGCGCCATCTATTGATGTGAAAGTAAGACAGTAAGGGACTCGGTTTTGTAAGAGACCACGGCCTTTGCGTGGCTTGTCCGATGTCATTATTAGGACCACTAAACGTAGTAATTCAGGACTTTTTGGTTAGTTAGGCTGGCGAATCTTTATTCGTTTTCCGTCAGCAGTTTAAGCCGTGGTTCGGTCATTCTGGCACCCTTGCGCCCGCTGCGGTCTAGTGCCCTCAGCACTCGTCTCAACAGGTTGGTGAGGCTGTCAAAACACTTACGGTCAACAGCGTCGAAACAAAATATATAATATTATACAGTGTATATATAGTTCAGGATATTAAGGATAAAGAATTTTTTTTTCCATTACAGCTATGCCTTTTATGTTGGTAGCTACAACACAATATACTTCACTGTAAATCATCAAACAATAAACGTTCAATCAATATGATATTGTACGCCGATAGATAAAAAAATGATTATGTAGGTATTTGCTTATAAAAATTATTGGAAAGTTTTAGTGGCGTCACATATTGCGGTATACGGTATCGTGTTTTTCACAATCACACCTGACGTTAAGCGATAATGTGCCCGAAGATGGTGGGCACGCTAAGCCGGGCGGAAGCACTGGCTCTCAAGTGCAACTGCCGGAAAACACGTATAGGTTCGACGGTACATTTTCAACTTGAGGGTGGTAGCTGGGTATTACAAAAAATAAATTACACATATCTATTTAATATTTAAGTTACCGGATACTGAAAATTCTATGCACATCCGCCACGAATGTCACCGGCAGCATAATTCCAGCTTTTTCATAATTTATAGGTTATGCGTTCCGGCTATAACCTCACCTGACCTTAAGTGACGATACGGCCTAAATTGATAGACACGCTAAACTTGTACTGGCCCTCAAGTACAATTGCCGGAGCACACGTATTTTGCGGCAGATTTTCAGCTTGAAGGTGGTAGCTAGCCTGGTGGGTATTGGAAGGAGCCCTACCACCATACCTTCACTTCCAAAAACAAAACATATTTGACACCCGCCGCGACCTCCTACCGCAGACGCCTGAGCCTAGGTTCGATCCTCCGGACAGGAGTCCTCGAGTGACTCTGCTCGCGCGATACAGTGACACTCTACATCACTGAGATCACACCATCACACCGCATACCATTCGTGCACACTCACACGTTAAGTACACGGTTCTGTAAGGGACTACCCGCGCGGCCCTTGAGCTGCTCACCTGATAAGATCGTAGTTAGTATCACTAATTTAGTGATACAGAACCTGTTGGTTAGTCAGGATCATGAATCTTTTTTCATTCACCGGCAGCAGCCCTAGCCGAGGTTCGGCCGTCCTGGCACCCTTGTGCCTGCTGCCTCGGGGCTGAGTGCCCTCAGCACTCGCCCCCAAAAGTTCGGTGAAGCTGTCAAAGCCCTTGGGGCTAACAGTGTATGTCAGTTCGTTAAACCAAAAAAAAAACATATTTGACTTTTGTATCTATAAGAAAATACAAATACAATATACAAAATTGCTTCAGTTACGTTTTATTATATACATAGTAGAAGGGATCCAAAACGTTACTGTTTATGTGAAGTTAATAAGCGGCCGCGGATAAACGCGTTCAATTACGTCACTAAAATAATTAAGTTCATATATAATAATGTATTTTAAGATAAGAAAAATTCTGAGCGAGAACGTTGTGAATCCCCCGTTTACCGTGTTACATGACAACATATGAGACGTACTGAGGCAATAAAAACGGGGTTTTAAAGTTGCGTGAAAACGAAAGTTTATTTTTGCTAATTGGAAAGATCTTTAAGCACATTGGTGATAGGCACAAAGAGAATAATTTTGAAAATATATTTAAACATGTACTAAACAATATATACTTATACCAATTATTATGATAATTAATTTCTATTTAAATTTTTTATGCGCAGGTTTGCGAAACCCACCTTTTGGTTTGAGAAATAAATGTATATAGTTATTTCTCAGTGTACACTTAGATGTGAAAAGGAAATATTCAATAACATATTTTTTAAAGAAAATATAATTATTTCAAATATCGTTATTTCAAAGTTTTATGTTTTCACTTCAGTTGGCAATGCTCGATAGCTGCCTACTGTTTTCAGTAGTATGTTAAAATCATACAATGTTTTAATCGTCGATATATAGTTTGGGAAAAGCTAATATTTATAGAGTTTTATTTCTTCATATTACAAAATTAAATTTATATCTCATTTTGTTAGCACTATTTATTATAGAAATAACCCAAAAACGGGTGTGTACTTAAGACCATCTGACAGAAGTGTAAACTTCATAAAGGCACGGTCAGTAATATGAAATACATTTACTGTTGGAACTGAATGCAACTGATGCGTCATGCTCGTTACATAAGATGTAACTCGCCGAGCTAGTATAGTAGTGCCAGGTTGGCTTTACTGTCTCTATCCCTTAGTCACTTCGAGCCGACACTACCCGAACGAGGAATACATAATTCGGCCTTGTTCAATTCAAATAAAGTGCTTCAACGAATGTGAGGGTCATGAGCCCCACTCCCCCCAGCTACGTATCCGTGCATTACCGCAGTCTAACCAGTTTCAATTATGGAGTATAGGTAAACTACACTAACCGACCGGTTGTTAATGTCACTGGGAATTTATGCTGTAAGTGTCCATAAATTTCAAACTGTAATCATTTTTATACGAAATCCCCGTTTACGAGAAATTTTCCTAAGAGGAAAACTCCCATTTTAACAGTTGTACTGTTTGGAAAAGTTTTAAGACCATTAAGTGTATTGCGGTTCATAGTTTTCGTAATATTTCCTGTCGATTTATATAACTTTTTTTTTATATTTAAGGCTTAGCGTAATGGCTATAATCTCACCTGATCTTAAGTGACGTTACGGCCCTAGTTGCTAGACACGCTAAACCTGTGGAGGAACTGGCTCTCAAGTGTAACTGCCGGAACACACCTATTGCTATTTGGCGGCATATTTTCAAACTTGAGGGTGGTAGCTAGCCAGGCGGACATCAGATAAAGCCCTACCACCATGCTATGGTTTCCTCACGATGTTTTCCGTTACCGAAAACTCAAGCTCATTGTAGGTGGTTGGATGCGAACTCACGTCCCTTGACGCAAAGTCGTACACACTACCACTGCGCTATCATCGCTTCAAACTTATAACAATCTATACGTTAACTTAATTGTGTTAATGTGTATTTAACATGACGATCATCGATAGGAACAAAGCTGCACCACTTTTTTAAAATAATTCATTTTAAAATACATATGAGGAACTTGTCCTAACTTCTATAGCCCACACTAGTCATTAAAGTTTAGCTACATTTACTTAAGTATTAGATATTCACAAACCATGAACTAATCGAGCGATACGAGATGACATAATCGTCCATTTTCGATCACACTCGGTTAAGAATTAGAAAAAACTCCGAACCATGTCAAAGAAATGCGAACGAAATAAACAAATTCATCACATTAGGTCAGCAATTCAGTCGTGTTTATAATAATACGTGTTTATTACATTTTAATTGCATAGCGACACGCTATAATCATCACACGCTAATGTCAGTTTTTGCTGAGACCTCCGGAACACTACGCGGACCTTGTATCACCAGTGGGTTATCCCTAACTTAGTAGTTATAAACAAGTGCTTTGTAATACGGTCAGCAAAATTGTCGGGTTTTTAATTGAAGTTTATCACACTTAACGGTTCCAGAGTTTGACTACAATCTCTCCTAATGTGGAGTGACATTGTGGTCCAAGGTTAAGTTGCACACACCTACAAGCGATACCTTGCAGCGATGATAACTTAGTTGGTAGGTGTGTTCTGGCAGTTTCACTTGAGTGCCAGTCTCTCCACTAGGCTTAGCGTGTCCACCATCTCGGGCCACATCGTCACTTAACATCAGGTGAGACTGTGGCCATAACGTTAAACATATAAATTATATTTCTTACTACGTCCGTGTTAATGGTATATAAATTACGATATGTTGACTTTTAATCAAGTTTCACAAGTCAAGCAGTTGCAGAACGTCATAAAAGGAGAGACATATATACGGACCAAATAAAAAAAACCTCTATATCATAATAAAGTACATAATTATAGTTTTCAAAAATCTTTTAAGCGATAGCTCAGTGGTAATGTCGAGGAACGCCGCGCCATGGGACGTGAGTTCGAATCCAACCAACTACAATGAGCTTAAGGTTTCGGTGACGGAAAGCATCGTGTGGAAACCATAGCAAGGTTGTAGGGCTTCTTCTTATACCCGCCTGACAGGCTACCACCCTCAAGTTGAATGAAAATCTGCCGGCAAATACCAATACGTGTGTTCCGGCAGTGACACTTGAGAGCCAGTCTCTCCTATAAAGGCTGGCAACGCACCTGCGATTCCTTTGGTGTAGTGGGTGTCCGAGGGCGGCGGTGATCACTTAGTATCAGGTGACACGCTTGCTAGTATGTCAGTTATTACATAAAATATATATACGGGGGTACTCTAAGGAAATAAGCCATTTTGTCGACTCATGTCGTATATTCGTAAAACGATAACTACCTCCGAATGATCAATCTCGCTCGAGTGTCTCTCACGATATATCCCAGCCAGCTTTTTTTTTTTTTTTCGACTGGACATACGCTGTTAGCCGGAGGGGCTTTTACAGCTTGGCAGGACTTTTTGGGGCGAATGCTGAGGGCACTCAGCCCCGAGGCAGCGGGCAAAAGGGTGCCGTTGTGGCTGGCCCTTGGCATGGACTGCTGCCGGAAGAGAAAATATATTATAAAATAATAAGAGCTGGCCTACTGGAGTAGACCTTTAGATAAATTACTAATTTGTGAATTGTTAAATATACTAATTGTTAAGAGAGGCAAGGAAGTCGGTGGAGTGGATTGTACTGTACTGTTTTGGATTGAGTTTGTCGGTGTTGGAAGGACGTAGTCTTCGCATCAAAACGACCGTGGACTACCGTGGTCTAACTAGTATTTTGGTGCTTGTATATCTGAAATACTTAGAAATTAATTAATTGAGCAGTGAAAGGTTAACAACAATAGCGAACAAAAGATTAAACCAAAAAGAACAAAAAAAAAAGTGCCAAACAACTGGCAGGGCCACAGGTTTTTGGTCCCTTACAGAACCGTGTACTTAGCGTGTGGGTGAGCACGGGTGGTATGCAGTGTGATGTTGTACTCTCAGTGTTGTAGAGTGTCACTGTATCGCGCGAGCAGAGTCGCTCGAGGGCTCCTTTCCGGAGGATCGGACCTAGGCTCGAGCGTCTGCAGGGAGAGGCCGCGGCGAGTGTGCGGGAGTGAAAATAACCGTTAGGTCTCGGCGGCGAGATCTGCGGTTACGCGGGCGTGTACGCGGACACGAACGGTTTGAAGAGACGGCGGATGCTGATTACGGAGAAGCTCGGACGAGCTTTTGCACGGCGCGAGCTAGGTCCGGGTAGGCGGCTACGGCCTTTAGGCGGTCGATTCCGTCGGCAGAGCTGATCATAAGATCGAAGGCGATGATGTCATCGACGTCGAAGCTTTGTAGAAGGCCTGCTATCCAGGTCAGGCCTTGAAATTCGTTTAAGGTTGAAGGCGCCTTCGGGGCTTGTGGCTTGGGCTTGGGGGGCCCATGCCGTGGGTGGGGCTTTAGTGGTTGGCTGCGCGGGAGCGACGCGCGTGGATCCTGGCAGGCTCGGGAAAGCCTGGTCCGACGTAAGTGGCGGTGGGGCGGGGCCTGGTGCCACGACACGCGCTGAAGGCGCGTGGCGCGGGACATGTGTGCGCGTGCGCCTTGTCCGTGGGGCGCGTTCACACCCGCGATAGTTCGCGGGGTGTCCGGCCTTACCGCACAGGACGCAGCTGGGTGGTTCGATGGTCTCCGGCATGCGAAGACACTCCTTAGTGGAGTGATCTCCCAGGCACTTGACGCATCTCTCCCAGCCAGCGTTACGCAGCGCCTTTTTATACTATAGTGAAGCGCTGCCGTTACATAATGCGCAAACATCCGTTGAAGTACTTTTAATCGTAATTCGTTGATGTACTCGTAATGCACTAACATTCGTTGAAGTACTTTTAATCGTAATTCGTTGATGTACTCGTAATGCACTAACATTCGTTGAAGTACTTTTAATCGTAATTCGTTGATGTACTCGTAATGCACTAACATTCGTTGAAGTACTTTTAATCGTAATTCGTTGATGTTGAAAACTCTCTCAAATTTTTCGGCGTCTCCCTTGATGTTCGACATATGGAGGTTCTACTGTATTATGTATCTTTGTAGTATATCATCAGTTACTATATCATGTCATTACTTTCTTAAGGCACATTTTCTAGACTTCATTCATCTAAATATTAATCATTGTGCTACTATAGTATATATTTAAACTAGCTGACCTGACAGACTTTGTTATATCTTAACTATAATATATTTAACTAATATTAATTCGTTGGTGGGAGGCGCCCGACGTAACGGCCCAGTGGCATGCGCGTGAGCTGCGCGCGGTACTGGACAGTACTTGGACATTACAACGTTACTTTATTTTTCTAAAATAAACTATTTTTTCTAAAATAAACGTAGCCTAAGTTACTTCTTATTACATCAGCTACCTGCCAATAAAAGTCCCGTCAAAATCGGTCCAACCATTTCGGATATTAGCCGGAACAAACAGACAGACGAGAATTGTAAAAAAATGTTATTTTGGTGTATGTACTGTATATATTCATATACATGTAGTAAAAAACGGTTATCTCAATATTACAAACAGACGCTCCAATTTTATATATATGTATAGATGTTGTTAGCATCGACTACGTAATGATTTCTTATGTTTACGCGAATACTATTTATTGAAATAAAACAAATTTAAAAGGATTTTATCGCGGTTATTTCTTAATTTTGATCCCGACGTTTCGAAAGCTTTTCAGCCTTCGCGGTCACGGGGCGGACTGAGGTGTGGGTTGTCCAGAAAAGTTCATGTTACTGTGTCTACCTTCAATTTAATTTTGTTATTGATAGGGTTCCAATCTACGCAGAAAGAGCTCACAGTGGCAATTGGTCTTTTGGGGTCCGATTTAATTAAATGTATTATATACATTATTCTTATTTCAATCGACTACGTAGTTTTGAATTTTAATGGAAAAACAAAACAAAATCGTTCTAGGAAACTTTGTGTCCTAAGTTGTCAAAGTTGTTGTCAAAGTTGTCAGTGTTGTCAAAGTTGTCAAACAAAGTGTCCAAAGTTCATATATTTTAGAATGCAGCTGCTTTTGCTGACCGTAATGCAACAGGTAATCCCGTTGCTCGGCCTTGACAGTTAGTTTGACGTAAAATAACACGGTTAAAGTTCTCTGTTGTGAATGTTTTTATTTTCTTGCGTTTCAACAAGTGATGTGTGTGCCACAGCACGACTCGTTGTGTGAGTTATAACAAATCATTCGAGATTATTGATTTTTAGTTTATTGTATACGCTTTGCGGTGAGTAAGCAAATTAAATAATAATGTACCGTTCACAGCGTAGTAAAAAATCGACCATTATAATTATGAAAAATTTTTTCAATTCTTTAAAGTTCGCAAATAAGAAAGGCTCATAAATGGATACACAACGAAAAAGGAAGGAAACGTCAAACGTCACGGGAAGTGTGTTAAAAGTGAATCTCTATTTCCCTTGGTCATCGCGTCACGCGTGAACGGAAGGAACAATGTAGCTGATTCTTTTTTTATGTTAATTATTATCGGAAGGTTCTAATGAAAGAAAACAATTAAGGAAGTCGAGCGGAACATTGGAAAATCTGTATAAAGGAAAATAAATCGTCGAAATGTATCTACGCGCATAACTTCCACACGGCTGCACCAATTCGGATAATTATTTTTTAATGTGTTTGTCAAAGAACGAATAAACTATTTTTAAACCAAGACAGTTCTATTGATCTTAACGAATTGAAGTTGGAAGGTTGATTAAGTTGGATTATAGCTAATCAAAATGTGTAAAAAAAAATACACAAAACTCTCAAACAGTTTTTGACTAATCGATTATATGTGATGATCGATTATATAGATGATCGATTATAGGCGATACAAAGTTCACTGGGTGAGTTCAGTTTGGGCCTCATATGGAATACTGTTCTCATCTCAGGGCAGGGATCCGTTAATTTTAGCGTTATGGGCATAATCTCACCTGGTATTAAGTGACGATGTGGCCCAAGATAATGCACACGCTAAGCCTAGTGGAAGAACTGGTTCTCAAGTGCACCCGCCGGAACACACCTATAGGTATATGGCGGCAGATTTTCAACTTGAAGCTGGTAGCTAGCCAGGCGGACGTCAGAAATATCCTAGCATAGCCAATTTTTTCTCGATTTTAGTAGTGCACAGGTATCGATTTTTATGAAAAAATGTATGATTTTTTATGCTGATTGACGGCAAACAGGCAGACGGTTCATCTGATGGTAAATGATTACTAATGCCTATGGACAGCCGCACCACCAGAGTTAATATAGCTATATTGCTGACTTTGACGGAAAGGGCTGGTTTTTCGATCACTATGACGGTACACAAGGGCTCAAAGGCCCACAAGGGTGGTTGCTGACCAGTCAGCCAATGACCCTACCACTAATCTGTGATGGATCGAGGATTATATGGGTAACCGTAATGACCAAAACCGAATGTGGAATCACCAGTCACCGGAACCTCGTCGGTTACTCGGCAGGGTGCACCGCGAGAAGGTGAGGTTCGCTTGGGTAACTCAGACGGTATTCGATACCCAGTACACCCAGGGTTATATGAAATAATACATCACAGAATGACTCCTCTTAAAGAAACTGAATTCAAATTATATAATTTTTTTTTTGAAGCGATGATAGCTCAGTGTTACGACTTTGCGCCAAGGAACGTGAGTTCGAATTCACCTACAATGAGCCTGAGCTTTCGGTGAAGGAAAACATCGTGAGGAAACCATAGCACGGTGGTAGGGCTCTGTATGATGCCCGCCTGGCTAGTTACCACCCTCAAGTAGTTGCCGCCAAATACCAATAGGTGTGTTCCTGCAGCTGCACTTAAGAGCCAGTCCCTCCACAGGTTTAGCGTGTCTACCAACCTGGGCCGTATCGTCACTTAAGATCAGGTGAGATTATGGCTATTACGCTAAACCTTAACTATAATATATATATTATTACCCATGCCAATCCGCTACAGCTTGCAGTGGTTCACATAATATCATAGAGAATTTTCAATCTACGTCCGGGAAACTCTATATTTAGGATAAGCCCTTATATAGTTCGACTTCTGCGTCTGACGAAACATCGCCCCAGATGTAAACGACGTCACATATGTACGAGTCTAGTATGCTCGGAGCGCAATGCGTCGCGGTTCCGCGAGACATGAATCAATGTTTATACTCGATGAAGATCATAATTTTTATTATGTTTACACATAGCTACGCGGGACAGAAATTTGCGGAATCACACTAAAGACCGTGCAACGTGTTATCTTTGACGTTTACCATGACGTGATTAAGTTACGAGAGCGTTGGATACACAGTTTCTAGAATAATAATTATATCTACGTGTCTGTAAACATAGAATTCTGAAATCATTGAAATAAAGGAATTTTGTAAACGGGTGGCGCGTCGATAGATATGAGTTTGAATCCCGGCAATGCGCTTGAGCTTTCGGTGAAGGAAACATCGTGATGTAACTATCCAGGCTTCATCTAATGCCCGCCTGGTTACAACCCTTTTCTAAGTTAACGTGGGTTTAAAATCATATTCTTTCGAGACTTCCTTATCGGAACGCGTAAATTCATACGTTGATTCGGCTATGTGTTGATTCATCGAATGCTAATCACCCACACCCTTCAAACTCTTGTGTTGGCAGAGACCAGAGACGGCAGCTCTGCTAGCTACTACCTTCAAGTTAGAAAATTGCCCGCGAATACCTATAGGTGTGTTCCGGCGGTTGCTCTTGAGAACCAGTGCTAGTGGATGGCCACTAAACTTAACGTAAAAGACATCGTGGTCATTATGTTAACTATAAAAAAAACATGTCAACGATATAAAACTAATTTAAACGGATTTTATCGCGGTTATTTATTAATTTTGATCCCGACGTTTCGATAGCTTTTCAGCCTTCGCGGTCACGGGGCGGACTGAGGTGTAGGTTGTCTAGAAGTTCATGTTACTGTGTCTACCTTCAATTTAATGTTTATTATTGATAGTTTTCCGATCTACGCAGAAAGAGCTCACAGTGTCCGGAAGTGAAGAGTATAGATCGGAAAACTATCAATAATAAAAATTAAATTGAAGGTAGACACAGTAACATGAACTTTTCTGGACAACCTACACCTCAGTCCGCCCCGTGACCACGAAGGCTGAAAAGCTTTCGAAACGTCGGGATCAAAATTAATAAATAACCGCGATATAATCCGTTTATTTCGATGAATAATATTCGCGTAAACATAAGAAATAAATATCGACGATAATTGATAATCGGAAAATTACTAAAAATGGTAATTGCGCGCTAAACAAAAATAAACCGTCGGTAAATAGTACAGAGTACGCGAGTGGTATTATTTTCGGATTGCAGCATCAGAATTAGTTCAGTGCGAAGTTACTCTATTATATCGACTGGTTTGTATTTACATAAGTTTTAATCGGGGACGGGGAAACAGTAACGCTGGTGCGTGGGCCGCGGGATAGGTGCCCGTCGGATTTGTTTGCCTTCAGACGATCATTATCGACACATGTTTGCATAAACAGTTTCAATTCACTTCGTCGGCTGACAGACGTGCAGTTTGAAATCTATAATGTTTAGCAAAATCACTTCTGTATGTCAGTTAGACGTCCAAGGCTATGTATAATTAGTTTAACAAAAAAAAAAATCGACTTAGAATAACTCTATTCCAGAAAATGCAAATTTAAAAGGCCTGTTGTAACTTGTAACCTTCGCTGCTCAAGTCAGTCTAGAAAGCATTTAGCGGAAGTTAGGTACGTCTAACTAGTCTTAGATTCTTAATATACATCTAAATATACATTTCCTATTGGATTCTGAGAAGTTCTCTCTTCCATCTTCGAAATTCTAAGTGTAACGTTAATGAAAAGAAAATGAGAGCGACTTCAAAATAGTTGATTTCTAATAAAAGCGAACTTCATAAATTGGTGTAATAATAAGATAGTTGTGAGGTGATAAGCATAGGAAAGCAAAATAAACCGAATTTCGTCGTTTTTGAATCGAAGTCAGTTAAAATGACCCAAACTTTATTTTTGAGAGCCAGTTCCTGCACAGGTTTAGCGTGTCTACCAACTTGGGCCATATCGTCACTTAAGATCAGGTAAGATTATGGCCATAACGCTAAATCTTAACCATAAAAAAATCCTTTAATTTTTACAGGCACTGTCTTAGGTTATGTAAAAGATAAATTTAAAAAATCACATAATACTAATGAGTACTTAGATTTAAAAACTTTTATGTTCCCACACTGATTTTTAAGTCTATTATAGGTTGAGCGTTATGACCACAATCTCATCTGATGTTAACTGACGACATGGCCCAAGACACGCTATATGCCTAGTGCCTGATTCTAAAGTGCAACTGCCGGAACGCAAAGATATATGGCAGCAGATTTTCAACTTGAACGTGGTGGCTAGCTAAGTGGCCATTAGAAACGACCCTACCACTATACTATGGTTTCTTGATGTCGTTTTCTGTCAACGAAAGCTGAGGCTTATTGCAAGAATTAAACGTCCGTACACGCTACCAACTGAGCCATGAGAGCTTAATTTTTTTTTAATACGTAACAGCGCGTCTAGTGCCTTATGTAGTTCGTTGGTTGCGCGCGTATCATTATATATAGCCGCATAAGAGACGGTTCGGAGATCGAACTCTTATTAATTGTTATTAACGAACTCACCGTGGATATTTTTAACGTTTTTAAATAGAAACCAGATGTATCTAAATTAAGACGATCCGTATTTGAAATAGCAATAACATTACCTGCATTCCTTTGGAAATTTTTCACATGTACTACATTTGCCCGTAAGAGCTTTGAACTAAATGTGCTTTTAGATAAATAATAAACAAGCTTTCGCTATTCGCGGCACGGGAGGTTGATTGGGAATGAGTGCAGGCTATTACGGTATGAAACACGTAAATAATAATTACAATTATTTGAAAACTGCATTTCAGTAGGAATGCATGTTTAAAATGAACAATATGATGAGGAAATAAATATTTTTTTCAGTCAGAGAAACGTAGTGATTCACTGATGATAGTTGGTCCTACGGCTAAGCTTGACTACTGACTGCCAAACGTAGAGCGTCTGCTAGGTCGGCTAGAAAAGAAAGATAAATAATTAATTAAGCCTTGAGTGCTATAAAACTTCCTCTTTTTATAGTTAAAGTTTAGCGTTATGGCCATAATCTCACCTGATCTTATGTGACTATACGGCCCAAGTTGATAGACACGCTAAACCCGTGCAGGAACTGCCTCTCTAGTGCAGCTGCCGGAACACACCTATTGGTATTTGGCGGCAGGTTTTCACCTTGAGGGTGGTAGCTAGCCAGGCGGGCATTAGAAAAAGCCCTACCACTATGCTATGGTTTCCTCACGATGTTTTCCTTCATCGAAAGCTCAAGCTCATTGTAGGTAGTTGGATTCGAGCTTACGTCACTTGCCGAAGTCGTACACACTAGCACTACGCTACTTCACTATATATAAATAAAAAAAAAACTCAAAACCAGAGATAAAAATCTACGAGCAGCGCCATCTACTGGGAAAATATAGAACTAAGAATTTAATGATGGTGACAATACGTGAATCATATTTCTGCTCATTCCATATACTATTTAGCGTGTAAGGGTTATCGAATACCATTGGTGTCGTCCAACACAACCTCGCCTGCACGTGATGCACCCTGCTGAGTAGCCGACGAGGGTCTGGTGATCTTCGGTCCCACATTTGGTTTTGGTCATGGCGTTTAATCATATAGTCCATGTTCCATCACAGCTTGGTGGTAGAGGTATTATCCGACCAGTTAGCGACCACCTTCGGGTTAAAATAAGGGTTCGGTATGACCCTTTGTGTACCGGCATAGCGAACAAGTACCAGCTCTTTCCGTCAAAGTCGGCAACATAATCGTTTACCATCAGATGGGCCGTCTGCCTGTTTGCTGTCAAGCGACATAAAAAAAACATACATTTTGCATTAAAATCGATACCTGTGCACTACAGATATCGAGAAAAAAATTATCTATGATAAAAGCATGGTGGTAGGATATTTCTAACTTCCCCCTGGCTAGCTACTAGCCTCAAGTTGAAAATCTGCCGCCTAATACCTATAGGTGTGTTCCGGCGGTTGCACTTGAGAGCCAGTCCTTCCACTAGGCTTAGCGTGTCCACCATATTGGGTCACGTCATCACTTAATACCAGGTGAGATTGTTGCCATAGAGCTAAATTTATAAACTATAAAAAAAACTTACCTACCAATACTTGTTGGACTGCGAAGTGGGCAAAAGTGTCTCCTCATCCCTGGCAACAAGGGAGTAACATGTTGCCGCCAAGAGGTTGAGATTTGAAGCGATGATAGCTCAGTGGTAGTGTGTACGACTTCGCGTCAAGGGACGTGAGTTCGAATCCAAGCACCTACAATGAGTTTGAGCTTCCGGTGAAGGAAAACATCGTGAGGAAACCATAGCACCATGGTAGGACCTTTTACTAATGCCCGCCTGGTTAGCAACCACCCTCAGGTTAAAAACCTGTCGCCAAATACCTATAGGTGTGTTCCGGCAGCTGCAGTTGAGAGCCAGTTCCTCCACAGGTTTAGCGTGTCTACCAACTTGGGCTATATTGTCACTTAAGATCAGATGAGATTATGACCATAACGCTAAACCTTATATATATATATATAATTAAATATTAGAGTTGACGCCACTATTGTCCGTCAATCAACCACTCGTTTATTCAATAATTGAAAAATAAATAAATAACATTTTTCTTTTTATTTATATTTTGTTTCATGAGATGTCATAGGTAGCATTCATTTTAACATTGAATACTCCCTACCATATTTTGACAGTGTAACACCATGATGATACCTTATGTTTACGCGAATATTATTCATCGAAATAAAACTAATTTAAACGGATTTTATCGCGGTTATTTATTAATTTTGAATCCGACGTTTCGAAAGCTTTTCAGCTATTATTTTGTATTTTTGTAACGCCATTTATATTAACTATATGTTTAATTTGGCGGCAAATTTCCGGCAGAGGGTAGAAGCTAGCTGAAGTGTGAAAGCTGTCCCTGAAGAGTTACCATGGAGTGTTTTAGTGCGTAGTTTTGGGTATACCTTTTATTATATTTTTTTTATTTTTTTTATGGAATAGGGGGCAAGCAGGCAGGAGGTGGAAAGTGATCACCGCCGCCCATGGACACCTGCAACACCGGAGGGCTTGCAAGTGCGTTGCCGGCCTTTAAGGAAGGGAATGGGCTTCCGGGACTGTCACAGGCTGAACGAAACGCGACAACAATGTTGCCACTTGACGTCAGTTTACCGTGAGAGAGTGGTTTTTCCCCGGGCGTGCCAGCCCATTCGGCTGCTACCCGAAGGTGCGCAGCATGGCACTACCACTAAAAACTTACACTACTACCTTTGTATCTCAGTAGTACTGAAGTGTTATGTTTTATGTTATAACAAAGTTCCAAAACAGGTTATCTATTTGTCAGATAGTAAGGTCAAGTATTATGTCAATCGGGTTTTAATGACAAAAGGCTGTTACAGAGTGGATCAATATGTAAACGATGCCGATGTGTTGAACTAACATCCCTCTCTATAATCCGCTAAACCTATTGTAAATGCGCTATAATATTTCTACGCTTAATATTCACCCAAAAAGATAAGATAACCAGACCGAGTTTCTTGTTATTTTGCGAACCGGTGGTAGTTTTGATGTACACAAGCGCCTAAATTGAATAAAGCAACTTTGAATTGATTTGTTGGATCTAAGAAAAGTAGAAAGAAATGAGTGTCTACTTTCTCACGGCTGTACGACTTAGATATATAGAAACTTGAGCGGGTTTTGCGAACGCGGTCGCGAACCGCACCGACGTTCCGAAGCACATAGTTTAGCTGTTACTCATTAAAACCAGAAGCGAATTCCATCAGGTGAAATGTAAATACGCACAAATTAATTTTAAACCGCGCCCACGAACCCGTATCTGTAGACTGTGGCCACGGTGAAAACATGTTATTTGCCTTTTTTCTTTGTAAGTTATTTTTACATTTTTTTTTTGAAGTCATATTTTTAATCCAGTCACGAGATTTGGAGTAATGACACTGCCGCGGTTCGGGCAATGGAAAACAACTGGGCTCGGCGCGCGTTTGAGGCAACGGAATCGAATTATAAAGCCTAAAAATATGTTTGCCGAATGTCTAGATAAGTAATTATACTTTTGTCTAGATATACTCTAATAAATATCACATTAATTCGATTAAATATATCTATAGACTCTGTGCTATCTGAAATGGATATCAAAATAGAGTGACAACTCCAATTAATGTCACTGCAATTAATGAGGAAGTCTGGAAAACGTAAAAACTACTTCGAAGGCTTAGCTGGTAATGTATATGGGCGACGAGTCAATAGCCATTAATTTCTATACCTGCAATGAACCTGAGCTTTTGGTGAAGGGAAACATCGCGATGAAGCCATCGCATGGTGGTAAGGTTTTTCCTAATACCTACCGGGTTAGCTATCACTCTGGAGTTGAAAATCTGCCGCCAAATTCCTATAAGTGTGTTCCGGCAGTTTGAGAGCAAGTCCCACTACTAGGCTTAGCGTGTTCTCCATTTTAGGCCACAGCGTCACTTAACTTCAAGTGAAATTGTGGCCACAACGCTAAACCTATAAACTTTATTTCTAGTTCAAAATTAAAAGGAAATTAGAAATTTTCGTCCATTTCACAAAGTCTCAATACTGCCCTAAAATTCGCAATATATTAAGTTTATGCTGTGTGTAAATAAAAATAATGTGTTTATCGGTCACATACCTATGACTTGTATTATAAAACATCTAACAATTTCGTAAGCTTCCGGTTTGAATTTAAGCCAATAATTTGAAATATTTCCCGTTTAGCGAAACAGACTGAAATATTTAATTCAATATATACACGGGGGAAACTGAACGGTATTGTCTATTTAATGATTTCTTATGTTTACGCGAATACTATTTATTGAAATAAAACTAATTTAAAAGGATTTTATTGCGGTTATTTATTGATTTTGATCGCGACGTTTCGAAAGCCTTTCAGCCTTCGTGGTCACGGGGTGGACTGAGGTGTAGGTTGTCCAGCAAAGTTCACGTTACTGTCTATTTCTATATTATTAACCAATAAAGTATTCATTTCTACTTAATAAGTTCAGCGTTACGACCATAATCTCACCTGATGTTAAAAAACGATATGACCCATAACTGTGGGCATCTTAAGCCTCATTAGGCTTCCATCCATTGAGAAACTGGTTTTCAAGTGCAACTGCCGGAACACGCCTACTTATAGGTATTTGGCTACCGATTTTCCATTTAGGGTAATAACAAGACTGACTAGAAAATTGGGTAAGCTAACCCTGATCTCTGGCAACACAGGAGTTTGAAGTGACGATATGATGCCTTTTAGCGGGGCAGTGTCCGGTGATTATCACCCGGTGAGTTATCACAGTCACTACACGTCCCTCACACCTTTGACTTGAGCCCGGGTAAAGCGTTTGCACGTTGCGTTGGAAAAGTCCACGATAATAAAATAAGGGTAGTTGATAGACAAGCTGGTATTAGGAAAACCGCTTCCATAACGCCACACTATATATTTCACACGCTTAGCCTGGTGATGGGATTGGCTCTCAAGTGCTAGTGCCGGAACACAGCTATAGTTATCTGGCGGCAGATTATCAACTTGAGGGAGGTAACTAGCCAGGTGGGGATCAGAAAAAGCTCTACCACCATTCCATGGTTTCATTACGATATTTTCCTTTATCGGCCGATTACACTCATTCCAAATAACTTTTGTGTTTATGTAACAGCGGGCATACGAGCGTGTCACCTCATGGTAAGTGATCACCGCCGCCCGAAACACCACGGGAGTCGCAGGTGCGTTTCCGGCTTTTGTTTTGGAGAGACTGACTCAAGTGCAACTGTCGAAACACACCTATTGGTATTTGGCGCCAGATTTTCAACTTGAGGGTGGTAGCTAGCCAGGCGTGGATCAGAAGAAGCCCTACCACCATGCTATGATTTCCTCACAATGTTTTTCTCTACCTAAAGCTAAAGCTCATTGTAGGTGGTTTACGTAAGAATAAATCTTACCACCGTCCCCCTCAACGTAAGGACACGTAGAGATTTTCTTAACCAACCTCTCCCCCCTCCCCCTTAATTCACTTACGTAATTAAAACGACCCGGTTTCATCAAGATATTTTCCTTCATTGCAGGGATTCCAATTCACGATATAATTGCTATCATAATTTTCAACTTGTGTTAACATCTAGCGTATGGAGGTAACGATACTTGCCCGTCCAATTCTTCGTAAACTTGTTATAAAGCCCAGAGCGTCAGGTAAATAATAAAACAACTGGACCACTGTAAACTTCATTTTAATGTATCTAAAATTATAATACGTACGTATTCAATGATATATATATTACAAAATATTTACAAATACCCAATAAATCGTTTAGCGTATACTCCTTACGTGTCTATTATTGTTACGAGGTTTTTTTTTCTCTCATATAAAAACCAACTACTTACACACCGATAAGGCGTTTAACGAGGTATTCAGTAAGTCGCGTGGAGTTACCACCTTTACAACTATACATAAACTAGAGTTATTCAATACGTTTTGCCCGGTTTTGTAATTATTTTCAACACCGATCCCCTCCTATTAGAGGTAGCGTGATGTTAAATGGCTTAAAGAGTTTTCCAATGATTCCGCTATCCAATAATTTTATTTTTCATGAAAGCCCAATGGCAGATTCTAAGATTAGCGCCAGCAAACACTTTATAAGATTAGTATGTAGAGATCGAAGAGGTTTAGTTGTGACGGTAGAACAAATTTCCAAATATTATTTTTCACCACCGTTATGAATAATGCGTCAAAATTTTAGTAATAATTAAAGACATGATTATATGGGAGGCTCGTAACATGCTTCATGTCTTTAATTTTTTACTTTTGACGAAGCGAACTATTTTAAAATGGTTCCATACGCATAATAACTTTATTTAACTATTGAAAATAGGCAGCCATTAATGTTAAGCCACGTTGGCTTATGTAGACAAGCGCCATCTGTACACGATTCAAATGAGGGCTCAATTTCCTCCGTTGGTAAGAACGAAAGGTGCACTAATAAAGTTTTCACGTCATTTCCGTTTTCTAAAATTTTACATAAAATCGCTCGTGTATTCAATTACAAAGCGGACTTTATATTACTGGCGGAACATTCGTGTCGGTGATAAATTATTCCTTCTATTTCCTAACCTTCTAATGACATATCCATTTGCATGTGTACACAAATCAAGATCCGGAGTTTTTGCCGTATTCTTAATCTTACATATATTCGTTTGCCATTTAAACCCATACTAATATTATGAAGAGGAAAGATTTATATTTTCGTTTGTAACGAAAAAACTCAAGCACCACTGGACCGATCTCTACGTTAGTCCTAAGTGACATAGGCTGAGTATTTTTTTTTTTTATAAAAAATATAAAATAAAATTTTAGTTTTACGTGAACGGAGGGATAATATAAAAATATAGGTACGTTATCTATGACGCCAATGCGCTCATACTAATATTGCAATGAACGGTGAAGTTAGACAGTGTTCTTTTCCACCGGCTGCAAGGATGAAGCGATGATAGCTCAGTGGTAGTGTGCACGACTTCGCGTCAAGGGACGTGAGTTCGAACCCAA
Organism: Actias luna; assembly: GCA_039707435.1. Classification (NCBI taxonomy): domain Eukaryota; kingdom Metazoa; phylum Arthropoda; class Insecta; order Lepidoptera; family Saturniidae; genus Actias; species Actias luna. The sequence goes on along the minus strand of JAZHAC010000034.1, from coordinate 17,652,295 downwards.
GCACCTACAATGAGCTTGAGCTTTCGGTGAAGGAAAACATCGTGAGGAAACCATAGCATGGTGGTAGGGCTTTTTCTAATGCTCGCCTGGGTAGCTACCACCCTCAAGTTGTAAACCTGCCGCCAAATACCAATAGGTGTGTTCCGGCAGCAGCACTTGAGAGCCAGTTCCTCCACAGGTTTCACGTGTCCACCATCTTGGGCCGTATCGTCACTTAAGATCAGGTGAGATTATGGTCATAACGCTAAACATTAAGTATAAAAAAAAAAAAGATTGTTATACATTGCTATATATTGAAGTAATGATAGCTCAGTGGTAGCGTGTACGACTTCACGTCAAGGGACTGACTAAGTTCGAATCCACCAACAATGAGTAGAGCTTTCATACTTTAAATATGGCCATAACCTCACCTGATCTTAAGTGATGATACGGCCCAAGTTGGTAAAATTAGTTTTATTTTGATGAGTAATATTCGCGTAAAAATAAGTAATCATTATATTAAAGTTATGCTAGAAGAGGTTCATTACTAGAGAAAATAAAAATCTTTCCTCTTTAAATATTAGTACAGATAAAACCGAAAAAAGTACGCACGGAAATAAAAGAACACGCAGCTCACACAGAGAACTAACGTTGACGTAAAAGAGGAGTTACGTCATAAGATAGCGTCGTGCCGTTATTTGTCACGGCATACGGGTCGATTACACACGCCAACGGTGAAGCACATTTATCTATAATATCTCGTAGATTCTGTTAATTGATACTCAAATGACCAGCTTTTACAAAGTTCCAAATCGAAAAGCTAATAAATCCCGCTTCTGAATACCAAAGCCATTATCTTTGACGACTTTTCTATTGTTTCTGCACCACTAAACGAAATCGTGCGACTTTGAGACAACCTATTTCCGCAGTTTTCCAAGTCCATCACAGCGTAAATATTCAGCGACAGTTTCCTTCCACTACCTTCACTACACATATGTAAAATGGAAACATCGAAATTCATAAACGTACATACATCGTTAATCCTAATGGAAGATCTATTATTGATTTTCACAAAATATCGTTTCGCAAGGTTCATTTATATACACACCTAAAAACATATCACGATGGACTTAGGCTACGTCCCATTTAACGTTCAAGACTGCGGGTTTTCCCATTCCACTTGCGAGCGAGCATTATGATCGTTACGTCAAATGGACTGGAGTATGGGTTACTTTGAGCTTAACGCGACTCAAAAAAAACCTTGTTTGTGACCGCACGACAAAAGTGAAACAACACGATATCTCTCTCGCTCCCTCAGGGCACGTCCATTAATTACGTTAGACATTTAGGGAGACCTAGGCGGCTATAACGTATTTTTTTCCGCAAGAAACAGTGCAATATTGCGAGAAAACTGGGTAACACTGAGGAAAAAATTCTATTATGATAAAAATGGGAATTGTTGTGACATGAAATTAGTTTATTGAAAATTTACAACAATTTCATTTCTTAATTGAAGAGATCATAATTTGTCTCACAGTGACTTTTTTGTTGGAAAAAGATTTTTTGATTTGAAAAAAAAAAAAAAAATTATGGATGATACTTCGTAAGTTGTTTATCTAAAAAATTTTTTTTTTCAAATAAAGCAAGATTTCTTTGTTTCAGAATTTTTTAATTGTTTTAGAAGTCCTAAACACATGTCGGAAATAGTCTTAAAGAAAAAGAAATAATCTTTTTTTTTTATAATCTCATCAAACACAGATTAAACTTGATTAGATTAAACGTATGCATTTTAATAAATATCCCGACATGTCACCAGCGGGAGAAGGAAGGTCGAAAAATCTCCAAAATCAGTTCACGAAATTAATGGATGCCCCCTAGTTGCCTCTACCAGAACGAGTGGCACACAAAAAGATCGCAGATCAGAATTTCAAAGGCCTCCCATAAGACGTTTCACTTCAACAATAACGTTAAAGGTGAGGGATTCACCCAGAAAGGCCTTGTACAACGGCTAAAGGCGTATTTTGAGAAATGGAACGTAACCTTACCCATACAACCCTTATATAGGAGAGACAAGGAGCACCATATTTGTGTATGTAAAAATGTCCGTAAAAACGAGTCCAGGAACGCGCCGAAAGTAATTAAAATAAGATGGAATAATAAACAAAGGTAAACAAATTCTTCACAAAAACATCTTCGTAAGCTATGTATATTTATTTTGACTTGTTAAAAATTTATTCGTTGAACAAACATACCAAGGTTTATCGGATTTTATACATAAAGTGTAAAAATGTAAAGTAAATCAACGAATATATAATTACTATCAAATTAAGCAAACTCCTTCAACAACAGTAATTCTAATTTTTTTTTATTCCTGGCAACTCAATCCTCTTCATCAGGGTGGCGACTCTGTTGGGAGTTTTTGTGGCAACTAATATATCGTGTTCCGAATGATTATACATAATTTATTTCACCTATGCTCTTCAGCTACAGTGCGTCACGTAAAATGTTAACTATATTAGAAGATAGACGGCTAGTAAGTATATGAAAACGTCAAAAACTGCCACATAGTGGCTTATCGGACGCCATCGCTATTTTGGCAGGTACTAGAATCTCTATATTTAGTATACAGTTGGAAACTTTCTCAACTTTCCCCCTAAACGAGATGGTGCTCTTTGTATCTACCCTCAATAAAATCTTAGCTCGAGTATATTACTTTTAAGCGCCATCTATGATACAGAAAAGGAAACCACCTTTAAGACTAAGTAAGACAGATGGCGGTACTACTAATTAATCTACAACCGCAGGTACGAACAGCATATAAATACGATAAATTCATTGGCATTAGAGCAAGATCACGTCAAGTGGACCCCCCTTTTCCCTTTTGTTAAATTCAGGTACGAATATATATACATGAAGTATTTACTATGAACAATGAATCCCCAGAACAGTTTTTAAAAATTTTCATTTTAACAAAAAAAAAAATTTTATTAATTTTTTTATGACTTTTAATTAAAAAATCAATAAATAAAAAGCTATTAAAGATATTTTAATGAAACTTTCAGGATTTATAGTTCAATAGTTATTGTTAGTTAAATTTTGTTAAAATGGAAATTTTCAAACACTGTTCTGGGGATTAATTGCTCATAGTAAATACTTCATGTAGAAATATTCATACCTGAATTTAATAATCAAGTGGAAAAGGGGGGGTCCACTTGATGTGATCTTGCTCATTATTAAAAAAATTAAATATCAGTCGAGATAACTCACAAAGGAAATATATCTAAATAAACTATATTTACACAACCCTATTACGCTATTGGTCGTAACATTATGCTTAGTTAAGTGATTCACTTAAGTTTAAAATCCTCGAGATACGAGTAATGGAAGAGCGAAATAGTACATTTTTACCTCCGTTAGAGGACAAGAGAGTAACACAATTTGTGGATAGGGGGGGGGGTGGGGTCTGGAAAAACGTTACGATGCGTTACGTAACATATTTATTTTTATTTAAATTCAAAAAACGAGACAATTCAATCTTCACACATTCCCAACCCCTTTATGTTTTACGGACACTGCCACGACTATTTCTAATCGCATTGCCGAAGGTTAAGATAAATAAGTTATTTAAGAGTTTTTTTACTATGAATTGTGACATAATATTTATAGAGGGTCGCAGAAAATGTGATACAGCGTGACGATGGGGGTTGAGAGGACCACATTTTGGGTCACGGATTTTATGAACGACCCCATACGAAATACTTAGTTTTAGCGCAAATTCTCTCCATAGAATCTAGTGATATAACAATTTCAACAACACCATTTAGATCACCTAATATAATATTAAAAAAATAAAATATAAAACATATATAAAAACAGATTTTCTTACCGTTGAGTTAAATTACGGTATTGTATTTCATTCGAATTGATTTCAAATTTGATTATTTATTTTATATATAAAAAAAAATTTAATCGCGACAAATTATTATAAATGAGTAAAATTTAAGAATTGAAATATAACAATTCCATTAAATTTGTGTAATTCATTAAAATATTTTCACAATCAATAAACAAAATTGTATGGTATCCCTTGTGACTTTTGTTGACCTGAATACCTTCTGACACTTGAGTCATTTCATTTATAATTCACAAAAATACAGTGCCAACTCTTGAATTTCTGTACATTTTGTGGTATTTCAGAGAGTACTAATTAAATATCATTGAACGGACAAGACAAAGTGACCGAAGTCCATTTACTTCGACGTTTTATTGAGTTTGTCGATAAGTCGAATGACGTTAAATGCAGCAAACACTGCATTTTAAAAATATCTCGTAACCCTTGTGACATTTTGGCTTGAATAATTTCTTACTGTTGCCGACTAAACGTATTTAATTTTTATTTCATTACAGTACTTTGACAATTAAAAGAGTTTAATCATAAGCCTTGTGACTTTTTTTTAACTGAATACTTTCACTTCGTTATTTACATTTCGACCAAAATAGTTTTTGGATGTAGAAATTTTACTTGTATATTTCATCAAAATATCTTGACAACAAAAAAAAAACATCTTATCCCCTGTGACTTTTTTGACTTGAATACCTTCGCCCAGTTAACGATCATTTATATTTCGACATTATAATTTTTTTAATAAATCAAAAACTTAAAAAATATCCCCGATTTATTTACATCAGATGGCTCAATTTACAATAGGCCCGAAATACTAATTTTCGCGTAAAAAGCCGACATTATCGTGAACTTTATTTCATCTTTAGATTTAGGGGTTTAAACAAGGTCATCGGGGTTGTAGGGGTTAAAAGTTTATAAAGGTTAATAAGGGTGAATTTGATTATGTACTCTTAACACATTGTTATAATTTAAACTATTTCACAATATATTATAACTTAGATTTGTGCTGGTATACATGGTCAATGGGGTTACAGGGGTCAAAAGTTTATGACGAAATCAATTTGAAATCATTTCAGTTTTTTATATCCGTTAACTTTTTTTTATTTTGTTCCACTAGCAATACTAGAAAATTTGTAAATTTAACTACGAATAGGCGATGAATATAGTTTCATATTAAGAATATTTTAAAAGTATATGATAATAAGATTGCAATACACATTGATATTAGGCCGTCAGTTTGCAGACTGTACCAGTTTTACTAAGTTAAACCTAACTGTAATCACATACTGTGTTCCCTATATTATATCGGATAAGAGTACTTCATAGAACCTCGGTTTGAATCTAAGGTATTAAGGTACTAAGGTATTAAGGTAAGGCTTCGTAAATCACAACTCTGCAGTAAAACACGTATGCTCTAAAGGATTTTCTATAAATTACCTCACGAGGATTTGTTTTTCACTCTTTAGTCGTTTATTGGTATATGTATTGCGGTGTCCATTTATCATTTAATCAATGATAGATATTAGGGTGCCGCAAAAAAACCGACTATTTTTTTTCAGTTGAGTGAAAAAATGTTAGTTTTTGATGTTTTAAGAGCCCTCTCCAAAGAACAACTAAAAAAAAAATTTAAGAGGCCGCTCCAAATTTTTTTTAATTTCAAAAATCGTCAAAAATCGTTTTTTTGTTTTTCTCGTTACGGTAAAATTTTATAGACCAAAAAACAATAAGTTTCTGAAAGTTTCAGTTCAAAATTTAAGTTTTGAAAGGTCGCTCAAAATTTTTTTTTAATTATTAGTTCATTACTTTAGATTTTTTCGAGCGACCTTTTAATATTTAAATTTGAATTCCATACATTTTTTTTCTTTTATTTATTAAAATAATAGATAAAAATTAAAAAAAAAAAATCGATTTTTGACGACTTTTGAAATTAAAAAAAATTTGGAGCGACCTTTGAAATTTTTTTTTTAGTTGTTCTTTGGAGAGGGCTCTTAAAACATCAAAAACTAACATTTTTTCACTCGAGACTGACAAAAAAAAAAAACCGTTTTTTTTTGCGCCACCCCAATAGATATGTAATGATTGAGGGAGGGAACAAATCTCGAAAATCGGGATGACTTTTAGAGAGAACCTACAAAAAGTAAGTGGGGATTTAAGACCGCTTATTTCTAGACTCTACATCGACTGCTTTTAGATTACTTTGTAGTTGGAAGATTGCAGTATTGTTTAACATTTTTGCTATTTCATTATGTGTAAGCAACATACCGATATTTCATGGTTCTATCTATTAGCTGAAAATACTGTAAATACCACCTCACGAAACTGAAATACTCGTTGATAAGTATTATAATATCGTTAAGGAGAGTAATGTGTCAGTAAAGATTTCATGATGGTAATCAAACCCTTGCATCAAGAAAACATCCAATAGTAAAATATTCAGAGGCATAATAATTGTTACTCTAACAATTGCCCTATTGGTCAGATAAACTGAGCCACGATAAAACACCAAAATAAAGTAATAATAAAGATAATAGATCCGAATATTTGGACTATAATATGGTATGTTATATTAAAATATTCGGCCCGAAGGACCAAAATATATGCGATTCTAAATTTGGTATTTCCCTATATTTCATTACACAGTCACGTAGTTTGTAATCGATTATACGTGCGACGCAATTTATGTATTCATTTTAGTCGCGTCGAAATTTGTGAATATTCAAAATATGGTAACACTGTCTCGAGATCTTTATCAATATATCAATATAAAGAGATATGATTGAATGATTTATATCGCAACGTTCAAGTATTATTAATCTATACCATAATAGACCACAGCATTACCGAAAGACGAGAAATACGATGGCATAAATGGACAAGAGTCGATCACAACCAGGGAAGATGTCGATTGAAAAATCACGTACAAACATGCGATATCGATAAGGAACTTTCTAGCGATTCCAAGGCAAAATTGAAAACAACCGACGAGTTCATTGAGTTTTAGCACTAAACTGTTGGCTACACGATCGAACACCAAAATATAAGTCACACAACATTATCACTTTGCACACGCGAGTCACTACCGGAGTCAAACGGCCGGTATATTATAAAACGAGTTCAACCTCTCAAAGAACACATTCTCAATCGTCTCCCCGTTGACGTCCGTCCTCACTTCCCTGCTTACGTCCCTTTCCAAATGCCTCATATCCGCCATGATCTGCGTGTTAGGCACTATGGAGCTCACGTATTCCTTATTCTTCTCGATGTGCGTGAATATCTGCATCTTACCGTCCGTGTTCTCCGCCCTACTGTACGCGGACTTATCCGCCTCCTCGAGGGCCTGACCCCGGAGCGGCCTGAGGGTCGCGTACCCCCTATCGTTGTTATGCGCCTTGTACACTTTCACTCCGACGTCCCGGTTCGAATCCGGACCCTCGCCGTACACTTCCTTGAACTTCCCGTAGCCGTCCTGCCGCGTGTCGAAGACTTCCCCGTTGTCCGCGTACTCGTCGTTGATTTTGAACTGTCCGTTCGTCTGTCCGTTCGTCTGTCCGTTCGGCTGTCCGTTCGGCTGTCCGACGGTCACGTTCGGGGCGCCCCGTTTCGCGTTCCGCTTGGCCGGTTTGGTCTTCCTGTCGACTTTGATCGCGGTTTGGGGTTTCGCGGTCGACGCGAGCGCGACTCTCTTGATCTTGGTCGTTTCCTGTGCGGTGACGTCGTCGACTCTCTCTGGTTCCACCTCGAGCTCCTCCTTGACCTTGAGCCTCTGCTGTTCCTGCCTGTGCCGGGCCTTCTCGTGCGTGAGGATGTGCCGGCGCAGGTCGAAGGCGACCCTGAAGCACTTGTCGCACTGGTCGCATTGATGCGGCCTGTCACCTGCGGATGTGGTTATTTTGTATTAGAAATATTGCAGCGATGATAGGTCAAGGTACGCGGGTTCGAATCCAACCACCTACGATGAGCTTGAGCTTTCGGTGGAGGAAAACATCGTGAGGAAACCGTAGCGTGGTGGTAGGGCTTTTTTTAACACCCGCCTGGCTAGCTACCACCTTCAAGTTGGAAATATGCCGCCAAATACCAATAGCTGTGTTCCGGCGGTTGCACTTGAGAGCCAGTTCCTCCGAAAGGTTTAGCGTGTCTACCAATATGGGCCGTATCGTCACTTAACATCAGGTGAGGTTATGGCCATAACCCCATGCATTAACTATATAAAAAAAAAAAAAAAAAACTGCTATAATATTTATAGGACACAAACATATAAAGGTGAATGTCGAATTTCGCTGTTAAAAATTAGATTTCATCAAAACTTGTTCAGTGGTTTCAGAATGATATACGTATAACGGGACGTATAGACGATTCTTTTATATATATAAAAAAAATAAACAAGCGGGAGAATATCAGATATTTATCTTTATGTATAAAATATTTCGTGTCAGTTTGTTTGTCCGCGATGAACTCCCTAAACTACTGTACCGATTTTAATTAAATTTTGTACACCTCGTGCAGTTTGATCCAACTTAAGAGATAGGACTTAGTGTTGTGGCAGTTATCTCACCTGATCTTAAGTGACGATACGGCTCGAGTTGGTAGTCTACTAAACGTTTTTGAAGGAACTGGCTCTCAAGTGCCACTGCCGGAACACAATTATTGGCATCTGGCGGCAGACTTTCAACTTGAGGGTGGTAGCTAGCCAGGCGGGCATCAGAAACCGCCCTACCACCATGCTATGCTTTCTTCAAGATGTTCCCCATCACCGAAAGCTCCAGCTCATTGTAGATGCTTGGATTCGAACTCACGTCCCCTTGACATTAAGTCGTACACACTACCACTGAGCTATCATCGTTTTATAAGTGATAGTAGCTCGAAGAGTCAGAACAATGTCTGCCAGTTCAGCTAGTATGGATAATAACTTGGATCATTTTCACCAAAAATATTAATCTACGTATAGACAAATAAAAACCTCACCAAGTTTGAGTTCTTAATATCAACTTGAAGTATTTACTATTTAAATTTGAAGTTTTACCATGTAAATTGCATATAGAAAAAATTATTTGTTTTTGTAACTTTTAATGTTTAGCCACCTTTTACAACATTATCAATCGGTTTGATGGACTTTATGGGGAATTTAACGCTCTTTGAAATTGCTTTAGTGTTTTATAACACACTAGTGGGACTCACCAAAGTTGTTTTTTTTCCGATTTTTTCGAGCAACCCTCCCAAAGTGATAGTCACACAAAAAACACGCTAAAGCAATTTTGAAGAGTACGCAATTCCCCATAAAATCCATCAAACCGATTCAGAATACTGTAAAAGACGGCTACGCATTTGAAACTTGCGAAAAGAAAAAAAAAACATTTCAATTCATCCGCAATTCATATGGCAATACTTGAAATTTAAGTATCAAGTAATTGAAAGATGAATATTTTACTAGAGAACCGAGTATTTTTTTGTTTATGGTCCGTTTATTTTGAAAGCTGTGTAAGTCCATTCTTGAGAAAAATGAGCTATCGCGTAATTCATGCATAATTTAATGTAATTTTTTTATACATAACTAGTCCGTGTTTAATTTCTCAAAAAAAAAAAAAATCCCATGTTTTGTACAACTTAAAATCGGCCGGTAAATGAAATTGCATTATCAACAAATATAGTAACGTTTAATTTTCTCGAAACAAAAGAAAATGGACTTACACCACTTTCAAAATAAACGGTCCATATGTAGATAAATATTTTACTAGAGGACCGAGATTTTTTTTTGTTTTTTTTTTTTTTTTTGTATATGTACATGAATATGTTGCTTGAGGACCAAGAAGTTTTTTTTTGTATATGTTGCTTGAGGACCAAGAAGTTTTTTTTCGTATATGTTGCTTGAGGACCAAGAAGTTTTTTTTTGTATATGTTGCTTGAGGACCAAGAAGTCTTATTTTGTATATGTTGCTTGAGGACCAAGAAGTTTTTTTTTGTATACGTAGATGAATATTTCGCTAGGGGACCAATTTTTTTTACTCGACGACCGAGAAAAAAAAATAATTGTTTCCACATGCGTACCCGTGTGCGTGCGCATGTGCGTGAGCCGGTAGGAGGAGGCGCTGAAGCACTTGGCGCAGTAGTCGCACTTGTAGTTCCGCTCGCCGGTGTGGATGCGCCGGTGCACGTTCAGCGAGTACTTGCGGGCGAACTCCTTGCCGCAGAACTCGCACTTGAACCGTTTCTGCGAACGGCAACACCGCCGCACGGTTAGCTAACCGTCAGTCCGCTCTGTGTCCCCCCCTCCCCCCGTGTCCCTCCCTCCCCCCGTGTCCCCACTTCCCCCGTGCCCCCCCTACACATCCCCGTGTTCCCCCTCCCCTCCCCCATGCCCCCTCCCACGTATCCCACTACCCCCCGTGCACCCCTACACTCCCCCCGTGTCCCCATCCCCATCCCCCCAGTGTCCCCCCACCCCCCCCCCCGTGTCCCCCCAGTCCAGTGACCGTCGATCGATGTTTTCTTTCGGCACGCGATTTTGTCGGCGTTAAAAAGTTGCTATATAATATAGCAGCTATGCATTACGCTAAAAACTAAAGAGCGAGGTTTTTTTTTGTTGTTGTTTATATTGCACTTACGGGTGTGTTCTATATATACTTATTTCTATAATCGCCCCGTGGTTGGGGTTCGGGCGATTATAGATTGTGTGATCTTTTTTTGGTCACCGTGTTTCGTAGCCCGGTCGTTAATTACGTAAGGGAAATAAGGGAGGGGGGGTGTTTGGTTAAGAAAATCTGTACATGTCCTTACGTTGGGAGAGAGGGGGGTACAATGAATTCTTACGTAAACCACCTACAATGAGCTTTAGATAGAAGAAAACATTGTGAGGACATCATAGTATGGCGGCAAGACATTTTCTAATGCCCGCCTGGCTAGCTACCACCCTCAAGTTGAAAATCTACCACCAATACCAATAGGTGTGTTCCGACATTGGCACTTGAGATCCAGTCACTTCCATAAAACCCAGCAATACACATGTGATTCCGCTGATGTTGTGAATGTGCATGAGTGGTGATGAACGGCTACCATCAGGTGACACGCTTTCCGTATTTCACAGCTTAATTGTTAGAGAAGCCTCTAAGGCTATATCTTATAACATTTGCAAGAGCATTATAAGGCTGTATCACGAATCAGAAGTACTACGCATATACGATGGTAAGACCCAATGGGATCGAAACCAAATTTTCATTTAAACCTTGTCACAGATACAAAAAAGACAGTATGCGAAGGATAAATAAACTAATTTTAATTCCACAGTCTGCAGCTACAAGTGATTATAAGAGTTTGATAATATAAATAGAGTATAATACATGTTTGAGAGGAGAAAAGAAAATAGAGAACCATTGGCAAAGAGTCACCTGATTAGTGTGTATCACTTTATGGTACTTGAGGTCACTCCACTGCCGGAAGTCCTTCCCGCAGACGTCGCACTTGTACGGACGGTCGCCGTTGTGCACCCGCTTGTGGATCTGACGGTCAGACATCGAACCCCATACACATGCGATACACACCGACATCCCACACCAAGGTGTGTACAATGGACGAGCTTGAGCTTCCAACATCGTGAGGAAACCATAGCATGGTAGTAGATCCCCTCCCAAGGCCCACCTGGCTAGCTACCACCCTCAAGGTGTGTTCCGGCAGTTGCACTTGAGTCACTTCCACCACAGGTATAGCGTGTCTACCAACTTGGGCCGTATCGTCACTTAAGATCAGGTGAGATTATGGCCATAACGCTAAACCTTAAGTATAAAAAAAAAAACTGTACAGCGATGGTATCTCAGTAGTGTATACAATGGACGTGTGATCGAACCTGAGCTTGGGCTTTCGATGATGGAAAACGTTGTGATGAAACCATAGCACGGTGAAAGGGCTGTCTTTAATGCACTTGATGAATGAAAATTTGTTGCCCAATGCACTTAAGAGACAGCCTCTCTTACTTACTGACTGGACTTAGCGTGTCCATTACCTTAAGCCACATAGTCACTTAACATCAGCTGAGAACACCTTGAGATAATCGCGAGATGGCATTAAAGTAATTACAGATCAAAACCTTAACGATAAAAAAAAAGAAAAATTCTGAAGCGATGATAGCTCAGTGGTAGTGCGTACGACTTTGCGTCAAGGGACATCAGTTCAAATCCAACCACCTACAACGAGCTTGAGCTTTCGGTGAAGGAAAACTTCGTGAGGAAACCACAGCATGGTGGTATGACTTTTTCTGATGCCCGCCTGCGTAGCTACCACCCTCAAATTGAAAATCTGCCGCCAAATACCAATAGGTGTGTTCCGGCAGCTGCACTTGAGAGCCGGTTCCTTTAAAAGGTTTACCAACTTGGGACGTATCGTCACTTAAGATCAGTTGAGATAACTGCCACAACACTAAGTCTTATCACTCAAGCGGGATCAAACTGCACGCGGTGCACAAAATTTGATCAAATTCGGTTCAGTAGTTCAGGGAGTTCACAATGAGTTCATCGCGGACAAACAAAGTGACACGAAATTTTTATACTTAAAGATAAATATTAGATTTCCCCCCCCCCCCTTTTTTTTTTTTTTTTTTTTTTTTTTCGTGAAAGAAGATAGATCAGGTGAGATTATGGCCCCGTAAAGCTAAGCCTGAACTATAAGGGCCTCTGATCGTACCTTCAAAGCGCCCTTGGTGTAGAAGCTCTTCCCGCAGTCCCGGCAGAGCTGCTGCTTGGTGCCGTGCGACAGCACGTGGTACAGCAAGCTGCTGCGGTGACGGAACACCCTCTCGCACTGCGAGCACCCGTACTTCTTCCCCGGACCCTGCTTCTTCCTCTCCCCCTTCGGGTCCTGCTGGTGCTGGTGCTGCTGCCCCGGCTCAGGGTCGGGCTCCGCGCCGGGCATCAGGTCGCCCGGCATCATCTGGTCCGTCGTCACTTCCGTCTCTAGTATCCGTTTGAGGACCTCCTCTGGGAAAACCGAGTTTTCCAACGGTGACGTTTAATATGTCGGTTCGTTTGCGCGTTTGTTTGGCTGGTTGTCTGTTTGTTTCTTTGTTATTGTTTCATTAATTTAGCTGTTCTAGCGTGGCATAGCTTATGCATTTATAATTAAGGTTGAAATGTGTTAAAAAATATACACTGTGCTAACATAATGTGTGCTGCGTGTACAGTGGAAATAATCTTCTCTCTCTCTCTCTTTCTCTCTTCTCTCTATCTCTCTTTCTTTCTTTTTAATATAACTACTCTAAACCAATCATAATTGAATTCTGCATACACGTTACATCAATGATACAGGAGAGGAAATAGTGTATTTCATACCTAGTATTACTGGCCAATATTGTGATGTGAGACATATTTAATATCTTCACATAAATACCAATTCTGGAAGCCGACGAGTTAACTATTGGAAGAGTTAATTCCATAACAATTCATTAGTTACGTGAGGAGTTTAGGGAGGGGGGGGGGAGTGGGACCCCGGCAGATAACACGTAATTTCTTCTCCGCAAGAAACAGTGAAAAACTGTGCGAAAATTGGGTTACACTGAGAAAAAAAAATCTTTGAATATAAATAGGAATTGTTGTGACAAGACATGATTTTGTTGAAATTTTTCAACAATTTATTCAATTAAATTTAGCTCTACTAAACGTGAACAGTTTTAAATGAAAATAATTAATCAAATTGTATTTCTTTTCAGAAAATCGACGTAAGCAAACGCAGAATATTTGAATTAAGCGCATGCATTCTGAAAAATCTTACGTGAGATTAGGGGGGGGGGACGAGGTCGACCACAACCTTACAACATCTCGTTTGGGGAAGAGGGGGGTGTTATAAACCTTCCTGCATTCCAATCAGTCTATATTCGAGACATTTGTCACTAATGTTCATCTTTATTATTATTCGTTGTGTTTGCTGTCAATGTCTAAAGAAATATATCATATTATATTAATAATAAACTAAAAATGTTTGGAAAAATCGTCATAATCACCTGACGCAATTAACCGATGCTTCCATAGGCATGACAATGTATGTGATACCAGCTGACCCTACAATATATATGATACCAGCTGACCCTACAAAATATGATACCAGTTGACCCGACAATGTATATAGTACCAGCTGATCCGACAATGTATATGATACCAGCTGACCCTACAATATATATGATACCAGCTGACCCGATAATGTATATGATACCAGCTGACCCTACAATATATATGATACCAGCTGACCCGACAATGTATATGATACCAGCTGACCCGACAAACGTTGTTCTGTATTATAAAGTATTTCTAGTGAATACTTTGGTTGTATTCAAAATGATAGGATGAAGGTACGAGGGGGTAAATTTAAGATTGTATGTATTTTTCAATGCAACGACATAAAAAATGTCAAAAAATAATTGGGGTGGAGCACCCTTATCACTTAGGGGTATGAAAAATAGATTACGACCACTGGAGTAGATTACGTAAAATATTGAATGAGGAGGCAAAGAAATCGGTAGATTGTACTGTGCTGAGTTTGTAGTGACATAAGTTTGTTTTAAGTACCTACCTTTAAGTAATTTGAGCGGCGGACCCTCCTGCGGCGCGGGGGCGGGCGCCGGGTCCGGGGCGGGGGCGGGGGCGGGCGCGGGGGCGGGGGCGGAGGCCGGGGCGGGGCACACGGGGCAGAAGGCGCCCTCGCCGGTGCACAGTTGCCCGTTGCTTCCGTTTCCACGTAAATACCTGAAAAACACATATATATATATATTCACATACTTACTTACAGTAGTATCCCCGTATTCGCTCACGCCTCATGCACCATTGCATCGCAAACTACAAGTATTGCAAAACAGATTCATGCGCATGGCTGTCCAAGCCCCGCCCCATTTCCGTAATGTAGACCTCCACAAAGATATGGACCTTCCGTCCATATATGCATATGGTTAAGACCTTACAAGGAAATTCTTTGAAAAGGCCAAACTCCATCCCAATCTCAAAATAGTTTTTTTTTTTTTATAGTTAAGGTTTAGCGTAATGGCCATAATCTCACCTGATCTTAAGTGACGATACGGCCCAAGTTGGTAGACACGCTGAACCTGTGGAGGAACTGGCTCCCAAGTGCTGCTGCCGGAACACACCTATTGGTAGGCTATTGGCACCTATTGGCAGGTTTACAACTTGAGGATGGTAGCTACCCAGGCGGGCATCAGAAAAAGCCCTACCACCATGCTAAGGTTTCCTCACGATGTTTTCCTTCACCGTGCGCTCAAGCTCATTGTAGGTGCTTGGGTTCGAACCCACGTCCCTTGACGCGAAGTCGTGCATACTACCACTGAGTTATCATCGTTTCAACGTATACGCAATTAGCTACGCTTCCACCAATCCGCACGCCAACTGCTTCACCGATCCCGACGATAAAACGGCAGAATTGAACCCGCTCCTCCCTGAACTGAGGGTCATGAACGACATACAGCTGGTCGCCAAAAACAACAACAAGAATCTTAACTGCTTTTCCTCGGTTTAGGGTACACTGAATAACACGCGTGCCGGGGTACAGTTTCAAGGTGACCGTTGATCCCACATAGGATTCCTGAACAAGGACCACCACTATTCCTAAGTCCTTAGCTACTCGAAGTAGCTCGGCGGTCGCAGTCCTGGAGCGCCGTAGACTTCCCTGGATGGATTGCTAACCTGTGCCTTCCGACTGTCGGGGAGATGAGGAACTGGTGTTAGAGGAGCCCTTGGCAATAGCTGATCCGAGGTCTCGCTGTGGAATCCCGTTTGTGGCGTTCCCGGGACACGTGGCTAAATGCGTTATGTTATTTTTGGACATCCAAAGTAATGGATCGATTTTAAAACGAAACTCAAATTTGTATAACGTATTATATACGTCTATATGTGTCAAGTTAGGGGGTTTTGATACACAGTCTATTATGTAGTTTCAATATTCGCGGAAAAATACTAAAGTGGCCGAAGTTAGCCCTATAACCAGGTTCTACAAACAGTGCCCAAAGTTTACCGGGATGTCTTTGCGCCATCTTTATTTTTGTTTAACATATGACCTCAATATTGTTTATTTGGTTATTTATAAGTTTGTATAGGAAGATGAGATCTAGTTTCTTCCTACAGTTTTACAAGGTTGATTTGTTTAAGTATTTTAATCTTTCCGAATATGGTAAATAATTATCTGGGATCGATAAACAGTATCGTGTAAAGTATCTGTAAGCAGTATCGTGTAAAGAGTCTGTAAACAGTATCGTGTCAAGTTTCTATAAGCAGTATCGTGTAAAGTGTCTGTAAACAGTATCGTGTAAAGTGTCTGTAAGCAGTATCGTGTAAAGTGTCTGTAAACAGTATCGTATAAAGTGTCTGTAAACAGTACCGTGTAAAGTGTCTTAAGCAGTATCGTGTAAACTGTCTGTAAACAGTATCGTATAAAGTGTCTATAAACAGTATCGTGCAAAGTGTCTGTAAACAGTATCGTGTAAAGTGTCTGTAAACAGTACCGTGTAAAACGTCTGTAACCAATACCGTGTAAAGTATCTGTAAACAAAGAGTATCGTGTAAAGTATTTGTCAACAATCAGTACCGTGTAAAGTGTCTGTAGACAGTATCGCGTAAAATATCTGTAAACAGTACCGTGCAAAGTGTCTGTAAACAGTATCGTGTAAAGTGTCTGTACACAGTACCGTGTAAAGTGTCTGTAAACAGTATCGTGTAAAGTATGTGTGAGCAGTACCGTGTAAAGTGTCTGTAAACAGTACCGTGTAAAGTGTCTGTAAACAGTATCGTGTAAAGTGTCTGTAAACAGTATAGTGTATACACGGGTGTAGTTCGTATAGAAGTTATCAGTTGGGAAGGAGGACTGACCAGTGGCGCACGTGGTCCTGGTGCACGTGCCCGTTGTCGACCGTGAGGTGCGGCAGCGCGCTGTGCTCGTACTGCTCGCCGCCCTCCTCCACCGACACGTGGATGCCCTCCATCAGGTCCTCGGGCTCGCTGAACTCTCCCATGTCTTCCGACTGGAAGTACCAACCAACTATGTACTCATACGTACAACTGAAACCTCACTTTTTCCATTTACAATTCTGTCCGCCGAGGGAATGTGAGATTTGACGCGGTTAAAATTTATATTGAAAAGATGTCTCAAAACTATATTTTACATACTATATGTGTCGCAAATATATATATTTTTTTTACTAAAATCAAGCAATTTTGACACGTTCAGGAATTTGACAACTAAGACAGCACTTTATTTAATATGTATTGCAGTAAAAAAAATAAATTATAACATTCATATTGATAAGGTAAAATATTTAATCTATTGTGTAAGAATATTAAATAAAAAAAAAAAACCTCCATCCTCTATAAGTCAGAAACTCTATAACACACATTTTTTGGCGTCTCCCTTGATATTCGACTTATAGAGGTTCTACTGTTTTTTTTTCCTTATTAAAATGCAACTTGTTTCTTACTATTGTTACTTCCTTCTAGCACTTTCTAAATTTCAATACTACTTTTTCTAGTTAACCATTTTATACTTAGTACTCTATTACCTCTTAATTACTACTATCTATACTACTATAATAGTGGTACTTTCTACCTATTAATTTCTTCCTAATTCCTTTTCGATTCAATTTTTATGTTATTACCAACTACCACTTTCTTATTACCAATACTACCTCTTTATAATTACAAATACTACCAATTTCTACTTAGTACTACTACTTCTCCCTAGTTACGACTACTCATTAGTACTTATTAATACCTTTACATTTCTCTTACCTTCGCATTCGGATGAGCTTCTTTTATATGCATTTCGCAGTGTTTCTGCTTCCTAAACGACTTATTACACTTCATACAGCTGTACATTTCCAGTCTGTCGATTGACTCATAAATGTCCGTTTTCTCCGGTTCCGTAGACGTTGCTTGGTCTTTCTCCATCGAGTACTGAACGCCTCTGGTACTTGAATAGTTCAGTGTTTTCTCGCTCGTATACATTATATGCTTGTCAATGTTCTGGTATATCGTCTTTGGTACTGTGTTTTCTAATGACAGTTCGACTATCGAATCCGGTAACGTGGCTACATTGTCTACTATACACGTGTTTGTCATCTGAAACGGTTTTTTTTTATCTTTCACAGGTGGGTATCTGACCAGAATCACACGTGATCCCTTACAGTATAGATAAGGCTTAGCGCAATGGCCATAATCTCGCCAGATCTTAAGTGACTGTGGAGGAACTGGCTCTCAAGTGTAACTACCGGAACACACCTATTGGTATTTGGTGGCAGATTTACAACTCGAGGGTGGTAGCTAGCCAGGCGGGCATCAGAAAAAGCCCTACCACCATGCTACGGTTTCCTCACGATGTTTACCTTCACCGAAAGCTCAAGCTCATTGTAGACGGTCGGATTCGAAATAACGTCCCTTGACGCGAAGTCGTACACACTACCACTGCACTTCATTTTATAGGCTTTTATAGGCTTTCAATAATAAGATTTCGAGCTAATGTTGGTAGTAACTATAGAGCACTATATAAAATCTATGAATTTTCGAATCAATATGCTGGAAACTGCTACATATTAATTAAACACAGTCCATCAAAGATAATACGTTCCAAAGACATTGCTCGATAATAATTAACATTTGATGTTATGTCTGTGTCTCATTCGGATGACTATTAATTGAGATTTTCAATAATTAACAATTAAATCTATGGAAATGGTATTAATTTCCTTAGATAACTATAACTATCGGAGATTTTTGGTATATTTATTCAACCTAAATCACGTTGTCGCAGTGTTGGGAAGTAACTTATCAATTACAAAGATTTATTAATATTCCTATTCCAGAAGAGCCATACACATATTTGGGATCAAAATTTATATATATATATATATACATACATATTTTCTATACTTAAGGTTTTATTGTTATGGCCATAATTTTCCCTAATCTTAACCCATTCCTCCCCACTGTCATGTTTTTAGGACACTTTTCAAAATTTATTTTTACGTATTAGGACTTTTATTTATTAGGACAGCGAAAAAAAATGTATTTCATTACAAAATTAGTTTAAAATATGAATTTCATCAGAAATAATAAAAATAACAGTCCTAATACGTAAAAAGAAATTTTGAAAATAGTGTCCTATAAATATGACAGTGGGGAGGAATGGGTTAAGTGACGATACGGCCCAAGTTGGTAGACACGCTAAACCTGTGGAGGAACTGGCTCTCAAGTGCAGCTGCCGGAACACACCTAATGGTATTTGGCGGCAGATCTCCAACTTGAGGGTGGTAGCTAGCCAGGCGGACATTGGGACAAGCCCTACCACCAAGCGATATCTTAATGTATGCTTGCTTCGATTGTCAAGAAAATCTCTATTACTTTCAGGACGATGCCCATACTGTGGGACAGAGATATACAAATCGAATTTAAAGGTAAAACATTTCAGCCTCCGGTTGTAATTTTGAAAGATACAGTTAACAGATAACAGAGTATCAGTTTATTGAAAAGCAGTTTACCTTGTCTATGGCCAAATCTGTGACGGGGTTCTCTATGATGATGGTGGCGTGGGGTTCGTAGTGCTGCTTCAGGTGCTGGTAGAACTTCAGCTGGTCCTCGCCGTAGAACTCGCCGCACAGCTGGCAGAGCAGTATCGGCCGTACCTGGAAAAGTATACACTAGGGTGGCGGAAAAAAACCCCCCTTTTTTTTTAGTCTCGAGTGAAAAAATGTTAGTTTTCGATGTTTTAAGAGCCCTTCCCAAAGAACAACTAAAAAAAAAAATTTAAGAGGTCGCTTCAAATTTTTTTAAATTTCAAAATATCGTCAAAAATCGTTTTTTTTTTTAAATTTTTTTTTTCTCGTTACCGTAAAATTTTATAGACCAAAAAACAATAAGTTTCTGAAAGTTTCCGTTCAAAATTTAAGTTTTGAAAGGTCGCTCAAATTTTTTTTTTAATTATTAGTTTTTTACTTTAGATTTTTTCGAACGACCTTTTAATATTTAAATTTAAATTCCATACATTTATTTTCTTTTATTTATTACAATAATAGATAAAAATAATAAAAATAAAAAAATAAAAATATTCTATTTTTGACGATTTTTGAAATTTAAAAAATTTGGAGCGACCTCTTATATTTTTTTTTTTAGTTGTTCTTTGGAGAGGGCTCTTAAAACATCAAAAACTAACATTTTTTCACTCGAGACAGAAAAAAAAACACTAGAATACACCTACATAAAAATTGTTTACCGTTAACCAAATCCAACGGTAACAGTCTACATTATCCTCGTTAATACTATAAATGCGAAAGTGAGTCCGTCTGTTTGTGCGTCACGCTTTCACGCCTGAACCGCTGAACCGATTGCGATGGATTTTGGTATCGAGATAGACGGAACCTTGGAGGCGGTGATGGGTTACTTTTTCTCGCGAAAAACTTAGCGGAAGTGCTTTTTATTGCGTCATCCGATTCGACAAAAAAATCAATATTAACATGAGCGAAGCCGCGGGTAAAAGTTAGTAATAATATAATAAAACTGACCGATTTGTTTGATTGTTCGCACTAATATCGAGATCCACCAGTCGAATTCCAAAAATTCGTTTCACTTATGATAGAGTAATCGTTCCTGAAGGCTTTAAGCTATTTAACATCACGCTAATGTCGGTAGGAGCAAAGCTGTATTGGAAAAAGTTACAAAATCGAACGAATTTTTCTTTTTTTTTTATGTTGCACGCGAACGAACTAATATAATTGATGAATTTGTTTGTTTGTTTGTTCGCAATAAACTTATGCACTAGCAGTTCTTGAAATAATCTCTTTACATTTGACAGCCCAATTGCTGAGGAAAGCGATCTATCATCACGCCACGACATTTAGGAGACGAGCAAAAAGAACTAACTAATGGTATGAAGCGATGATAGCTCAGTGGCAACGGTTACGGACGTCGCGTCAATGGACTTGGATTTCGAATTCCTGCAATTGGCCTGAACTTAAATTTTCTTGCGTTTCAACGAGGCATGTTTTTTTTTGTTTTTTTTTTTTATAGTTAAGGCCTAGCGTAGTGGCCATAATCTCGCCTGATTTTAAGTGACGATACGGCCCAAGTTGGTAGACACGCTAAACCTGTGGAGGAACTGGCAAGTGTAGCTGCCGGAACACACCTATTGGTATTTGGCAGCAAATTTTCAAACTTGAGGGTGGTAGCTAGCCAGGCTGGCATCAGAAAAAGCCCTACCGCCATGCTATGGTTTCCTCACGGTGTTTTCCTTCACCGGGCGCTCCAGCTCATTGTCGATGGATTCGAACTCACCTCCCTTGACGCGAAGTCGTGAATTATATCAATCACTAAAATACAAAGCAAAAAACTACCCCAAACTTGCCGTCGATAAAATCTGCCGCCCTCAGCTTACTGGTAAACCCACCATTGTTACTTTTTATTCAACAACAGAAAAACATCCTATTCGCCAAGTTTTGAAGCGATGATAGCGCAGTGATAGTGTGTACGATAACGCGTCAAGGGACGCGAGTTCGAATCCAAGCACCTACAATGAGCTTGAGCTTTCGGTGAAGGAAAACATCGTGAGGAAACCATAGCATGGTGGTAGGGCTATTTCTGATGCCCGTCTGGGTAGCTACCACTCTCGAGTTGGTAATCTGCCGCCAAATACCAATAGGTGTGTTACGGCAGTTGCACTTGAGAGCCAGTTCCTCCACAGGCTTAGCGTGCCTCAACTATAAGCCTCAACTATAAAAAAAAGGTATTGAAAAACTGTGGGAATAATCTTTACAAGGAAAATAGTATACTTTCCTTACAGCATTTTGTATTAAAGTCAATATCAAATATACAAACACAAAGAACAATTTGTTTTTTATATGACAACATACAGATTATATATAAAGTTTACAAAAAAAAACAACATTCTATTTCACGCGAGCATATTAAGATATGGTAGCTCAGTGGTAGTGGTAGTGGTAGTGTTAACCGCGTTTATTAAACAAACAAAAAAAAAAGAGATCACGAGTCGTGTACTTTTCGATTTTCCAAACTTTTTGCTTTTTTAAGGAATAGAGGGCAAACGAGCAATCGTGTCACATGATGGTAAGTGATCACCGCCGCCCGTCGACACCCACAGCACTAGTGGAATCGCAGGCACGTCGCCGGACTTTATACGAGGGTCTGGCTCTCAAGTGGAACTGCCGGAACACACCTATTGGTATTCGCCGGCAGATGGATTTGAAGGTGGTAGCTGACCAGGCGAGCATTACACTACCACCAAGCTATGGTGACATCACGATGTTTTGCGTCACCGAACGTTTAAGCTCATCACATGGATTCCAACTCACTACCTATGACGCGGCGTGCGTACACGCTACCACTGAGCTATCATCGCTATAATCCTGTATTTCCCAACATCCTGAAATAAATAATTTAACAACGCTCGATAGAAGATTTCTGTACCGATCGACAACCAGAATTGGGTGACAAAAAGTATTAACCCGAGTGGAACCGAGGGAAGAAGCCTAGTAAAATATAACTACCCACAACTATGTCATCTTTCATACCTCGTGTGTGATATGGTGCGAGTCTTCCGGCAGCTGGTCCTGATGCTGCACCGAGGTCACAAAATTATCAGGAAGTATCTCCTCGTGATGGACCTCTTCGGAGCAATTTATCACCACTATATCCTGAAAGGTCACATACGCCTATCTTTGAATCACTAGCGACTAGAAATTAAAAAAAAAAATCGCACTTTTTACGGCAGCATTGGGAGAGTTCGTTAAATGGAGAGCAGATATTGTTATATGGGATTCAAAATTAACCGGGCAAAGTTCAGAATAATAACATTTGACAGGGTTAGTCGGTAAATGTAGTTCACGCTTTACTAAAATTTGAACATCCAAATGAATCTCTATTTCCTTTGGTCATCGCATCACGAGTGAACGGATGGAAAAATTTAACAAATTTTTTTTTTTTTGTTATGTTAATTATTGGCCGGATATGGTTCTTATGAAAAGAAAAAAAATTGACCGGAATATTAGCAAAATTAAAAAAAAAAAAACTAAACGACAATATTTATACATAACATTAATACAATAACGACAATTTTACATAACTAGGTTTCAGTTCTAATAGAGCATTAGAATAGAGTTAATTATCGTCAGGACAAGATTCCTATGACAGAGAAAATTAAGTAAGTTGACCGGAATATCAGAAAAATTAACAAAAAAAAAAAAAATTAACAATAATATAATATTAATTTTACATAACTAGCTGTCAGTTGTCAATAAAGCATTATAATAGAGTTAATTATCGTCAGTACAAGATTCCTATGACAGAAAAAATTAAGTAAGTTGACCGGAATATCAGAAAAATTAAGAAAAAAAAAAAAAATTAACGATAATATTAATTTTACATAACTAGCTGTCAGTTGTGATAGAGCATAACAATAATTATCACTATGTTTTTGAATAAATTTCT
This sequence comes from Actias luna, assembly GCA_039707435.1. Lineage (NCBI taxonomy): Eukaryota > Metazoa > Arthropoda > Insecta > Lepidoptera > Saturniidae > Actias > Actias luna. The sequence continues at coordinate 17,628,949 of JAZHAC010000034.1, read as the reverse complement.
TTTAAATTATTTATACCAATTAGAATTGAATATTCATAGTTAAGATAAGACAACGTCTGTTAGGTCAGTCAGTAATATATAAAAATCAATTTCAAAAACTGAAACCAAATGGAAAATCCCACTCTCAAAAGTATGAAACAATACAACATATTTTCGTCTAAAATTGTTATGTACGAATTAATGAATATTTATTGCCTATTAAACAAATTAATTAAACATTCATACATTTTAATGCATATTAATAGTTATACTAAGCGCATAGCCATTTCTATCAAAGCCATCAAATGTTATCGAGTATTTATCTGTTAAAAAGGGACAGAAAACATTTGCTAACACTTGAGACAAAATGGTGCTGCAGGTGCAGCAATAAAATATTTTTTTATAGTTAAGGCTTAGCGTTATGTCCATAATCTCATCTGATCTTAAGTAACGATACGGCCCAAGTTGGTAGACACGCTATACCAGTGGAGGAACTGGCTTTCAAGTGCAACTGCCGGAACACACCTATTTATATTTGGCAGTAGATTTTCATCTTGACGGTGGTAGCTAGCCAGGTGGGCATCAGAAAAAGCTCTACCACCATGCTATGGTTTCCTCACAATGTCTTCCTTCAGCGGGCGTTCAAGCTCATTGTATGTGGATTCGAACTCACGTCCCTTGACGCAAAGTCGTACACAATACCACTGAGCCATCATCGCTTCAAAATATGCACTCGGAGTAGTGTATATGGCTTATTTCCTTATAATTATAGGATGTTTATGCCAATATGTACCGACGTACAGCGCTAGTATTAAATAATGCTATATCAATTTTCATAGTCTTATTTCTAATGTACTCATAGTTCTATAAAAAAAAAAAAAGAATTCAAGTGTCTATTATAGGATAGATCAATGTGAGAACTATGGTGATATCTGAATTTAACACCCATCTCTTTACGTCCGATGATAATTATTCTGAATGAACATATTAAAAGATTATTAAAAAAAAATGCCTACAAATATATTTTGAAGCGATGATAGCTCAGTGGTAGTGTGTACGACTTTGCGTCAAGGGACGTGAGTTCCAATCCATCCACCTACAATGAGCTTCAGCTTTCGGTGAAGGAAAACATTATGAGGAAATCACAGCATTGTGGTAGGGTTTTTTCTGATACCCGCCTGGCTAGCTACCTCTAAGTTAAAAATTTGCTGCCGAACATCAATAGGTGTGTTCCGGCAGTGGCACTTGAGAGACAGTCTATCCACAGGTTTAAAATGTCTACCAACTTGGGCCGTGTCGTCACTTAAGATCAGGTGAGATTATGGCCATAACGCTAAGCCTTAAGTATAAAAAAAAAAAAAACAAATTCATGACCGTACCTCACACTACGTATGAGTCACCTCTTCGCACTTGTCTGTTATCTTCATATTCTGCACATGCATATTAATATGCAAAATATGATATGTGACCCAACCTGCAGCAAAACTGTGTATAACAATGAATTTATCTACCTGGGATGAACTGCTACCGTTCTTCTTTAACTTCTTCGATATTCTCTTCTTATGGGGAAGACTCTTTTTATTCTGATGTTTGCTTGGAACAGGCGATTGACTCTCAGAAAGTTCTAGATCTGGACTCTGCGATTCTTCCAGTATCGGTGAATCGTCCTGAAACAAAAAGGAAACATTTATAAAATTAAACATCAACGAAGAAGAGAGTTGTCAAACGTTACTATAACTCTCTCGCTCTTTTAGTCGACTATACCCGAATGAGTATCACACCAAAAGGTCACAGATCAGAATTACAAAGCCCTCCCAGAAAAAGTTTAATAATTTGTGACATGATTTATTGGTTACCACAAAAACTCAACAACTTTTTTTAATATGAGAGTTACCATCTAGACAGAGCAATGAACCCTGAAAACTTGCACTATATTCTAATATTTCTCACAACTTTGGCATTATTCATAACATGAAAAACATTACAAAACCCCAGAGGACGTTGGGGCTTCAACTTCCAGACCACATGTATTTATTTATTTGAGAACAACTAAACACTTAGCACTAGTTGAGCTTACTGTACCATGGAAACTAATAAATACTACGAGATACTATCTGACCTGTACAGGAATGTCTACCTGGCTAACTGTTAAGCTGCGCTAGCAGGCTCCTACCAAATTTGTGTAGACTGGGAGTGAAACACGTGCAGTGAACCCTACATCCATGTTACGAGGTACTAAAACTGGTCAGAGTTGCGCTTTCTGCCACAAGAAGGACCAGGCATTCGCTATTCCATGGTCTGCTAAGAATTTCATTTCATATTAGAGGAAAATGGCTAGGTTATTTAGAGACGTCTTTGTTAACGCATGATTTCGCCTTATATATCATATATGATCGTGCCAGCGACTTCGTTTGCATGAAACTAAAACTTATTTTATCTTTTTGTAACTTTTTTAATACAACTTCGATCCTGTTAGTGGTAACGTAATGTTAAATAGCGTAAAACCTTTCCCAATGAGTGTTTTATCTAATACAAAAACAATTTATGAAATTTGACTGGTAGTTCTTGAGATTAACACGTCCAAACCTTCTTGATTATATTAATATAGATTTAAAGAGAACATTATTTTCTATTGTCTTATAAAAAAAGGTAGAGAACCTCTGGTCTAAAGTAACATATGTATACATTTGCAAAACTGTTTTGACATTTAGTAGATTCCTATCACACAGTGACAGTCGGCTGCCATTATTCTTAATCATATTTATCATGTAAAGTGTCAGAGATCTATCAGATAAACAAAATATATGTATTAATTAAACTACAGTAATTTGTGATCCCGTTAAATAATCTCAAACTTACTTTAAGTGGTGGTACACTTCTGGACTTGCTGTTGAACCAGTCCGTGTCTGCACATCTCTTCATCTCCTGCAGCGGTGGCAGAGGTGGTAACTGAGGCACGTGGACTACTATTTGCTCCTGCTGATGATCCTATAATAAAACATATAGTTTTTACTTTTACGAACAGATTTAGAGTAAATACAATTCTTTTAAAAGGCTTTGCACAAATTTAGAATACCGTAGTAACTGGTATTAAAGTAAGTTTGACCAAACCAATTTTTGTTTGTCTGTCTGTTCATTTTTATATGTGTTATAATATAATTTCTATATAGATTTTAATGAAGTTTGAATAACTTACTATATGGACCAATATTTAGGATACTTTTTATCCCAAAAAGGGAAGTGATAAAAGTTAATTAACTGATAAGAATTGTAAAAGTAAGTTAACAAATAGATCAACTTCTTTTGGGATTTAGTTACAAAATTTTTGTTTCAAGCTAACAACAAGCTGTGATTGAATTTACACACCTTTTGATTGGTTCCAATGTAACTTGGTTCTTATACATATTTTCTCAGGATTTTTTTATGCAATTACTTAACAGAATACATGGCACGATGATCAAATTATTAACTATTTCAGAGGACAGAATAACATTAGCCAGGGCAAACAGTCTAGTATAAAAATATTCACTACTTACTATTATGGCCTGACTACTAAGCAATCTCATAGATCCGTCCAGTATCACTGAGGGATCAACTTCACTCCTCACTGACGTCATCTTGTGATGACTAGGCTGGTGGTGGTGGGTGGTACGTGAGTTCTGTGCTAACTGCGCAACGATGGCGGCAATCCTACTGTCAGGATCCAGGAGCTCCTCCCCCCATGGACCGTCTCCAACTTGTTCCCCCACTGATACTTGCCTAAATAATGTAACACACTTTAAGCATAATATTTAAATCAGCGAATCTATATTAACATTTTTAATCAGAAACATTTGTTGGTTTGTTTGTTTGAATGTGCTAATCTTATGAAAGCGACTGACTTTTCATTTCAAAAATCTTTGAAAGAATCAAATCTGTATAGGAAAAAGTTACAAAAATGTTTAGTTCCACACCAAAATGCAGTGCTAATGAAGCTTATAAAGAATAAAATATAAACTAAATATTGCATCGTAAATTATTACAAATAACAATTATATTTAAATTCACTGTCAGTGAGAAAAGTATCCAAAATAGTCTCCACCACATTATGCCTCATGTTTATTCTTCAAAGGAGGTATCAACCAGCACTCTTTTCCCTTTAATTTTGAGGTTTTAAAAACAAAACTTTTGAGGGGTACTATCAGAACTTGCAATCTATGTCATAATCCCTGATCAGCTTTTATGTATCCTGCAATCATATGGGTGGTAGGGATATGAACTCGACTGGGTAATAGCCACCAAACCCATGGACTATAATAGAATTAAAAATGAAATATATTTACCGGCATAAAGGTGATGTAAAACTTTGTGTGTGCATAACAGTGACCCTCCCTCCCCCATCATCTTGTATGTTTAACGCAAGAGTGTTTGAGTTCACATGGACTGGATGCTGAAACATTCATTTCGAACAGTTTTAATTTCAAGAAATGATAGCTCATTGGCAGTAGTAGTAGGCACTATAAGCTAGAGCTTTCGGTGAAGGAAAACATCATGGTGACATTATAGCATGGTGGTAGGGCTTTTTCTAATGCCCGCCTGGCTAGCAACCACCCTCAAGTTGAAAATCTGCTGCTAAATACATATAGGTGTGTTCTGGTAGTTACACTTAAAAGCCAGGCCCTCCATTAGGTTTAGAGTGTCCACCATTTTGAGTGACATCACCACTTAACATTCAGGTGAGATTGTGACCATAATGCTAAACCTATAAAAACAGAACATTTCCATTAATTTTTATTGACTTATTCAGTGATTGTTAGTCATCTTAAATTAACCAATCAGACATTGAAGAGTATTTTAGCATAGTAAAAGGTAGGTGGATACTTGAAAACTTTTTGTCAGCACTATCGGAAATTAGATTTTTATTATACTTATTACATTCTTATTATTAATATAATATTGTAGGTATATTATTTTCCACAATAATTCATTTAAAAATCTACCATAATTTGACAATTTAGCAAAACTGAACTACAATTGCTTACAGTTTGAGAAGAGTACAACAAGGGCCTAACTGTTATTTATTCTAAAATGGTTGGACAGAGCTAATAAAAGCTGTATTCATTCTGGAAAGTTATTTATTTTTCTTAATACATAATTATATAATTTCGAAGTAAACACACTAGCATGTTTACAAGATAAAAACTATATAATTATAACAACAACTATGACAGAATTTCAACCATTATTCAAATACTAGGAACTAAAGAAAATATTAGCCAAACTAGATTAATTAATAAAGTAAAACAAAGAATTGTTTATAGAGGGTTTCGTCAATAAAACCATTTAGACACCTCATTAGCTTGATGAGAAGTTATGTACTGTGTGACCGCTTCGTCCATCTTATCCTCTAGAAGATGTGCACCAACGTTCCTCATGATGAAATATTGTAAAAGCACTTGTTTACAGTTTATTTCATATCTTAACAAAATTTGTTTAGGTTAACTTGCTTGACAGCTGAAACTCAAGGTCAGATTTTACAATATATATAGACACGGAATACACGTTTACCGCACAGGTACATGATTTCACTTTTGGTTACGTATAGAATAAATGTAATGAATTTTACATAATCGTAATGCATAAAATATTAATGTGTAGTCAATCAAAACATAAGATTTAAACTATACAAAACGATCAACACGAAGTAAAAAGGTAAATAATAAATCACCAGAGACAAAAAAGTAACACAATATAAATGAAAAACATTTTTTTTTTCAATGTATACTGCATAAGCATTTGCCAATGTTCATTCTAAGCGGTCTACTTTTTTTCGTGATATATACTTATTTAATTATAAATAAATTCACTAAAAAAAATTCTTAGATAGAAAACAATACCGTTTTATTAGAGAGGTTTATAAAAGTATTATTCTTTGCAAGTAGACATTATCATCTTCATATATATTTTGTATGTTGATCAGCATGGATATTAGACAATTAAGGAGAACAAAACGCTACCATTGTTCTAAATCGGTTCCATATTGACAAATAATTATTACACCAGACTAAAGTGTGTTCAAAGCAGTCTAAAATTGGGTCGTATGATAATCATTATTACATGCAGATAGACTTTTTGCCTTGTTAACACTTGTTCGCCTAATGGACATTTGACAACTACACTGGACTTTCTGACGAGCCTAGAACCCATTCAACTAATTATTCTCATATACTATTAAGAGAATATAATTACATTATATGTACCACGTCTACACTTACAACATAGCTAGGTCACAAGCGATGTGACTTGGAAATGAAAGCATAAACCATGAATTCGAAAATGTCCAGAACTCTCTGACACAGGATAATAAATTTAAAAAGATTATCTTTCCGGAATTGGCAGTATCGGTTCATTCCTTCACCTATCCGAAGGTGAATGTTATCTATATTGCACGTAATGTCAATACAGGCTGATTTTGACAATACTCAAGGTCACTGAATGATTCATAATACGTTTTTGTAGTTCTTTCAATAATTAATATTATTATATCATGTTTTTGTTTGTAGACATCTGAAAATATTCCATAATCATGTTTCGTAATACAGTGAAATGCGATTTTGTGTGTAGAAATCTTGCTGTAAGTCAATGATAACCAAACTCATTACGCAAAAAATCTCGTGATTGTTTTTTTTTTTATAGTTACGTATATATAGTTATAATAATAATATAGTAACAATAATATTTTTTTATAAATTTTCGCGTCATAAATTTTATATTGTGTTAAAAAGTAATTTAATTTCCAAAGTGTACCTTTGAAATGAGTACGACATTATTCATTTCCAGTTTCAACGATGCAAGCACACGAATAAATTGGATGCCATAAGAGAGAAGCTTCGAGATGGACCGGGTTTGGCTGACTTCGTATCTGAAGATCGACCAAAAGACTGGAACGATTATCAAGGGAAGCTGAAACGAGAGAAGGGAGAAGCGGAACGATTGAGACTGCCACCATGGTTGAAGACTACGATACCTACAGGTAAAAAAACATACGCGTACAGCAATAGTATTGAAACTTGTTAAAAATGACGATGTAAAACATCGTCAGACATTGTCTCGGACATTGTCAGAGACATACATGCCATAAACTGTATATTAAATTTACAAACCATAGCTCTTACGTTCTTTTCCTATCTCATGTAATCAATTGGGCCTATATATTAGACATCCTTGAAAGTTTACTGTCAATTCTTAACTAATTATTGAACAGCTGCCTAGGAGTTTCACTTTGCAAGTTTTTCCTTTAAAAAATATTAATATTACCCTCTAATATTCAACTATGTACCCTATTAGTTGTGTCTAGACCATGGGTTTTCAAAGTGAGCGGTAACATCTCACAGTGGGCGCTGAGGCTATCTGCAGGGCTATTGCAATTTCAAGGGATATTGGATAATTCTTAAAAAAATGCTGGGTGGTGGATTTCCAAATGAATCCATGTAAAAAATTAGATGAGAATGGTGTTGGACAATAAATTTTCCTTAAAGTGAGTGATACACCAAAAACTCTGAGAAACACTGATCAAGACTAATATAGGTAATCCTCACAACATCTTAATGTTACACAAGCCAAACATTTACCAAATGTTTTTTTTTTTTTTTAAATTACATGTTTATTCTTTACTAATTAAGGAATCCTACCTACATAAAACATAAAAAACACACATGCACAAACCTTAAATAAACCCTTTAAAGAACTTTTATGAGGTATCTGCCAGAAACAATTGATCTGAGGCTGATCTTATAGGGATTACTTTGTTTAGTGTTTCTGATTTTATTAATTGTTCTTCTATTAATAATATATGACCTTCTATATATTCTTTCATTTTTATATTAATAGATTACAATATTACTTCCAATTATAAGGTTATCATTTATAGATTAATAGTTCATTAATTTCTGATAAGTATAATTTGTTGTTTGCGAAGATTATTTTGTTTTCTGTTAGTTTTTAAATATTCTAGTACTGTGTTAATGAATTGTATTTATATTCGTATTGAAAATATTTTGGTTATTTATCTTTTAAGGTAGGGGTATTGTAATGTACGTTTATTGTTGGTGCCTTTTCTTCATAGCAAGAGACAGGAGAACCTTTCTGGCTGTTAAGCTATGCAATCAGATTATATAAGGATTCAGATCATCCAAACAGTTTGGTAAGAGACATAATCAAAGAAAATCTAACAACTTGCAGACTTAAATAGAAAATGGCCCAAGACAGACTTAAATCATAGCAAATTAAACTAGAATGTAATATAGTTTACATATTGGGCATGCCAAACTATACATTCCAACAAACATACTAATTTGTTTTTATTGACTAATTAAGATGATTGAATATAGTATAAAAATTAATTATAAAAGGAAATTGATTGTAGCCACTGTGCATTCAGTGTAACACCATCATAGATATATACACATATGTGTGATGGGAATCCACCATACTGTAGGGACAGTAGTAAGAGTTTCTAGCGATTATGAGTGTTGTACGAGAAATAACTAGTTAAATACTTGTGCTTATAGGTTCCAAGTTCAGTGAGTTGAAAGAGCAATTACGGAGCTTGAAGTTGAGTACGGTGTGTGAGGAGGCTAGATGTCCCAACATCGGAGAATGTTGGAGCGGCGGCAAACATGGCACATCCACGGCTACAATTATGGTAATTTAGTTATTACATTTACTGTATGTATCATGATTATTTAAATAAATCAAGTTGGTACAGTCATAACACCGATGTATACTGCAATGAACCTGAGCTTTCACTGAAGAAAAACGTTGTGATGAAACCATAGCATAGCCGTAGGACTCTTTTTGATGCCCGTCTGACTTGCTACCACCCTCAAGTTGAAAATCTGCCGACTTGTGAGTAAGTCTTCCACTAAACTTAATGTTTTCACCATCTTTGCTACCTTGTCGTCATTTAATATCAGACGTGTATTAGAAAAAGCTCTATAGTTTTATCACAATGTTTTCCTTCACTGATGACTCTGGCTTATTCCAGAGATTGAACTCAACATCCCCTGATGCTGAGTTGGGATGGCGATTCTTTCTGAAAAAAGATTGATTCTTGGATCAATTCGAAATCAACTGAATCGATTCCCAAAAAACTCGAGACCTAAAATATTGAAACATCAAAAATCAATTTTTACATTTTTTTTATTCACTTTTTTGCTAATATTTTCAATGTAAAACCAGTCATAGAAAACAAAAAAAAAAATACCACAATAATCGGTTTTATCATTCTATGTATGTGAAAAATTATCATTTCTATATGTGTGAGTAAAACATTCTAATAATTGTAAATAATGTGTTATGAAAGTAGATAAGATTTAAGCCTAGATTTTAAAATATCGATTCGTTGAATCGATTCATAGTTGTGTATCGATTTAAATCGATTATTCAATTAATTGATCTCAGAATTCAAACTCCAATGCGGAGTCCGTACTCACTACCAACTGAGCTATCATCGCTTCAAAAATGCCAATAACTCCACAAAACTTTCAGTCCTTCAAGTTTACCTACATATAAATTCAAGTGATATAACCTAGTATTTTTGATATATATTTTTAGTTAATGGGAGATACATGTACTAGAGGCTGCATGTTTTGCTCAGTAAAGACATCCCGTACCCCACCACCGTTGGACCCTGAGGAACCCCGAAATACTGCATATGCCATAAACCAATGGGGTCTCGGGTACATAGTCCTCACTTCAGTCGACAGGGATGGTAAGTTAATACATTTGATTTAAGGAAGTCACTTACTTAATCCAATTAATTATTTAGTTTACTTTTCTTTTATTATCTATATCTGCCAAAGATTGTGTTTGTTTGTTTGTTTGAAGTCGCTAATCTTTGGAACTATCACTCGGATTGCAAAAATTCTTTTTGTGTGATAAAAGAGCATATATTCAGAAAAGTTACTGATTTATTAACATTAAAAAAGATACGAGAACAGGTAAAATTATTAAATAACTAGCTCCACGCGCGACTTCGTTCGCGTCGAACTAATAATTATTGAATAATTTTTACCAGTTTTTATAACTTATTTAACAACATCTTTGTACCTATTGGTTCCAACGTGATATCAAATAAGCTAAAACCTTCCTCAATAATTGCCCTATCACATACATAAATACATTAGTGCGTTCAAACAAACTTTTTCACTTTATAATTTCAATCGAATTGAAGCGATGATAGCTCAGTGGTAGTGTGTAGGACTCCGCGTTAAGGGACGCGAGTTCGAATCCACCTACAATGAGCTTCAGTGTCCGGTGAAGGATAACATGGTGAGGAAACCACAGCATGGTGGTAGGCCTTACTCGAATGCTCGCCTGGCTAGCTACCACCCTCAAGTTGGAGATCTGCCGCCAAATACCATTAGGTGTGTTCCGGCTGTTGCACTTGAGAGGCAGACCCTCCACAGGTTTAGCGTGTCTACTAACTTGGGCCGTATCGTCACTTAAGATCAGGTGAGATTATGGTCATAATGCTAAACCTTAAGTATAAAAAAAAGGATAGGTATGTAAAACGCCATGAGTAGATTTAAATTTTCTATCACAGATTTACCTGACGGTGGCTCTTCACACTTAGCGGAGACAGTCACCGAGATCAAACGACAGTAAGTGACCTTTATTTCACGTCATATTTGGCCAACATTACCGTATTGGACTAATAACGCCTTTAATTATTTTATTATTATCGCAATCCTATATTCTTACTAGCTTTTATCTGCGGCTTCGGTCGCATTAAAAACATTAAATAAGTTTTTTTTTAAATTAAAAGTACTTTATGTTACTCCTAATAAACCGCTCAGAATACGCATACAAAGTTTCATGATAATCGGTTTAGTAATTTTCGCGTGAAAGCGTAACATGTTTCCCTTCACCGGAAGCTCAAGCCAATTGTAGATGGTTGATGATCGAATCCCTGCAACGAGCTCCAGTTTTCGGTGATGGAAAACATCATGGTAAAAATACACCATGGTGGTTGAGCTTTTTCTAATGCCCGCCTGGCTAGCTACCACCCTCAAGTTGGAAGTCTGCTACTAAATACCAATAGGTGTGTTCCGGCAGCTGCACTTGAGAGCCAGTTCCTCCACAGGTTTAGCATGTTCATCGACTTGAACCGTATCGTCACTCAAGATGAGGTTAACATATGGCCATAACGCTAAACCTTATCTATATACAACAGGAAGTGGTAACCGTAACTCTGTGTGCGAAATGTTTAGCGTGGCCATCAACTTGAACCGTATCGTCACTCAAGGTGAGGTTAACATATGGCCATAACGCTAAACCTTAACTATATAAAACAAGAAGTGGTAACCGTAACTCTGTGTGCGAAATGTTTAGCGTGTCCACCTACTTGAACCGTATCGTCACTCAAGATGAGATTAACATATGTCCATAACGCTAAACCTTAACTATATAAAACAGGAAGTGGTAACCGTAACTCTGTGTGCGAAATGTTTGGCGTGTCCACCTACTTGAACCGTATCGTCACTCAAGATGAGGTTAACATATGGCCATAACGCTAAACCTTAACTATATAAAACAGGAAGTGGTAACTGTAATTCTATGTGCGAAATGTTTAGCGTGTCCACCTACTTGAACCGTATCGTCACTCAAGATGAGGTTAACATATGGCCATAACGCTAAACCTTAACTATATAAAACAGGAAGTGGTAACCGTAACTCTGTGTGCGAAATGTTTAGCGAGTCCATCAACTTTTACCGTATCGTCACTCAAGATGAGGTTAACATATGGCCATAACGCTAAACCTTAACTATGTGCGAAAACTGTACGCGACATACGTACTATCAAATATTACATTATTTCAGGAATAAAGAGATCCTCGTGGAGTGTTTAGTCCCCGATTTCAGGGGGAAACGAGAGTGTATAGAGGCGATAGCGAACAGCGGGTTGGATGTTTTCGCACATAACATAGAAACTGTCGAGCGATTAACACCTTTTGTTAGAGATCCAAGAGCTGGGTGAGTATTGGCATCATAAAGTTTACTGGTTAACCCCTTATTAAATAGCGCGTTTATTAATTAATACATCGTGTTATCGAGTCTTTACAGGAACACCAATGTAAGCGACAAAATACTTAAAAATGTTCTGTTTATTATCATTCTAAAATTATCATTGTAATTTAGAAGCACTATGCCCTATGTCACCCATTTGATCATTGACATCTATTTCGGCGTTGATATTTCACTTTTTTTTAAACTTAATGTTTTTAACGTAACGGCCATAATCTCACCTGATCTTAAGTGACGATACGGCCCAAGTTGGTAGACTATAAACCTGTGCAGGAACTGGCTCTCAAGTGCAGCTGCCGGAACACACCTATTGGTATTTGGCGGCAGGTTTACAACTTGAGGGTGGTAGCTATCAGCCTCAAGGTGAAAAATCTGCCGCTAAATACCATTAGAAGTGTTCCGGCGGTGGCACTTGAGAGCCAGTTCCTCCTATAAAGGCAGTCAACGCACCTGCGATTCTTTAGGGGGTGTGGGTGTCCATGGGCGGCGGTGGTCACTTACCAACAGGTGACACGCTTGCTCGTTAGCCCTCTATTCCATAAAACATTGCTTCACATACAAGGAGAAATCCCACGCATATGACTAATAAACAAACATAAAAATGTATTGGTTAAGATCAAAGGGCCTCATAAATAGAATATCCTAGTACCTGTTCTCATCTAAATTCGGCCCTGCAAAGGCCGAATGAAGTAAAAATAAAAATATTCGATTTTAATCCCTGGGAAGACGCTTATGAACGTCAAAATTACCACCGGTTTGGAAAATAACCCAGACGTCGAGAACAGTCGGCAAGAAACTAGATCTGTTTCTTTTTACACGCTTTATATTAGCTTCACCTGTATGTATGTATGTATGTAACCGACCCCTTTGAGCTCGATTTTGTACTACTTTGAACGATCAGATGTAATTCAAACTTTGCGCACCTGTCAAAGATTGATGACAATGCAATAATCCGATCAAAGCATCCAATTATACTAATTAGATTCGCCAGGATTAATTAATTCCTTTCCGCATCCTTTGCATGCGAGTAAGAGAGATAGTGCTAGTGCGCTTTGCATGCGAGTAAGAGAGATAGAGCTAGTGCGCGAACTACGCATGCGTGCAGTTCCAGTAACTAAAAAATAAAAAATAAATAATAGTTTTAAAAAACTAGAACACACGCTTTATATAGAAAAGTAAACTAAAAAACAGAAAATAAATTTTAATAAATATTAATTAACAATAATGTAATTTTTTTTAATAAATATAAGTTATTAATAGTTTGAATAAGAAAAAAAAATGTTTTATTATAAAAAAAGCGAGGGTGCTTTTCAAGATATTATCGAAATGATAATACTTCTCATATCTGTCAATTAAATATTCATAACTACTGACACCACGCACCCCTCGCTTTTTTACAATAAAAATTTTTTTTTCTTATTCAAACTATTAATAACTTATATTTATTTAAAAAAAAAAAATACATTATTCTTAATTAATATTTATTAAAATTTATTTTCCGTTTTTTAGTTTAGTTTTCTATATAAAGCGTGTGTTCTAGATTTTTTTTAACTATTATTTATTTAAATAGAGTTTTATAAATAATCTTTTAATGTATTTACAATAGTTATTAGCGAATGCCCAGAGATCGACGTCGACACATTGATCCACACTATACTAGGTTTTTGACACCAAAACCCCTTTCACATGGTTCTTGAACGTGCTATACTGCAATTCGGTTTGGTACATTGTTGTAAAACTTAATTAATGTAAGTTAAAATGTGTTTTTTTGGGGTTTAAGATACCGCCAAACCCTGAAAGTGTTGGAGACAGCTAAAGAGGTGAACCCTGATTTGATCACAAAGTCCTCCATAATGCTCGGTCTGGGTGAAACGGATCAACAAGTGGAACAGACTATGCAAGGTTCTTACACTATTATATACTAATTATAATTATAAAATAATGTTTTTTTTTTTCAGTATCTCAGTGTTTTGCCGAGTTTTCTATACTTAGAATTGTAAATGTTTTTTTTTTTTCATATAATTCACAGGTGTCTGAAGAACAAAAGATCTGGTATATACCAAAAAATATGTGTGCTTTAGACCACACGGCAGAAGTATAACTTCTCTGCCTATGAGAGAAACAGAGAGAGAAAATGTGCGCTTGCACCTCTCTCTTTTGCCCCTACAGTAATATACGAAACGTTACTCTTTCTCTATCTTCACTAACTTGTATCTCCCGCTTTCGTAACGCTTCCGTCACGCATTCACCAGCCCAAGTCGAGCGTGCGTAAAGAATTTTTGAAGTGATGATAGCTCAGTGGTAGTGTGTACGACTTCGCGTCAAGGGACGTGAGTTCGAATTCACCTACAATCATCTAGAGCTTTCGGTGAAGGAAAACATCGTGAGGAAACCATAGCACGGTGGTAGGGCTTTTTCTGATGCCCGCCTGGGTAGCTACCACCCTCGAGTTGAAAATCTGTCACCAAATACCTATAGGTGTGTTCCGGCAGTTGCACTTGAGAGCCGGTTCCTCAACAGGTTTAGCGTGTGTAAGTTCAGGTGAGATATATATATATATATATATATATATATATAATCCTTAGATTTACGTAACGTCGGCGTCGACTGCGTGACCCTCGGGCAGTACATGCAGCCGACCAAACGGCATTTGAAGGTATTCGAATACGTGACCCCGGCCAAGTTCAAAGAGTGGGAGACCCGTGGGAACGAACTGGGCTTCCTGTACACGGCCAGCGGACCCCTGGTCCGGTCCTCGTACAGAGCCGGGGAGTTCTTTATATCGAGTCTGTTACGCGACAGGAAGGCGAAGAGCCTGTGACCTCGATATCGATGTCTCGTTCTCTAGTTTAATACCATTCGGGATATCGCCATAAGCTAAATCGATTAACTCAAGGGTATAACAGAAACAGAAACAGTTTGAGTGGGGAGTAAATTCAAGTGACTCGTCATCGACATGGTCACGTGACGTGTTCACTTACACGCCATATCCGTTTCTATCAGTGTGACTTGTTGCGCTGGAAACAGTTTTGATCGTCTGGCTAGCTACCACCCTCGAGTTGGAAACCTCCCGCCAAATACCTATAGGTATCTTCCGGCAGTGATACTTGAGAGCCAGTCCCTCCACAGGTTTAGCGCGTCCACCAACTTGGGCCGTATCGTCACTTAAGATCAGGTGAGATTATAGCAATAAGTATAAAATTACATATATTTATGAGTTTTAATTTGTGATCGAACAATTAATTCGGATATGCGAGAATAACAAATATTTGTTTACATTTTGAAGGTTTCACTTCTGCCGGAAGTCCTCATGGCTGCTTTGATTTTTTTCCCCCCCTTTTATCCCAAGACGTGATAACGCGTCGGCCATTTTCTCGTTTATCGATTGAGTTAATCGATTTAGCAAATCGTGCATTTATAGTTAAGTACATCGAGTTTGTATTTCACATCACTATTTTATTTATATACAACACTCTTCTACAACACGGTAGCCTAATGATGATATAATGGAATAAAAAATGCAATAACTTGACAAATAATTTGTCACATCACATATACAATATCACAAAACACCTTAGACATTTTTTTTTATTAACCAAAACCGTTATATTAAGTTAAATACACCTAAATAATATATGGAGCCTTTTCAAGAGAACATCGTAAGTGACAATTTGTACTTAAAACAGGAGAGCTTTTCCATTAGTAATAAAAAAATATTTATAGTATTTTTATAAAATACTAACAGGGGGGAAACAAGCAAATGTGTCTCCTGATGGTAAGTGATCACCGCCGCCTATGGACACCCATAACACCTATATATTAGGGTCTGACTCTCAAGTGCAGCTACCGGAACACACCTATTGGTATTTGGCAGCAGGTTTACAACTTGAGGGTGGTAGCTACCCAGGCGAGCATCAGAACAAGCCCTACCTTCATGCTATGGTTTCCTCACGATGTTTTCCTTCACCGAAAGCTCAAGGACATTGTAGGTGCTTGGATTCGAACTCACGTCCCATGACGCGGCGTTCCTACACACTACCACTGAGCTATCATCGCTCCAACCTATTCGTTGTTCTTTAGCCTTGGTAAAACTCAAAAACGGTTTAACCGATTTGTATTTTTTTGTTCTACCTTGTTATTATCAATAACGAGCATAATAAAAAAGAAATATCAAATTCGGTACAGTCGTTCGGAAATTATGCGGGTACATATATATTTCTGCGATTTGTTTTTATATATACATACATATAAATATAGATTATTACTTGCTGTTCGTAACTAACCAGAGATCATTAAAATAATGGATATTAACATAGTGGTTCTAATGTGCAAAGATAATTTTTAAAATGCTTACAATATATATATATAATATTTTTAACATTTTTGGCTCAGATGATGTCTTTCTGTAAAAGGCTCGATATACAAAATTGTATTTTTTCTTTTTATTACCAAAACTTCTATTGTAATGCTGAATTAATATTGTTGACGTCATAATCTACATTTGAATGTGGGAATGAACTGAGTTCAAAACATTTCTGTGTTATGTATATTATTTACCTGCAGTTGACTGAATAAGAATATATTGGTCACTGAGTGTTTTATTCACTTTCCAAAAGGATTACTACCCTCAATTATAATTTTTTTTTTAAATTATTTCACCGGATTTCGACCACTGGAAGGAACGAACATCTTTAGTTTTAATAATTGTACTGGCATGTCATTAGAACTAGAAAAATAAATATTTTAAGAGTTTGAATTAATCGTATTCCTGCTTTGTTTTAGTTAAATTTGTTCGTTGGTAAATAAAGTTTTGTTAAAAGTAATCGAGATCTTATTTCAATCCCGTTTTATTCCTATAGTAGCTAGTTTAGCGTTATGGCCGTAATCTCACCTGATCTTAAGTGACGATACGGCCCAAGTTGGTAGACACGCTAAACCTGTGAAAGAACTGGCTTTCAAGTGCAGCTGCCGGAACACACCTATTGGTATTTGGCGACAGATTTCCAACTTGAGGGTGGTAGCTAGCCAGGCATTACAAGAAGCACTATGATATGGTTTCCTCACGATGTTTGCCTTCACCGGAAGCTCAAGCTCACTGTAGGTGGATACGAACTCACGTCCCTTGACCGCGCTACAATCGCTGCAATTCCATGAAAAAAGAAAATTGCGTGTCCACGTTTAAATATTTCTAGAAAATAATAATTGGGTTTGTATCTATGGGGCAGCTACAGGGTGCACTTTATTCTCAATTTAAACGTCAAAAATATAAATGCATTGTCACGTTTTATCCCATATAGCACCTGATGTTAAGTGACGATGTGACCCAAGATGGTAGACACGCTAAGCCTAATGGAGGACCTGACTCTCAAGTTCAACTGCCAGTACACACCTATTGGTATTTGACAGCAGATTTTCAACTCGAGGGTGGTAGCTAGCCAGGCGGGCATTTCAAAAGACCCTACCGCCATGCTATGGTTTCCTCACGATGTTTTCCTCCACAGCAAGCTCAGGCTCATTGCAGCTGGATTCGAACTTGCTTTTTTGAACCGAGCAATCACCGCTTCTATTGGTATTGTTTTGTATCTATTCAATTGATATTGACGACCACAGTGATTCATGTTATCAGTAATCTTGCTATCTCTTATCTCTGATAACAGTCTGTGGAGATTTGGTAGGTTTTTACCGAGTAACTGCTTGACATTTGGCTGAAATGTAAACTGATATCGAATACCTACGAAGCCGAACTGACGTATTGTGTTAGGGGTGACTAGTTAGCAATTATTTCTTCTGAAATTAATTGCCCACAGCAGATCTGTTGATGTGAGAGAAGTTAAAAAAATGTTCATTCATTATGGTACAGATTCGTCATACTAAAGTTTGTATGCATTGTAAAATGTTAACATGGGATATATTCATCGCTTCTTTTTAGGGCTATGTGAATGCGTGCATGGTGGTAGGGCTTTTTCGAATGCCCTCCTTTTTTCTTTTATAGTATACGTATTAGCGTTATGGTCATAATCTCACCTGATCTTAAGTGAAGATACGGCCCAAGTTGGTAGTCACGCTAAACCTTCGGAGGAACCAGCTCTCAAGTGCAGCTGCCGGAACACACCTATATTGGTAATTGGCGCAGATTTTCAACTTGAGAGTATTAGCTAGCCAGGCCGGGCTATAGAAAAAGCCTTACCATCAAGCTATAGTTTCCTCATGATATTTTCCTTCACCGAAATCTCGAGCCCATTGTAGGTGGATTGGAACTCACGTCCCTTGACGCGAAGTCGTACACACTGCCATTGAACTATCATCGCTTCCTGCTAGCTACCACCCTCAAGTTGTAAGTCTACCGCCAAATACCATTAGCTGTATTCCGGCAGTGGCACTTGAGAGCCAGTCCCTCCTATAAAGGCCGGAAACGCATCAGCGACTCCTCTGGTGTTGTGGGTGTCCATGGGCGGTGGTTATCACTTACCATCAGGTGACACGCTTACCCATTTGCCCTTATTCCATAAAAATGCGAAAGCTTTTGAAGCGATAATAGCTCAGTGGGAGTGTGTACGACTTCGCGTCAAGGGACGAGAGTTCGAATTCAAGCACCTACAATGAGCTTGAGCTTACGGTGAAGGAAAACATCGTGAGGAAATATAGCATGGTGGTAGGGCTTTTTCTGATGGCCGACTGGCTAGCTAACACCCTCAAGTTGAAAATCTGCCGCCAAATACCAATAGATGTGTTTCGGCAGTTGCACTTGAGAGCCGGTTTCTTCATAGGTTTAGCGTGTCTAACAATTTGGGCCGTATCGTCACTTAATGATAATTAATAAAAATAATAATAATTTCAAAGAACCTAGAAATCGAACTCGCAATTATTTGGAAATATTTATATATTCATGGATATGAGAAAGTTTTTCTTAAGAAAGTTGTTATCTTACATACCTAATAGTGTCGACTAATTGAGTAGTATTAGGTATATTAATGAAACAGGTAACATTATGCAAAATATAGTATATGACTATTTATCCGTCACTTCACTCACATTTTTATTGATTTTGTCAAATAAACTGTTACCTCACTTCCGATAAGTTTTTCAAGAGATATAGTAAGTATCCTAGTACCAAAATTCATCATAATCAATTCACCAGTATAGTTGTGTTAGCGTAACAAACAAACAAACTCACTTTCGCATTTATAATATTAGTTGGGTGTAACAATTGTAAATTATCCTTATATCTTAACCGTCTTGTTTAATAGTCAGCACGTACTACTTGGTTCTTCATATCACTAATACTTCAGTCCACTGATTCGTTCTGGAGCTCCACTGTCTCTGCCTCAGTATTATAAGACATATTTATATTGCCACAACCGGAAACTAAAAGCGCTAAAAGCGAACTAGTGTGAATATGATTATTACAACAATTTTTATAAAATCTCGTCATTACAATTTGAGTTTATAAAGTTATTTTTAACCAAACATGTAAATATCAATTTGAATCTATAAAGTTATTTTGAACTAACGTGTGAATATTGAAACCCTTGTAATATGAAATTTAAAGTAAAGAGACGATCAACGATAAATTAAAAATATAGAGGCGACCAATGAAAAAGCCTAACACTTGAAATAGATTATTAAAACAATTTATATAAAACCTCTTCTTTACAATTTGAATTCATAAAGTTAAATATAACCAAATGTAAATATTAATTTAAATCCAAGAAGTTATTTTGAACTAACGTGTGAATATTGAAACCCATGCAATATGACATTTAATGTATAGAGAAGATCAACGATAAGGCTAAAAACAAAGCGGCGACCAATGATAATGCTAACATTCGTCCATCCTGACAACTTTTCGCGTCCCCGCGATACATAACAGATCATTTTATATAAAACGATAATTTTAATAATACAACGTCCAATGTATATAGGCATAGAAGCCTAATAGCTAGGTAGTAGTTTAAAAGATTAATTGGATCATAACAATTACACGATGAAAGTCATATTGTGGTGCAGAGAAGATAACACGAACAGCGTTCGAGTCTAGTGACACGGATGTTAGTTTAAGCAGGCCCCTTTCGACAATTGTAAAGACTCACTTTCACTACTCTTGTTTCTCTCTCCGCTCAGTATAAATTATTCCCGACATAAAGATATCAAAAGAATCGCGTCAGTAATAGAAATTATAAATCTTACGTCCCTTTGGTAACACTCCATCTACGTACGATGAATAACTGCCCTCGATGATTCACTGTGTTCTATGCGTCACTGAGTGGCCAATCTTTCAAATCCCTCACACTGCCTCTTAGCACGCTTCCACATTGCATACGTAGATTTTGGAGGTTGACCGTAGCGTCCCGTGACTTTGACTAGAGTTTCGCTCATAGCTCGAGATACATGTGCACCTTGCACTGTAAAGGTTCGCTCATAGCGACAGAGGGTTTGCTCATAGCGATTTAAATGTATACTTTGCACTTCAGAATTCGCTCATAGCGACGTCATGTGCATATTGACTAGAGTTTCGCTCATAGCGAGATACATGTGCACCTTGCACTGTAAAGGTTCGCTCATAGCGACAGAGGGTTTGCTCATAGCGATTTAAATATACACTTTGCACTTCAGAATTTGCTCATAGCGATTTAAATATACACTTTGCACTTCAGAATTCGCTCATAGCGACGTCATGTGCATATTGACTAGAGTTTCGCTCATAGCGAGATACATGTGCACCTTGCACTGTAAAGGTTCGCTCACACTTCAGAATTCGCTCATAGCGACGTCATGTGCATATTGACTAGAGTTTCGCTCATAGCGAGATACATGTGCACCTTGCACTGTAAAGGTTCGCTCATAACGACAGAGGGTTTGCTCATAGCGATTTAAATATACATTTTGCACTTCAGAATTCGCTCGTAGCGACGTCATGTGTATAATGACTTAAGTTTCGCTCATAGCGAGATACATGTGAACCTGGCACTGTAAAGGTTCGCTCATAGCGATTTAAATGGGCAGTTTTACACTTCAGAGGGTTCGCTCATAGCGATTCTTCGCACTTCTGAATTCGCTCATAGCGACGTCATGTGCATATTCCACGTGGATGGCACCATTCATAATAAATGTTCATCTCGCGCACCTCAGAAGGTTCATTAATAGTGACGTTATGTGAACATTGCACTTCAATGGCTCCTCTCATAGAGGTCATGTATACATTGCACTTCGATAACCCCTCTCATAATTAATGTGCACCTCACGCACTTCAGAAGGATCACAAATAATGACGTTATGTGCACGTTGCACTCAATAGCTACTCTTATAAATAGGTCATGTGCACATTGCACGTTGCTGACGCCTCTCATAGTAAATGTGCATCTCGTGTATTTCAGGACCTCTTCGCACTTTAGAATTCGCTCATAACGACGTCATGTGCATATTCCACGTGGATGGCATACTCATAATAAATGTACATCTCGGGCACCTCAGAAGGTTCATTAATAGTGACGTTATGTGTACATTGCACTTCAATGGCTCCTCTCATAGAGGTCATGTATACATTGCACTTCGATGACCCCTCTCATAGTGAATGTGCACCTCACGCACTTCAGAAGGTTCACAAATAATGACATTATGTGCACGTTGCACTCAATAGCTACTCTTATAGGTCATGTGCACATTGCACGTCGCTGACGCCTCTCATAGTAAATGTGCATCTCGTGTATTTCAGGAGGTTCACTAAAAATGACGTTATGTGCCTATTGTACTTCAATGGCACCATTCATAGCGAGAAGTTTTTGCACTAAGACATCAGTGGATCTTGCTCTTAGCATGAAGCACTTTAGAAGCTTCGCTCATAACTTGGTGTGTATGTTGCACTTAACAGTTTATGCTTATAATGCCCAGATGAATCCGTACACCTTTATTTTAATAAGATGTGTACATTGCCTCACTTAAGCCGTTCTTCATAATTTCACTCATCACTTTTATCAATGAAATATAGACCCATTCATCAGAACTTTTACTCACGTCTGAGAGTACAGCGGCGGTTACCAAAGTATCTTCTGAATCAACAGTTACTATTCTTACTCATTCCAGAGATTCTTTGTGTTATGAAACTTGTACATATATGCCTCTTGTAACTCCATCTTGGAGGCTATAAATGTGGTCCCATGTCAATCTCGAAATGTACAAAGTTTTCTATTTACACTAGCAGCACTTTGTCTTTATTATAAAATGTCAAAGTTTCCGATTCCTTTTCTATGCTTTTTTCTTCAGCATTCTAGAATTCTTTCTCAATTTTTTTTTCTTTTTTAGAAAATATTGGGTATAAATATATGTGAACTAGTATCCCAGACTTTATTTTTATTTTGTAATTGGAACATTTGTTCCTGTTCTTTTTCCTGGTTAAATACTAATAATTCAAATCTTACTGAATTACTACAACAAACGCTATCATCTAACGGTCATTTATTTCATCATCTATGTTCTTGAAATTGCAGTTTACATTTATGTTTTTCTCCTTTTCTTTTTCACTTTTGTATACTATGCATTATTTCGTTTTTGAACACCGTTTTCTAAATTCTGCTTAATTGTAATGCGCGGTTTTGCACTCATTTAACAATATAAAACTTCGCTTTATCACCAGTAAATACTTCTGAACTGGTTATTGAAGTCAAGATGATCTCACGGAAATGGTCTGTCGTTTTACTTTTGTGTATATGTTCTCACGATAATACTTCCAAATATTTCCAAATAGAATGAGTTTCTTTTTCATTTTTTTGATATGTTCATCACCGATCCTTAATTATTTTTATCGATAACGATAATTTTCAAATAAAGTTCGTTTCACTTTCGTCGCCAATGTTAGACTCTTTCAACATACATACATGTAGATAATATAACTATAACAGTCTCATCACTATCTTTGCTAATAAATAGTATTATTTCATAACCGTTGTACTTATAACTTTGTATCCATTAGTCTTTTATCAGCTGATAATTTCTACAGTCTGCATTATAATGTGATCGTTGGATATTTCAATAGTCACAGGACAGTATGCGGCCATAGTATTACAAAACAAATGATTACAGTCTTGTATAGTGTTGAACATTAGGCAGAACCTTCCACACCTCACACAGAGCGATTATTATCTGCAAACACCTTAGCTCAAGCAACACAAGCGACACTTTTAAAGTGGTTAAAAAATGATCATTGTTTAGGCGTTGACCATACTTGGCAAGTATTATGCAGATCACAATCCTGTACTTTCCAATTGCGGAACCGACAGACGTTTATGCTTCAATACAAAGAAGAAGGTAGCATTGAGCACAATCTATTCCGTCGCTTGGCCTCGTCTGCCTGGGGCGCTATTCCACCTGTCATTAGCAAGCCAGGCTTTTGCTACTCGGCTCGATAAATACGCATATTCAGCGTGGCAACGCTCAGTACATCAAGCTCAAGACGTTCTTCCAATAGAGACACGAAAGATAAATGTGGCTAGAAAAGTTAGCACCGACATCAGGCTACGTGATTTCTGTCGTCAATGGTCTGAATTACATCTGCGTTTTCGGCTGTTGGGTTTCTGTTCAACGCGTTGGCATGAATCATGCCATTTTACAATACTCTTGAATCAAACTTCACAATAGTGCAACTCCAACACTTATGTTCTGAATCTCACTAAAGTGGCAATAACTATCGTTCAGAATGACTGAACTTATAGGTCGGTTGATAGACGACTGGTCCCGTATCTTGTAGTACAATAATATTTCGTTTCCTAATTAGTTAAGCCAATAATAAACCAACATCCTTGCCCAAGTATGGGGGTAATCGTTCATAGTAATCCTTATCCCTGGGTCACCCACATTAGACTATTGTGATACAAATCAGTTGGTTGTAAGCAACAATCATCTTTTCTAAGTTTCTACGTTTCTACGACGTTCGTTTCCACAACGTGCTGCTCGACCGATAAACGACTATCACTAAACACGTCCACGAGCACACCGCGAAGAAATAATGAAATATACTGTCTTTTCATCAAACAAAATCCGACATCTGGCGGAGCACAGGAAAGGGAAAGTTGTTACACGACGGTGTGCTCAGTTCACGCTTCACTCATGCTCAACTTGTCTAGTGTAGGAGCACCTTATTAATTTTCTCTATATTATTATTTGCTTGGACAGTACAATCACGAGCTAAGACAGACTCTCTTTAATCTGAATTGGTTTTTTCTCATAGTTTAGAATAAAATAATTAAATATCCACTGCCATTCTTGACATTAAACGTACCAACTTTTATATAAAATGTGAGGTAGCTCTGTAGCAATTTGTTCAGTAGATAGATCATAATTTAATAAATAGGTCATAGCTAAAGTAAAATTATCAGGAACGATGTTGTATTTCAACGTAAGTTTTTGTGCTATCAATTATCAATGAAATCTTACACTTACCACATTCACATATGCATTATATGTGAGGTACCTCTATAGCAATTTGTTCAGTAAATAGATCATAGTTACTACAGTACATAGGTCATAGATAAAGTAAAATTATCAGGTACGATGTTGTATTTCAACTAAGTTTTTGTGCCATCAATATCAATGAAATCTTTTTGTACCATCAATTATCAATGAAATCTTACACTTACCACATCTTACACTATACCAATCATAAAAGATATCTAATCGGTTAAACGGTTTGACACCCCTCAGAATACCTAAGAGTTTATTAGTATAATTCAGGTAGTAGTTTGTTTGGATTTTCAATTCAGAATCTAATTTCGGAACAGCATTGTCGTTAGTAAATTTTTCTCTACATTGAGAGTGCTGAGAATGCACAGATGAAATAAATCCTCTTTTGGTTTCTCGCCTTCGATTCAAATCTGTCTTTTAAGATGACTGATCTTTCACTGGACCTGCGTCCACTCTTCGACCGGTCGTTAGGTATTATTAATCCGTATAGTGATCAAAGACTTGAAATAATTATCACAACCGAGTATCTACTTTCCTAGTAGGTAATTCAAAATTCAACAAAACAGAAAATAAGACCTCCGTCCACTATTGGACCGATCAGTGATCAAAGACTTGAAATAATTATCACAACCGAGTATCTACTTTCCTAGTAGGTAATTCAAAATTCAACAAAACAGAAAATAAGACCTCCGTCCACTATTGGACCGATCATTAGGTATCATTTATCCGTATAGTGATCAAAGACCTGAAATAATTATCACAACCGAGTATCTACTTCATAGTAGATAATTGAAAATTCAACAAAACAGCAGAAAATAAGCATCTACTCTTTTATGTTAAAAGACACGATGTACACGACTTTGATTAGTAGGCCATTCAAAATTCAACAAAAGAGCAGAAAATAAATTTCTACTTTTTATTAATAAAGACTCTTCACTACTTTAAATAGTAGTGATATTCAAAATTCAACAGCAGTAAATAAGCATCTAATATACATACGTGAGTCAATCTAATATACATACATATATAAAACGCGACTTTCACTATTTTAAATATTAGGTAATTCAAAATCCAGCGTTCAAGAAAAAGTAAAAAATAAACAATTTAATGTGAGTCTCATCATTTTTTTAATATTTTTTTTTTGCTTTTTTAAGTTTTTTTTTAATATTTTTTTTTTGCTTTTTTAAGTGACTATTTATTTATTTATGATACTTTTAAGCCAGAATATGACCGTGGGTAGAAATAATAATAATCACCATACCTTATTGCGGGCGTAAGATTACATCAAGGTGGAAGTAAATAATCCAATTTAAAAAACCTTGATGTTTTCCCTCTTCTGAAATGTAAATTATCCTTATATCTTAACCGTCTTGTTTAATAGTCAGCACGTACTACTTGGTTCTTCATATCACTAATACTTCAGTCCACTGATTCGTTCTGGAGCTCCACTGTCTCTGCCTCAGTATTATAAGACATATTTATATTGCCACAACCGGAAACTAAAAGCGCTAAAAGCGAACTAGTGTGAATATGATTATTACAACAATTTTTATAAAATCTCGTCATTACAATTTGAGTTTATAAAGTTATTTTTAACCAAACATGTAAATATCAATTTGAATCTATAAAGTTATTTTGAACTAACGTGTGAATATTGAAACCCTTGTAATATGAAATTTAAAGTAAAGAGACGATCAACGATAAATTAAAAATATAGAGGCGACCAATGAAAAAGCCTAACACTTGAAATAGATTATTAAAACAATTTATATAAAACCTCTTCTTTACAATTTGAATTCATAAAGTTAAATATAACCAAATGTAAATATTAATTTAAATCCAAGAAGTTATTTTGAACTAACGTGTGAATATTGAAACCCATGCAATATGACATTTAATGTATAGAGAAGATCAACGATAAGGCTAAAAACAAAGCGGCGACCAATGATAATGCTAACACAATATACTCATTATCTATTAAATTGGTATCGCGCAGGGCGCAGTTCGGCGACCACGGTATTATTATCTACGAAAACATAGAAAAAGGGTACATAAATGCAATAACATTAGCAAGTAGGCAGTTATATAGGTTTTAAACGGTCACTCAAGGATTCCGATCAAGTACGACTCACATAAAGGTTAGCTTACACAGACTGGCTAAGCGTCCAGAAGTCACGAACGGTTTACGCACGGGCGCGCGGTACAACCGCTCCGAAAAAACCAAGTCCGCGCGCGTCGAATACACAAAACCTACCTAATTCAAACCCCGACTCCTATTGTGTACATGGAAAATTCTAGAGTTTGGACAAGGCATTTGCAAAGTCTACTTTTCCGATATTAAATGCGATATTGTTGGCCTCAGTTGAAGCGCGAATGCTATGACGCTGGTACATGAAAGATATTTCCATATTTCGGAGTTTGATTAATATGTATTTTTAAGAAATCATGAAATAATACACGTAGGCATGTATTGATCGAGTTAATTTTATGTTAGCATTAAAATAAGGTAGTAAACATATCGTTTTCCTAACTGTGTACTCAAAACTCTTCGATCTTCGTGCTGAAGGTGCCAATTTTCTCTATCTCGCTCTCAATAACGTCTCCCGGCCGCAAGAATTCCGGTGGATTCCTGTAAACGCCCACACCTCCAGGCGTTCCAGTGAGTATGATATCTCCTGGCAACAGCGTCATTACTCTTGATAATCTGGCGATGACATCAGGTATCTTGTGTATAAACTGATCGGTGTTGCTCTTCTGTTTTTGGACCCCGTTCAGGGAAGATCGAACGTTCAACTTCTGAGGATCGCCCACTTCATCATGAGTCACAATCCAAGGACCTAACGGGCAAAACGTGTCCATCGCTTTGCCGAGCAATAGTTGTTCTATATTCTGATTCTTCTCCCAGTCCGTAGCTCCAATGTCCTGCGCTATAGTGTAACCTAACACGTAGTCGTATGCTTCATTGGCCTCGATACGAGTTGCTTTCTTTCCAATGACAACAGTCAATTCAATCTCGAACACGACGGACTCTGTCACGTCACTCCTTAATTTCACCGCATCGTTTGGCCCGACAATTGTACTTGGGAATTTATTGAAAACGAAAGGTCTCTCTGTCGGTGTTAATTTCTGTTCCGCACAGTGGTCTTTGTAGTTCAGACCGACGCATAAAACCTTATCATTACCATGCACAGGCGCTTTCAGAGTCACATTTGCGAGCGGAACGGATGATTTCGGCTTTACGTTCTTCAATTTGTCAACGTATCCGCGTTTTAAGAACTCAATTAACGTTGAAGGAATACTCGGATCTTCTCTGTTAACATCAATAACTTTATCCCCGTCTAAAATGCCTAAACGAATTTCATCGCTGCCCTTGTATGTGAACTGTAGCAACTTCATTTTAGATTTCGCTATCACGTTTAGCTTCCAGTCGTGTTGTTTATGACACTGTCGGTACTATAGACAGATTCCTTTTATAACTTCACGTTATCGTTCGTTTCACCTTGTGATATTTAGATGTCAGTTGCAGAGAGATGGTAATGATAAAACTAAGTACACATTTATCATCTTTTGCGTGTCGAGATATCTGAGATAATTCTACTGTGTTTTTTGTGTTTGTGTCAAGTATCTCTAATCCACAATAAAATAAATTGTTTGGTAAAAATGTTGCTGTTTCAAATAAATATTTTTGCAGAATGCTTGTTTCAGGTGATATTATATGAACACGTTTTTTTAAATAGTTTATAGATTTAGCGCAATGGCCTTAATCTCACCTGATTTTAAGTGATGTTACGGCCCAAGTTAGCGGATACGCAAAACCCGTGGAGGGACTGGCTCTCAAGTGCCACTGCGGGAACACACCTATATGTATTTGGCGGCAGATTTTCAACTTTAAGGTACTAGCTAGCTAGACAGGCGATAGGAAAAACCCAACCACGATACTATGGCTACATCACGATGTCTTCCATCACCGAAAGCTCAAACTCATTGCAGGCATCAAACTCACGTCATCAGACGCGGTGTCCGTACACATTACCAACTGGGCTGTCATCGCTTCATCGTAAAGAGATAGATAGAAAAGCGTGCTCAAAATAGTGGTAATCGAGCTGTGACAGCTCGATGCCGTATCCATGACGAAATGAAATAGTTGATCCAATCGCTGAACGTATGCTCATTAAACAAACTCCGCGTTGTATGTACTGTATACCGCTTTTTATGCGTTCGTGCGTCAGTAAAACGGTACGGGGCTCCTGAGGGTGATCTAGTTTCATATATATATATCTATTATATACTTACTATATGTGGGTAGAGTAAATAAACTACCGAATTAATAAGCTGATGAAATAACAGTTGTACAGAAATAAATATATAGTTACATAATGATTTCTTATGTTTACGCGAATATCATTCATTGAAATAAAACGAATTTAAACGGATTTTATCGCGGTTATTTATAAATTTTGATCCCGACTTTCGAAAGCATTTCAGCCTTCGTGTTCACGGGGCGGACTGAGATGTAGGTTGTCTAGAAAAGTTCATGTTACAAAAAATTTCAAAATTAATAAAAATCCGTTTAAATTAGTTTTATTTCAATATAGTTACATAATGATATCAAATCAAAAATCTTTATATCTTAATAAATCAATAATCTTACATAATGATATCAAACGTAAAAACTACTACCGGTTCGGAAAGTAACGCAGTCATCGAGAAAAACCGGTAAGAAACTCGATCAGCATCTTTTATTTAAGTCTTATGTTTATCTTTTTATATAATAGTTTAATGTGTTACAATAGTTATTAGCGGATGTACAGATGAGAGGTCTCAATTCCAGACATCACGATCGCTCACATATTGATCCACCCTATAATAGCCTTTTGACATCAAAACCCATTTGACATGGTTCTTGAACCTACTGTCCGGCGATTCAGTAATGTGCTTTGGGACTTTATTATAAAACTTGACACTATTACCTAAAAAACTGTAACTTGTCTTCTTACTCAGTCTAAAATAGGGAGTGACCAGTTTGTCGCGATTTCTAGTATTCAAATTATGTCGGTCTTTAACGAAATCTAGCCTTTGTAAGTTTTTGCGGGCATAAATTAAATGATCAAGAATATATTGAGAGGGCAAAGTTAAAATACCAGATTCCGAAAACTTATCCTTTAACGATATATATATTTGATAAGATTAGTGTAAGGAATATTGCGTGTATAGTTAATATAACATTGGGTGGCCACATTGTTAGGACTCTTCCGGGAGCTGTTTCCCAAAGTATTACCGATTTGCTGGGTTGCAAGTTCAAGCACTATTTTAAACGGATTTTAATGTCAGAAAGTTGATAACGAGGTGGATCAATATGTGACCGGTGGTGATATTTGGAATTGATACCCTACTCTGTATATCCTCTAAAAATAATTGTAAAAACATTTATTTATGTTTCTGTATGTACTTGAGATACATGTAACCAGATCATAGATGTAACCAGGCTGAGTTTCTTACCAGTTCCTTTCGATGAATGGGTTATTTCTTTTTTTCATAGTTAATAAGACTTAGCGTAATAAGCCGGCATGACAGTAGGGACTGGCGATGGATTGTCGTTCTCTCGATGGTCGCTGCTGTTTTAGGACTGTGCTGTACTTAACACCAGGTACAGTGCAGCCACTTAGACGAGCTTCCAAAAAAAAAAAAAAACCTTTCTTTAATTATAAGTAAGCGAACTCTATAAGTGCAATCGCGTACGTGGCGGTGATCGATAACAACTTCTGTGGGACGGTGCTGATGATGAACATTCCGAAGACCGTTAGAGGTTCCATGCTGATGCCAATGACACGGACGATGTTCTTCGCATAGCGTCGAGTCGAGACTGTTAAACACATCACACCGATTATAATGAACTCACATACAAAACAGATTAATTGAAGCGTTTCGTGAAGCGATAGTGACCGCTCAGTTGGTAGCGAAACCGGACGGCGTGTCAGCGAACGTGATTTCGAATCCACTTGCTTGAATATAGAAATTATTGAGAAAGATAGCATTATCTATAATTATCTTCACCACTTATTTACTGGCAACCTATTTACACCTAATGTCACGTCGCGTGGCAAAACGTGAAAGTGTATACGCACGTTACGTTACGTTAATTAATTTTCTTGTATTTTTTACTTTATCCATGTAGCCTTGTGTTTTGTAAATGAATTTATTTTCCTTCTTTCATTCTTTCTTTCTTTCTTTCATTCTGTCTTTCTTTCTTTCTTTCTTTCTTTCTGTCTTTCTTTCTTTCTTTTTTCCTTTCCTTCTTTCTTTCTTTCTTTCTTTCTATCTTTCTATCTTTCTTTCTTTCTTTCTTACAAGCTGGAGTCTGTTATATTAAATACACATTTTAGGTAGCTTAAAATACAGTTAATCATAACTAAACTAAAGTGGTACACATTACATAACATAGTGCTTAGTAATATCAGTCTATGAGCGATGATAGCTCAGTGGAAGTGTGTACGGCTTCGCATTCAGGGACGTCAGTTCGAATCCACCTACAGTGAGCTAGAGCTTTCCGTGAAGGAAAACAACGCGATGAGACCTTAGTATGGTACTCTGTCTTTACGGACTTTGTTATGGCAACGCGCAAACGTATTATCTCGGCTCAGGTCAAGGCGAATGGGGCTTGTGGTGACTCTCAGGTGCTAATAACCCAAGAAAACGCACCATGGTGACACTTCAAACTTCCGTTTTGCCAGAGGCCAAGTTCAGCTTCGGCAATTCTCCTAGTTGCCACCCTCAAGTAGAAAATCTGCCGCCAAATACCAATAGGTGTGCTCCGGCAGTTGGACCTGAGAGACAGTCTCTCCACTCGGCTAAGGAAGCCCACCTTAACAACACATGAGATTGTGGTCACAAGGTATATCTATATATATATAAAAATGAATCTCCTCTTCGCTTGGTCATCGCATCACGCGTGAACGGATGGAACAATTTCGCTAATCCCTTTTTTATGTTGCTAATTATTGTCATGTGAAGGTTCCTATGAAAGAACAAATTAAGGAAGTCGAGCGGAACATTAAAAAATCTGTATATATTAAAAAATGTACGCGCATAACTTCCGAACGACTGCACCAAATCGGATAATTCCTTTTTTATTGTGTCCGTTATTGTAAGGAAAAGTTTTGTATTAAAAAAAATTTTTTTTTTTGGTATATCATAATATGTAAATTAATGAAGGGATAATAGCTCAATTTGAAGTAATGATAGCTCAGTGTCAACGGACGCCGCGTCAAGAGACGTGGGTTCGAATCCGCATATATTTAAATTTCGTATGATCAAAAGGCATTTAAGTAATTGGAGCTATAAACAACTTTCATTCAATAACCAAAGTAATGAAAAACGGAAACTATATTTAGATATAGACAGTTCTATTGATCTTAACGAATTGATGTTGGAAGATTGATTATAGCTGATCGAAATGTAAATACCATAATGAATTCTTATGTTTACGCGAATATTACTCATCGAAATAAAGCTAATTTAAACGGATTTTATCGCGGTTATTTATTAATTTAATCCCGACGTTTTGAATGCTTTTCAGCCTTCGCGGTCACTGAAACGCGAAACGTCGGGATCAAAATTAATAAATAACCGGGACAAAATCCGTTTAAATTAGTTTTATTTCGATATATTCAAAAAAAAAATGGGTCAAGCCGTTTTTGAGTATTAACGAGAATAAAGAACATCCATTAAAGGTGATACGAAGTTCAACGGGTCAACTAGTAAACAATAAACGAAAACGTAAGAACAGTTGTTTAGTAAAATTGGA
This sequence comes from Actias luna, assembly GCA_039707435.1. Taxonomy (NCBI): domain Eukaryota; kingdom Metazoa; phylum Arthropoda; class Insecta; order Lepidoptera; family Saturniidae; genus Actias; species Actias luna. Next base: position 17,596,647 of record JAZHAC010000034.1, on the reverse strand, counting down.
AACACTACTTTCTTATATTCGCTTACTATACACAGTGATCGTTATGCGAGGTTCTGAAGTGAAAGATATGATTGACAAAAGTAGAAGGGGACTTCATTCCCTCCCTTTAATTCCCGTGAACTTGAATCATATTTAAGACACGCATATGGTTGGCTGGTGGCAGATTTTCGATTTAAATGCGGTAGCTAGCTACGAGGGAGTAACAAAAGCCTTGATTGCAAGCTGTTTGCAGGGATTCGAACTCACGTCCATTCACGCGGTAGTGATTGTTGCAATCGTTGAATGTATCGGAAAGTCAGGGAATGAATACATTTACCTGGGATCTGGCAACACGGGAGTTTGAAGTGTCGCCGTGGTGCGTTTTAGTGGGTAGTGGTGGGTGGTTACCATCCGGTGAGTCACCCCGTGCCGCTCCTGCCTCATCAGGTCAGAAGAAAGAGGGTAAAACGTTTGCGAATTGCGAGGGAGAAGTCAACAAATATCGGGATTCGAAACACCACGTTGATGAAAAAGAAAAAGAAAAAAGAGATGGAAATATTCATGAAAATACGTACTGCTGTCTGATTTTCTAATAACACAGAAGCAGAGGTCCTTGGTTTTCTTTATTTGTACTTCTAGACAGTTCAACGTCTCACCTATCATTATAATTCTGGTGATAAATATAAGGCTTATACAGTTCCGGCCGAAAGTTATTTTTAGTGTTTCAATGCTCTGAAAATAAAAAAAAATTATTTAATTTCATCATAGAACTAAAACTAAAACATATATATATTTTTTTAAGGTTTAACATTCTGGCCATAATCTCACCTGATCTTGAGTGACGATACGGCCCAAGTTGGTAGACACGCTAAACCGGTGGAGGAACTGGCTCTCAAGTGCTGCGGCCGGAACACACCTATTGCTATTTGGCGGCAGGTTTACAACTTGAGGGTGGCAACGACCCAGGTGGGCATTAGAAAAAGCCCTACCATCATGCTATGGTTTCCTCACGATGTTTTCCTTCACCAAAAGCGCAAGCTCATTGTATGTGCTTGGATTCAAACTCACGTCCCTTGACGCGAATTCGTACACACCACCACTGAGCTATCATCGCGTCAAAAATTTGCTTATCTCGTGGTAATTCACAGGAAGACCCACTGTCCTAATGTGAAGATTGCCTGTATATTTCCAGCCCAGCCGTTTTAGAGTGCAATGGAAGCATACATACGTAGATTTTTATGTACGCTTATCAATACTAATATTGCAAATACGACAGTGAGTTTGTGTGTTTGTTACGCTTTCACGCCTAAACCGCTGAATCGATTATCATGAATTTTCGTACAGAGATAGATGGAAAACTGGAGGAGGTGATAGGTTACTTCTCCTCGCGAAAAACTTATTGGAAGTGGGGTAAAGGGAGGGATAAATTTTGTATGAACCTTTTTATTGCGTCATTCGATTTGTTTGACCAAATCAATATTAACGGGAGCGAAGCCGCACGTAAAATATAGTATACGGTCGCCGTGTTAATGGACGTAAGTTCGAATCTCTGCATTGAGCCTGAGCTTCCGGTGAAGGAAACCATAGTGATGAAAACCAAAGAATAAGTTTTTTCTAATGTTGAAAACCTACCGCCAAATATATTTAGGCGTGTACCGGAAGTTGCACTTGAGGGCCAGTCCCTCCAGTAGGCTTAACGTATCCGCCATTTTGGCCCACACTATACTCATCATCATCATCATTCTGCTCCCAATTTGTTATTCGCGGTCAGCGCAGTACGTTTTCTTTCATACATCTCTATCAGTCACCATATCTTCATTCACCCCTTTTGCCTTCATATCTTCCCTCACACACTCCATCCATCTTTTCTTTGGACGACCTCACCCTCTCCATCCCTCAACATTCATAGTCATCACTTTCTTCGACACATGCGTTTCGTCTCTTCTCGAAACATGTCCATACCGAGACAAACGATTCCCTTACATCTTTTCTGTCGCTGGAGCCACTTTCAAACTTTCTCTAACATACTCATTCCCGATCTTATCCATTCCCACACTATACTATGAAGTCTAATAAGAATTGACGGTAGGTCAATACAATCTAAAAACAATGGCGACCGTCGAGGCACAATTAATCCATTAGAGTTCGTCACTGTTCGCTCACTCTGCAAGCCACTCGATATCCGGATATAAACATACTGGGTTATTTCGGAAAGTGTCTAGCCAAAAGACAGTCACAGTGTCGAATACACCGATGTATTTTTTTTAAAGGGGCTAAACGAGCAAATTTGTCACCTGGTGGTAAGTGATCACCGCCGTCCATAGACACCCACAATCCCAGAGGAATCACAGGTGCGTTGCTGGCCTCTGTAGGAGGGACTGGCTCTGAAATGCAACTGCTCGAGCTTACCTATTGGTATTTGGCTGCGGATTTTCAACTTGAGAATGGTAGCCAAAGAAGGGCGTTAGAAAAAGCCCTACCATCATGTAAAGTTGCTGCATATACACTCACTGCGCCCGGAACGTAATTTGTATACCAGATATAACAGCCGCTCTCGAAAGTTGTTTGAGTAAATAAACACACAAATATAGTTCCGAACTTACACGTGACACAATTAACAGTTGTACACTGAACAACAAACAGAAGAATGTGTGAATAACCATCAGTAGTATCTGAAAATTGTAATTACTCAGATAAATAAAACAATTTAATTTAATATTAATCTGTGAAAGTAATAACAATCGATTAATAAAACAAAATACCAACAAAGAATACGAGTTTGAGCTTTCGGTGAAGGAAAACATTGTGAAGAAACCGTAGCATTGTGGTAGGACTTTGTCTAAAGCCCGTCTGGCTAGCAACCACCCTTAAGTTAAAACCTGCGGCCAAATACCAACAGGTGTGTTCCGGTAACTGCACTTGAGAGCCGGTTCCTCCACAGGTTTAGCGTGTCTACCAACTTGGGCCGTATCATCACTTAAGATCAGGTGAGATTATGGCCATAACGCTAAACCTTACCTATATAAAAAAAACACATGTTAGTGTTAATTTAATAAAGCCGTAATTAATTGACAAGAAGTAGTTATTATAGCGAGTATTTGCCGACCTTACTGGAGGAACTGGCCTTCCAGTGCAAATACCGGAACACGCCTATTGGTATTTGGCGGCAGATTTTCAACCTTAGGGTAGTAACTAGCCAGGTGGGCATTAGAAAAGCCCTACCGCCATTCTATGGTTTCCTTACGATGTTTTCCATCACCGAAAGCTCAAAAATCATTCTACGCCCTTCTATGTAGAGTACCTTTGACACTATAATTGCTCTATACATCTATGACAGACGGTTACACCAGTGTTTTCTGGCAGCACCTTTTACCGAGACTGTATAGGCCAACCTGAGATCTGCACAGTAAAAAAAAACAGAGTTTCGCCAGTGCTATCAGCCCGATCGTGCTGCATTGTTCTTCTACGCTCCAGGCTAAGAAACCATGCCTTGTCGTGCGGTTCCAGGCCGCCATGCACCAGTTTCCGCCATTCGTTACGGCGTTAGGGACCCTTGACAACGAGTATGTATAATATCATGATAAATCAAATCGGTTTTTTTTTTTTTATATATACTTAAGGTTTATCGTTATGGCCATAATCTCACCTGATCTTAAGTGACGATACGGCCCAAGTTGGTAGACACGCTAAACCTGTGGAGGAATTGGCTCTCCAGTGCAGCTGCCGGAACAAACCTATTGGTATTTGGCGGCAGGTTTACAACTTGAGGGTGGTAGCTAGCCAGGCGGGCATTAGAAAAAGCCCTACCACCAAGCTATGGTATCCTCACGGTGTTTTCCTTCACCGAAAACTCAAGCTCATTGCTGGTGCTTGGATTCGAACCCACGTCCCTTGACGCGAAGTCGTGCACACTACCACTGAGCTATCATCGCTTCAAAACGTTAACAGTGTGTGTTATAAATAAACCATATTTGTATTATTAGTTATAATAATAACTACAAAAAAACTTACGAAAACACTGAAAGTTCTTTCTACAAGTCTGTATACAGAGGCGACGCCCTCGTACGCACGCCACATTCTGTGCATCATCTCTGCATGATCTATCACCTCTTTTCGCCATTTTACTAAAGTGCTCAGATGTATAATATTATTGATATACTTGATTTTATTTATCAGAACGAATAGAATCGCTATCATCAGAACGAGTTCTAAGTATTCCGTGATCAGTGACTGCCCGACCAAGAATGCGCACGCGCCCTCTGTCAGCGTGGTTGAAGAAACAATATTATTTATAAGAAATAAACTATGGAATGTCAACACTGAAACGGTGCTTAGCAAGACAAATCTATATATAACATCGCATTTGTTTTTTCCATTAATCTTCAAGTTTTTATCGATATATAGTAAATGATTAAATAAATCCAATCGATTTTTGCTGAAGAAGAAATTGTTAACAATTACAATGTTTGTATTCAACATGAATCCTGCGATCATTTGCAATGCACTTAATATGTGTTCCACAGCAGTGTGTTTCATTTTATCATAATTATTGTATGTAATTATATAATAAAAATGGCCGATTGAACATAACAGTAAATGGATTAAGCTGTACACTTTTTGATAGACAGTAAGATCTGTAACTATATTATTGTTTAAATTTGCTTTCGCAGCACCGCTGAAGATTTGCGCGTAGTACACGGGTTTGAAAGTGGTTAACACGTTGCTTTCTTGATTCATTTTGTTATAACCTTTGACGGTATACCGTCAGCTGTATCGCCTTCCACTTAATAATCAAATCAATCAGCTCTTTGCCTTCTACAGTCTAATAGATTCCTTAACATGATGAGTTATTATTATTTATATCAATTGATGCTTTTGTGACCAATAAGCGTAATTGGTAAGCTAATTTTCTAAATGCGTGTTGTAACGACCTTAACGATGTTTTCCAGGTTAATTATTTATCGAGTTTGCGTGCGTTAATAATAAATTATATATAACAACTAATTTAATGTAAAACATTGCAACGCGTATGGTGGTAGGGCATTTTCTGACGCCCGCCTGGCTAGCTACCACACTCAAGTTGAAATCCTACCGCTGAATACCAATAGGTGTGTTCCGGCAGTTGCACTTGAGAGCCAGTCCCTCCACAGACTTAGCGTGACTACCAACTTGGGCCGTATCGTCACTTAAGATAAGGTGAGATTATGGCCAAAACGCTAAGCCTTAACTATAAAAATCTGTATAAGAAGTCTGCTCAGATTTTCTTTTACGAAGATTTTGTACAACAAAGTATAAACTGGTTATAAATTTTTACGTATTAGAAAATAGAAATGCTTAGTGACCATTTTTTACTTCTGCAGTACAATATTTATTAATTATCGGCACTCTCAAATGTTAAAGATTCCAACTCAGTACCAATCATATTATGGTCCGAAATAGCATAAAAATGGTCTAGATGAAATGAGCAAAATTTGTTTATTCGATTATTGACTTTTTTGGCTTACCACATAATTGCTCAAGATGTTTATTAGTTTTAAACTTAAATACTTCTTTTACACGCATCATAAGCGAAGCGTTGAGGTGGGTACTACTGTCACTTTACGCAAACCAACTGATTGTATGTAATTATATAATAAAAATGGCCGATTGAACATAACAGTAAATGGATTAAGCTATACACTTTCTGATAGACAGTCAGATCTGTAACTATATTATTGTTTAAATTTGCTTTCGCAGCACCGCTGAAGATTTGCGCGTAGGTCATTGTAAGTGACCACCGCTACCCATAGATACCCACAACACCGGAGGAATCGCAGGTACGTTGCCGGGCTTTATTTTGAATGGACTGGCTCTCACATGCAAGTGCCGGAACACACCTAAGCCAAGTCTGGCCTGGCCCAAAATTGTGGAGATACTAGCGTAGTGAAAGAACTAGTTCTCAAGTGTTACTTATAGTTAAGGTTGAGCTTCACCTGATCTTGAGTGACGATACGACCCAAGTTAGTAGACAAGCTAAATCTGTATAGGGACTGGATTTCAAGTGCAACTGCCGGAAGACACCTGGTATTTGATGAGAGATTTTCGACTTGAGGCTATGGTTTCCTCACGCTATTTTCCTTCACTGAAGGCGCAGGCTCGTTGCATAGCTTCGAACTCACGGACACCACGTATGGAGGGTGGTTTGGACAACGGCAGGACAGTGACGTCTATCTAGAGACAGATGCTGTTTCTAGATTGTTTGCACTATACTTCCCATGAGGTATAAAGTGCATTCACTTTTTCGCGTTTCTATACAATACAATCTCCGCCCAGGCAGTATACTAAGTTTACCCGGACTTTCCCATTACCGGAGCGTCCAGAATCGTATTTTAAAATATATAATACACTTTTATTTTTTGAAAATTCCGCGAGTGGCTCCAGGGAGGGAAGCTAATTTCAATTTCATTTAGTTCTGGCGCGACTCCATGCACCGGCCGTAGAAAAGTTTACGACTGCAGACGTGCAACTGAACTGAATATATGCGAAATTATCATTTGTAGTGACAGATTTAGTGAACATTATTTTCAAACGTACATACAATAAGATAAAATGATAGAAAGAATATTTCAAATGAACCATTTGAATTGTTTAGGAGAAGCGTGTTTAGGAATCCTGTAGATAATATTTTACAGAGTTTTTGGCTTGATTTTAATCTGCCATGTTATGTTTTTTTTTATGCGTTATGGTCATAATCTCAGTTGATCTTAAGTGACGATGCGGCCTTAGTTGGTAGACTGGTTCTCAAGTGCAACTGCCGGAACACATCTGTTAGTACTTGACGGCAGTTTTTCAACTCGAGGTTGGTAGCTAGCCAGACGGGCATTAAAAAAGCCCTACCACCATGCTATGGTTTCCTTTCGATGTTTTCATTTACCGAAAGCTCGAGCTCATTGTTGGTGGATTCGAACTCACGTCACTTGTCGTGGAGTTCTTACACATTACCATCGTACTTCAATACGTACCACTACAGTTAAGTTATGATTTAATTATATTCTAAATTTCCTTAAATGTTTTATTTAATATAAAAGACGCCATCTTGGAAGGTGCGTATAAACTTTGACTTTTTGCCACGCGACGTGACATTAGGTGTAAATAAGTTGCCAGTAAATAAGTGGTAAACATAATGTTTTTTATCATGGGTGGTAGAGCTTTTGCATGCCCGCCTCGCTAGCTACCACCCTCAAGTTGTAAACCTGCCGTCAAATACCAATAGGTTTGTTCCGGCAGCTGCAGTTGAGAGCCAGTTCCTCCACAGGTTTAGCGTGTCTATCAACTTAGCCATATCGTCACTTAAGATCAGGTGAGATTATAGCCATAACGCTAACCTTAAGTATAAAAAAACAGTAACTACTTGATTCGCAGTGTATATCTTAAAAAAAAAAAAAACAAATTCCGTCGTGATGTCCAAACGGGCATATATAAATTTCCTTCATAACAACCAGTGAAATCATATTGACGCTAGAAAACTTGTATATCTCATCTGCAAAAAGCTGAATACGAGTTTTTATACATTATTATTTGAATCAATAAAACAAAACGTAAACAAAACAAAAGCTCAAGCTCATTGTAGGTGGTTGGATTCGAACTCAAGTCCCTGGATGCAAAGTCGTACACACTACCACTGAGGTATCATGGCTTCTTAATTACTAATTACTTAATAACAATTTTACTACTAGTTTACAAATGAGAGAAGGTATTCGATGGATGTATAATGTGGCATGTCTGTTACTACAATTGCTCTATGAACACAAGTGCAGAGCGCTCGAAGCGCGGAACTCTCGGGAGCGTTTGGGTTCCGTAGGCAGCCAGATTACACCCTGTCTGAGCCCCGATACGCAATTCCATTCGTTGCGAGAGGATTTCGCATTTTTATCGGTGCCTCTATTCGCAGCCATTGCTATTAAATCGGTCTATTGAATTGGCCGGTAAGTTTATGCACGTACATTGTATTCAAACCCTACAGTAGTAATACATTAGCCATCAAAGCATTCTGTTTTTATATTATCGATAGGGGTTGAATTTTTTAAATTATTTTTCAGTCATAAATTCGGCTCAATGCGGGCTTATTGGAGCGTCTGTCTAGGCTATCTACTAATGGAAGCTAGATTATTCACAAACAACAAATATAATAGTACATTTCCAATGGAAATTCTAATATGAAAACAAATTAATCAATGTTTACAAACAAGAAAGGCAATAACTGAGATATCATTTGAAACGATGATGGCTCAGTGGGTAGTGTGTACGGACGGCGCATCAATCAATGGACGTCAGTTCGAATCACTTTTTTTTTATACTTAAGGTTTAGCGTTATAGACATAATCTCACCTAATGTTAAGTGACGATACGGCCCAAGTTGGTAGACACGCTAAACCTGTGGAGACTGGCTCTCAAGTGCTGCTGCCGGAACACACCTATTGGTATTTGGCGGCAGGTTTACAACTTGAGGGTGGTAGCTAGCCAGGCGGGCATTAGAAAAAGCCCTACCGCCATGCTATGGTTTCCTCACGATGTTTTTCTTCACCGAAAGCTCAAGCTCATTGTAGGTGCTTGGGTTCGAACCCACGTCCCTTGACGTGAAGTCGTGCACACTACCACTGAGCAATCATCGCTTCACTGCAATGAGCTTGAGTTAACGGTGCAGGAAAGCGACGTATTGAAACTATAGCATAATGGTAGGGCTTTTTCTAACGCCCGCCTCGATAGCTAACGTCTACAGGTTGAAAATCGGCCACCAAATACCTATAGATGTGTTCCGGCAGTTGCACTTAAGAGCCAGTCCCTACATTTAGCTAAGCAAAGCCACTATCTTGGGCCATATCGTCACTTAACATCAGGCGAGATTGCGGCCATAACACTACACCTACATTGCATTGGAATATGTCATTACAGAGCTTTCGATGTTAGTTATAAACTCTTGTATTCGACATACTATTTTTATTTATTTTTTCTTATTTTTATTCTGCTGAAATGTATTGTTTTTCTTTTTTATTTCTATCGTTACTCTTAATTATTATTGTTTTCGAATAACTATGCTTAATAAGTGTTTATAAAGATTATAGACGATTTTCTTTAATAACGGAGCTTATATCTGCCAATTAACTATCATGCAGTTTGGCAGGAGTATTACAATGTATATTTAGCATTGAAAATATATTAATTAATCAATTAAATATACCTTCCATCGAATTAAGAGATTCGACTGTATTTAAAGTATTAGTTAAGCCGTCGACTACAAACCGAGAGTCAGTCCCTCCTCTGGGTTTAACGTGACCACCATCTTCGGCCAACATTGTCACTTAACGTCAGTCGAGATTGTGGATATAACGCTAGAATATAAAAAAAAAGTTAACTCGTTTGTCTTGAAGTATATTTTAATATAAAATAACGAGTCCTACGACGCCAATTACTATGAAAACACAGAGGCATAAGCGAGTCGAATTCATAATTTACCTTTCAGAAAGTTTTTACCCACTGTCACCTATAATTCCGAAGGTCAGAAGTAATTTAAACCGAGCCCTATCCGGCGACATCGACCCACCCTTGCGGGGGCTGATTCATATTATTTGCATTCAACACTTCATTACGCAGACGTGTTAAGAACCTTTCTCACCGATCCAAACACTTTTTAATAGCACTTTGGTTATGCTTACTCAGTACTTTTACCTCTGTATCGAGTGTTAATTTAACCAACTCCAGGTCTAGCTGGAAACCAGTGCTATAACTGTTCGCCACAGGATATGATAAGCTCGGGTCCAGTTTTGATGTTGTATGATGATTTTATTTGATGTATTTGTGTATTTACGCTGTGCGCATTGTATAGCATCTAAATAACTGTTCTATCTTTCTTTTCTTTCTTTCTCTGTGATCAGATTAACATACTAATATTATGCATGCGAAAGTGAGTTTGTTTGTTAGGCTTTCACGCTTAAACTACTGAATCGATAATGAATTTTGGTATAAAGATGGTTGGGAAGCTGGAGACGGTGGTAGGTTATTTTTTGTTGTGGAAAACATATTGAAAGTGTGGTAAAGAAAGGGATAATCTTTGTATGTAAAAATCCGAGATTAATGCGAGTGCAGCCGCGGGGAAAAGATAGTACGATAATAAATACGAGGTACTTACATGCATTTATGTAGTAACTAGCTACATCCGTAAACGTTATTCTATGTTTTTGTTTATAGGCGTTAACGTTATGGTTACAATGTCACCTGATGATAAATGACGATGTGGTCCAAGTTGGTAGACACGCTACACCTTTGCAGGAACCGGCTCTTAAGTACAACTGCCAGAACGCACCTATAGGTATTTGGTAGAAGATTTTTTGCTTGAGGATGATAGCTAGGCGGCCGGGTATTGGAAAAATTCATCACGATGTTTTCCGCCACCGGAAGCTCGAGTTCATTATCGATGGATTCGACTTCGCACCCATAGACGCAGCATCTGTACACTCCAACGACTGAGCTGTGATCGCATCAAAACAAATGGTTACGAAATAAGTATACAATTGTATATTTAAATAGAACCGGTACAGTGAAAATGCAACTTAACGTGAAGCATCTCGTTAGAACCTGATTACAAACACCGCGACATGATAACAAGCTCGACTCACAAGCGAAACTTGCGATTGTCTCCATACACACAAGCTAACTTTTAAGTAAATACCTTCTTGATAGGCAATTTAAGGTGTATACGACTTGGGGGGCTGGTGCGATGAACTTTGCGAATTTAGAATTTATCTTAATTCATCATGCCGTTTGTGGAATTGTTGTTGTAGAAGTTTTCGAAGTGGAGCTTCTTGGGCAGCGATTCTATGGTGGGGTTTGCATGACAAAGTTGAGAACATATTTCACTATTAATTTTCTTTCTCAATCGTTTAAAACAATGTAAATGTATGTTCATTAGCATGGTTTTTTTTATAGTTAAGGTTTAGCGTAATGGCCATAATCTCACCTGATCTTATCTGATGATACGGACCAAGTTGGTAGACACGCTAAACCTTTGCAGGAACCGGCTCTTAAGTACAACTGCCAGAACGCACCTATAGGTATTTGGTAGAAGATTTTTTGCTTGAGGATGATAGCTAGGCGGCCGGGTATTGGAAAAATTCATCACGATGTTTTCCGCCACCGGAAGCTCGAGTTCATTATCGATGGATTCGACTTCGCACCCATAGACGCAGCATCTGTACACTCCAACGACTGAGCTGTGATCGCATCAAAACAAATGGTTACGAAATAAGTATACAATTGTATATTTAAATAGAACCGGTACAGTGAAAATGCAACTTAACGTGAAGCATCTCGTTAGAACCTGATTACAAACACCGCGACATGATAACAAGCTCGACTCACAAGCGAAACTTGCGATTGTCTCCATACACACAAGCTAACTTTTAAGTAAATACCTTCTTGATAGGCAATTTAAGGTGTATACGACTTGGGGGGCTGGTGCGATGAACTTTGCGAATTTAGAATTTATCTTAATTCATCATGCCGTTTGTGGAATTGTTGTTGTAGAAGTTTTCGAAGTGGAGCTTCTTGGGCAGCGATTCTATGGTGGGGTTTGCATGACAAAGTTGAGAACATATTTCACTATTAATTTTCTTTCTCAATCGTTTAAAACAATGTAAATGTATGTTCATTAGCATGGTTTTTTTTATAGTTAAGGTTTAGCGTAATGGCCATAATCTCACCTGATCTTATCTGATGATACGGACCAAGTTGGTAGACACGCTAAACCTTTGGAGAAACTGGCTCTCAAGTGTAACTGCCGGAACACATCTACTGGTATTTGGTGGCAGACTTTCAAACTGAGGGTGGTAGCTAGCCCGGCGGGCATCAGAAAAAGCCCTACCACCATGCTATGGTTTCCTCACGATGTTTTCCTTCACCGAAAGCTCAAGCTCATTGTAGGTGGTTGGATTCGAACTCACGTCCCTTGACGCAAAGTCGTACATACTACCACTGAGCTGTCATCGCTTGGTGGTAGGGTTTTTCTAATGCCCATCGGGCTAGCTAACGTCTTAAGTGGAAAATTTGCCGCCAAATACCAATAAGTGTGTTTTGGCAATTGAGAGCCAGTCCTTTAAAGGTCGGCAACGCACCTGCGACTCTTCTGGTGTTGTGGGTGTCTATGAGCGGCAGTGATCACTTACTACCAGGTGACACGCATGCTCGTACACCCCCTGTTCCATGAAAACAAAAGTTTTGGTATATTGTGTCAAGCTATCTGTTAGATTTGAGCTACATTCAAGTATATAGCGGACAGAGTTTAAGCGGTTGCTGTAAACATGAATGGTTAGGAGCAGATGATGATGAGGGTACATCATAGTTTTCTGATCAATAACCACATAGGATAATGTGATGTATCATTGCCACAGAACTCTCCCTCCATTAGGTGTAGCGTGTATAACATCTCGGGACACATTGTCGCTTAACATCAGGTAATACTGTAGCCGCAACGCTGTATATTCTGGAAATGAAAATTCTAGAAAGTTCTGAAAATTCTAGAAGTCTTAATTTGGCTGCTAACGCGTTCTGCTGAAGCCTTTATACGTTGTAATTTACAGTTTCAAAATATTTACGTTTCCAATAAAAGTTTATTAATATCATTATGTTTACGTGTCACTTAGCTTGTCAATGCTCAAGCATACGGCCGTAAATTATCGCTTCACTTGCTTGCGAGCGTCGCAATCACTAAATAGAATGGAGTATGGATCCACCCTTGAAGGTGGGTCCTTGTGAACTTGGCACAAGTGAAACTATGACATCTTATCTGACGGTTTTGTCGCACTAACTTGTGAGAACTAAGTGGAATCAAATCAGAGCATCAAATCAAAAATCTTTATTCAATTTAGACCCTAAGAAGGTGCTTATGAACAAAAACTACCACAGACTCGGAGAGTAAAACGGTCATCGAGAAAAACCGGCAGGAAACTACATGATTATTTTATATAATATTTTTTTACGTAATAGTTTAATGTTTGCAGTTACAATATTTAATAACCGTTGTACATAGATGGGTGTCGATTTCAGATATAGCTAGCATTTGAATATTGATCCACCCTAATGCCTTATAATATCAAAACCATGGCATATGGTGGTAGGGCTTTTCCTAATACGCGCCTGGCTAGCTACAACCATTAAGTTGTAAACCTGCCGCCAAATACCAATAGGTGTGTTCCGGCAGCTGCACTTAAGAGCCAGTTCCTCCACAGGTTTAGCGTGTCTACCAACTTGCGCCGTATCTTCACTTAAGATCAGGTGAGATTATGGCCATAACGCTAAACCTTAAAAAAAACCTTTTGCACTATAATATAAAGTCCAATGTAGCCTGTAAACATATACAAAAATTCTGTTAGTCCTGTAATAAGGATGAAATGTATTACCGATAAGGGCTATACAATCACAGACGCATTAGCACACTCCAAGAAGCCTTGAGTTCTCATAGCTGGCCGCTCCAAAGGACAACTCGAAGTCGAAATTGCATCCCGACTGAAATTTCGAGCGATCATATGCTAATGTGTGTGTCAGTCATTTACAGGAATATATTTTTTTATAAAACACTGATTTTGTTTGCGCATTAGTGATAGTTATTTTATTGAAATTTGAATCTGTATACTCAGGATCAATATGAATTTTAAATTGCGTAATTTGGGCATGGAAAATACATTAGTGTAACATTAGGGTGAGTATCTCATCATTCATCATCAAATCATACTGCCTAATCATATAAGTCATATTTTTTATTTTCTATCCATATACGTTTATTTATTACTTTATTATATCGTGTTATTGGACACGTCTATTTGTAGTATTTTATTTTATTGCAATTTTTAATCATATTCTTTTTCCTTAGAATATCTTTCTTATTAATATTAAAAAGTGCTGACCGTGGCATCACGTTTTTGAAGCGATGATAGCTCAGTGGTAGTATGTACGAGTTTGCGTCAAGGGACGTGAGTCCGAATCCAACCAGCTACAATGAGCTTGAGCTTTCGGTGAAGGAAAACATCGTGAGGACACCATAGCATGGTGGTTGGGCTTTTTCTGATGCCCGCCTGGCTAGCTACCACCCTCAAGTTGAAAATCTGCCGCCAAATACCAATAGGTGTGTTTCGGCAGTTGCACTTGAGAGCCAGTTCCTCCTAAGGTTTAGCGTGTGTACCAACTTGGGCCGTATCGTCACTTAAGATCAGGTGAGATTACGGCCTATCCTGTAACTATAAAAAAAAATAAAAAAACGTTGTACCATCTGAATACCAGCGCTGCAACGCATTATACGTTGTAGCATTTTAGCTGAGATGGGACCATTTACGGCGTCACACAGCTGATTAGTGGGCGCCCTCCGCCTATTATATTCACTAGGCTATTGTTGTTTTCGTTTTTCGCCCTAATTTTTTATTATTATTGTAGTAGTCACATAATCATTATTATTATTATGTGAATTCCGTATTAAATGTATTTTCTTTCTTTCTAGATCGACAAGAAGATGCCTTCGATGTTTTCAAAGACAATGTCATATCACCGATACAACATATAATGCTGCACCAGCCGGATAAGTACGAAAGGTCTGATTGAAACCTGGATTCAAAATTGAATTCATCAATAATCAGTTTAATAGTACTGTAGTGGATCCAAGTCAGCTTTATAATTTTTTATTTATTTATTTAATATTTTTTGTTTGCTTTAAAACATATAATTATACATAGCAAATGATTTGATTAGTACTTTAGCCTTATTGATAATAGCAAGAGACCATTCGTTCATTACGTAAGGATATTTTGGTCACTTTTGCCCCCCCCCCATCATGTAACTATACGTAAGATTGCTCGAAGCCCCTCACCTTTCTTACGTGAGATTCTATCTTGATTTTCTAAATATTAAACTGTTATGTTAGGAAAGGAAGTATTTATTTTTATTTTTTATATAGTAAAAATACGACAATACGTGTTAAAATATATTATATTTTTTTCCATAGAACCAAACATGGATAACAATAAAAACATATGTTTTTTTTTAATAAGCAATAATAATTATTTAAATAAAATTAAAATTCGACTCGAAACTTGAAAATTAAGAAAACCATTTGGAATTAGATTTTTAATATTGAATTTTGATTCACAAAATATATAAGGACATGTAGAGATTTTCTACACCCACCCCCCTCCTTAATACCCTTACGTGATTAATGAATGACCCTCAATATCGTCCAGGCAACCTTTCGAAGTAACCATGGGTTAGAATCCGGAGTATTTTGTTTGTATATCTAAAATCGAACTTATTAACATACATATTAAAGACATGTGAACTATGTCATATATATAAAGTATACTACAATATGAATATATAAATATATAACATGCGGACTGTATAATTATAAACACAAATGGACGCTTTTTATAGTTTATAGCATTAGTTTATAGCATTATGGCTATAAATGACCGAATGTTAAGTGACGATGGGGTACATGAGGGTTCGCAGAATAAGCCTAGTAAAGAGAATGGTTCTCAGGTGCAGCTTCCGGAACACATTCACGGGTATTTTCCGGCAGACTTTCCACTAGAGGGTGGTATTTACGTTTAGAAATGTGTAAGTTAGCTCTCGTCCCTGGCAACAGTGGTGTGTTTTAGTGGGTAGGGTCGGATGCTTATCACGCCCCTCTCACCTTGGCTTTGGCCCAGGTAATGGTACGCGTTGCGATGAGTATGCCCGTAAAGGATAGAAATGTATATACCACTTATGTACCACACTACATAACAACTACCACAGTAATGTATTAAAACTGCAGCCACTCCAGGCGCATCTAATCGTGTGTCTAAAGCTTACGTCATATGGAAAATGAGAATGTTGACCAATTTTGGAATATTTATGATCCATTTTCGTTATCTACGAAAATATTTATTACCTTTAAATTGGTTTATATGTGTTTTGTAACGTAATTATCAAGTTTACTTTTTACCTTTTTTGTGGGATAGGGGCCAAACGAGTAAGCGTGTCACATGATGATAAGTGGACATCCACACACCCACAACACTGGGGGAGTCGCAGTTGCGTTGCTGACATTTATTGGAGGTACTGGCTCTCAAGTGCAACTGCCGGAACACACCTATTGGTGTTTGGTGGCAGAATTTCAACTTGAAGGTGGTAGTTAGCTAGGCGTGCATAGAAAAAGCCCTATCACCATACATATTACTACATTACATTACAATATTACATACTACCACCATACCTACTCCTTTTACCATATAATTACTTTAAAACTAACATAAATATTGACCTTGTGCCATATAGGGATGAAATTCTATTATGTGTATTGATTTTGTCTTTTATATAATTGTTTGATTATATTTCTTTCATATAATAATGTTGATTTATTATTTGGTTTGTTAAAAATTATGTTTCGCACCGATTACCGATTCCCCTGGAGAAACATTTTCACGAGGTACTGTCGTTACCGAGAAAACTCGTTGAAAATCCGATAATTAGACAGGCAGACAATTTACAATAAAGCCTTTTATACTTCACGATTTTTATGTCAAATTATTTATTAGTGATTAATTGTTATTTTTTTTTAGTAATCATTCATTTGTATACAATTACACTAATCAATATACACGGTAATGTACAATAAAAGTCCTTACGGCTCATGCAACATTTTAAAAAGATGATGTTCCTCTTGGTGAAGTATGAATAGAATTTTGTGGTTATTAATACGCCGTTCATTCAGTCGTTTATTCTATACGCACAAGTTAAAGGAAAATAATAATTTATCCACGTACGTACGAAGTCATTACCGATGTCAGTATGTTTAAAATCTTCATTTCTCAATCGATTAACATGAGAGACTTTTTGACGAGATCTTGATCTGCCATGCTATGATTTTGGATTTTAATTCATATACTTATGTTTTTTAGCTCTATATTGTGTAAATTAAGGTGACATTTTACGTGATGTGTTGTAGGTGAAGTGAATTGTGATAATCATTCGGAACATGATATATTAGTTGCCACAAAAACTCCCAAGGATCAACAAGAGAGTCACTATCTTGTTGAAGATAGTATCGTCTGTATTTAATACAATATCTGACGTGGCTGCATGATCTAGATGCCTTTGCCTTTTCCTTTTTCAATTGAAAGGAAACTCCTATACGAAAAAAAAATCGAACAATATGTGATTTTGCGTACATTTTGTCGAGACTATAGAAAAGGTTAGAAAAAAAGTATTGTTGCCAAGGGATGAAAATAACTTTAAAAAACCATTAACGAAGTTGCAGGTAAAGCTAGTAAATGCGTCTATTCCTTTTCAGTGAAGTTCAATAATTATACATAAACTATAAAATAATCAAAGTACCATGTAATATTTTATGTATATTATTTGCCATAATATTTTTTAACGATAAACATCGTCACGACAAATCGGAAGCTGTAAAACGTGTTATCAGAAAGACAAATAGTGCGCTTTATCGCACCGCGTAATCAAGACTAATATCCACACGGTAACAACTCAAGGGGGCGGGCTGCGGCGCTCAGACTTTGATTGAGATGTACTGCTTACTAACGGATTAGGTTTATAAATAGCGACACGGTAAAACGTGTCGGCCGATGTGAATGAGACGTAATCAATCTGTATTTAAACGCTGTTTAAAAACAAACCATTTTAATAAAATTCACATTTCAAATGGTGGTAGGGCTTTTTCTAATGCCAGCCTGGCTAGCTACCATCCTCAAGTTGAAAATCTGTCGCCAAATACCGATTGGTCTGTTCCGGCAGTAGCACTTGAGAGCCAGTTCCTCCAAAGGTTTAGCGTGTCTACCAACTTGGGCCGTATCGTCACTTAAGATCGGGTGAGATTATTGCCATAACGCTAAGCCTTATTTATATATTATAACTTATATTTATATAACGTCTATTTTAAAGATATAAATAAATTCACTACGTAATCCTTTTTAGTCAGTTCCTTTATTAGTTTGTAGTTTTGAACGCCTCATAACGCGAAGCGACATTTCGAAGTCGAACAACCTTCGAGATTTCAATTATTGTTATTTTTTTAATCTTTTGTGTTTTAACGCCAAAGAAAATATCTTATCATCGAGAGAAATACTATCACTATCACACTAGGTGATTATTGAATTTTATATTTTATATACTAATAAAACTTATTGGAAAAATATTTTCTTGGACATCCGGTTTTCTGTGTGTATGGACGTGTAACGACTACCCCAAACATCAATGTATTGGGACCATTTCTTTTTTCATAGCTCTAGAATGACATCGGATTCCTCATTTATAATATGAATTATTTAATCTGTGTCATTCAATTATAATTATGTTATGAGACGTGCACTTTTGGATTTTCCAAACGATTGTATATTTTTTTTTTTGATTTTATTACTTGGTCCTTAGGTACCGTGTTACCGTTACGTGATCACCGTTGCAGATGCACCGTTGAATTGCAGATGCGTTGCCGGCCTTTATTGAAGGGACTGACTCTCAAGTACCACTTCCGGAAAACACCTATTGGTATTTGGCGGCAGATTTTTAACTTGAACGTGGTAGCTAGCCAGGCGAGCATAAGAAAAAGCCCTACTACCAGCTATAGTTTCATCACGATGATTTCCTTCACCGAACGCCCCAGCTCATTGTAAGTGGTTGGATTCGAACTCACGTCCTATGTCACATCGCTCTAAATGGTACAGTGCACTCAACCAGTGAGTGGTATATTGCTAGATGTTCAGCCTCAATATACCAAATTCCTCAATTTAATTTTTTTTTTGAAAATCTAGAATTGGTCGTGAGATCTAATGCAAAGCATAGTTTGCGTTAACTTAAGATCCCTCACGAAATACGTAAATTGGAATGAAAACAGTTTAAATCTATTGTACAACAGAGAGTTGTTAAAAAATCTTAATATGCGATTGTGAATAAAATGCATGGGAGTAAAACATTATTAATATTGTTAAGTTCGGACAATTGTATGTACATGTTATAAAGAGCGATCGATGGAGAGTTTTTTGCTCTGTTTCTTCTCTTCCAGAACGTCACGTTGTTTTAGAATCATTAGCAGTTTTTTTAATGGAAAAAAGTGGTATTATTATAGTCCTATTTTTGAGAAATTAACAAATTGATTTGATTTCGATGTCCGCACGAACGCAACCGCCACAACTTTTAAACCTTATACATAGCCAGTATTTCAGAAAAACTCTATTTTGTAATTAAGCAACATGATGTGTCGAAAATAATAATAAAACTTCATGCTTTTTAGTCAAAAAATACGTTTTTTATTAAACACGGATTCGTTTTGTTTGTTTTAAGATTATTTTATACAAAAGTTTAGGTCTTTTATTTATCGATTGAGGCAGTACGAACATACTATGTTTATATAATAAAAATGATGTTTGTCTAAGTCGTTGTCACGTCAAAACTACAGATCGTATCGACACGGGACCACGATCTTTCGATGCGGAATTATCTGTAGATGGTTAGGGTTATCCGTTATTTGAATTCCAACCGTCCTTCGTTATTTTATTTTCGATTTACTTTTGTGTTTTGTAGCGGCTAGTTTCATATATATGTATCTGTGCGTTTTGTTTGATAGAGTCACGTGTTCCGCGCACAGTAGCGTCGCCGCGTCGCGTCGCCCATTCATCATTAGCTGACAGTTATATTTTATGAGCCAGCCGGGTAGCGTCGTCCGACACCGGCCAATTTCACGCGCCAATGCCGCCGTATATCCGGGTATTAACCGGCTCGGTATACCCGGATCAGCCGGGCCGCGTCGAGCGCCGTGCTCTCTACAATCTGCCGTAAGTTCAATGAGCTCTTCCACTCGATCCGGGTTCATGGGTTTCTACAGTTTGCTTATAGTTTTAAATTGTAAAAACTACAATTAAGTATCGATCTCTTCAATCAGTATCGCGGAAATTGAAACAAAATATAAATATAGTCACTAGTGGATAATAAATTATACGAAGTAATAACTGAGGCTTAGTGTCGATGGATCCGAATTAAAATCCCTAGAATGAGGCTTTTTTTATCCTTTATTATAATGAGCCTTAGCGTTGTGACCATAATCTGATGGCCGTGGGGTTTTAGTGGGTATTCCTGGTGACTAGCGCCGGGTGAGTCCCACATAACCTTCCCAGCCCCCCCGGGCTGGGAGGGTATACCTTAACGCATTTCCCCAGGAAAAAAAGGGCCATAATCTCAACTTAGCTTAAGTGACGATAGGGTCCAAATTGGTAGACACGCTAAACCTGTGGAGGGACTGGCTCAAAAGTGCAACTGTCGGAACACACCTATTGATATTTGGTGGCAGATTTTTAACTTGACGGTGGTAGGGAGGTGAGGTTCTGAAAGAAAACATCGTGATGGAACCATAGCAAGATTGTAGTTCTAACGTACTATGAGCTATCTACCATCCTCAAGTTGAGAATTTGTTGCATAATACCTGTAGGTGCGTTCAACTTGCGAATAATTCCCTAATAGGCTTGGTGAATCCATTATCTTCGATCACATCTTTACTCAAGAAAAGTGAGATCGTGGCCAAAACGCCACTGTACGCTCACCCGTTGAAGGGTGTCCGTACACTGTAGCATCACCCTGTTTTAAATTCTATAGTTAAATATCGTTTATTGTAATGTATGGCGGTGATAATATCAAAACAAAAGGTAATAGGGTAAGTTCGGGCCGCATCGGCCTGTCCGCCGGGATCGGAAATATCCACGTTGACATTAGCATATGAATTCTGAGATAGTAATAAAGGAATAATATGCAAATAAACCGTTGGAGTTGTTGAAATGCCACCGCGAGGTCGTAAACTTTTGGGGCCGGGGTACACCAAGCAATTCATTCCGTTTAATTCAATTTTCGTTTTGTGAGATTGGCCAATCGATACATTTTTAAAATTGGAGTGCCCAATGGGAAGTGAATTTCAAACTCAATAATATTCGCTATGATCTAGTTAATTTTTAAAAGCCAGCAAAAATATGTACGTATAGAAAGATGTATCAATATAGAATCAAACGCTCTGAAATTTATTTTACTATCATAATTTTCACTTTATGACTGCTGTTTTTATCTTCTGACGCCAAAAAAAGACAATATTTTGCTAAAGTTAAAACAGGAATTTTCAATTGTATGCAAGAATTTATATAATTAGTTAAATACCTACAAAATTATAAATCAGATTTTTTAAATCAATTTAGACTAAAAGTAGTAAAAGTACTATACTTATGAAAAAAATATTGTCGAGTTTAATTATATTGTTATTTTACTTTAAAAGAATTTGGTAAATTAAAAAAAGACAAACACTATAAGAAGAAGCCGTAGAATTTTTAAACAGTAGTACACAGTACTATTTTGATCAATTGCTAAATATATTAGAAAAACGTTACGTGATAGCCTATTAGGTATACAATATATACTCTCTTTTTCCATCTCTCTACTTATCTTGCGTATCTACTGTGTAGAGAAAAATATCTAAGTGTGACGTGTCATTGGAATTTAATTCTTGATTGTTTTCCAATTAACGAATCCCTTCGAAATCTTTTACTTTAAAAAATCTAACCCATAAGACATTGACGGCACGAGTGTGCCCCGGCCCTTATTTCTCGCGTATGATTACCGTGTACTCACATAAATCTAGACCTAAACCGGGTTTATTGGCCCGCGGGGTGCGATCCCCTGTTATATTCGAATAGAATAAATTGGCAACTTTCATTTCGGGGTTTCATTGCATGAGTAGGAATAACAATTGTTAAGGTTTAGTTGAGTTAGTTTCCTTTTTTAACTGACTTCCGATATATTAATTCTTAATACAGACTTCGGGCTAGTATTTACTAAGCGGAATTCTGTTTGTTATTGCTTACAAATTAGAGAAACTTATGGTATTAAATAACAATTCATTAATGATAATCTAGTCCAGTGTTTCTCAACGCGTCGGTTACGACCCCCGAGGGGATCGCGAAGCTGCTATAGCGGAATTGCGAAAGGTTGGGAAAGCTACTGTAGTAAAAAAAAGCAAAATTTAAAAATATTTATTTAGAAAAAATGTTAACTAAAAGTCATAATCATTTGTATCTATTAACAAAAAATAAAAATGACATGAGATCTTTTCCATTTGAAATATGCAACTTGACAAAAATAAAAAAAAATTATGAGAACTCGTAATGCGAAAGTTGCGTTTGTTTTTTTGTTAACCAATTTCTCCCATCGTGGATTCGTTTTTGCTACGTTGAGAAATAAATCATTTTACAAATTTAAGCGATTTCGTTCCTTACTTTTTATTTGGGTCATTGATGAAATTGTCAACTTGCACAATTACGAGGTGGCAAACGCAATCAAAAACTTCAAAGCCTCTATTGTTAATTCTGAGTATTCTGATTTCCTTTTTAATCAAAAGTTATCCAAATTGACAGACTCAAATTCCAATTCCAGCATCTGCCGATTTTCTTCGAGTTCGGGGACCAAATTTACCACATCTATAGCTACATTTAAAAAAGGATTTAAGTTCCACCTTTGCCCGGTATTTTTTGATATCTCTTGTATTGAGAAGTAATAACAAAATCCTTCTGTCAAATTTCCTAATATCATTTTCGTATCTGGTATAAATTCCTTGATGATGATTTATAATTGATTTATGTCGCATCCGACTTCTTCAATAAAAGAAAAAAGAAGAAAATTCTTCTACAGAAGAAAATTAATCGATGTGGTTTTAATATAGAGACGATAACCACAAATCAATTTTGTTTGTAAGTTGCGTTTCCTATTGGCAACGCATTCGATTTTAGTAAATCAACGTACTCAATTATGTATTTGTCGGTAACCTAATTATGCAAATCCAAAAATATATCGGATTGAATATTAGTCACAAAATAGAACACATGAACCAAAAGCAAGGGTAGGTCGGTTTGCGAAATATTTTACCACATTGAAGGGGGCGTGTCATGTAAAGGGTTTAGAAACACTGATCTAGTCAATGCAAAAATAACGCACTGTTATTAATAATTCTTATTAACAATGCACCATTACAATCAGTTCTAATTAATAATAATAACACCACAATAAAAAAAAAAAATTATCAACGTGGTATTCAAAATCCTATTCTTTACCTTACCTTACCTTAGATGTGGTGCAAACACTCGACACTATCCAAACTTCGTGTCACCAGAGACCAGGAAAAGTGCAAATCAAGCACAGACGGACCAGCCGTTAAAGCGATCTCGCTACTACCGCCACGCCGAACTGCCCTGGATTCGAGTCCCGAATAGGGCAATTAGTTGTATGAACCACAGATAATTGTTTTGAGTGTGTCCCTCACTTTGCGTGCGTTAAAATTGTTGATAAGTTCCTTCTCACTTGATTTTGTTGAAATTGGTA
Source organism: Actias luna (assembly GCA_039707435.1). Lineage (NCBI taxonomy): Eukaryota > Metazoa > Arthropoda > Insecta > Lepidoptera > Saturniidae > Actias > Actias luna. The sequence continues at coordinate 17,573,247 of JAZHAC010000034.1, read as the reverse complement.
TCGCGCTAAAACTACTGCACAAATTCTGATGTTATTTTCACTGTGATAACGAATACTACCTATATATTAATATATAAGTTTGTTATCATTCGAAACGAAAGGGCATCATAATAAAATACAAAGGAAATCAGGAACGTTTTTTACACATTGCGACAATGCGATTGAAATTCGATCCTCACTATAACCATACTAATATTATAAATGCCAAAGTGAATGTGTTTGTTTGTTACACTTTCACTCCTAAACCGCTCAATCGATTTTGATTAATTTTGGTATAGTCATAGATGGGAACCTCGAGACTGTGATAGGCTATTTTTTTCGATAAAAACTTATTGAAAGTGGGGTAAACAGAGACATAGACTTTGTATGAAACTTTTTATTGTGCCATCTGATTTCATTGACAAAATCTACATATATATAAAGACTGTGATAATAACAGTTGAACTCTGATACTATATGAAATATAATTCAATCCAAAAATGGAGTCGCGGGGACAGTTATTAAGGAATATTTCGCATACATTATTTACGAGGCCAGGTGTCACTGTAAAGGATTATTCGTCGCCTGTAAAATTATTTGAAACGGCCCGTGAAATAAGATCTTCATCAGTATTCGAGAAATCCTATTAAGAGTTAAGAGGATTTCATGTTAACCGAGCGGCAGGCGGCAGCCGGTGACGCCACTATGCCTCTTCAATTGTTATTCAGATCTGTGAATGCATTGCACATATTTTAATATCAATCAGAAAAAAATAAGCAATCAAAATTATCCAGTACTACCTATCGTAGGATAATGGTACACAATCTTTTCTAATATAATAATTTTGACTTCGCGTCAAGTCACTCATCTCACGTCGAGTTCGAATGCAACCACCTACAATGAACTTGAGCTTTCGGTGAAGGAAAAATAGCGTGAGGAAACCATAGCATGGTGGTAGGGCTTTTTCTAATGCCCGCCTGGGTAGCACCCACACTCAAGTTGAAAATCTGCCGCTAAATACTAATAGGTGTGTTCCGGCAGTTGCACTTGAGAGCCAGTCCCTTCACAGGTTTAGCGCGTCTGTTATCTTGGGTCGTATCGACACTTAAGATCAGGTGAGATTATGGCCATAACGCTAAACCTTAAGTATTAAAAAATATATGTATAAATAGTTTGGGTGCGTTAATTACAAGTCGGTTTAAATAAATTTGTAATACATTTAACAGCCCAATTATTGCGTAACTTTAGGGGTTATTTAATATCATTCTACGAGTCTTAGAAGCCAAGCAAAATTACAAAGAATGCTAATCGAGAATAATTAGCCAATGCTTAATTGCACAACCGATATTGAATGTTAAAATACATGTTGTTAGAGCTACATCATAGTATTTAGGGCTTTCTTATCCAGAAAAAACGCTATTAAAGACACCTATAGTAAGTACAGTCAACTCTCGTAAATTAGACAATCAAGGGACCGAAGAAAAATTTTGAAAAATGTGTGATTTCTTTTTTACAATTATTTACAGTAGGCGAACTTCTTAGCAAACCATGGGTAGACCGTTCGGATGCCGGGTCAATGCTGTGGCAGAGAGAGAACCTTCGAGCAGTTCCCGAGACCTATGGCATGGATGTTGGTTTAAGAGGGGTCTCTTTTCCGACACGTGTCAATACGAGGCTACACTACTCGTGATACTCTGCCCAGGATAATGTGGTAGGAGCACGTTACGGCAGCTTTAGAAGCACGTTCTAATATTGAACTTACTGCAGTCCTATACAGGCCAATTAGAAGATTATTGAGATATTTTGAGGGTTTACCTCTCGCTGTCACTTCCACCGCATATAAATCTACCACAAAGTTATTCTTGTTCAGGTCTTTTAGTAGTAGCTCGGAGTATTTTTTTAACTGGCCTTAAGTAAGCCACTTGACCATGTAAAGTGTTATAAAAATAAATATTATTTCACAACTTTGTGTTAAAATATAAAATAATCAATTAATTAATTTCAATATTTTCACACGACGCCTGTATTCATTTACGATACGAATGGTAATGCTTTATCGCAATAATTTAACGTTAATTTTTAAATAATCAACTAGTTAAAATTAACAGCATGGCCGACGCAACGGTAAGCACCGAAAGAGCGACAATTTATTACTTGTTTGTATTCAGTGTTGGGCGGGAATCATGACCCCCCGCTTAATCATCTAACTTTATCTGTGGTCACGGTTACATTTATAGTTTAGCGGACGGTGTATAAATCTACGTGTTTGTTATACAATGGGCAAATCGATTGTTGTTAAATCAATCGGTTGATTAGATGAGCTGGCTTGTTTTATTTCTTGTAGTAGATTGTCCCCTGAAAACGCTTTTTAAAAGCGAATTACCACTTTTTTTGTCCTGTAATTGTTTTCCGTGTCAACGTCGACACTGAAATATGAGTTAGTTTTTTAGTAAGTGTAATTAATATTTAACATTAGCGGTATTTGTGTTTTCGTTTTTATCTTATTTGAATTAACTTTTGTATAAATTTTATTTAAATAAGCAAAAAATTAAATTACATTTTTTTCAATTACAGTTTTTTTTTATGAAAATATGTAATACTCTGATGTCACTGATCGAGAAAAAATTAATTATGTATATATTTATGAAAGTTGGAGATTTTTTTGTTATTTACCCGGAAAACAATAAATAGATCATTGCATAATTTTGCTAATTAAATAGTCTTATACGAATTGCCATATTTAAGAAGATAAATATTTGTATTCAGTGCGATAATGTTACGACTAGAAACTTCCAGAAACGACGAGAAGCTCCGTTGCTGCAATGCATTTGACAGTAAACAATTACCTTCGAAGTAGAACCAGCCCCAAATGTTTCGAAATATTCTATCTACCTCTAAAAACACTGTCCTAAATTGTCGAAGCAAATGCCCCACGGAGTAAGATCCTGAATGCGGCGCTGTTTCCACCCAATCGAGAGGGGTTTTAATTTGTAATCCAATATGGAGATTAAGCAGCAAAGCGTAAATACTATTGTTGGATTAAAACTTCGCAGTTCATTTAACAGCCGCGGCGCGGGTCGGGTGGGGCGGGCGGTCTTGAGTGGGCGCATCTACCTTATTTCACTTCCGTTAAATCATTTCCAATTGTTTCTGTTCTATATTCCATTGTGGGCCTTAGATATTTACATCAAGTTAAAATTCGCACTACGGGTTGAAACTATCGCATTCCGGAATTATCCGGTGTATACATATGCAATTAGTTGTGGCCGCTACTGCATTCTCATGGAGCTAAAAGTTAAAAGTACTTTTCTCAACACAGCTTTGCTTCTATTTGTTGTAGCGTAATTTTGAATAACCTAAAACCTTCCTCAACTATTGATCTATGAAATACATACACGATTTTTCGCATGCCGACTTGTGGCTCATAAGATAAGCGCGTTTAAAGAACAAACTTTACGTTTTATAACATAAGCGATTATGAAGCGATGATAGCTCAGTGGTAGTGTGTAGGAACGCCGCGTTATGAGAGATGAGTTCGAACCCAACCACCTACAATAAGCTTGAGCTTTCGGTGAAGGAAAACATCGTGAGGAAACCATACCTTTTTTGATGCACGTTTGGCTAGCTACCACGTTGAAGTTTAAATTCTGCCGAAAAATACCAATAGGTGTGTTCCGGCAGTTGCGCTTGAGAGTCAGTTCCTTCACTGGGTAGGCGTGGCTAACTTGGGCCGTATCGTCACTTAAGATTAGGTGAGATTACTCCCATAACGCTAAACCCTAAATATAATAAATAATAATATAAATTTACCTGTTAGTACTTCAAATGTTTGCAACATATTATCTGTTAACGTTGAGTAAACCTTTAAGTAGTCAAACTCGACGCTGCGGGTATCCGAAAATATAGAATAACCCCCCGGCAAATATTATGCGACTCTGCAACATTCGGTGCGGCGAATAGCGGAAAAATATACAAATTCTAAACGTCGAGTCTACACACGTGGAATCTCGAGTGGCCACTTACTGCATCCAGACTGGTAATTGGACGGAAAATATACTATATACCACTTGTCTCGGGTATTTTATTTTTAAAATGGCATGCAAAATTCCCAACGTTATTGTGTCATGGGGTTCGTTTTTTTTTATATACGCCTCAAGATCGTCGACACGCCGGTGAACGGACTGTCTCTAAAGTGCTACCGATGGAACACACCTAGACTTATTTGGTGATAGATTTTAATAATGAAGACATTAGCTGACCAGGTTCACATCAAAAATACCTTACAAACATGCTACGGTGTGATGAATGAATGAATTCTTTATTGAAATTTAAATATGTAAACTGGCGAGTTTAATGCCATAAAGAATTTTCTTTCATCTAAGCAGCAGTAATGTAGTAAGAAATAATTACCACCATTGTGGAAAGCGCAAATAAAATAATTGGTGAAATAAGAGTGTAATAATAAATATACTAACCTAATATAAATAATTCATTACTAACAGCATATTAAATAAGTAAAATGTAGTTTAAATATACATACTTACGTATATACATATATACACAGCGAATTGTGATAAACAACATCAGTCTAACTCTTATTTATTATATAAACAACAAACTGAAGCGATGATAGCTCAGTGGTAGTGTGTACGACTTCGCGTCAAGCGACGTGAGTTCGAATCCAACCACCTACAACTAGCTTGAGCTTTCGGTGGAGGAAACATCGTGAGGAAACCATAGTATGGAGGTAGCGTTTTTTCTGATGCCCGCCTGGCTAGCTACCATCCTTAAGTACAAAATCTGTCGCCAAATACCAATAGGTGTGTTCCGGCAGTTGCACTTGAGAGCCAGTTCCTCCACGAGGCTTACTCGTTTTCTCGCTTTTACATAAAAAAGATATATATATATATAAATAAATCAGATCAAAATTCTACATTTTTTTTTCTGATGGGACCTACACTGTTAGCTTGAGGGGCTTTTACAGCTTCACCTGAACTAAGGGCAACTCGCGCAGGGGTGTCACTAGTGACCGAACCTCAGCTTGGGCTGTTGTCGAATCGCGTAGGAGAAAATCGAACGCGCTACTAGCTATTAATAAAAATCGAAAAAGCTAAATGTACTAACTGAACTCTTTACTTCCGGATCTGGTAACTAAATTTGGTTTGTACTGTGCCATGGCAGGCGAGGCAGGGTTGTACTGTGCAAAAGTGAATCGAACCCGAGCCTCCTGGGTGAAAGCCAGGTATCCTAGCCACTAGACCATACGGGAGTTATCAAAATTCTACATTCGTCCTAAGTATAGATACCACCTGACGACTTTTTACTTTGTACCGAACCTGAAGGAATTTACCGGCGTGGAATTTCGAACTTACAGTGTTTCAGTGGTTTCGACATCAGTTGAATTTAAGTAATAACTTTAAATGAATACAACATAGTCGAATCTGTAGCCTGATTGTAGGATGTTATCTAAGGAATGTCTGGCTAGTTACTTAGCGTTTTACCATATTGGTTTACAATAATAATGGTTTGAACATCTTTGGCAGATGGTTCAGCCAGCATGGTGATGACACTTGCACTCATGGCTGAGTAGACCGATCAGGTGTTGGAGGCTTGGGGGTTGGTTTACATCATCTCTTAATATCAGATGAGATTGTGACCAACCACATAATCTATAAAGGTTAAAAAGAAAAATGCAATACTATATATATTTGATGGAGACATTAAATTCACTGATACCCGCAAACGCTAAGATAATGGAAAGAGGTAAAAATTTTATATATACAAAATTAAGTCAACAAGCTCGTTGGAAAAATTATTCATAGAAAAGGCTTCTTGAGGTGCGAAGATCGGGTGGTTTCGGGTATAAAGAGGGGCGAAAGGAAAAACTTGGATAACTGCCTTCATGAATTGGAAATGTAATTTGGAAGGGTGTGTGTGAGCGGCAATTGTTTCTACGATTGTTGCCTCGCGGTGTTAGTGATAGACGACCCTTAGGGGGTGGGGTGGAGTAGAGGGTTCGGAGTAGGTCTTCATCTGCGGTTACTGTCGTAAAGATATTGGAATAGTTTTTTATGTCTATTAGCGCGTTTAGATACCACAACTATTGATAATATGAATAAATTATTGTAAAGTTGTTAAATATTGCTTTTGTTATAACTACTCTATTGATTTTTAAAGCTAAAATCGTAAATGGCTATATAGTTTATTTAAATAAAAGAAGTAGCCAAATATAATAGAAAACCGTCCTGTAATGTTTTACCTTAATTTATTACTTTTTTTTTTATTTAAAGTTATAGCTAGGTTTATGGTTAAGGTTAAGTTATGGTAGAATTAACGTTATGGTCATAATATCATATGATCTTAAGTGACGATACTGCTCAAGTTGGTAAACACGCTAAACCTTTGAAGGAACTGGCTCTCAAGTGCAACTGCTGGAACACACCTATTCGTATTTGGCGCCAGCTTTTCAACTTGAAATTAGAAAATGCCCTACCACCATGCTATGGTTTCCTCACGAAGTTTTCCTTCACCGGCCGCCAAGCTCATTGCAGGTGGTTAGATTCGAACTCACGTCTCTTGACGCAAAGTCGTGCACACTACCACTGAGCTATCATCGCTTCAAAATATCATAGTAATTCTTTATTGAATGCGTATGTCGCAGCCATCTAGCTTAATTAGCCGTTCGATCAACTGCCTAGCCTCTATACTAAACGGCGCCGTTAAAGTTACGGCCGTTGCAAATGGCAGTAATCATACGTAATAAAGAAATGAGTTGTAGGTGGAGAATGTAGCGGTGAGGTGGTGCCACTGCTCCGGTAATCCAGAGAGAAGGTGGAGCTACGGGAAGTGGGTCTCCGCGCATCTGCCATCTTCCGGCGTCCCAGGGTAGCGCTGGTTTGTTCACGCGATTCCGTTACCCTGCCCATATACGTGTAAGAAGCGGCTTTGGAGGTTTTAGGCCGTTGTGTTAAGTCCCTCGTCTCCCCCGAGATGAGAGATACCGTAGGAATAGAATTCCTCCACGATAATAAAAAAAAAAACAAAGTTTGGTCTAGTGATAACAAACAGCGTGTGACGAGCGACAAATAAATTGAACAGTATATTGTAGGCGGTTAATTGAACTTTTTATTAAGTTAGTTGGCTGCGAAATATACATGTCAACTATTAAGTTCTCTCATTCAGCATAAACAACAAAGAAAAAATTACAGAGAATGAAGACATTTGTACGAAACAACTACAGGCTATCACCGACGTTAATCAGAGTCAATGACAGATCAAGTTTCTCTGTTGCTCCCAATAAAGGATATGAATTGGCCTTAAAGTTTTATGTTAAGAGATGAGCGGGGGGATAAACTCTGTTAAATAGGAAGTAAACGAACATCGAGATACTTAGAGGGAAATTGAAACAATAATACGTGCAATCCAATTTCAAAATATGGCCGCTTGTTCATTCACCTGAAATTGGCTTCGCTTGAGCGGAGAACGAACGAATCAATCAGTTCGGTTGAACGTTTAACAACTCATTATCTGTGGTATGTAATTTTTTTTATTTTTTTTTATATTGAAAAAAGAATTGTAATTTCATGCCACAAAATATGATTTAATAACTATTATTTTAAAAGATAAAAATTGTTTTCTATTCGGTTTTTATTTTGGCGGTATTTTGTATGTCAACGTTAGTTATTTGTGTTAGCTTTATCATTGGTCGCCTAAATGTCATATTGCAGGGGTTTTAATATGCACACATTAATTAAAAATTAATTCATGGATTTAAATTAATATTTACATTTAGTTATATTTAACTTTATAAAATCAAATTGATGTTGATGTTTGGTTAAAAAGAACTTTATAAATTCAAAATAGTAATTAGGAGATTTTCTATAAATTGTTTTAATAACCTATAACAAGCGTTAGCTTTATCATTAATCGCCTTTTTATAATAAATGTCATATTACTGGGGTTTAAGTATTTACACGTTTGATTAAACGTAACTTTATGAATTGGAAATTATATTTACATGTTTGGTTAAAAAAAACTTTATAAATTCAAATTGTAATGACGAGATTTTATAAAAATTGTTTTAATAATCATATCCACACTAGCTTACTTTTAGCGCTTTTAGTTTCCGGTTGTGGCAATATAAATATGTATATAATACTATATATGTCTTATAATACTGAGGCAGAGACAGTGGAACTCCAGAACGAATCAGTGGACTGAAGTATTAGTGATATGAAGAACCGAATAGTACGTGCAGCCTATTAAAGAAGACGGTTAAGATATAAGGATTTTTTTTGTCATTTGTAATTATGCAAATACCAATTACCAATTATACCAATTAAAAAAAAAAAACAAAGAAAAGCGTGCATTTGAAATCGCCTATAAATCTCCGTGCATAGTTTTAGCATAAACATCCATATATGAAGGTTATAAACATTTTAAGGCTATATAACGTAAATGATAATAAAATCTAACAGAAAACACAAGAGTTTCAGGTCTCTTGTAAATTAATATGTAATGTGAGATCTTCATGGGAATTTGTTGAGGTTATTTCCATATACCCTTCTCGTAGCCCGCCTCGTAAACGTAGAAGAGAGAGAACTGGAAATTGTTTTCTGACGTAAAAGAAAATTGGGTTAGTTTGAATCTGACCAGAAGAAGTGCTTCTGAGGAGTTTTGCCCACGCTCATATCCGTTTTCCTACCTAAATTATGGCCATAATCTCACCTGATCTTAAGTGACGATACGGGCTAAGTTGATAGACACGCTAAGCCTGTGGAAGAACTGACTCGCCAGTTTAACTGTCGGACCACACCTATATGCATTTGGCGGCAGATTTCCAACTCGAGGGTGGTAGCTAGCCAGGCTGACATCAGAAAAAGCCCTACCACCATGCTATGGTTTCCTAACTATGTTTTCCTTCACCGAAAGCTCAAGCATATTGTAGGCGGGTTCGAACTCACGTCCCTTGACGTAGATTCCGTACACACTACCACTGAGCCATCACCACTTTCTAGCAGGCTTCTCTCTTATTCGCCCTAATTAGAGAACAGGAACTACCTTCATAATAATTAAAGTCACTCTCTCCCTCTCTCGCCGCTACAGTATACATATACTAACATACGAAAATACCAACACCACACCCTGTGTGTGACAAATAAATAGAAAATACGGGACGCAGAGAGCTGTCTGGTCGTCGTAAAAAACACTTTTTACCGGCTTATTATACAGCGGACTTCTGTTGAAACGGCTCTTCGACTCGAGGGAATCCAAATTGGTGTGAATTTTACGACAATCGTTCAACGTGTAATTTTCTCCATGGCACTGAACGATTTACGCGGACGAATCCGGGGAGGAGACGATTATTAAATGAAATATTTAGTTTTTGGCTATTGTTTTTTTTTTCTGTGGAAGCTTTCCAGCTAATGGGAGGCGGGGAACTGAGAAATTCGGTAGTGATGATGGCTCAGTGGTTAGTGTGTACGGACTCCGATTCGATGGATGTGAGTTTGAATACCTATTATGAGCCGAAACATTCGGTGATGACAGGGCTTTTTCTAATAGCCGCCTGGCTAGCTACCACCCTTGAGTTGAAAATCCACCAATTAGGTTTTTATTTAAAGTTAAGGCTTCGCGTTATGGCCATAATCTTACCTGATCTTAATCGAAGATACGGCCTAAGGTGGTAGACACGCTAAACCTGTGGAGGAACTGGCTCTCAAGTGCAACTGCCGGAACACACCTATTGGTATTTGGAGGCAGACTTTCAACTTGAGGGTGGTAGCTAGCCAGATGGCCTTTAGAAAAAAACCATACTATGATTTCCTCATGATGTTTTCTTTCACCGAAAGCTCAAGATCATTGTAGGTGGTTGGATTCGAACTCACGTCCCTTGACGCGAAGTCGTACTCACTACCACTGTGCTGTCATCGCTGTAGGTGTATTCGGGCAATTGATGTTCAAATTGATGATGAATGAGTGATGATCAAATTCCTAAGAAACTATTACTTATCGAGCATGACAGTAGTTACCGTCGATAGATCCGATTGTAAAATGTTCGTTTTTAGATCGTACTGTGATCACCACCAGAAACAATGCAGTGCAGTCACTTTACTATGCAAGAATATTAAAAAAACTTAGCCAACAAAGTTCCTTCTCTGAGAGAATCGAACTCACTACAATTTTTTTATGGAATAGGAGGCAAACGAGCGAGCGGATCACCTGATGGTAAGAGATCACCACCGTAACTTTGCGCCGAGGTGCGTTGCCGGCCTTAAGGCTTTCATCTAAAAGGTTCCCAACTCGTATCAATCCGGAAACACTACCAACGCAAGTTGGTCCCACAAGAAAATTGCGCCGAGGCTAGAATTTCCGTATATCGTTGTTTTAATATACACTAAGCCGCGTAAATGCAATGTATATTATAAAACTGGTTTAAATGTTAAATTACGTGTCCAATCAACAGATGAGGCTGTTAAAGAATCGTCTCGTTTCGAAGTCGCCTCTCGAGACCGTAGTGAGGTTGGTTCGGATAGATAAGGTGCTCGCCTGGGCCTCGATGTGCTCGACCGCGTAAACTGCTGGCCAGTGTTATTAGGAAATTAATAAATTTCTAAAAATTCAATAAATTTAATACTTGTGCATTCGAATTAGGAACCGTTTTTTTTATATTTTAAGATTTAGCGTTATGGCCATAATCTCACCTGATCTTAAATGACGGTACTATCCACGTTGGTAGACGCGATTAACCTGTGGAGGAACTGGGTCTCAAGTGCAGCTGCCGGAAAACACCTATTGGTATTCGGCGGCAGATTATTAACTAGAGGGTGGTTGCTAGCCAGGTGAGCATTACAAAAAGCCCCACCATCCTGTTATGGTTTCCTCACGATGTTTTCCTTCGCCGAAAGCTTAAGGTCATTGTAGGTGGTTGGATTCAAACTCACGTCCCTTGAAGCGAAGTTGTACACACAACCATTGAGCTATGTCCGCAAAAACTTACAAAAGCAAGAATTCGATAAAGACCGTCATAATTTGAATACTAGAAATCGCGTAAAACTGGTCACTTCCTATTTTAGACTGAGTAAGACAAGTAACAGTTTTTTAGGTAATAGTGTCAAGTTTTATAATAAAGTCCCAAAGCACATTACTGAATTTTCGGACAGTGGGTTCAAGAACTATGTCAAGCGGGTTTTATATTATAAAAGGCTATTATAGGGTGGATCAATATGTGCAAGATCGTGATGTCTGTAATTGAGAATCCTCTCTGTACATCCGCTAATAACTACTGTAATACATTAACCTATAAAAAAAAAGATAAGAATAAGACTTAAAAAATAAAAGATGCAGATCGAGTTTCTTGCCGGTTCTTCTCGATGACTGCGTTACTTTCCAAACGGTAGTAGTATTGACTTTTATAACCGGGGCCTAAATTTAATAAAGATTTTTGAATCAATTTGATTTGAGGATTGTAGTTGGCGACGTTTTTGCGCCTTCTTCTGTCTTTTGCGCTAATCTAAAGGAGGATGGGTAGGGGGGTCTGTAATCCTATTGCACTGGTTACAGCCGTCTGGGGGACAGTTGGGGCTTACCAAGCAGTCCTCTATAGCACCGGGGCCTAGTTCAGAGCCGCCGAGGAGACGCGGTAATTGGTAGTTCAAACCTGTCTCAACCCAATACAGGTGGTAGAGGCACACCGTGGAGTTTTAGTGGGTTTTTCCGGTTCGCACTGTGTGCGTCCTACATAACTCGCTCGTCCCCTCGTGTGAGAGGGGAGATAAATACATTTCTCCACGTAAAACAAATCTCTATAAATTTCTTTATTTTAAAATGATTATAGATTTATATAAAAACAAGTACTCTAGCGGACGTTTTGCCTTTTCCACAGTTAAATTGACCACAGCGCTACTTCGCGCCTTAAAAAAATAGCATAAAAATTAGCTTATATTTGCCAATAACCAACGAGAAGTTAACTTACAGCAACATTTTTATTTATTTTCCCGGAAGTACTTTTCAATTTGTGGGATAAAAAGCATTTTAATTTTTTTTTAACTATTTATAACTTTGAAAGTTTTGAAATTATGTACAAGAGGTCAAAAAGTCGGCTAAAAATTTACATTTTTGTGGCCCTTATCTCGATAATAAAGTAAATTCGGAGTATAGTTTTTCTAAAACATTTGTAGAAGATATAATTAAAAATAACAGAAATATTAATTAATTGTCAGATATTACCTAGTAAATATTATATTACGGGAAATTGGTTCGGAATCTAGATAATTGATCTCTGGAAATCTTGAATGTTAAGAGAAATAAGCAGTTGGTCATAGTACTGTAGTTTCTGTTTCCTTTGTCCTTTAATGTCAAAGTGCCTGTGAGACAAAAACCCTACACTGTAATGAATAAAAAAACATTAGTTATAAGTAATACGTCCAAATTAAAAACCTACAACGGTCAATACGTAAATATTGAAAAGTTTATACAGAACCGTAGACGTCAGGATGGCCGAGCGGTCTAAGGCGCTGCGTTCAGGTCGCAGTCCAGTTCTGTGGGCGTGGGTTCGAATCCCACTTCTGACAATACTTTTTTACACTTTTTCCATGTTATTTATCTATTAACAGGTAAGTAGCTGGCGCTTTTCACTTTGTTCGGGGTTTCCGTAGAAATTATTGCATATAATAGAGATCAAAATATATATGTAACCTGCGAATGCCCGACGTTTATTCCGATAACCTTCAAGTTTAAAAATCTCAGCAAACAGAATACTTATAACTGTATTTCAGTCATATCGCCACTTCAAATCAGATGAGATTGTGCTTAACTTTAACTTATAAGTTATAAATAATACTATTAATCAACAATTATGCAACGCAATGTAAATCAGGTAGTATAGACATATCTAAGTAATTCTATTTTTAATTAAAGTTTAAGTTACCGTGAAGGAAGTTATGCGGATGCAGATGCAAGTTACTTGGAACTCTTTTTATGGGATACATTATGAGAATACGTCTACTTAACTGAACTAATATCCCAGTTGAATTAATCCTAATGATTTGAAGCGATGATAGCACAGTGGCAGTGTGTAGGAACGCCGCGTCATGACCGTATATTCGAATCCAACCATCCACAATGATTTTGAGCTTTCGGTGAAGTAAAACATAGTAAGGTAACCATAGCATGGTGGTAAGGCTTTTTCTGATGCCCCTCTGGCTAGCTACCACCCTCGAGTGTAAAATCTGCCGCCAAATATCAATAGGTACGTTCAGTTGCACTTGAGAGCCAGACTCTCGTATAAAAGCCGACAATGCCCCTGAGATACCTCGATATTGTGGGTGTGCATGGGCGACAGTGATCACTTGCTATCAGGTGCTATCTATCTATCTAACACGCTTGCTTGTTTGCCTCCTATTCCATAGACAAGAAAGATATTTCATTCGTTATTATTTTTACCAGGCGCATAGATCTTTTTCATTGTAATATGATTAAGCGAAAGCTCTATAATTAATGCTACCAATTCAGTAAGAATGGTGACAAAATAAATGTAATAGTCGTCACTTGATATGCTTGTCATACTAACTAGATTATTTTGTTATTAGAAAAACAGAGATATTCACTCGACATATGGACCGTTTATTTTGAAAGTGGTGTAAGTCCATTTTTGAGAAAAATGAGCTATCACGTAATTCATGCTTAATTTAATGTATTTTTTTTATATATATGTAATCCATGTTTAATTTCTCAAAAAAATCTCATGTTTTGTACAACTTAAAATCGGTCGGTAAATGAAATTGCATTATCAACAAATATAGTAATATAGTAAAACTTTAATTTTCTCGAAACAAAAGAAAATGGACTTACACCACTTTCAAAATAAACGGTCCATATTGTATACAACATTTCAATATAATACAAGGAAAAGTTATGTACTGTTTGAGTCTCAGTATGAGGCTGCTGGTCTACGAACGGAAGTGTTGCAGCTCTGGTTTCAGTAGCGTCTCTTTGTAGTTTCAACAAAAATATTAATGGGTGTTTTCAAGTCAGAAAAATCGGGTGATTATTTTTTACAGATAGAAAAAGTTGGACACTCTAAGCCTAATGGAGAGACTGGTTCTCGAGTGCTACTGCCCGAACACACGTATAGGAATTTCAAAATCAAAATCAAAAAATCTTTATTCAATTTAGGCCCTAAGAAGGCGCTTATGAACGTCAAGAATTACTACCGGTTCGGAAAGTAACGCAGTCATCGAGAAGAAACGGCAAGAAACTCGATCTGCATCTTTTTTTGTTTAAAGTCTAATTCTTATGCTTATAAACAATAATTTAATGTGTTACAGTACTTATTAGCAGATGTACAGAGAGGGGCGTCAATTTCAGACATCACGATCGCTCACATATTGATCCACCCTATAATAGCCCAACATCGAAACCCGTTTGACGTGGTTCTTGAACCTACTGTCTGGCAATTCAGTAATGTGCTTTGGGACTCTATTATAAAACCTGACACTATTACCTAAAAAACTGTTACTTGACTTACTCAGTCTAAAATAGGGAGTGACCAGTTTATCGCGATTTCAAGGCAGATATTCAACTTGAGGATGGTAGCTAACCTAATGGGCATTCGAATAAGCCCTACCATCATGCTATGGTTTCCTCACGATGTTTTCCATCATCAAAAGCTCAAGCTCATTGTAAATGGATTCGAACGCACATCCCTCGACGCAGCGTCCGTATAAACTAGCAACTGTGTTATCATCGCTTCAAAATGATGTATATATGTGGAAAACGTGGCAATTATGCGTTAAAACACTATTACATATACAATTGAGGTGCTTATAAATATTTATTTTTTAATGTAAATAACTTGGATACGTTACAAAGTTTCGAACCAAACTATTCACCATAACTAAAGGACATTCTAGGCGAGTTTAAAATTTAGTTTGCCGCGGGAGCCATTCAGACTACCTGGGTAAACCTAGGTCCATACTACTGCCTATGGTATGACTCTGTAATCAGCCATTCCTATGCAAATTCACTCGCTGAACCAACTATGGCTTTATATAAGGGTCGTTTGTCGCTGTATGGACGGTGTTTATGATACGATAACGAAATGAAATAAACGTTTTTCTTCCTACACGTCGTTAATTACAAATTACATTATCAACATATATATTTAGAGTTTTTTTACAATACTAACAAATAAGAATATCAATGTAATATTGAAAAAGAACTTAAATCTGTGGTCGTTTATTTGATACACGGTGGAAAGTGTTTTTGTATATGTAAAACTGGTGATTTTAACACTGTTACCTATTGCTTGCACTAATAATATGGCTATATTATGATAGCTTAGTGGTAGTGTACACACTTACACTTTGCGTCAAGGGACGTGAGTTCGAACCTAACCTACAATGAGCTTTAGATTTCGGTGAAGGAAAAGCTCTCATGTTAAAAATCTGCCGCCAAATAGTAATAGGTATGTTCCGGAAGTTGCACTAGAGAGCCAGTTCCTCCAAAGGTTTAACGTGTCTACCAATTTGGGCCGTATTATCACTTAAGATCAATTTAGATTATGGCCATAAGGCTAAGCCTTAACTATATAAAAAAGCGATACCACAATACTATACAATACAAATACAATACTATATACAATACTATACAATACATATAAAATACTATATACAATACAATACAATTCCAATACAATACTAGTACAATTCAAAACCAATAATAATCTTTACTGACATGTCTGGCCTATCTCACCGAGGGCGACTAAATATATGATAACTAATCTTCCAAATCGACAAACTAAAACAGAGTTTACCACCATGCGCTCGGGTATTAAATAATTTGTTTTCCCATAAAACCCTTTGTATACCTCAAAGTTTCACTCACAAATTCGCAATATTCGCAGTGGTCTAACTCGTTGACATTAACGCAAGTACCTCCTTTTCCTCAATGTTTGGAGCATCGTCCGCTTTACCAGTAAGTGAATTTCCCCCTTTATGCAGCCACTTGACTCCGCTGCAGAAGGTTTTATCCTTTGATTACACTAAGAAAGTATTCGGGAATCGCGAACTCTCTTCCAAATCCGCTAAGATTGTTCTGGAAACTTTTACGTTCAATAGTCAACCGGACCTCTGTTTATAGAAACTATAAGTTTTTCAAATAAAATAGTTTGATTATAAAGTGTTTATAATTTTTTTTAATATATTTTATAAGTTAGCGTTTTGGCCACAATCTCATTTGATGTTAAGTGATGATGTGGCCCAAGGTGGCTTATTCTAATGCCCACCTGGCTAGCTACCATCTTCAAGTTGGAGATTAAAAATATAGGTGATTTTTATTAAATACTAGGTTTTACGTGCGACTTCGTACGCGTTAATATTGATTTTGCGTAACAAATCGGATGACACAGTAAAAGTTTAATACAAAGTATACCTCACTTTACCCCACTTCTAATTAGTTTTAGAATAAGTATCCTATCATCCTCTCCAGGTTTCCATCTTTCTCTATACCGAAATTCATCATAATCGATTCAGCGGTTTAGGCGTGAATGCGTAACAAACAAACAAACACACTTTCGCATTTATAATATTAGTTTATAGTATAGTATAGATGACATAGTCCAGGTGAGAAGCTGAAAATGGTCTAACATAACCATACCTCTCTTAAAATTATGTGTGATAGCTCATTCCAGAATGACATCTGGAAAAATGTATGCAAAGCGTGTATTATTACATAAAAAATTGCAAAAATCATTAATTGTCGTTAAAAATATTCGCTTCGTGAAGCCTTTTCTTATATACATACTAAGATACTAAGATCACGCCATAAAAATTAAAAAATATATATATGCATAATTTGTTTCAAGTAATATTGTTATTGTACTATGAAATATTGGCGAAAGCGAAATATCTTTTTACACGCTTTATATTAGCTTCACCTGTATGTATGTATGTATGTAACCGACCCCTTTGAGCTCGATTTTGTCCTATTTTGAAGGATCAGATTTAATTCAAACTTTGCGCACCTGTCAAAGATCGATGACAATGCAATAATCCGATCAAAGCATCCGATTATCCTAATTAGATTCGCCAGGATTAATTAATTCCTTTCCGCATACTTTGCATGCGAGTAAGAGAGATAGAGCTAGTGCGCGAACTACGCATGCGTGCAGTTCCAGTAACTAAAAAATAAAAAATAAATAATAGTTTAAACAAACTAGAACACACGCTTTATATAAAAATCTAAACTAAAAAACAGAAAATAAATTTTAATAAATGTTAATTAAGAATAATGTAAAAAAAAAATTATAAATATAAGTTATTAATAGTTTGAATAAGAAAAAAAATGTTTTATTGTAAAAAAAGCGTGGGGTGCATGGTGTCAATGGTTATGAATATTTAATTGACAGATATGAGAAGGATTATCATTTCGATAATATCTTGAAAAGCACCCCTGCCCTTTTTTTAAATAAAACATTTTTTTTCTTATTCAAACTATTAATAACTTATATTTATTAATTTTTTTACAATATTCTTAATTAATATTTATTAAAATTTATTTTCTGTTTTTTAGTTTAGTTTTCTATATAAAGCGTGTGTTCTAGTTTTTTTAAACTATTATTTATTTCATCTTTAATTGTTTATAACTTTTGCGATTTTTTATAGGCTAATACTTCGCTTTAAGGACAATTTTCTAGGAGTCATTCCGGATCCAATGAGCTATTCAATGCTTTCCGATAACCATTTTCAACCTGTCGACTATACTAATATATTTATATTAATGTAATATACAAATTACATGGAGACAACTTGATTCTTCTCATTAGTCACTTCCTTACATATACTATTACATAGCGTGGGGATGCATGCCGTGGCGACGCATCGCCACGCCAACAGAAGGCCTGACCCACCGCATTAGACGTTTCACATGGAAAAATCTTAACGCAATCGTCAATTCGTAAGCGAGTCACGTCTCGCCGACGCAAACTACAAAATGCAGGCAGACAATTCCTGTGCCAAGTGACTTCATTAGGTCTGTACGCTCTCCACCAAACTTGCGGTTAAGCCAATGTAAACAGTGCCGTTGACAGACTATCAAGGAATACGTGAGATATTATCAGAACAAATACCTTTGTATAACAACAATACAAGGTAGTGCTCGTCAATCAAAACTCGACTGTGATTAATGAAATTGTAAAGTTTGAATTGAATTCTGAAGCGATGATAGCTACAATGTTTATGCGCGTGAGCTTTCAGTGAAGGAAAGACATCGTGGTAAAATCACATCTTAGTTGAACTTATTCTAATTATTCTAATATCCGCCTGGTTAACTACCACCCTGAAGTTAAAAAGGTATGTTCCGGCAGTTGCAATTGAAAGCCATTTTGGGCTACAATGCGACAGATGAAATTGTGGACATAACAATAAACCTAATTAAAAATGTTAATTTTATCTTAAGATTATTAACTAAGTTATTATCAAAGGGTGTCTCTTGAGATAAGTTAATTTTTAATACCATTATTTGCTGATAGTGTTTAACCTGTGAATCTGTTTGACAACGAATTATATGTTTCACATAAACAGTTTTATTGTAATCAACGAACAAACCAAATATTTCCAACTTTATTTAGCACTCCACAATTTTTCTTGATATAAAGTTTCATATATAGTAATTTTTGACGTTCATAAGCGCTTTCTTAGGGCCTAAATTGAATAAAGATTTTTGATTTGATTTGATTTGATTTGAACTGTACCAAATATTCGTGGGTGGTGCATTCTTAAAACGGATGCAATGGATTGAAATTTAGTTGTCAAAAAAAAATTATGTATATGTATTAACTATATACTGTCACCCGTCTGCTACGTTGGGCGTCGTTTTTTTTCCCAGCAACCCCCTAAATAAAACGGAGAAAAAAAAAACAAATTACATTCAATATATGCACGAGTAAATTGAAAAAAAAAACATTACAAAAGGAAAATGTAATTTGAAAACTTATTACCCTAGATCCGTCTACGAAAAACTCCGCATCGAAAGGTTATTATAGCCTCATTGCGACAAGTTCAGTATTTTTACGTGATCGAACGTTAATAGAACTTTATTTTCCTTATATATCAAATCAAACGAATTACTTTATACAATTTAAGCTCCGTGAAACCTTACGAACGTCAAAACTACGCAGGGAAAGTAAACGAGTCATCGGGAACAACTGGCAAGGAACTCGATTCTGTTTACATGTATTTCCTGTGTACATCATTTTTGAATGTTTTAAATTTTACAATAATTATTCGGGTTTTAATAATAGTATATATTAAGCTGTTATAATATTAATTTTCAAGGAAATTATTATTTTTTATAATCCGCGCACGTAGCCTGTTCACTCCAGTGAACTATTTGCATTGGAAATTTCGCGATAATCTCATTATACCGAGACTCGACAGTTTTCGACGCCCTTTGATTGTTGTCCGTGTAATTGTATTTGTGTTCGTCCGGCCGTCTGTCCGTCCATTGTTATATTGATTTTTGTCATTAAACAATTATATGGGGATCGGGTATACGATATTAACTTTTCAAACGGGAAATTTTAGATTTATTTGTCTTTTTCTGTGTTTGAACAAAAGCTCATGTAATGTTTTTGACATTATGTTATTACAGAGTGCGTGATAGTGTTCAAGATTTCTTACACGTTCTTCGTTACTATTCTAATACCACAGATAGATTTCGAAGTGATGATAGCCAGTGGTAGTGTGTATGGACTGCGCGGCCAGGGACGTGAGTTCGTATATACCCACAATGAGCTTGAGCTTCCGGTGAAGGAAAATATCGTAAAGAAAACCATAGTAAGGTGGTTTTTCTAATGCCCGCCTGGCGAGCTACCAACTTCGCCCTTGAAGTCCACGCCCAACTTGAGCCGTATCGTCACTTAAGATCAGGTGAGATTATGTCCACAACGTTAACTCTATAAAACAAAGTTGAAATAAAGCTTTGGTTTTTATGCTAACTTATAAAAACTCAACAGAGCAACTTTCATTGAAATTCATTACATGATATTTCGTATATCGGTTTTATTATTGAACGGTGTAAATTACATATAAATTCATTAGAAAGTTCAATTACTTACAACCTATTTTTTACATTTAATCTCAGAGTATCTCTTACGTTTTAAAGGATTCAAAGTATCTCATATACTCCATTCATAATGATGTTACACTTTACAATAAGCTGTATCCGAAACTTACTTCGTGTGGATTTAAAAACGATAAAAAAATTGCCAGTTTTTATGTTAAATAGCTTTAAAAACCTTTGCCAATGAATCCTGTATAAAATGCAAAATAAAAAAATTGATTTCCGACTGTTCGTTTCTAAGATTAGCACGTTAAAACAGACAAAGAAATATATAATTTTTCGCTTTACAGTATTAATATAGATGTAATAGGGGACAGAGAGACTGATAACAAAGTTACGATGCAGTTTTTGTATTTAATTTTCGTGTCCCGTAAATAGATAAATGCGTATAAATAATTGCTAAATATTTATTTATCACTGCCCGCTACACGATTATTATTAAGGGAATCGCGTAATCGAGTTACACGATCGAGGGCGATAGATTCCGCTGCCCTTTGATTGTTGCCCTTTATGATTTTATTTGCGTCCGTCCGTCCGTCCGTCCATGGCTGTCCTGTTGATTTTTCACATTAAACAATAACATGTTCCAACGTTCGATACGTATCGACGGACGCGTAGTTGAAATTGAGTTAGAAATATATATATATAGAGTTAATTATTTTAAAGCGGAAACGTTCGTGTTTTTGAACGCGCAAATTTTCCGAATCACCATTAAGTTTTTCTCTTTTGTTTTTAATCGACAGGACAATCCTCGTGGAAGGGTTTAGGCAATTAAACAAAGCTGTACTCTGATAACAGTTACAAAAACTGGTTAAATATATTATATATTTTTTAGATCCACGCGAACTAAGTCGCGGACAGAATTAGTTAAGATTTTAAAGCGGAAGTTTGTTTGAGTGCGTAATTTTTTAGTTAAGGTTTAGCGTTACGGCCATAATCTCACCTGATCTTAAGTGACGATACGGCCCATGATGGTAGACACGCTAAACCTGTGAAGGAACGGCTCTCAAGTGCAACTGCCGGAACACACCTATTGGTATTTGTCGGTGGATTTTCAACTTGAGGGTAGTAGCTAGCCAGTCGGGCATCAGAAAAAACCCTGCCACCAAGCTATGGTTTCCTCACGATGTTTTCCTTCACCGAAAGCTCAAGCTCATTGCAGGTGGTTGGATTCGAACTCACGTCCCTTGACGCAAAGTCGTACTCACTACCACTGAGCTTACCGTCAGTTTGTTTTTCGTAATTGATAGATCTATCGTCGAAGTAGGCTTAGTTTATTTAACATCGCGCTGTCACCTATAGGAGCAAGGCTGTTTTGAAAAAAGTTACAGGAAACGGGCAAAATTTATCGAGTAATTTTGAAGTGTTTGTTTGAACGCGTTAGCCCTACAAACTACCAAGCGAATTTGAATAATTATATTTTAACATCCCAATTGTTGAGGAATGTTATTGGTTGTTGATGTATGAAAATGGGTAAGTTGGTTAAAAATTAAAAAAATACAATTACATTATTGTTAGATACTGAAAGGATTTTATTACATAGTTTTTTTTTTAATTATTAATACTTGACTTAAAAAGAGACAGACCATTATCCTGATTCTCCTAAAAGTTGTACTTTCCTCATGGGATTTTAAAAGTGCGAATACTCTATTTCTGTAGGGAAACTGCTTCGTCAGATTAACATCTTTATTATGCATTACAAAAATTGGAATTACAAAGTGCCCTAATATTCTCCATGACAGTGACATTTTTTATGTAAGTGTTATAGGCAAAATTTCATATGTTTTTAAGTGACGATATGGCCAAAGACGGTGACCACGCCAAGTCTAGTGTAGGTATTGGTTCTCGAGCGCAACTTCCGGAACACACCGATTTGGAAACGGATTTTCTTTTTGAGACGAAAAGTCTTTAGACCGTTTTAGAAAAAGCCTCGTTACTATGTTCTACTTCACGGAAAGCTCAGGCTCGATAACAGGGATTTGAGCTCACGGTTAATTAACTTCCCTTACATATTACTAACGCTAACTATTACCGCTTCAAGCAAATATAGCGTACAGTCTGTCAAAAATTAATCGGAAAACGTTTTTGTTTTTATAGTTAAGTTTTGCGTTACGGCCATAATCTCACCGGATCTTTTTTTTTTATACTTAAGGTTTTAGCTTTATGGCCATAACCTGATCTTAAGTGACGATACGGCCCAAGTTGGTAGACACGCTAAACCTATGGAGGAACTGGCTCTCAAGTGCAACTGCCGGAACACACCTACTACTATTTGGAGGCAGATTTTCAACTTAAGGGTGGTTGCTACCCAGGCGGGCATTAGAAAAAGTCCTACCACCATGCTATGGTTTCTTCACGATATTTTCGTTCACCGAAAGCTCAAGCTCATTGTAGGTGGTTGGACTCGTAATCACGTCCTTTGATGCGAAGTGGTACAA
Source organism: Actias luna (assembly GCA_039707435.1). NCBI lineage: Eukaryota > Metazoa > Arthropoda > Insecta > Lepidoptera > Saturniidae > Actias > Actias luna. The sequence goes on along the minus strand of JAZHAC010000034.1, from coordinate 17,550,709 downwards.
ACTACCACTGAGCTATCATCGCACACAAATTTAATTCTTAGTTTTATTTTTATTGTTAGATTGGCACAACTGTTTTTCGTTTTGGTGCTAAGTTTTAATTGCGTCTGTAATTAAAATCAAATACAGTACTGTTTTTATTTATATAATATCTAGTGTGTACTGCGCATGTCATAATAAAAAAAAACATCAAAGTGTTTGTTTAAATTATGCATCTCCAATGGAATTTCGTGTTCGGAGATACTGAAAATGTTACGGTCGATCGACTTTTACCAAAACACGTACTTATGAATTACGGTACAAAGCGTTCAAAAGCGGTCGTGATTTTACCGGAAGTCTTACCTCGCGCTGGTAAGCCATCATCAAATAGCGATTGTAAATCCTCATTCAAGTCTGAACTCTTTATGTATCATTGTAAATAACCACTCGCGTATGATCCACGTTACCGCTCGGCTATTCCCAGAACATCTGTACTTTCTCCAAAAACTCAGTATACTGACACATAATAACACATTTTATAAACACTGTGAATGGAGAGAAAATTACTCGGTACAAATTGAGTAGTTAAATTAATAAATAAAGGCTACGTTAGTTAACTGCATGGAGAAGTAATGATGCTCGGTTGGTCTGGCGTGCTGATATGTTGGGCGACGCGTCACCGAACCTGTGTTTGTTCTGTGGATTTGTTTTAAAACGCAATCGATTTTTCATATTACACCTACTACGGTTATTACGAAAAGTGATTCGGTGAATTTATACTCACATCTTTTATGCGTTGTGAGAAATGTTAGACGGTGAATTTTCGGCCCGAAAGAGAAGTAATATGAGTGGATGTAATCTGGATCATTGCTAATATTATAAATGCCAAAGTGAATCTGTTTATTTGTTACGATTTTCAGCTTGTCATCTAGACTATGTCATCTATACTATACTATATACTAATATGATAAATGCGAAAGTGTGTTTGTTTGTTTGCCACGTTTTCACGTCTACAGCTGAATAGATTATGCTGAATTATGTCATAGAGATAGACGGGAATCTGGAGGCGGTGATAACCTATTTTTTCTAGCGCAAAATGTTTTTTATTTTTTATTTTTTATACTTAAGGTTTTAGCGTTATGGCCATAATCTTACCTGATCTTAAGTGACGATATGGCTCAGGTTGGTAGACACGCTAAACCTGTGGAGGAACTGGCTCTTAAGTGCTGCTGCCGGAACACACCTATTGGTATTTGGCGGCAGGTTTACAACTTGAGGGTGGTAGCTACCCAGGCGGGCATTAGAAAAAGCCCTACCACCATGCTATGGTTTCCTCACGATGTTTTCCTTCACCGAAAGCTCAAGCTCATTGTAGGTGCTTGGATTCGAACCCACGTCCCTTGACGCGAAGTCGTGCACACTACCACTGAGCTATCATCGCTTCAAACGTATTGGAAGTGGAGTAAAGTGAGGTATAACCTTTTGTTTGACAAAATCAATATTAACGCAAGCGAAGCCGCAGGTAAAAGCTTGTTAATATTATAAAGCGGTCTTTTTTTCTTTCATTTGTGATTGTTATTAGTGATCACATAACAAGTTGGCTGATAGAAGCTAAGTTCATGTTTCTTTTGTCGAGGCGATGGTTCAATGCTATTTCGTGATATATTAGAAGGTTTGTTTAGTCATGATCTACCGAAAGGGATAGAACAAGGTCTGCTGGAAAAGCTAATATGAAATAATTTTCCTTTTGTAGCTTACTGAAAATAAAACAAAATAGTGTTTGGAAAATCCAAAAGTTCTCAACTCTAGCAATTTATTTAATTTTTAAGAAAAAAAAAACAAGTGGTGCCATTGATGTATTTTATGAATTATTTATTATTTTATTAATTATTGTATATTTTTTAAGCAAGCATGATTTATTTGCTTACCACAAAAACTCCGTAAATAGTTTTACCTAGAGAGTCTCTAATGCTGTCCAAGCGCTAACCTCTTTATTATGAAAATTACGTTCGATTCGGCTGTATGGTTTCGGTATCTTTGCCTATTCCTTAAAAAAAGTGACAGTACAAAGAATTTGTAAATGTAACAAGTAATACATTATAAATGCGGATTGGAAAAATCCGTTTTGTTTTTAAATTACGTGTACTAAGGGTATTGATATGAAATTCGTAACAGTTTGATGTCGTTTTAAAGATAATAAACCATAATCCGGTCTCGATACGTCATTTTTTTTTTTAAGTTATCGCGACCAGCTTTGAAGCGATGATAGCTCAGTGGTAGTGCGTGCGACTTCACGTCAAAGGACGTGAATTCGAATCCAAGCAGCTACAATGAGTTTGAGCTTTCGGTGAAGGAAAACATCGTGACGAAACCATAGCATGGTGGTAGGGCTTTTTCTAATGCCAGCCTGGCTAGCAACCGCTCTCATATTGAAAACCTGTCACCAAATACAAATACGTGTGTTTCGGTAGATGCACTTGACAGCCAGTTCCTCCACAGGTTTAGCGTGTCTACCAACTTGGGCCGTATCGTCACTTAAGATCAGGTGAGATTATGGCCATAACGCTAAACCTTAACTATAAAAAAAAATAAGAAAATATCGTTTTTTTTTTAATTCTTTCGTTCAAATTAACAAAAGAACATAGAATTTTTTACAAATCATGAGATAAATTATTTGAAATGTTTCGTTCGCTTACGAGGCATGCAAAATACAATAAGGTCAAGCATTAAGCCAGGCTTGTAACAATGACATCTAAGGCACTTGCAGACTGTATCACAGTTGAAAATAAATTGTTCACAGGAATATCTAGTGTTATCATTATAATTTTCTAATAACAAGTTTAACTTTACCGAAGATATAATCGCGAATAGGTATCTGTTTATCATCTGAAAGTTCCCGAGGAGTGGAAGGTGGAACGTGAATCCGAGACGATAAATTACAAGTGGCAGTAACAAACTTACTAGATAATTACGACTGGGGTGTCCGTTTACTTGTACTTTCATTATTCTTTGAGCGCGTTCGCATTGTCTCACGTCATGAATTTATTTGTTTTTTTTTTTGTAACCTTCTTACGTATATCTTAGAGTCGAGAATAAGAGATTATCGAATACTTCCATGCTACTTATCGTTATTATGAAGTAAGTTGACTGTCGCATACAAATAAAAACTATTTGAACATGAAACGGGATATGAGAGGGATGTGAGTTCGAATCCAACCACCTACGATGAGCTTGAGTTTCCGGTGAAGGAAAACATCGTGAGGAAACCATAGTATGGTGGTAGGGCTTTTTGAGCTAGAGAGCCAGTTCCACAGGTTTAGGTTTAGGTTAGGTTTAGTTTTAGCGTGTCCACCAACTTGCGCCGTATTGTCACTTATGGTCAGGTGAGATTATGGCCATAACGCTAAATCTTAACTATAAAAAAAATCTGATAGTAAAGCGACGTTTGTAAAGATCGAAGATTCACAACATATTTTACTCTTCTAAATTAATGACATTGGCATGTTCGTGTTTAAAATGATCGTTACTAAATAATAGGAAAAACGAATAGTGGATAGTATACACACATATATATTATAGTCAATATTTAGCGTTATGGTCACAATCTCACCTGATGGTAAGTGACGTTGTGGTTCAAAGTGGTGGACAAGTTAAGCCTGTAGAGGAACTGGCTCTCAAGTCCAGCTGCCGGAACACACCTATTTGTATTTGGCGGCAGATTTTCAAATTGAGGGTGGTTGCTAGTCAGGCGTGCATTAGAAAAAGGCCTACCACCATGGAATGGCTTCCTCATGATGTTTTCCTTCAGCGCAAGCTCAAGCTCATTGTAGGTGGTTGGATTCGAACTCATGTCCTTCTCATATCCGGTTTCATGTTTAAAATTATTTTTAATTGTATACGACAGTCAGTTTAGTTGAACTGCCGCAACACACCTATATGTATTTGACGTCCGATTCTCAAATTCAGAGTGGTAGCTAGTCCGGCGGGCATTAAAAAAAACTCTACCACCATGCAATTATTTAAAAGAAATGTGTTGGTTACTTACAAAATTTATTATTTCTGAATCGATGTGATAATGAAGAATGATAAGTATAGGATAGGCAAGACAGGTACTCACGAGAGGTCTATGACGGTGATTAACCTTTGTCTTCAAGGTTCCTTCAAGATTCTTTTAGGTTTACATGTGCGTATGCGCGTGGTTTGTGTTCACGGCGAGAGCGACTTGTTCTAAGCGATACCAGCGTGCTGGCATAACTAACGAGAAACGAAGACCCTCGTGCTGACGGAAAAATATTGAGAGGTGGAAGGTAGGTAATTAGAGCTGGCAGCGAGTAGATTAAGGGATGGGACATAAGCATGTCGACTTACAAATACGATATAGCGATAATAGGCGCAAATAATGGAAAACAATGGACACACGCTAACAAGGAGACACGGCTGCGCGTCGCACGTGGTGGTAATGACTCCGCGAACTCTTTGATTTAAAGTCGAAACAATTGTGTTTACGAGTCCGCCCGCCCGCCCGCCCTACGCCTCTCCGCTTACAAGAATATTCATAAGTCCTACCACCCTTACTAATGGCTTGATTTAGATAATTACTATAGGGTTATTGCATTATTCAGAGCTAGCGTAGGTAGGATAGTTCCAGGAGCTTTATTGAAGGAAAGGAAACAGAGTCGACCCATTAAATTATCGCCCTATGGCTTAGTGAAAAAACGTAGGCGTATTTATTCTCTTCTAAGCGGAGTTCATTTTTTATACTTAAGGTTTAGCGTTATGGCCATAATCTCACCTGATCTTTTGTGACAATACGGCCCAAGTTGGTAGACACGCTAAACCTGTGGAGGAACTGGCTGTCCAGGAGGAACACACCTATTGATATTTGGCGGCAGGTTTACGACTTGAGCGTGGTAGCTAGCCAGGCGGGCATTAGAGAAAGCTCTACCACCATGCTATGGTTTCATCACGATGTTTTCCTTCACCGAAAGCTCAAGCTCATTGTAGCTGCTTGGATTCGAACTCACGTCCCTTGACACGAAATCGTACACACTACTACTGAGCTATCTTTCGTACATTACTTCCGTTTTTTAAGGTGTATCTCTGCAGACTGCTGACGACCTCAACCTTCTTGGGATCCCAGTAACATCTGATCTCAATTTCGGGCGCGCAATTCAGCCAAAGGAAAGACCAGCTACCAAGAAATTGGGGATCCTCTTCAAGGCTAAGCGATATTTCGCACCGGATCAGCTTAGCTTAGCTTGTATCAAGTGTAAGTAAGGTCGTCTATGGAGTACTTCTACCGCCTTTGGGATGGATCAGTAAAATAGAAGCGATGATAGCTCAGTAGTAGTGTGTACGACTTTGCGTCAAGAGACGTGAGTTCGAATCCAACCACCTACAATGAGCTTGAGTTTTCGGTGAAGGAAAACATCGTGAGGAAACCATAGCATGGTGGTAGGGCTTTTTCTGATGCCCGCCTGGCTAGCTACCGTCACTTAAGGTCAGGTGAGATTATGGCAATTACGTTAAACCTTAACTATAAAAAAAATATCAACTGGCTGCACCTAACTCCATTGAGTGCCGAGCTCGTCGGTTTTTTGACGATGTGCTACTGATGCATGCAAAAATGCTCAGTCTGCGTAGGTAAAAGTCTGCAAGGTAGCTTGTGTCTCAGTACTCTAGAAATTCCACTTTGGAGAGTACACGCAAGAATTACTAGATATAACTCCACCCAATCCGTTTCACCAAATGACGACCGGATATCGCGAGGGTTTCCACTTCTATTTCATCATGCGGACAGCAAAGAAGTGGAACTCTCTCCCAGCGTCTGTCTTTCCGTGTACATATAACCTGGATAACTTTAAGATGAGAGTGAGTAGGCATCTTTTATGTTTTGGCGCTCCATCCTCGGCCTCATCTATACTTACCACCAGGCATGATTGAGATCTAGCGCGAATTAATACAAAATATAAAAATCAATACATTTATTTTCCACGCAAAAACTCGCGTTTACTTTAAAAAACGACACATTAAAAACCCTAATATAATAATAATTGAATATACAATAAAATTGATATGGGCTGAAAATAATTAAGTCATATTTTAAATCTCGACGTTTTACGGCTATTAACTAAGAAAAATATATAATAATACATGTTTTAATTTATTTTTTACAAAAAAAGTCATTTAATTAGTTATGTGAAGAGATTAAATAAAGGGAACGTGTTAATAATCTATTTAAGTAACAATACCGTGCTTACATTAATTAAAATGTAGATCACCAATGTAAACTATTATGAAAATCACCCAAAAAATGGTAATATATGATGTCCAAAATATTCGTACGGATCGTCTTACATATAACACTAGATTTTGCATGCGGCTTCGCTCGCTTTAATATCGATTTTGTCAAACAAAATGGACGACGCAAAAAAAAAATTGCGTAGAAAGTCTATCCCTCTCTTTACCCCACTTCAAATAGGCTTTCGCGAGAAAAATAGCCTATTACCGTCTCCTGGTTCCCATCTATCTCGATACCAAAATTCATCATCATCGATTCAGTGGATTTGGCGTGAAAGCGTAACAAGCAAACAAACTCACTTTTACAGTATTAGTATAGATTAAAGTGAATTTCAACTGACAATATTCCATTGTACTAAACTCAGTGCATGTCAAAGCGTGTCTTAATAAACCGCCATTTGACAAATAAGTGGTGAACGGAGAAGTAATACCTCGTGAAATATTCCAATGAAATATGTATTAAATCGCCACGAGCGAGATTAAAGCAGTCACGGTTACATAGGATATTAATGAAGACACACGTCCAGTGATATCTACGCTATGCGAGTTTATCGCTTCTGTGATAATTTGTTTTTCGAAATAAAACTAATTTAAACGGATTTTATCGCGGTTATTTATTAATTTTGATCCCTACGTTTCGAAAGCTTTTCAGCCTTCGCGGTCACGGGGCGGACTGAGGTGTAGGTTGTCCAGACAAGTTCATGTTACTGTGTCTACCTTCAATTTAATTTTTGTTATTGATAGTTTTCCGATCTACGCAGAAAGAGCTCACAGTGTCTTGAGGTCCGGCAATTGGTCTTTTGGGTTCCGATTTAATTAAATGTATAATCGGATCCAAGGCTTGTGCTAGCTTCCATCCATCTTCTCTATTCAAATTTGGATGTTTTGTTAATTTCAATAGCCTCGTGAATCATCCTAGGAAGCTTTCGAAACCGCGATAAAATCCGTTTATATAAGTTTTATTTCGATTAATAATATTCGTGTAAACATAAGAAATCAATTTGTTTCCTTACAAACTGTGTCAGCGAATATACGTTACAGACCGCGAAGGTTACGAAGTGATCAAAACTTCTAGCCGCGCTCCCATCGCTCTTATATAGAAATCTGTGTCATCAACTACCCTCGATCTCATTAATTTAAAGTATGTAGTATTATTATGATTCCATATTAATAAGCAGTAGACATATATATATATATATATATATATATATATATATATATATATATATATATATATATATATATATATATATATATATATATATATATATATATATATATATATATATATATATATATATATATATATATATATATATATATATATATATATATATTATGAAACCAGCTGTGTCCGCGACTCCGTTCGCGTGGAAATAAAATATTATTTAATCATTGTCATAAATTAATGTTATATAGCTTCAAACTCAGGGCTAATGTAGCCTTCTAATGGTGAAAGAATTTTCGTCATCGGTCTAGTAGTTCTTCAATTTATTCGTTGCAAACAAAAATACAAATCTTTTCTCTATATACTATTAGTATAAATAGATAGCTAATGAGAAATGAAAAACAAACTAATAAATACTATAAGGCAAGAAAAATATTCCCTGGACTTTAATTTTAATCATTGTTGGCGTGTGCTCTGAACGGTGTAAATTACATTGGAACCAGACAAGAAGTTGAATTATTAAAGAATTTTGAATTTATATCTGGTAAACTCTTATAATCATTATTACAATGTCGAATTTCATCAAAACATGTATAATGGTTTTTGAGTAATACGTACCTACAATAGGTAATAGACAAAGAGACAAAAATGCAAGGTTAAGTGTTTTTGTGAGCTATATTATAACGAAGTATACCTGATTATAACTTTGAACAAATATTTTATGTATAGATTTGCGTCAAACGCAGTTTTATTATATATAACGGGGAAGATACTACCGTAAAAAGTGTGACATCAGCATAGATGACATCACTGATATTAATTTCACGGTGGTCGGTCATCTTTTATTGTTAAAGTAAAACTTCACGACTTGTTCTGATGCTTTTTCGTTTATTCAACTGTCAGCGTAACGAAGTCTCAGAGAGGTCTGTACCGTCTGGCGGCTCGATCGTGAATACCTCGAGGGCATTTTTTTGACAGAACATACTTTGTTAGCCGGAGGGGCTTTTACAGCTTGTTAAGGATTTTTGGGGCGAATGCCAAGGGCACTCAGCTCCGAGGCAGCGAGCGCAAGGGTGCTATAGCGGCCGGACCTCGGCTAGGGTTGCTGCCGTAAAAAGAATAAAATAAAACACATTAGAAACTATCCCACTGAAGTAGGCGTAAAATAGACCAGGAGACCAGGAATTCAGGTAGCTCAGTGGTAGTGCCCACGACTTCGCGTCAAGGGACGTGAATTCGAATCCAACCACCTACAACGAGGAACGTGATGAAAATATCGTGAGGAAACCATATGATTGGTGCTAGGTGTTAGTGCTAGCAGCCACCCTCAAGTTGAAAATCTGCCGACAAATACCAGTAGATATATTCCGGTTCCTGCACCCGAGAGCAAGTTCCTCCACAAGTTTAGCGTGTCTACCAACTTGGGCCGTATCCTCACTTAAATCAGGTGAGATTATGGCCAGAACGCTAAACCTGTACTATAAAAAGTAATATCGCTTGCAATGGACGACAGCTTTACAGTTAGGTGTGCGGGTACCAAAGAATTTAATCTACAATGAAAGAAGTTTGAGGTTCTTTGTGCGTGTCACCTACCGCCGACCCTCCGCCTTTACCATGAACTACAACGCGGAGCTAAAAACCAATAAGCTACTGTTTGACGTGGCATTTTCTATATTATGTTACTATCATATTTAACAGTATCTATGCTAATATTATAATGCGAAAAATTTTGTTTGTTTAAACGCGCTAATCTTAGAATGTGATAGTCGGAGTATATAAAAAAAATATTTTTGTATTCGATATAATAAATAATCGGGGATGGTTATTGGCTATCTATCATGACGCTACCGCTATTGGAGCAAAGCGGTATCGAAAGAAGTTACAAAAACGATCAACAGTGGATAAATAATGTTTAGTCCGCGCAGATGAGGTCGCAGGTAAAAAAATATTTTGAATTCATTTCAGCCTAGTAGACTTTTATGTATTTTATGGCATTAATGCCAGTTGGTGAGATGTGGAGAGAAAAAAAAAATACTGTATGTATGAACAACAGTGGGCGACAAGGTTAACCGACCAAACACAAGTTATTGTGACGTTTTAACGAATTCGCCCTCAAATCGAGTAGTTTTAGATGGAAATTAAATTTGGAATAAACAGTGGTGTAAATAATTTGATAAATTAATGTGGTTGATGTTAATTGAGAATTACTGTGTCGGTTTCGATGAAAATATTAAATAAATACAGGAGTCAGTTTAAAATTATATTCAAACTTCACTTATTTTCCCAACAAAATCGAGAAAATTCAAATTATTGAACGTCATGAAAGTTTCGATATTTATACTTTGTTTGTTACAATGCAAATGACTAGCTAGTGTCTAAGATACCATTTTTATTTCAATTTATTTTTTCGTCAACTGATCATATAAAACAGTATATATATGTTTGCATATTATACAAAAAAAAATATGCAGTGTTTTTTCAATTAAATATCCAATATATTGCTAACTAAATAAGCTAACTAATCCAAAGAAAACTTGGGTAAACGATATCATGTAATTTTATCATACATATATACGTGCTATATGGGTGAGTCAGTTTGTTAATATATTTATTTATTTTTTATTAAAAAATGCTTACTCTGTTCACTGTGAAAAGTCCGTAGCTCCATGTTACTTTTCCTTACAATTCAATATCATCCCTTTGTTGCCGGTTTTCTCTTTAATAAATGCGGTGGATCCCCAATTTTGGCTCGAATAATATTGTCACCTCAACGCCCGCGGCTGTGGGTACCTCTAAATACGCCGCTAGTTGACTTTCATTGGATTTTTATGAGATTTACAAAGGGACATTTGAATGGGACATCTCCATTCGCGAAATTGTGTCGAGTGACGTCACACTCGGTACTCGCCTATATTATCCCATGGTTTTGCATAAAAAAATTCTTCTGTAATTTTTCCATATGGTTTTTCCTCCTTTAGAATCGATTTTTCGTAAAAGGAAATTTTATGAAATCCTCCGCAACGTACTTTGTGCGTTTTGTGTACTAGGCATACTTTCAGGGTTCTTCTTTTGTAAGATGAGATGAAAGGCGTATGAATAGAAGAATGTTATATAGAAAGATGGACGTAAGAGAAGATGAAGACCGAAGAGGGAAGGGATGGACTGGATAAGGAAAAGTATGTGTAGAGAAAGTGTGGATACTAAGATGACAGCCGATAGAGTATAGTGGAAGGAGAAAAACTGTATGGCGACTCTACCTAGCTAGGATAAGAGTTATAGAAAATAAGGTTGTATATTTTTATACAAGCCAGATGGTAAGTTTTGGACTAAATTTTCTCGTACCTATTGTAAATGCCGTTGCGTTAGAAAAAGCTAGTGCTTATAAACATTATTTTTAACCACTTTAACTTTTTCCCATACATATTCGTAATTCTCATACATCGAATAAAATTGTGACTGTGTCAAATTTCATTGGTATAGATAGAAATTGGTATACAGTATTGTTGGTATATGACGTTATTGGTATGTGGTTTTATTGGTACAGGTATATAATGGTAGTAGTATATGTATATTCCGAGGGAAGGATTTTGTACTAATTCTAATACATAGTGTCGTGGTACAAATTATTGACACCCGAAAAGAGCAGCAAAACGTCTACAAACGGAGTTATTTTATAATATACTACTTGCTAATAATATACTTTGAATTTTTTGAATATACTACTAATATACTTTGAAGCAATGACAGCTCAGTGGTAGTGTGCACGTCTTCGCGTCAAGGGACGCGGGTTCGAACCCAAGCACCTACAATGAGCTTGAGCTTTCGGTGAAGGAAAACATCGTGAGGAAACCATAGCATGGTGGTAGGGCTTTTTCTAATGCCCGCCTGGCTAGCTACCACCCTCTAGTTGTGAACCTGCCGCCAAATACCAATAGGTGTGTTCCGGCAGCAGCACTTGAGAGCCAGTTCCTCCACAGGCTTAGCGTGTCTACCAACTTGGGCCGTATAGTCACTTAAGATCAGGTGAGAATATCGCCATAACGCTAAACCTTAAGTATAAAAAAAAAAAACTTGTAGTGCCTCTGATTTTGCGTGAAACTAAACAGTGTAATTGTCCATTTGTTTATAACTTTTTTCAATACAGTTTAGCTGCTATTGGTGGTAGCGTGATGTTAAATAAACTTCCTCGATGGATCCTCTATCAAATACAGAAATAATTTCTGAAACCCGATTTGTAGTTCCTTAGATTAGACTGTTCAAACAAACAATCAAATAAACTTTTCCGCTATTTAATATCAGCTAGCTTTTACCCGTCGCTCCGTTCGCGTTTGTATCGATTCTGTCGAACAAATCCGATGACGCTATCACACAAAGTGTACCCCTCTCTTTAACCTATCACCTATCACCACGTCCAAGGTCCTATCTATCGCTACGCCAAAACTCATCATAATCGATCCAGCGGTTTAGGCGTGAAAGCGTAACAAACCTACTTTCGCCTTTACGACATTAGTAAGGAAGGAATTTACGGGAATTAAAAAAAAAAAATGTCCCATACATACAATAATAGCTTTAGATTTTCGCTGCAAGCGCCGCAACTTACACATCCAGCGTGTAGATTAATTTTCAAGCGCTGTATAAAGCGCTCGTCAATTAGACAATGGCCATAATTGCGCACGGTGAAAGCGCACATATCGCTGTTGGTGCGGTCGCGGGTGCGCTGACGCGGCAAATTTGATCGCGCTTTCAGCTTACAGGATACGTTTAGTTATTGACATACAGGCCGTTCTAAATGAAAGCTCGCACTTTTTCCTTGTTTATTATATTTAATGTTTAGCGTTATGACCGTAATCTCACCTGATGTTAAGTGATGATAACGCCCCAGTTGGTAGACACGCCAAGCCTGTGGAGGAAGTGACTCTCAAGTGCAGTTGCCGGAACACAGCTATTGGTAATTGGCGGTAGATTTTCAACTTGAGGGTGGTTGCAAGCCAGGCGGGCATTAGAAAAAGCCTTGCCACCATGGTATGGTTTCCTCACGATATTTTTCTTCAGCGAAAGCTCATTGTGGGTGGTCGGATTCGAACTCACGTCCCTTGACGCGAAGTCGTACACACTACCAGTTCTGAATTACCCTCGCCAAGCTCGCCCGCATGCGCTGCACCCTTCCGAGTAAGCGACGGGGTTCTGGCAATTGTCGCTCCCACCTTTGGTTTTGGTCATGACAGTAAACCATGTAATCCTTGATATGTCACAGCTTGGCCACCCTCGGATATAGACCGCCGCAAAATGGTTTTTTATTTCCAAGCAGTGAAATTTTATGTAATTAAGAATCATTCACGTAATTAAAAATACCCATAAGAATATGAATTAAAATTTTATATAATTAGGGGATAATAAATAAATGATGAATGTGTAAATCTAAGCTTTCGATGAAGGTAGACATCGTGGTGAAACCACAGCACAGTGATAGGGCTTTTTCTAATACCCACCTGGCTAGCTCAAGTTGAAAATCTGCCGTCAAATACCAATAGGTGTGTTCCGGCAGCTGGATTTGAGCCAGATCCACCACAGGTTTAGCGTGTCTACCAGCTTGAGCCGTATCCTCACTTATGATCGGGTGAGATTATCGCCACAACGCTAAGCCTTAACTATAAAAAATATATATCTATTTCAATAAGCAAATAGGTAATGATATCTGTTGTCCTCAGTATTTATTTATTTATTTATTGTATATTTCTTCACAGCACATTTAACAGTTTCAGATTAATTATATTTTACAGTATAGAGGTGCCAGTTAGAAAGAAATCATTATTAAAAATAAATAATTGCGTTTGTATTCTATTTGTGCACAATCAAAGGCATGTTTTTGAGTGTTTGTGTGTATGTGTGTGTGTGTGTATAGGTAAAGATGTGTGTATCTCTTTGAATAGTTTTGTGTAAATGTTTTTGTTTGAAGTATGAAGTACCTATTAATTTCTATACATTATAGGTATAGCGTTATCTGATGTTAAGAGATGATTTAGCCCAAGATGGCAGCCACGCTAAGCTTAGTGGAGGAACTGGCTCACAAGTGCCATTGCTGGAAGACACCTAAAGGTATTCTGCGGCAGATTTTCAAGTTAACGGTCTTAACTATCCAGGTGGGCATTAGAAAAGCATTATACTAAGCTTTAAACACGACGTCTACCTTCATCGAAAGCTCAGACGTATTGCTAGTATTCCAACATACGTACATTGACCGGACGTCCGTAGGAAATACCAACTGAGCCATCATTGTCTAAGTACTTGAGAATCAGGACTAGTGACAGTGCGTGTCACTAGACATTAATGTCCCTAGCCAATTTGTCTTGTGTTTTTAGACGTTAACGTTGAGATTCGCGACAGTTCATGAATCTATAGGTATTAAATTGGTAGTATTGAAATCAGCCTGTATCTCGTCTGCGGATACGATTCGCGTTCAAAGAAGCGTGAAATTGGTTTATCCGCTGGATATCCGATGAATAATTAATACCATAACGTGTCCGTCAGTGTGTGCTCGCTTTGATTAAACTTGCCCATCTGCACACGTCATCCCCGTGGGATAGACGCCACTTTAAGCCGATACCCTTAGATTGGATTTTTCAAGCATTAAAAACTGTAAAATTATATAGCGTAATTATATAATGTGAGTACAAGGGACGTGAGCTCGCATCCAACGACCTACAGTGAGCTTGAGCTTTCGGTGAAGGAAAACATCGTGAGGAAACCGTAGCACGGTGGTAGAGCTTTTTCTAATACCCGTCTGGCTAGCTACCACCCGCGGTTGAAAATCTACCGCCAAATATCAATAGGTGTGTTCCGGCAGTTGTACTTGAGAGCCAGTTCCACCAAAGGAAATTATGGCCATAACGTCCTTTAACTATAAAAAAATATAGATGTGTAGTTTTCTAGGTAATAATAATGTTAGGTGTTATGACAAAGCCCTAAAGCACATTACTGATTTGCCGAATAGTCAGTTCTGTTAGGAAATTCAACATTATATGTTCTATATAGACATATTTAAGAACGTGGTATCTGACACTTATTGTAATACTTTAAAAAGGAATTGGCCTAAATGTGGAATGTGTTTCATTTAAATATAAATAAAACAGGCTTCAGTAAGTTCAAGCACCATGTCAGGTGGGTTTTGATGTTAAGAATCTATTACAGAGTGGATCAATTTGTGAACCATCGTGATGTCTCGAATTGTAAATGTAAGGGTTTCTTATGTTTACGCGAATATTACTCATCGAAATAAAAGTAACTGAAACAGATTTTTTCGCGGTTATTTATTAAATTTGATCCCGACGATTCGAAAGCTTTTTTAAAATTTAAACTGAAGGTAGACACTGTAACATCGATTTTTCTGGACAACCTACACCTCAGTCCGCTCCGTGACCGCGACAGTTCAAAAACTTTCGAAACGTCAGGATCAAAATGCAGAAATAACCGCGAAAAAATCCGTTTAAATTAGTTTTATTTCTATTGTAAATGTATTTACATATTTTTTTAAGTATGTATCTACCTAAAAAAATACTACCCAGATCGAGTTTCTGGCCGGTGCCTCTTTATGAGTGAGTTATTTCCCAAACATGTGACAGTTTCGAAGATCATACGCGCCTTTCCGGACATCAATCGAAAAAGAAGAAAAATAAAGTTTTTCATTTAACATTTCCGGCGGATCTCATACTACCATATCCAGTAGACAATATTTTAAGTGAATAAGACATTTGTCCTAAATTTGAAGTCCTTCAGCAATCAAGTAATATCTAATTTCAGATTTCAAATCAATAAAACTTTCTGAGTAATAATTTTTCTGTTAGTTTTTTTTGTAGTTATAGCTTAGCGTTAAGGCCATAATCACACCTGATCTTAAGTGACACGCTAAATCTTTGGAGGAACTGGCTCTCAAGTACAACTGCCGGAACACACCTATTGGTGTTTGGAGGCAGGTTTTCAGCTTCAGGGTGGTAGCTAGCCAGGCGGGCATCAGAAAAATCCCTACGACCATGCGACAACAATACAATCCCTATGATTCTGATTCTGAGTTTTTAGCTGGTTATGCTTGCTATGAAAAAAATGGGAAAGTTTTTTGATTCTGTGTTTGAACGCACTTATAAAATATCAGAAACTGTCAATCGGTTGCAAAAATCCTTTTTGTGCTTAAAAGAACAATCATCGAGAATACCTTTAGGCTGTTTAACATCATGCTACCACCAATAGGCCACCACAAATAGGCAAAAAATTAAAAAAATGGGCAAAAATCTATACTGTTCTTACTAAACTAATATTATAAATGTAAACGCGTAAACCGTTGATCCGATTATGATGAATTTTTGTGTACAGATAGATGGGAACTCGGGGACGATGATAGGCTAATTTTTCTCTTGATAACCTTGTTGGAAGTTGGGTAAAGAGAAGGATAAACTTTGTATGAAACTTTTTATTGCGTCATCCGATTTGGTTGACAGAATCAATATTAACGCGAGCGAAGCCGCACGTAAAATCTAGTTATGAAATTATTTTTGAAAACGTGACGCAACGAAGCCGCGGTAACGTCTAGTGATAAATAAAGTACATACTAAGTAAATAAAGTTAGGCTTGATTTAGAACGATGTTAGCTCAGTAGTAGTACGTCTTTGCGTCAAGAGACGTGAGTTCGAATCAAACCAACTACAATGATCTTAAGCTTTCGTTGAAAGAAAACATCGTAAGGAAACCATAGCATGATGGTAGGGCTTTTTCTGATACCCGACTGGCTAGCTACCATCCTCAAGTTGAAAACCTGCCGTTAAATACCAATAGATGTGTTCCGGCAGTTGCACTTGAGAGCCAGTTCCTTTACAGGTTTAACGTGTCTACCATCATGGGAGGTATCGTCACTTAATATCAGGTGGCCATAACGGTAAACCTTTACTATAAAAAAAAGCAAAAATGAACAAAATACGTTGGACCACTATCTGGCTAGTGGCCAAAGATGGTGGCCTCTCTAAGCCTAATAAAATGACTGATTCTCAAGTGCAACTACCGGAACACACCTTCGGTTAATTGGGGACAGATCTTCACCTTGAACACGGTAGATAGCCAGGCGGGCATAAGAAAGTTCCCCACCTACGCTATCTAAATACCTACACACAACCACTGAGCCATAACAACTTAAAAGTACGAAACGTTAAATGTTTATTAAAACAAATTCTGTCAATTAACACGGTTGTTTTAATTCAATAAAATACTTACCTAAGTATGTTATATCACAGCGAGAATACGCTTCGTTAAATTTGTTGCACTCCGAGGAGAGGTTTTGCATGCCTTGATTACTATGAACGTGGATGCAATAAAATATAAACGCGGTATTATTTATTTTATATATCACGCCTCTCTCTCATAAGGGTAGGTAGAGACCAGATCCTTCCTCTTGCTACGACCCTGACATACATCTTTCGCTTCTTCTACTTTCATAAGCACCTTCATACATGCTCTTCGGTTACGTGTACTTTTGGCCTGGCCTTTCTCCAGAACGTCCTCGATCTGATTGAGATATGTTCGCCTAAGTCGACCCTTACCAGCTTGCCCATTCACACTCGCCTTGTAAATTTGTTTTGTTAATCTTCTTTCATCCATCCTCTGTACATGTCCATAACAATTAGGCATCCCTTTCTCTATCTTTGTCACTACATCCTCTACCACACCACAACGTTCCCTTATCACAATATTCCTTACTTTATCTATCATTCTTATGCCAGCTATACTTCTTAGACTTTTCATCTCTACTGCATTAATGCACTGCTACTGCACTCTATTATTTTAAACATTCTCAAATATAGTTCAGTGAATTCTTGAGGTCATTTAGGAGCATTGAGCACTTTATTTCATGGGTATTGAATGTGACTGAGCCGAAACGCTCGGCTGTGTGACACTCGTAAGGAGCGATCCTGTTATACGTGGTATTTTTGCATTGTGGTAGTATTTTTTATAATACCAGCCTGGTAGTCTACCATCCTCAAGTTGAAAATTCGCCACTAATACATATAGGTGTGTTGCAGCAGTCGCATTTTACAGTCAGACCCTTCACAGATTTAGCGGGTCCACCACCTTGGGCCACATCGTTCCTTAACATCCGCTGAGATTGTGGCCAATTAATTATAAACAAAAAATATATATATTACTCATGAATACTTCTGTGATGTTAGTTTTGTTGCCGAAATTTCTTTAAAAAAGCTTTTAGAATTATATTACATTATTTTTTTTTGGTAACTAATGCATAAGTGTAATCGACAGGATACCCTATCCGGCCGTAATTATTTTAAATACTGTTATTGATCTAAACAAATAAATAAAACTGAAGTATTTGTTCGCAATGTCAAGATAACAATTTTTTTATTAATTGCAAATGAAATTATATCCGATATTTACAAGGCGAATAAATTTTTTTCTCTCGTTTCTCATTTTGTTTGTTCTTAAATTAAGAAACGATCAGACTGAGTATCACGGATCTTTTCGGAGCAAACAGGACAAAACACATTTTGCCGTCTCTGAGATCATTAGAAGTAACTCCGGCCACCTTTATGTCAAACCAATGTGAACGAAGTCGCGGGCGTGGTTAGTCAGACCTCATACTTGTATCGTGAAATAACGTTTCCTTCGCAATATACTTTATAATGTATGAGTATCACAGACGATAACGTCCCGCAATTTTTTCGCATGAGCGTAGTCAATTACCACGTCCATTGTTTATATGATCCGCGCGACATCCGAGTTGGATACAAACAAGAAATTAATAAGACGTTAAGCAATACTTGGGGCACATTAAGCGGCGAACGAGACTCTTCAGACCCCCCGATTGGACCTCCGCAGTACTTTAATTAGGACTCGAAAAGTAATTGTTCCGAATTGAACGTCAATTTTCACCCCTAAACATCGAAAGTTGTGTAGTTGGTATATTACAAAGATGCAGTGAGATGTATACTAATTATATTCAGCGCGTTTATTTGTATAAGATATGTAATTATGAACGAAGCGATAACTTCGACTTCTTTCGCGTAGAACTTTCAGTTTTCTATCGCACGTGTAAAGTGATGTTTTAATTAATTAATTTATTTATTTGGGAAACATACAGTTCTTCATCCTTATAAATGTGTACACAATAATTTATTATGTTTCAATTAAGTCCACGTAAATCATAAAACATACATTGTCAAGAGTATTATTAGATATCAATATATTAAAAATTAAATAATTATAATAATTTGTGCTAAAGAAAAAAAAAAAAAAGAAAAGCAAAATGAGACAAAATACGAATACAACAACATTGGGCATGAGATTAAGAATTATTCCAAATATAGGATGTAATAAGAAAATAAACTAAGAAAATTAAATTAAGTTACATACGCATAACCATTTAAACATACATCATTTATTACTTTCATATCATTTTTAAATAAAAAGTTGGTATTTTTTATTATACTTTATGAATCTGACTACCATATCCAAAAAGTTTTTTTTTTAATAATTTCTACACAGTATCGTAATTAAATTTACAAATACTTCTCACTGCTATTGGCCCTTCACAGGGCTACCGTGTCTACTAACTTGGGGTGTATCGTCACTGTCGGACGTACGTGTGTATATATATAATATAATATAAAAATCGCGTGAGTATCGTGGAACACTTTGAATGAAACTCCTTTCACAGTATATTATTTTTGATAAACGTATTATATATTCATTAAAAAAAATACAAAAAATATAAAAAGCCCTACCACCATGCTATGGTCTCATCACTATGTTTTCCTTCATCGAAACCTCAAGCTCATTGTAGGTAGATTCGAACTCGGCTCCCTTGAGCTCTCGTCGCATATCTCGCTACAATTGCTACCAAACTGAGAGACCACCTGTAAATTTTGTCAAAATTGGTTGAACGAATTTTAACACCTAAAGTATAATACATACACACATCGATATATTATATATCTATATATATATATATGTAATAAACTTTGACGACCGGTTTTGAATATGAAAATGACTGGATAATTTTTATATTGTTCGACGGTGAATTATTTAATTAACCGGGCGGGCGGGTTCATCCGGGTGACGGCTCGGGAACCGGGACACCAGTCTTCGTTTAACCGGCCCGTTGGTTCTGTGACTCGGGTATTGCGATCGTTCGTGTGAGTAGTATTTAAGGAGGGCAGGGAGGGGGAAGGGGGGGGGGTCTCCATCTGGTTAATTTAATTTGTTGATTTTGCGTCGTCGGAATCGCTCGGAGGGCGGTTCGGGGTAAACATACCTTTCGTTCGGGGGTATATTTTTTTTTAAGTTGTATGTTTTGTTCTTTTCGAAATATGGTCTACTTTTTTTTTTATTTCCCACGTGTAAATATAAATAGTTTTAACTGTATACATAAAACGTTAATTAGGATTATGTACACCGTTTGTAACTCAAGGAAGGCTGAAGCGATTTGTATGATCTCTGATTCGCTGGATTCGTCCCTGCCTGGAATTGCAGAGTAACTGTGAAAAAAAAAATATGAAGAAAATTAATATTTATGTCACATAATGCACGAACATTCGTTGAAGTACTTTTGATGCACGTACATATGTTAAAGTACTTTGATCATAATTCGTTGATGTACTTTTATTGTATTTCCTGTCTATATAATATTTGCGCCGATATATATATACATAAAACGAATTCAATTGATACAAAAAACTGATTTTAATGATCTCATATTTGCTGGATTTGTTCAGAAGTGGGATAAATTTTTAGTATTAATTTTATAGCGAAATGAAATCCTACATTTAGTTTAAGCAGAATACAACACGATATTGATTGACTGTTTGACGGTACAAACTTACCGGCTTAGCTAAGTAATGTATACAGATAAAAATAACTTTTTGAACATAATTGTACATTAAGGTCTGGAAGGTGTTCTTTTTAGTTATATATGTTTTATATAACAAAAATATAATATAATAAATACCAATGATAGCTCAGTGGTAGTGTGTACGATTTCGCGTCAAGGGACGTGAGTTCGGATCCAACCACCTACAATGAGCTTGAGCTTTCGGTGAAGGAAAATATCGCGAGGAAACAATAGCATGGTGGCAGGGCTTTTTCTAAAGTCCGCCTGGCTAGCAACCGCCTTCAAGTTGAAAACCTGCCACCAAATACAAATACGTGTGTTTCGGAAGCTGCACTTGAGAGCCAGTTCCTGCACAGATTTAGCGAGTCTACCAACTTGAGTAGTATCGTCACTTAAGATCTAATGAGATTAAGGCCATTACATAAAAAAAATGTATCAAGTTATCAAAATAATATAAGCAAATTATTATTTTGCACACTATCATAAGTTTAATGTAAGGTTGGGAAATAAACTAAGTGGAAACAAACAAAACATTCTACAAATATGTAGTTTACAATGGTAACAATACATATCATAGATAATTGTAACTTTCGCTATGGAAATTTGTATTTATTCATATTTTATAGCTTTACTGTTTATCTATAAAATTGCCCGATATTAAATGACGATGTGATCCGAGATGCTGAGCACGCTATTCTACTGGAGGAACTGACTCTTAAGGTCAACTGCCAGAACACACAGGTATTTAGAAGAAATGCGAAAGCTGTCCATGGTCACTGGCAACACTGGAGTTTGCAGTGGCACCGTGGTGCGTTATGGTGGGTAAAGTCTGGTGCTTCACCCGACTAGTCTTGCCACATGCACCTTTCACTATTGTCCCGAGCTCAGGTAATGTGTTTGCGCATTGAGACGAGGAACCAAGAAAATACCCGACCACTATATTATGGATTAATCACGATGTTTTCCTTCACCAAAATCTCAGGTTTACTGCAGGGATTTAAATTCTCATCGACATATTTTTGTTTATTTATATCCATTTCTTATAGGTTAGAAATATTTACATATGTTACAGTACCTATTGATTTCTCAATTGTATTCATCTTGATTTCTTAAGTTTACGCGAATATTATTCATTGAAATAAAACTAATTTAAACGGATTTTATCGCGGTTATTTATTAAATTTTGATCCCGACGTTTCGAAAGCTTTTCAGCCTTCGTGGTCACGGGGCGGACTGAGGTGTATGTTGTCCAGAAAAGTTTGTCCAGAAAAGTTTATGTTACTGTGTCTGTGTAAATTGAAGGTAGACACAGTAACATAAACTTTTCTGGACAACCTACACCTCAGTCCGCCCCGTGACCACGAAGGCTGAAAAGCTTTCGAAACGTCGGGATCAAAATTTAATAAATAACCGCGATAAAATCCGTTTAAATTAGTTTTATTTCAATGTATTCATCTTGATGATCATCCACGTGATGTCAATACTAGAGCATGATTTAAATACCGGAAATCGTGACAAACTGGTCACCCCTTATCAGGACTCATTAAGACCAGTAACAGGTTTTTAGGTAGTAATGTGAGGTTTTACAATATAGTTCCAGAGCACATTACCGAATTGCCGGACAGTGGGTTCAAGAACCATGTCAAACTGGTTTTGATGCCAAAAGGTGGATCAATATGTGAGCGATCGTGATATCTGGAATTGACACCACTCACTGTACATCCGCTAATAACTATTGTATACTAATAATGAACCAAAAAAAAAAAATACTTGTAGATTCAGTTTCTTGCCTGTTCTTCTCATTGACTGCGTTACTTTCCAAACCGGTGGTAGAATTGACGTTCATACGCGCCTTCTTAGGGCCTAAGTTGAATTAAGTTTTTTGGTTTGATTTGATCTTAATACTACTGCCATGACCAAAAACTCTCAATGTAATAAAATTATATACCAGTTTGTTAATTCACGAGTCAAGCGTTCTTTATGGACCGGTCCAGGGGAATTGTAAAGGCGCGTCTCTCTAACATCTCTTGCTGTAATAAAATACGACGTTTTATTATGTGCAATAAAGTAATTAAATTTCCATAACATTGCCCGTTTCACCGCAACCTCCCCTCGGTTTCATTATATTGTTTTGTAAGCTTATTGCGTTGTCTTTAATACTGTGGACGGCGGAAAGCTTTTTGGTGGAAATTAACAATATATTTATGATAAATATAGAAATATATGTAGAATAACTGGCTAAGGGTTGTGTAAGTGGTTTGTTAAACAGATAATAATAATAATGTCAGGATGAGATACGAACTCTTTAGTAAACCACGGATTCACCGTGCGGATGCCGGTACATCGTGAAACCTAATCGTTGTGGCAGAGAGAGGATAACACGACAGTGTCCGAGGCTTGCGACACGGATGTAGGTTTAAGGAGGCCTCCTTTCGCCGATTGTCAACACCCATCTTCACCGCTCGTGCTTCTCTCTACCCTGTATAAATCTTTGTCGATAATGATTTACAGCATAAACATCAAAACAGTGTCAATAATTGAAAAATATAAATCTTACGACCCGTCGGTAATGTTCCAACTTCGTACGATGAATACGCCTCAAGCGCCAAGTTGAGACTGAACCCAAAGCTCGTTCTCGTCACGCTTTATACTAATCAGTGTTATAAACTACCCTCCTATAACTATATTCTGCCATAAAACACCCACCCTAGAACTAACCCCTAAATATACATATTGTCTACGTACTCATAATTTAGTCCGTCTTAATTTAAGTGGTGAAAGATAATAATCACAGGATTATAGATTTATTTCATTACTGTGATCTGGTGATACTGTCTTTTCATAGACATATTTTCATAGAGTTTAATTCTTAAGAACTATTAATGTGCAGATTATGTAAAAGAGGTTGAATAAAAGCATGTTAAAAAATAACCAATGTATATATAAATAATGATTTCTTATGTTTAAGCGAATATTATTCATCGAAATTAAACTAATTTAAACGGATTATTAATTATTTTGATCCCGACTTGATCGGAAAACTATCAATAATAAAAATTAAATTGAAGGTAGATACAGTAACGTGAACTTTTCTGGACAACCTACACCTCAGTCAAGCCCGTAACCACGAAGGCTGGAAAGCTTTCGAAACGTCGGGATCAAAATTAATAAATAACCGCGATAAGATCCGTTACGAACGTCTAAACCTCTACTCAGCAATCACTCCATTCCCAAGTTTGTGTTACACTCGATTTTTCTCTTTATAAATGTTCATACCGCAGGATAAATACGACAATGATTTCTTAAAGTAAGCTCCAAAATATATGAGTTACAATATATGGATTATAGTTAGTAAGTGTTCTTTATTTAAGAATTAACTGTTTTACTAATGATATATTTAGATATATTTATTTGAATCTATCTGTTCTATTAATTTATTGATTGTCATAAAAAATTTAATTAAATAACGTATCAAAACCACGTAGTTTGCATTCATTCTCGCTGCATATTTATGAATCTACAATAATAGAAACTAGAGTATTGTGGTCCATCTTCTGTTTTAACAATACATATACTAAGCCCTTTGTTCTTTCTCTCTACTCTTATTACCATTTTGGGGACTCTGATCGCTTATTATTTGTAGGTCGGAAGAAATATAACTTACAGCTACTTAAACAGTGCAATGGAACCAGCAAGCCGTTGTTATGAGGCATAATGAGTTAAAAGAGATACTTTAAGATAAAGAAGAGAAAAAAAAAGGTTTTTATTATAATAAACCCCAAGTCAAATTGTCTTTTCCTGAATTCGCTTGTCTACCTAAAGACTAATCAAAATAATGTATGGAATGACATTCTGGACAGTATTTTAACGAAATATCTCAACAATAAACCCAGCTAACAGAGCGTTCTAAATCACTTTAAAATTCACGTACATTTAAAACACATACGTCGATGTTTATGTCACAACTAATAGAAAACTCTATATATTTTAACGCATTCTGATCACGGGATTCAATGCTATACTTTGTTTTATTTACTCTTTACGCAAGCAATTGTAGAAAAAGCCAAGTTTCAGTGGTTATGTTTGCTATAATATACTTAATGTACCTAACGTAGCATTACTTACAACTGCTTTCTTTCTTAAAATATAAAATAGACGGTAAATGAAGGATATCTAATACTTATAGGTTACTTATTCTTAAAAGGTTAGCAACCGCTGCAATAGATCATGTTTCGAAAGAATACAGACGGGCTGTTTTTAATTAAAAAAAAAAAGTTTTTATTTTCTCCAAATATAGGTAGATATAATGTCGAAAGTAGAATAATTAATAAATACAACGCGTTAATTTCGCAACTAGACGAAGCCATTTCAAAAAGCAGACAACTTCCAACCAGACTATTACACTCGAGGGATTTGCCTAAATCTGGAACTAAATTGTTTGGTTTCTCAAAGTTGCAGTTGCGTTCAGTCCGCGGTACAGTTTCCACGCTAATTCGAAACTTTAGTTTCGCCGTTCACGGTTTTCTGTTATACCATTTTTCGGTATAATTAATTGTACTATCATTGTTCTCTATCATCCAACTGTTGTGCGAAAAGATGGCCGTGTTTCGAGGAAACCTTTTTATGAGTGTAGTAAATTTATATTGAAAGGCTTTTAAATTATGTTTTAAATATAAAAATTTGGAATACAGAATGCTCGAATAATAATTTATAGAAATAAGGCTTTCTAATGCTGCGGTTGGAAAATTAAATGGAGAGCTTTAGGAAATGGCGTATTAACATAACTCTGTTCCTTTATTTAATTGCCTTTCAGAGAAAGCTCCTGCTTTTCTCGATTCAAGTTTATGACAATAAAAGCTACATTTAGCAGCTGCTTATAAAATTATTAGCCGCGGCCGCGACTTCGTTCGCATGGATCTAAAAAAATATTAAACTTTTTTAGTCGTTCTTTTTCCTTTTTTTATAATATAACTTTACTCCTTTTGGTGGTAGCGTGATGTTAAATAAGCTAAAGCCTTCCTCAATAATTTCTCTATCATATCTAAAAATAAATCGTTGATAGTTCAGTAGTAGTGTGTACGGACTCCGTCAAGTGACGTGAGTTCGAACCCACCCACACTGAGCTTGAGTTTTCGGTGAAGGAAAACACCGTGAGGAAACCATAGCATGGTGGTGGGGCTTTTTCTAATGCCCGCCTGGCTAGCTACCACCCTTAAGTTGAAAACCGTCCGCCAAATAGCAATAGGTGTGTTCCGGCAGTTACACTTGAGAGCCAGCACCTCCACAGATTTAGCGTGTCTATCAATTTGGGCCCTATCGTCACTTAAGATCAGGTGAGATATGGCCATAACGCTAAACCTTAACAATTAAAAAAAAAATTGAAAACCAACTCGTAGTTTCTAAGAATAGCGCGTTCAAACAAACACACACATATTTCCGATTTATAATATCTGGACTATTGCTGCTTTGTAGTTGCGTGTTCTATGGTCGCGTCGAAAAACATAATTTTAAATGAAAAATAATTACACCATCCTTATATTGCAAAATAATTGACTATTATGTAAATAAAAACATTGGCAGTTTAGCTGGCTATAACTCTTCCATTGGTTTTTTCTATGTTGAAGGTTTATCGTTATAGCTATAATTTCAACTGATCTTAAGTGAAGCTACGGCTCAAGTTGGTAGACACGCTAAACCTGTGAAAGAAAAAGCTCTCAAGTGCAACTGCTGGAACACAACAATTCGTATTTGGCGATAGATTTTTAACTTGAGGGTGGGCTAGCTAGGCGGACATTACAAAAATCCCTACCACCATGCTATGGTTTCCGCACGATGTTTTCCTTCACCGAAAGCTCAAGCTCATTGCAGGTGGATTCGAACTCACGCCCCTTGACGATGAGCTATCATCGCTTCTAATTATTCGATGATTGGTAGTTAAAATGTTTTGCTCGAATCATGCGGCATTCCGTTTTCATATAAAATATATTTACTCAACCCTGGTGGTTCTATAGATATAATAGGCAACCCTACCAAATAAATGCAGTGTCAAATGATAATGTTAATCCTTTGCACGCCATACGTCCGTGCGCTGTCCCACGGGTATTTTCTGCTGTCGCAGACGGACGGTTTGACGCCCGGAATGTGATTTTAGCGTCCTGACGCTGAAGCAGTATATATTAATTTAATATTCGTTTAGAAGTTATTGAGATAATACTATAATTAATTTATGGATACGAACGAATTGATTCGGCTAAATATAGGCAGTTTCTATATTTTATCTAAATCCAACTGTTGTGTTTCTCTGCGAAGTTGAATCAATTCGATTGCTTATAAGCTGCGTGGTTTAATTAGAGGTGCTGAAATAAAACATTACATTAAAAGCAGTCTAATTTTTTTGTATTGGTAAGATTTAGCGTAATGGCCATAATCTAACCTGATCTTAAGTGACGATACGGCCCAAGTTGGTGTACACGATACACCTGTGTAGTAACTGGCTCTCAAGTGCAACTGCCGGAACACACCTGTTGGAATTTAGTGGCAGATTCAACTTGAGGGTGGTCACTAGCCAGGCGGGCATTAGAAAAAGCTTTAACACAATGCTATGGTTTCCTCACAACGTGTCCTTAACCAAGCTCATTTTTGGTGGTAGATTAAAATTAAACCAATACCTTGCTCTGAAAACAAAGTTTTTATTTTAGTACTTAGAGACATACATATAACACTAATTATAAGGTTTAAACGTAATAATAATATATTACCTGAAAACAAAGAAACGGCATTTAAAGTATAATTTTAACACAGTAAATTCCTTTTTTATACAAATCCGTATTTTATAATATCAATTACGGTTAGTTGTCAATTTCAAACAAAACTTCTTTTTCAACAGAGTTAGCGTCATTACGTTACAGCGCCATCTATTAATTACATGATCACTGTTTTAAACGCCCGAAACGCGCTGTACAAATTAAATAAATAATTAAAGCTTCTTTACATATATATTATAGAAATGTAGCAAAAACAGAATTTCAGTAGATTAAATTGAAGTTTTTTATTTTTGTAAAAACCCCAACCCACACCAACACTTGTAACCAAGTCCTGTGTCGCAGAGATTTAAAAATACATTGCGCCTTTACATTGAGTCGATGATAGGTCAGTGGTAGTTTGTATGACTTCGCGTCGAGGGAGAGTAGAATGAGCTTGAGCTTTCAGCGAAGGAAAACTTCGTGCGGAAACCATAGCATAGTGATGTGGATTTCCTAATTACCGCCTGGCTAGCACCCACCCTGAAGTTGAGAGTCAGTTCCCCCACAGGTTTAGCGTGTCTACCAACTTGGGCCGTATCATCACTCAAGATCAGGTGAGGTTATTCCCATAACGTTAACCTTACCAATAAATATATATGGACCGTTTATTTTGAAAGCGGTGTAAGTCCATTTGCTATTGTTTCGAGAAAATTAAAGGTTACTATATTTGTTGACAATGCAATTTCATTTACCGACCGATTTTATGTTGTACAAAACATGGGATTTTTTCGAGAAATTAAAAATTTACATTAAATTAAGCATGAATTACGTGATAGCTCATTTTTCCCAAAAATGGACTTACACCACTTTCAAAATAAACGGTCTATATATAAAAATATGTATACAAAAATATATATATATATATATATATATATATATATATATATATATATATATATGTGAATAACTGACACGCTCGTCTGTATCGCCGTGAAATCAAAGGAATCCGCGTAAAAAGGGGTGCGAAATGGCACGTGTCACGCGCCCCCGATTGGTCACATCGCAACACGACGGCTTCTCCCGCCCGCCCTTCTGGGGAAGTTTGCAATTATACGTAATAAGCGAGTAAGCTGATTTCGAGTCCGCCGTTTACGTATTTAATTTTACACTGTTTATTTAAGCGCTGGTAGATTT
Source organism: Actias luna (assembly GCA_039707435.1). NCBI lineage: Eukaryota > Metazoa > Arthropoda > Insecta > Lepidoptera > Saturniidae > Actias > Actias luna. Next base: position 17,522,445 of record JAZHAC010000034.1, on the reverse strand, counting down.
AGTTTATTTCTATTTTATTATATTGTGTGGTATTCGATTTTGTCAAGTTTACTTCCTGCAAGTTGAAGCAGTGATAGGTAAGTTGGTAATGTGCATGAAAATTGCCTCAATAGGCATGAGTTCGAGTACCTGCAATGATCTTGAGCTTTCAAAGAAACCATATCATGGTGGTAGATCATTTTCTAAAGCTAGACGGGTTAGCTACCACCATCAAGTTGAAAATTTGCCCCTCTATCCATTAGTCCCCCCATCGGCCTTAGCGTGTCTACTATCTTGGTCCACATCGTCACTTAACATCTGGCGAGATTGTGGCCATAACATATAGCCATGATTTTATGGAAATATGTCATTAATTCCATATAGTTTTTTTGTTCTTAATGTAAGTAACTTTTGTACATATTGTAAGGTCATCGTACGATGCGACTGAAAAGTCCTTTTTTTACCCTAAATCCCTAATTTAAATAAAGACAAAAAACATAATAACACTCTAGAATATGTCAAGTTTTTATAAAAAAAATTACTTCCTGCTAGATATTCTATATAGAAATAGTGTCTTACCCTTCTTACATTTATTATGTTTATATAGAAAATTCCGTGCAAACATTTCTGTATCGAAAAACCTCCGAAGCCATTTAACACTGGCCGCTACTACAAACAGAATACGAAGGTACCTTGAGGTCCCAAGGGGCAACCTTTTGATACTGCTAATGAAATTCGTGACCTTACGACTGCCAGATAAGTAGACCTTGTTTAATACTTTTTTATCTCTACGGCCATGAAAGTTTTTATGATACATTTGGGAGTCACAAAAACGTTTAGTAATAGTATATTGTGCACATTCTATTTAACACCGTTTGATTGAGGGATCATAATACAGTCTTCAAGGCCAGCAGCATGGCTGTAAAGCCCTGGTGTTGCGGCTGTTTGGGCCGTCAGCCTGTGTGCTTTCCATTAGCATAAAAAAAAACCTACCGAACCATTTTAAATAAAAAAATGCATTGTTTATTTACTTAATTAATGAAAGAAATTGTTTTATTTTATAAACTCTAATATGATACAATTGTACAAATAATATGATGATTTTTTTAAAATGTAATATCGGGGAAACGAGCAACGTTGTCACGTGATGGTAAGTGATCATCGCCGCCCATTGACACCCACGACACCATAGGAATCACAGGCGCATTGCCTGCGTTTATTGGAGGTACTGGCTCTCAAGTGCAACTGCCGGAACACGCCTATTGATATCTGGCGGCAGATTTTCAACCTGAGGATGGTAGCTATCCAGGCGGGCATTAGAAAAAGCCCTACCACCATTCTATGGTTTCCTTACGATATTTTCCTTCACCGAAAGCTCAAGCTCATTGTAGTTGGATTCGAACTCACGTTCTATGACGCGGCTTTCCTAAAACTTACTAACGAATATTTTTATTTCTTATTTATTTGAATACCATCAAAAATATGCGGTAACTATGAACGTTTATAAGATAAATGTAATGTACATTAACTTTATAGGTGATGAACAGTGGAAGTTCAAGATAGTTTGGGCATGGTTCAATGATCAACCGGGCAGCCATTGTCGACTGGTCAAGAGGTTTATCAATTGATGAATAAACAGTCCCTTCCGGAGTTCCGGAGAGGGGGCGGCCGGGTGCAGGGCGGCCTTTCCGTCCGTTTCCCACTAAAATAAAATTGGATTTAGTTGGAAACTTCACAAATCTTGTCTATTGTTGATTTTATATATTATTTCTTGGGTATTCTCGCTGAAGTGTCTTATATTTCATTCACTTGAAAATACTTTCCATGTGACATAACTCGTTCCGATTTTACAAATGTATTTTTTTTAATATTTCGTCTGTTACAATTCTGATAATTTGAAGAGATCTGTGATCAAAGGATTTCTTAATGTAATATAGGTTTGTTATTGACAGCTAAGATATAAAGAAATGAAATTGTTAAATAGAAAATAAGAGATCTATTGGTTCGATTCATCAATTATGCGTTACAGCTATTTATAGCGATGATAGCTCAGATGTAGAGTGTACGACTTCGCGTACAAGGGACGCGAGTTCGAATCCAACCACCTTCAATGAGCTTGAGCTTTCGGTGAAGGAAAACATCGTGAGGAAACCATAGCATGGTGGTAGGCCTTTTTCTAATGCCCACCTGGCTAGCAACCAACCTCAAGTTGAAAATCTTCCGCCAAATACCAATAAGTGTGTTCCGGCAGTTGCGCTTGAGAGCCAGTCCCTCCACAGGTTCAGCGTGAGTACCAACTTGGGTCGTATCGTCATTTAGATCAGGTCAGATTACGGCCATAACGCTAAACCTTAAGTATTAAAAAATATATAGGTATATTAGGTGTGGTTATCTGTAAATAAACCCCCATTTAAAAATAGAAACCTAATAACGAATTTTCGACCTTGATGGAAAATTTGTAACAGAGTTTCTGTTATTACGACTGGCACGTCTACGCCTTTTGGTATACAAGTGGTAACGTACCTTGTAAAAGGGTAGCGGTTTGAAACAAAAACTCTCTATTAAATAATTTCAATGTCAGATCTCGTATATTTACGATAAAAATAAAGATAAAAAAAACAGTTTTATATAGTAATTGATTTGAGTTTATGGCGTTACTGAGAGTTGTCTTTAAGTATAGAGAAGAGTGTTGTCGGACGTCACGTCAATGGACGTTCCTTTACGTTCCTGCCAGCTATTTTGTTGTGAACGAAAAATTTTCTCCCATTTTGTCATATGTACATGAAAATTTAATGAAAGAGAGAGAGAGAGAGAGAGAGAGTGTACTTAACAATATATTGTATACGTAGTTTGCATATATTATTTGTGTTGTCTATTTATCAGTGTATAGCCTGGGTAAGATATAATTTATAGAGAAAAAAATATATATTGATACAACTCTATTGTTTATGGTTCTACCTACGTGACATTGGCAAAATTGTGTGCGCAGATGTCATTAGATAAAAAAAAGTAGAAGAAGCTTTGAGATTACAGTTTTTAGTGAAATCTGTATCACGTTAAAGTTTCTATTTCATTATACAAATTTAAATTATTTTAACCTTTATTGGGTAAAATTAGTGCCAACTTTACGCCATATGTCACTGTCCATTAATGAAATTAATTACGATTAATAACTCGGTGCATGATTTGTTAGTCCACTCAAAAGCTTCCTGGAACAGTTTTAACAAATAAGGTGCCATCTTTAAAAGCTTTGTATGTACTCTACAGGTTTACAAGATATTCCACCGTTTTATGTGAAATTGGTATAATTATGAGTGTCATTAAATAATAGATTTTTTTTTTATTTGAAACAATGATAGCTCAGTGGTAGTGTGTACGCCTTCGCGTCAAGGGACGTGAGTTGGAAACCACCTACAATGAGCTTGAGCTTTCGGTGATGGAAAACATACCTAGGAAACCGTAGCATGGTCGTAGGGCTTTTTCTGATGCCCGCTTAGCTAGCAACCACCCTCAAGTTGATAATCTGCCGCCAAACACCAATAAGTGTGATCCGGCAGTTGCACTTAAGAGCCAGTTCTTTCAAAATAAAGGCCGGTAACACACCTACGATTCCTCTGGTATTGTGGGTGTTCATAGACTGCGGTGATCACTTATCATAGGGTAAAAAAGAACCTAAATCAAGCTTAATACAAAACTCCCTATACTTCAGCCAAATAATTAAACGAATTGATTACAATCATTCACTGATTGACAGATTCGTTAAAACTAATATGGGATTATCTTTGTATCTATAATGGGATCGCTACGTGGGCAGAGAAAACAGCGATGCGGATTACGAAAGATTTAGTTATTAGCAATGTCAGAGGGTGAGAGTTATTGTTACTGAGCACTGATTGAATCAAAACGCACCGGTCGAATATGGCTTTCGGCCCAACGTTATTGCGAAACGTTAAGTTTTACTGTGCAGTGTTATTTATTTATTTATATATGACAAGTAACTAAAAACTAAAAATCTATGGCTTACCATCAACTTAGTTGGGTTCGTATCACTATGTCCTAGCAGCGAGGTTCAGCAGGATCACGCCTTGATCTTCCGATAGAATTCCTGGACAACATCTTCTGAGGTAACTGTTGGATAAATTTCCGTCATTGAAATAATTAGATCGTGTTCGTCACGAACCTCGTCTCTTTTGCAAGCTACGTCAGTACTCTCACACCTCAAAGGGCAGACGCGTGTATTGACTTTCCTCGTTACGCTCATCTGTTTGCTTACTATCAGAGATATTAAGGCGTATAGAGTTAGAGACGTTTTAATAGAGTCCCTTATCATGGTAGAAAAGTCTATCAAATCAAATCATTTTTTTTTAATTTGATTCAGGAGGTTGGGAAAGTAACGCAGTCATCGAGAAGAACCGACAAGAAACTCGATCTGTATATTTTTTTAGCTCTTATTCTAATCTTTCTTTACATAATAATTTAATGTGTTTCAGTAATTATTAGCGGATGTATAGAGAGGCGTGTCAATTCCAGACATCAAGATCGCTCACATATCGATCTATCCTGATATAGATAAATGATATAAACACGTCTTTTCACATAAAAAATCCTTTTGACATTGTTTTTGAACTCACTGCCCATTGATTCAGTAATGTGCTTTGGATCAACTTTGTTTTGGACTCCCTTACAATGCCCGCGTAGGCCAAGAGAATAGCGTCATGCAAGACTTCTAATGGATAATTAAGGTCTTGAAAAACACATTTAAATACACACAAAATCACTGGAATCCCCGTAGTACTTACACACCAAGGACAACTTTTATACGTATCTTAACCGAGGGCAAGATTATGTGTAGTGACCTAGCTGTGACAATTATACTGATATATAACACCAATTCAGATTTCATTCATATATTTATTTGAGTTGACAATTGGCAACTGAATTTTATACGTCTGTGTACGTCACTTCTATAATTGTACTTAGCGTGTTAAATGTCTTTGCTTAATACAAACATGTGTTTGGTTGTTTAATTAATTGCAGTGCATTTTTAATTACGAATTATTAGCTTATAAATAGTTCAGTGAATTTGATTTGGTTTGGTATCATGGTAATAAAAAAACTTTAACTTTTAACTTTGATTAAGTTAACTCTAACTAATATTATGAATGCAAAAGTGAATTCGTTTGTTTGTTGTTTAGGTTTTAATTACTGAACTGAAAATCATGAAATTTATTATAAACGTTGTCAGGTTTACCGGCGATATCTTTCTCCATACAAAAATTGCTGATACTGAGGTATAGAGAAATATTTTTTAGTACAATGCGAACGATGCCGCTGGTAAATATTAGTAGATTGAGAAAAAGTTTGGAAAATCGAAAAGTGCACGTCTAATTTTTTTTATTAAATTACATTGAATTTGGCGGTACATTGAAGCGAATGAAAAAAAAACAATTGGTGCAAAAAGTGAAGTTTTTTGGGCGTTGTCATGACCACATACATCATCCGCACATACAGACACCCCGACGTCCACCGAAATATTTTTTTTTAATACTATCGAGAAACAATAGTGTTTTTTAAAGTATCGACTGTCACAAAAAAGTGTTCTTGTTGATATTTGTCAACTCATTTAATACTCAAAGTGCAAAATAGTTCGGATAAAAGCAATTTAAGCCGAGATAACCTCGAGAGAGTGAGAGTAAAGCACTACTCAAACGCTTCGCGTTACGAGACGTGAAAAATCAAATTACGAAAAGTACGCGCATTTAGAAAATATCTGTTGTTAAAGTGGCCATTTGACTCAGGAACCGAGTCATTGGAAAATAATTATAGAAATAAATTCACGGGTTCAGTATGTAATTAAATTATTCTGTATAAATAGGCTTACCATAATTACGAAGAGCCAAACTGGGACGCAGAAGAGAAAGAGGCTCATTTTCATTTTGCTTTTCGATTAATTTGTCTTTTTCATATTTGAAATGCAATCAAAATTTTGACCGGGACGCCGGGACAGGGATCTCAAACCGTGACTATCCCGGTCAATCCGGGACGTATGGTAAGCCTATGTATAAACCTACTCACGGCTTCGTTCATATTTATTTGAATTAGGTTTCGCAACTTCAGGGCCCAAGTCTCGACTTTGCAGACGTCTGTTACTATGGTTTTTATAGACCTTTTAAAGCTCTGTCACAAAGATGTTGAAATAGTATCACAGAGTATCAGGATGCTATACCATAATATCGGTTATATACGTGTAACATTAGAAGTATTTATAAACGATTTATTGATAGCAAAGTACATCACAATTAATATAACTATACATATATTAAGAATTTAAGTTTCATGTGTCGCTATTTTTTATGTGGAAAGTAACTAAGATTAACCAATGATATACATTTATAACATTTTTATAAATATCTGTTTGTCTTTCTATTTCCCGCATCACTGCTAAAATACAACGTACATGATAAAACGTCACTAACGAAATCATAAAACGTATCCACGTGTAACATTTTTAGTCTTCGTTTCATTAAAAGCAAATCAAATCAAATCAGAAATCTTTATCCAATTTAGGCCCTAAGAAGGCGCTTATGAACGTCAAAACTATCACCGGTTTGGAAAGTAACGCAGTCATCGAGAGGAACCGGCAAGAAACTAGATCTGCATTTTTTTTAAAGTCTTATTCGAGGAATGAGGTTAACTAACTAAAGTTATTGTAATTTGAACGATGAAGCGAGGTTAGATCGTTTTAGTTATTAGCGATCGAAGTCGCAGGTAAAACTATCCATGATATTTATGAACAAATTTCGCTTGCTTACAGTTTAATTATATGTACTAATAATTATAAACCTCAGGCAACTTTATTCGCGCGGAACTGAAACTTTGTTTAATCATTTTCATGCATCTTTGTAGTTTTCTCAAAAAAGATTTACTCCTATTGGCAGCAGCGTAAATATAAAAAAAATATATATTATGTATATAAATAGGTATTTTGTATCATTAGCACGTTCAAACAATCAAATTTTTCCACTTTATAATGATAATAGTAAAGTTTGTTTGAATTTTAACTAAAGGTGAACATTTTTGTTTGAAAAATATACACAGTTTATGACGTCTACAAAGCGAGAACGGCCTGTGAAGAGTCAAAGGATCGGGTGTCGAGTCGAGTGCACGAGACTGCGTCGGAAAAATAGCCAATTTGACAATTTGTGCAACAAAAAAAAAAAGAAAACTAATGAAAAATCGGTGAAGGGTGTCGTTCACAATTAACCCAGGGTTCATTTGACTAACAAAATATTTTAACGAAATGTAAACGGAGCGCAATGTGTTAAACTTAATTAATTTAACTTAAAAATAATGACTCTTTAATCTTTAATAAAAAAATATTTAATAAACATACATTTTAAAATTAAAACACTGGTATTAAGTGTGAATTTTTTTACTTGTCGCTTCTATCTGCAGTTTGCGATGATTGACAATTTTTTTAAATTGAATTTGCAGTCTATTTCTTTCAATTCGCTGCACTACTGATTAATGCTCGACGTCAAATACAGGAAGGTAAAAAAATTAAACCCACCAAAAAATCTTACACACCATAAATATGATGTTACCACCCTCAAGTTGAAAATCTGCCGCCAAATACCAATAAGTATGTTCCGGTAGTTGCACTTGAAAGCCAGTCTACCAACTTGGGCCGTATCGTCACTTAAGATCAGGTGAGATTATGGCAATAACGATAAGCCTTTTACTATAAAAAATTATATATTTGTAGTTTTCTACGTAATAATAATGTTAGGTGTTATAACAAAGTCCTAAAGCACATTACCGATTTGCCGAATAGTCAATTCTGTTAAGAAATTCACACATATTAAACAATTAACACATACTTAAGACTGTGGTATCTGTCACTTATTGTAATAGCCAGATTGAGAGCCAGTCCCTCCACAGATATATCGTGTCTACCCACATGGGCCGTATCGTCACTTAAGATCAAGTGAGATTATGTCCAAAGCGCGAAACCTTAACTATAAAAAAAGGAATACATTTAATCTCCTCATAGATGTGTTACTCACATGAAATTCAATTAGCTTAATTTTGAACGTTATTTTCTTCGTGCCATTATAAACTGTAAATCGCATGACCTGAAACTTCTTAACCCAGACTGAACCAAAAGCAAATGTGAATAGTGTAATAATTGACACTTCTCTAGTACAACCTTCACGGATCTCCGAAAAGTGTAAGCAATTAGGGATGTCACCGCGCGGATGCCATTGTGCGGCGCGGCGCCGCGCTCACGGAAGCAAGCATTTAAATTTCCATTAGCCCCTGCGAACTGCGCCCGAGTTGATAATTGGTGTCAACCCTATTGACTTTCGACGCTGTAATGGCGACACCGCTTTTGACATTTAAACAATAGACGCGTCACAATGGACGCTTTTTATTACTAATGGGACCCCTGTTAAGATAGATTTTGAGATAACCTGTTGATACTCAATTCGAGAGCTAGACGTGATCTTTATCGGTCATACTTGACTTAATTATCATACATTCACGTTATATAATCTGGTTAATGTTGAGTCATACTTCTCCCCTTGAACATCCTGTTACAGTGTTCGAAGGGCCTTGAAGGTGGATCTATATATTCCAATATCTTCATATGGAGATCCAGCCCTAGCAATAGACTTAGCGAGTCCACAATTGTGGGCCACATCGTCACTGAACCTCAGGTGAGATTGTAATCATAACACTAAATCTATAAAGTATTTTTATATGAAATAGGTGGCAAACGAGTGAGCCTGTGACCTGGTGATGAGTGATTACCACCGTCCATGAACACCTAAAATACCACAGGAATCGTAGGTGCGTTGCTGGCCGTTATAGGAGCGGCTGGCTCTCAAGTGCAACTGCCGGAACACACCTATTGGTATTTGGCGGCAGATTTTCAACTTGAGCGTGGTAGCGAGCCAGACAGGCGTTAGAGAAAGCCCTACCACCATGCTATGGTTTCCTTGCGATATTTTCCTTTACCTAAAACTCAAGCTCATTATAGTTGGATTCGAACTCACGTCCTATGTCGCGACGGTCCTACACACTACCACTGGGCTATCATCACTTCAATATGATATAGGCATAATTGTGTGTAAACCCATTGATAAATAAATAATTGGAAGATGAATTTTTATTTCCTAATTATAATTTTTTTAATTGTGTATCTAAACATTGTACGAAATATATGTGTCGAATTCTTTTATTTCAATCAAAAATCATTTAACCGCGGTTTATATTTGTTACTGTTTTTTAATTATTTATGATTATCTCTGTACTAATTCATAATCTTATCTGATATTAACAGATATAAGAACTAGTTTGTAGTTGCTTGACAATATATTTTCAAATTAAAAACTTTAAACTCAGTGATTGCCACAAAACCTTTTTTGATAACTTTGTACTACACGTCTATTCTCTACTTTAAACATTAGCCAAACAGTACGAAGTCGGGCTTCAAAGACGTGTATCCAGTGTTCATAACAAACGAAAAGAAAAAACAATAAAACTTCATAATTCTGTTTCGTAAATTAAACCAACTCAGTCATCAATTACTGACTTTCAAAAACTGAAAAATGAGATAGGTTAAAAGGTAAACGAAAAATTTCAGGAACACAAGTGGTCGCGTCCGTCCGCACCGCATTTTGTCCTGCACATGTGATGTCGCACGTCAAATTAGTAATGTTCGAGTGCGTCCATTTGCTTTTTTTAAATTCGGAACGCCGCATGATTGGTTGCTGTTATTGAATGTGCGTGTCATTTCGGCCGGATGCGAACGCGTTCTACCAATAAGAGGCAATTAAAGTTTTTTTTTAAATTACGAAACTACGAAGCTGTGTCCATAAGTCCATGACGTAATTCAAGTGTGGAAGTTGTAATTGAAAAATAATTTATCAAACAAATACTTGGATCTTTATTTCCGATTTAAAAAATTGAATAAAGATAGAAATGATAAACTTTATAGTTGCCAATTATCGACTGTCAGTTGACGTATTAAATGACGACAATTATTACTTAACTCATTGTTATAAATTCGAGTGGAACGTTTTATATCATTTTTAGAAATATCTGTCTGTATTTCTGTTCGTTTGTTCACGTAGCACTGCTAAAGTACAACTTATATGATAAAACGTTACCAATGAAATCATACATCATATCCACGGGTTACATTTTTAACCTTCGTTTCATTAAAAGCGGATAACTAATTAAAATTATTGTAATTTGAATGACTAAGCGAGGTTAAATAATTTTCGTTGTTCGCAAACGAATCCGCAGGTAAAGCTATCAATAATATTTATGTACAAATTTCGATCATTAACTTACTTCTTACTTGGGGCATAGCTACATTTTTCAATGAAATACATATTGTCAACTGTTTCTTCTCTATACAGTTTACACTTTGTACAGAATTAATTAAGTATGTAATATTTTTGGCTAGAATTTTGATATTCTTATATACCTATAACAAAACCAAAACACAACTATGTACATTAGAGTATAAAAAAAACAATTTTGTTAGCGATATAGAGGACACAAATATAATTGATTTCCATGAGAACTGATAAGTTTATTTTAATATGTATATATGAATTTACAACACGTGATTCACATCAGTAGAAATAAAGAAAAGTTTATTAAGTTTTTGTGTCATGGTCATAATCCCACCTGATCTTAATTGATGATACGGCCCAAGTTGGTCGACACGCTAAACCCTTGCAGGAAGTGACTCTCAAGTGCATCCATCGAAACTCACCTATTGGTATTTGACGGCAGATTTTCAATTTGAGGGTAGTTGCTAGCCAGGCGGTTATTAGAAAAAGCCCTACAACCCTGCTATGGTTCCCTCACGATGTTTTCCTCCACCGAAAGCTCGAGTTCATTGTAGGTGGATTCGCACACGTGTCCCTTGACGCGAAGTCGTACACTCTACCACTGAGCTATCATCGCTTCATAACATTAATATATTACAAAATGATGTTCAGTGATATTTGGACCGTTTATTTTGAAAGTGGTGTAAGTCCATTTTCTTTTGTTTCGAGAAAATTAAAGGTCACTATATTTGTTGATAATGCAATTTCATTTACCGACCGATTTTAAGTTGTACAAAATATGGGATTTTTTTGAGAAATTAAACATGGACTAGTTATGCATAAAAAATTTACATTAAATTAAGCATGAATTACGTGATGTCTCATTTTTCTCAAAAAATGGACTTCACCACTTTTAAAATAAACGGTCCATTTGTTGGATTTTTTTTCCTATTCTATAGATTCAAATATAAAACATACAAATTTTTATCTCAGAGTTTACTTTGTGTAAATAGCTTTCTGTTACAAAGGTAATACGAGTGTTAGAGTAAAATTATCAAGTAGTCGAAGGTACATACATACGAGTCTGTTAACGTTTATTTGAATTTTGCCTTTTAAAAATGATCCGAGTTTACTAAGCCCGAGCACCGGCGGCGGTTCGATGTAATTTAATTTCATGAGTGGCCTATACTAGTGACCCTAACTAACTGTTATCGATAATAACACACAACATTTTATAAACTCCTCAACTACATATATGATACATATTGAAGCGATGATAGCTCATTGGTAGTGTGTACGACTTCGCGTCAAGGGACGTGAGTTCGAATCCAAACACCTACAATGAGCTTGAGCTTACGGTGAAGGAAAACACCGTGAGGAAACCATATCGTGGTGGTAGGGCTTTTTCTAATGCCCGCCTGGCTAGCAACCACCCTCGAGTTGGAAATCAGCCGCCAAATACCAATAGGTGTGTTCCGGCAGCTGCACTTGAGAGCCAGTTCCTCCACAGGTTTAGCGTGTCTACTGACTTGGGCCGTATCGTCACTTAAGATTAGGTGAGATTATGGCCGTAATGCTAAACATAAAGTATAAAAAAAGTGTGAATTTACGTGGTTTGGACAGGTAAGTAAATCTTTTTTTTTTTAATGTTAATGGGCAGTAAACAGGCGGACGGCCCATCTGATGTTAAATGGTTACCGTCGCATATGAACCAGCTGCAATACCAGGGATATTTCAATCCCTTTTTGAAGAGCCCCATATCCTTAGAGGAATACCGTAAAGTCTGTTCCAAAGATTTATCGATAAAAGAACACTCCTATAGGTTTTCGGTAGCAGATTTTCAACCTAACCCATTCCTCCCTACTGCCATATTTTTTGGACACTATTTTCGTAATTTCTTTATACGTATTAGGACTTTTATTTTTATTGTCTAAACATTTTTTACAGCGAAAAAAATATATTTTATTACAAAAATAGTGTAAAAATATGAAGGACAGCTCACTAAGCTGCCCGGATGGGGCCTGGCTTTCCATCAGGCCGGGCCGATCGCTGGGGTGACGCGGTGATTGCATGTACGAACCGGCGTTGCCCCGGGAAAGCGACAGATGGCCGTGGGGTTTTAGTGGGTATTCTCGGCGGTTGGCGCCGGGTGAGTCCCACATACCCCTCATAGTCCCCCTGGGCTGGGAGGTGATGCATGAATACATTTCCCCACGTATAAAAAAAAAGTCCTAATATGTAAAAAGAAATTTCGAAAAATAGTGTCCTAAAAATATGACCGTGGGGAGGAATGTGTTAAGGCTGATAGATAGTCAGTTGGTCTTTAGAGAAACACCTATCACCTTACTATGGTTTCGTCAAAATGTTTTCTTCACCGAAAGCTCAAACTCTTGGTAGGTGAATTCGAAGTCACGTCCGTTGTCGCGACATTCGTATACACTACCAACTAAGCCAACATTGCTTCAAATTTTCGTTTGGCAAGTTGCCACGCTCAAGTCGAAAATCTGGCATCAAATGCTGACAAGGATATTTCACAATTCACTCTTGAGAGTTAGTTCTTTGAAAAGGCTTAGATAACTTAGCAATATGAAGTTGCAGCTAAAATGCTAACCCTGTAAGGGTTGCACCATGATTTTTTCTATTACCAAAAGATCTCTCTTCTGTATGTTAATAATTCACCATCCCGAGCTTATTATTATGTTATAAAATAATTATAACTCAAGTCGTGAGTGTTGGAATGTTACGTTTTTAGCGTGCGAGTAACCGATGGTAAGGGTGAGAGGTCCCGTGCTGCAAATCGTAATAAGCAAACTTTGAAACAAGTTTGATAAGCTTTTGGGCCAATTACCGAGATTAAATAGGTAGGTAGTAACGTCGGGAGGTTTTCTTAATGTGTTTTTGCCCGAACCACGTAAGGGATTATAGAGCTGCCGACGAGTTTCGCGTTTACATTATAATGTTTTTGGAGTTTATGAAGTTGTTCACTTCGCCTTTACTCATATCCTTACGATAAGATGATGTTTAATGTATGTATTGGATTTTGTATATAAAATAATTGGATTGTAGCGTCTCTGTTACCTGTATGTATTATTTTGGACACGCTAAACCTGTGGAGAGACTGGCTGTTAAGTGCAACTGCCGGACCACATCTATTGGTATTTGGTGGCAGATTTTCAACGTTAGGGAAGTAACTAGCCAGGCGAGGATTAGACAAAGTGTTACCACCATGCTTTGGTTTCTTCACGATGTTTTCTTTCACCGAAAGCTGAAGCTCTTTGTAGGTAGATTCTAAGTCAGGTCCCTTGAGGCGGCGTCCGAACACACTACCACTGAGATATCATCGCTGCTTCAAAGGATTTGAATTCGACCCCTACTTTGACCTGAGCTTCCGGTGTAGGAATACATCGTGATGAAACCATAGCACGGTGGTAGAGCTTTTTCCAACGTCAACATGGTAACTACCATCTTCAATGATATCTTATGTTTACGCGAATATTATTCATCGAAATAAAACTAATTTAAACGGATTTTTGGTCACTGAAGGGTGAAAAGCTTTCGAAACGTCGGTATCAAAATTAATAACTAACCGCGATAAAATCCGTTTAAATTAGTTTTATTTCGATACCATCCTCAAGTTAAACGGACGCCGCGTACCTATAGGTGTGTTCTGGCAGTTGCACTTGAGAGACAGTCCCTACACTTGGCTTAGCACGGCCATCATCTGAGGCCACATTGTCCCTTAACGACAGGTAACATTGTGATCAAAACGCTAAGCTATATCAAAAGAATCGGGACACAAAGAAATCGCTTTGGGGATTTCTCTCTATTTCCCTCCATAATTAAGCTCTAGTTTAAATAACCATTGTTTGTCATGTGTGAAATACTATAGTTTTTTTTTTTTGGGCAAGGTATGTACAGGTATAGTTAGTAAAATATTTTTGGCGTTACAAGCATCCATAGACAATAGTGACAACTTACCATCAGGCCTGTCGTACGATTCTTCGAGTTTACTCCCTACAAATTCCGTGCGAAAAGAAATCGGCCATGCTAAATAATGTGCATGGAATTTTTTATTCAATATAACGTAAACCAACCAACCTGTGACACATTTTTAAGCAAAAACAAAACGCAGGAAAAATAGTGATAGTAACGAAACGCACCCCGGGTAGCCAATTAGTGTCCCCCGGCGTTGCTCGGGCCGCGGCGCATCGTCCGTAACGAGCTGTCAAACTTTTTGTATGTAACACCCTTTGTTCCCCTCTGTATCCTGTATTTCTGGCTACACTTTGAATTTATATAGGATTTTACGTTAAAATCCCGTTTCGAATATGTGTGTGAATTTTCAAAGACATGTTATAGTTAAATAGAAAGTCTCGATTTTGACTCACTTGAGTAAGAAACTTATCGCCGGTGTCGGATAGAATCTTCTTATCGGGCGGTAACAATTTTATTAGGACAAAACGAAAAACAAAAAAAACTAAATTAAAAAAAAACATCTAAACGTATGCGTATAATATGTTTGTTTAAGTAACAAGCTGTTTACAATATTTTAAAGTGGAACTTTTTTTATATCGCTTCAAATTTCTTATGCGTTTATTGCATGTCGCATTACAGTCGGCCGCCAAGTAGAGATAAAGTGAGAGGCGTTCGGCAATATGGCGGAGCTTTTAATTTTTTTTAACATTTTCCGAAATATTTCCGAAAATTTTCAGTGAAATGCCTACGATACGAACGAAATTTCACCTGCATCGCGGTTTCAGAAAACCACACGATTTTTTATATCATAACTCTATTTTTTATAAATAACTAGGAATCAAACATTTATAATATTTAACGTTAAAAACCCTACGTTTTTTACAATATACCTAATTATCTTTTACATTCTATTTTCTAATTTTTTTCTCATTATGAATGTAAAATGTTTCGGGAAATAAAAGTTTATTTTAGTATTAATATTATTAATTATCTTTTTAATTTATGATTTAATTGCTGTTTGAAATTTATTAGAGCTACTCGACTTTATATCGCTGTAAAACAAACTATTCGTAATTAAAAATACTTATCATTAAGTTCGGTTATTTATTAAACCTGATTTTTTAAACTATCCGTTACCTTACCAATACTAAAATTGGAAAAGTGAGTTTGTTTGTTTAATATGCTTTCACGCCTAAACCGCTAATCTGATTATGATGAATTTTGGTATAGAGATAGACGGAAACCAGGAAACGGTGATAGGCTCCTTTTTCACACAAAAAACTTATTAGAAGTGGGCTAATAAAAAAACTTTGAAAGTTGTTATTGCATCATCCGATTTGCTTGAAAAAATCAATATCAACTCGAGCGAAGCCGCGGGTAGAAGCTCGTAGTTAATAATCTGACATTACAATTTGCATATAAGTAATACTCTTAAATTGGACATGCAGGTACAGTTCCAAAGTTCCTTTCTGAAGTTTAATCAACCATAGAAAATCGAATTGTATAGAGTCGCCCGATGTCCGAGCAAGAGGGGCCTTCAAACAAACGTCTGATTTGAACCGAGGGGTCAGCCCCTTTACGTACGCTGGTACTGTAATACAATCGACTGAGAAATACGATATCCAACGAAAATCAATTTAGATCTTTGATTTCATACAAATTTTCATTCTTTTCCACACTAAGAAAGGTTATGGAAAATATTTTAAAGCCACTGAAAGATAAGCCACGGTAAAATGATTCACTACATTTTTTTCTTTTGTTTTCCAATCGATTTTATCAATTTCTATGTTTAGTACTTACTGTCTGGTTTTAATGTTATCAAAAAAGATACATTTAAAATTATAACAATTAATGATATTATAAGCGCTGATAGCTCAGAGGTAGTGTGTACGACTTCGCGTCAAGGGACGTGAGTTCGAATCCAAGCACTTACAACGAGCTTGAGCTTTCGGTGAAGGAAAACATCGTGAGGAAACCATAGCATGGTGGTAAGGCTTTTTCTAATGCCCGCATGGGTACCTACCTCTCTCAAGTTGTAAACCTGCCGCCAAATACCAATAGGTGTGTTCCGTCAGCTGCACTTGAGAGCCCGTTCCTCCACAGGCTTAGCGTGTCTACCAACTTGGGCCGTATCGTCACTTAAGATCAGGTGAGATTATGGCCATAACGCTAGACCTTATTTACCAACTGTTGGCATTGTTTACGGATCCCACGTCAATGAACGTGAGTTCGATCCTTGCGAAAAGCGACAACAGGCGGCATATTTCTTTCTTAAAGATTCCGTCTATCTATCTATATCAAAATTCTCGTAAACAACATTAGTTTTGATTGCAATTACTAAAATTAGCAGGTATATGCTAATTCTGTAATGCCTAACCGAACGGTTAGAACATTTCGCACATTAATCTAATCAAACACCAAACAGTACCTAATAATTACCGTCCATAATAGATTGCATTTGTTTACGGAATGTAAATAATCTAAAAGCTGTCGGATTAGTTTAATTGATTATTGGCGTATTGTACATGTTCATGAGATTACTGATAAAAGTACGCTTTCTATAAAAAAATATTTAACTTGCCTATTCTTCGTCGTGGGGCTTTTGGCTTTTGGCAATTGGCTAGCTACCACCCTCATGTTGAAAATTTGCTGCCAAATATGAATAAGTGTGTCCCGTCAATTTTACTTGAGAGCCTATCGTTTTAATAGGTTTATTGTATCCTCCATTTTGGGTCACATCGTCGCTTAAAATTAGGCGAGATTGTGGCTATAACGACTACAAAAAAAATATATATAAATACCTATGCATTGATAATACATGTGTAAATTTGTAGTGTCTTTGAAGCGTACGCCCCGGGGCGTTGGCAAACACGATCCGAACGAGACGCGGCTGTTCTCGCTTCCCGCTCGTTGTCAAATCACTAACTTAGATCATTATTGTTATGTTCCCTGTGTCCTCACATGAAATGTAACTTTGGATTTACACTGCGCTGTCTGCGTCCCACGAAACCACGTAGTTTCAATATTTGCCCAATATTATAAACGTCAAGTGTTTTATATTACAATATTTCACACGCTAAGAATTCGTTTTGTAGAGATAAAAATGATTCCTGATGTCGTTTAATTCTTTTGTTTGGTTTTCCCTCAACCACGTCTGTTTGACGGTGCTAAATTTAAAAGGATTTTTAAACGCTTTTCACCAATGGATGTAATGATTCGTGAGGAAGTCTCAAATGTATGACTTACTAAGGTTTTGTGTTGAATGTTGAAGAAGTCGGAACGTCATACGGACTGGTGGCGTGGTTGGTGTGCAGCACGTAAATCAATAGAATTGTGTTTTTTTATAGTTATGGTTTTAGCGTTATGGCCATAACCTCACCTGATCTTAAGTGACGATAGGGCCCAAGTTGTTAGACACGCTAAACCTGTGGAGGAACTGGCTCTCAAGTGCAGCTGCCGGAACACACCTATTGGTATTTGGAATCAGGTTTTCAACTTGAGTGTTGTAGCTAGCCAGGCGGGCATTAGAAAAAGCCTTACTACCAAGCTATGGTTTCCTCACGATGTTTTCCTTTATCGAAAGCTCGAGCTCATTGTAGGTGGTTGGATTCGAACTCACGTCCCTTGACGCGAAGTCGTAAACACTAACACTGAGCTATCATCGCTTCAAAAATGATGTATTGCAGAATTATTTACAATTAATGATTTATTTAGCTAAAGCACTATTATAAGTATATATTCTTCGTTAACACAATTACCCGTACGAAGTCTGTTAGGTTGCTAGTATATACATACTTAAATAAATATGAACAAAATGGTTCCCTTTATCAACGGATTTTCTTTATTTTTATTATTTACCAATAATAAATAAATATGTTCTAAAGCGGAAAATTTTGTTTCTTTCTTTGAATGTGCTTAATTTAGAAAATATCTTTTTGTATTTGATAGTGAAATCAATAAGGAAAGTTTTAAGTTATTTAAAATCACGCTACCGTCGATAAGAGCAAAGCCGTATTGAAAACAGTTACAAAAACGGGCAAAAATATTAATTAATTTTCAGTTCTACCCGAACGAAATAGCTGGCAATCGAAATCTATGACTTAACTTTGTGATTTGTTCACATTTTTTTAATATATTTAAATTATATAATACCATTCCATTTTCTAGTATATGGTCGAACTCTAACATTATTTAAGCCGACGCTTTTGAAATTCAAAATACAAAGCTTTATACTGTAACGACACTAGTTATTTTAGGCGATTTATTGAGACGTAAGTCCGCAGACAGAATACGCAGACTACGAGGGTCCGATATGCAGAGTCGAGTAAAGGATTTGAATATGAAATCAGATTTAAATTAACATAAACCGGTGTTTGTATCTTTAAGTTTACGCTGCATCGTTGGATCTGATCTTCGAGATTGGGACATTGATCTCTGGAACTTTGCTAGTATGTATTTACTTGTTTGCTTTCGAGGGGCCGACAAAAGAGCTCTATTATTTGGTTATATTTACAACTTGCTTGCTTGTTTGTAGGTTTTTAAGTAAAAATAAATAAATCGATACAAAAATGTGTATATTTCTTGCTCTCGGTATTAAATAATCAAACAATATTGTAACTGAGCTAAATCTATTAACTATATATTTTTTCAAAATGATGGATTAGTAGAAATTTGTTATTATACTGAAGGCAAAATTTATTTCTTCAAATTTTCCGTCGCCTGTTCCTTAATACATGTGTTGCTCTGGAACTACTCAATAGATTTATCTCAAAATTGTCTTCGGTAATTATAAATATTACGGATCAACGCAACGTATACTTTTTATTCCCTAAAACAATAACTGTTCTGGAACATGTTATCAAAGTTTTATATTATAACATTCAAACATCATACGATCGACCACCATGAAAATTGGGGCACAAATGATTTTATTCATAGTTAAGATTTTTATATTCGTCCTGAATGCGATAGGTGGCGTTGTAGTCGATACACTAATGGGAAAGACAAGACAAATTGTCTGCCGAGTAATCTAAAGGTTGAATACAACTGAAATTTTCGAAAGCAGACTTATAATAGGTTAGACAAGTAAACACTGTATTGTAGTGTCCGAATAATATGGGATCGGAAAAAAAAATTAAACGGGGTCTAAATAAAAAAATACCGAAAGGTCAGGAAAAGAATTTGTCGGGAGCCAATCAACCCCAGCCCCTCTAATAAGGGCAGTGACGCGTAATAACTGGTTAGTGACGGAAGGTCCGGAGGGGACCTCAGCGCGGTCAGCGTACTATGAAAGGGTATAAATTAACTCACGACGATTTAGAAAGGGTTGTTCGATTAAGAATATATATATTAAAAAAAAACAGTGCCAAAAAACCTTTTTTATTTTTTTATGGCATCTTTCTATGCAGACAATTTTGCCAGTGTCAAGTGTGAAGGACCTTATAAACACAATTACGAACATAAAACATCGGGTGTATCCTGGCGAGCGCTCTGACGATTTATTTGACCTAATCCCTTCCTCTCTCTTCCATTGCAGATCTACCCGCGCTGGACAGCGGAACCATAGCTTTGCTGTATTCTCCATCCCGACAAGATACAAAAAAAAAAACAAAAAAACCCGAAAAAGTGGAACCGTCTTCCGTCCTGAGTATCCCCACCTACATACAACATTGGAACCTTCAAACGAGGCGTGAAGAAGTGATTAGCAGCACGGCAACTGCGACTCACGCAGGACATTTTCCCTTTCGACAATCGTTACTGTCCTTGGGCCGTACTGATCTTATCATCAGGTGTATAGTATGGTCATTCTGCCGAGCCAGAATTTAAAAAAAAATTCAACCAAATTAAAAGGTCGTCGGTGCGGTATCCTTCCCACAGTATTTCCACGCACCGGTTACAGCAAGGTTTTATCATATGTATAGAAAGAAATGTGATTTTTTATTGTCTATACATTTTAGGCTTACGCAACAATGTCATGTGAAGATAAATGTTGAAGTTAATTATTTGATAAAATAACCACTTAAATTATATACACTTGATTCTAGTACCAGTACAGTACAGTATATACCTTTTAAATAATGATTATTATTATATAAATATTGCTCGAGGCTTAGTTTTCTTCTTGATCTTATATTCTGGTAACGTATTCCAGAATTGAAGCGCATTTACATTCTCACATTTTCCGATAATTTTCCGTAAAACACTTACGATCCGAAAAAAAGGTAAATTTGCAAATTAAATTGGTTTCATAAAACGACATTTTTTTTCTTTGTTTATACATATTTTATTTATAATATTATTTTAATTATAATTAAAATACATACATACATAAGTACAAGTAACAATAACATTGACGATGTGGTGAAAGTTAGAATTAAGTTTGAGAGAAGATAGTCGAATAACTTAATCGTAAATGCCAGAATATTGTTTGGCAACAAAACTACTACCACTCTAATATTAAAAAACCTCTTAAGATATTTTACTGTGTATATAGAAAACCAATTTTAAACTTATGTAACGATAAATACATATTTCTCAACAAAATATATACCGCTATTGTGAGCGGTTGGAAAAAAATTCCTTTGTGACAATTTCCCAACTATACTCAGTTCTGTGTTACTCAAACGGTTCAGTTATCAATTCTCTATATCGAGAGATGAGTTGCTATAATGATGGCAATACCGGGCCCCTCGCGTACTCTCCGTCGTATGGTGTAAGTTATAAGCGAGAATATGTATTTCAATAAAATCCTATTCTTACTGTGTATCTTTTACATTATCACTGTACCAAAATACCGCGCTATATAAACAAATAAATGGACCGTTTATTTTGAAAGAGGTGTAAGTCCATTGTTTCGAGAAAATTAAAGGTTACTATATTTGTTGATAATGCAATTTCATTTACCGGCCGATTTTAAGTTGTACAAAACATGGGATTTTTTTTTGAGAAATTAAACACGGACTAGTTATATATATAAAAATTACATTAAATTAAGTATGAATTACGTGATAGCTAATTTTTCTCAAAAATGGACTTACACCGCTTTCAAAGTAAATGGTCCAAATATTACGAAACACTAAATGAGCTGAACATGAATGGTTATGCGTTTATACTTGGTCAAAGTGGGAGTGGTATACCAGCAAAATCTCTCTATATAGTACTAAAAAAATCTAAGTTTGTATCGGACTTCAGTAAGTTCTATATAAGAAGGTGTCTCGCTAGCAGGCTCTTACAAAATTTGGTTGGGCAGGGAGAGAAACACGAGTAGTGAAGGTAAGGAAGGGACCCCTTAAACCTATATCCGTGTTACAAGTTTCGGGAACTGCTCGGAGTTTCCTCTCTCTGCCACACAATGGACCGGGCACTCGCACGTTGAGTCTATGGATAAATAAGAAGTTTATATATCTCTGTCTAATCCAATCTGAATAACAAAATATATTGCATGATAGTAGGACATTTATAATAGCCACCAGGCTAGCTACCACCCTCTAATTAAAAACCAGCCGCCAAATACCTACATGCAACATTCGTATATATATATATAATATGTTGGATGATATGGGAGCAAATAACGCACAATTTCATTTATCTAAAAATAAAAATATTTAATGTTATCATCAAATAACAATACTCAAACTAATTGAGATGAAATGGTTACACACACAATATACTAACCTAAAAATAGAAGCATCGACAATTAAAGGTTTTTACTTCGAATATTTTAGTAGATCAACACTATTACTAAACTTAACGAATTTATGAATTTTACTTCTAATCAAATAAATAATAAATTAAATTAATCACTTCACGAGCAGGCTTATATTCTACTACGTCTCATAGCCACTCTTTAATCTGTCGTCCATATTGTAACGTCATACTTTAAGGCGGCGTTCACATAGTATCAATATTAAGCTGCGTACCCAAGATGCAAGTATACGAAGCTTACATATATTTTTTGGTTTATTTCTAATCTCTCGTGCATTAAAGAGCTTTAAGTCGTGCATAAAGAAGTAGTTAAGGGTATATATGTTTGTTGGTTTATTGTTAAAAAAAAAATCATAATTAATAAACAGTAAACTTTTGTAACTCGGGCCAAGCAGAAACTCTTAGGACGGTCATTTGGCCGTGATAATCGGCTAGTGTGGAGTTGAAAGAAACAAGCGCGACGCACGCCCGGCTCCGGGTCTTTATTATCTTTGTTCAGGTGTAATTGAAGAGGACGGGCCGACGGTCCCGGGGTCCCGGGGTACCGGGGTCGCGTGCGTTAGACGTACGGGATTCTTTGTTCATTTTTTTTCCGTTCTTCGAGTCTTAACACAAAGGCTGTGCGATACGTTCGATGAGATTTATGACGATCCATGTATTTTAGTCGGCATTTTTACTGTTACCTGTCAAATACTAGCCCTTATATATATAGCCTATACCCTTTTAGCTTCACTAGTTAATATTTGTTTTGTCAAACTCGATGGGGCAATTAAAAATTTCATACAAAGTTTATCTCTCTCTCTTTACCCCATTTTCAAAATAAGTTTTCCGCGAGAAAAGTAGCCAATCACCGTCTCCAATGTCCAATCTATTTCTATGCCAAAATTCATCATAATTGATTCAGCGTTATAGGAGTGAAAGTGTAACAAACGAATATACTCACTGTCGTATTTATAATATTAGTTAGGATAAGGATCTTTTAATTATTTTTTTTTACTATTTCTCGATTGTTATCACACATTTGAGTATTATATAAAAAAAATTTAGTGGTGAATCGAAAATTTCAAATAAACTATATTATGAGAAAATATTAAACCATATATTTAATCAAAGAACCATGCTTATTCAAAAGTAAATTTGAACGTGTTCCCTATGGACCAGAACTACTGCGAATTCGACGCTACATAGAAACAGTTGTAATTGAATTGAACATTATGCGCTGATCGCGTACTACTTGAAAGCAATTCCATTGCGCCGCAATCTAAGTTGTAACTTAAACCCTAAGCTGAAGTCGGGTACCTCGAATGAGGGAGTGCTTTACAAACTTGCGTATGTTTCAGCGAATAGAGAGCTGATGAAGTAGGTACTGGGAACATATTTGATATTGGATCTGGTATAAAAAAGCGTAGTTTGAAGGCCTGTGAATATGCAAAGTAATCTTGATTTTTACTTTACTATATAAAGCTACATGAAAGCTTTTTCTATAGAGCTTTGGGCCTGCTGGTGGTAGCTTGATATAAAATAGCGTAGAGTCTTCTTGAATGATTTTTCTGTCAAATACATGAAAAAGAAAATGTAATCCATCCAACAAGTAGAACATAAGATTTATACGTACTCATATATGTAACATTAGTTATATAGTTTTCTATATTAACTTTAGTTATTTTATTTTACTATATAATTATTATTATTAAGTATATTATTAAGTAATGTTAATATAATAAAACTATATAACTAATGTTAGATATATGAATATACAATTGGGTTTCTTATTAATAAATAATTTTATTTATTAATTTGAGAAAAAATATGGAAATAATTCCTAGTAATAAAATAATTACGAAAGTAAATCTATGTTTGTGGTTATTAGGTTTTCAGATTGACTATTGTGAACTAAAGTCTATAAGGTTTATTATAGACATACTTCTGACCTGGTAAAAGGACATAGTCTACCTATAACCGCGAAAATAAAACTTGACGGATGTCAATTTGTTTGGTAAATTTATTACTTTGGAAATTAAGTATAGAAAAATGTATAGCTTGCTTTTGATAAAAATTAACGTTCTACGATTATGGAAGATTATACTTCAAGCGGTGTAATAAGAAACATGTACTTATGAAAGAGATAAACAGATCGAGTATGGAATAGGGACCAATGAGCTAGCAGTTCACCTGATGGTAAGTGATTACCGCCGCCCATAGACACCCACAACACCAGAGGAATCGCAGGTGCGTTCCTGTTGATTTACGCAAAAAAAAGCATTTACGCAGGCCAGCATGACAGTAACGATTGGCGATGGATGGTTTTTGGACTGTGTTGTACTGAAAATCAGGTCCAGAGCAGACACACTGTCGAGCTACCATAAAAAAAAACAGGTACAGTGCAGACACACTGTCGAGCTACCATAAACAAATAATCAGGTACAGAGCAGACACACTGTCGAGCTACCATAAAAAAAAACAGGTACAGTGCAGACACACTGTCGAGCTACCATAAACAAATAATCAGGTACAGAGCAGACACACTGTCGAGCTACCATAAAAAAAAACAGGTACAGTGCAGACACACTGTCGAGCTACCATAAACAAATAATCAGGTACAGTGCAGACACACTGTCGAGCTATCATAAAAAAAATCAGGTACAGTGCAGACACACTGTCAAGCTACCACAAAAAATAAATAAATAAATAAATAAAAATAAATAACCAGTAGTCCAGTTCGTACAATAACAAATGATTTCAATTATATAACCAACAGGTAGATCTAGTATTTTATATGTTTTGTGCTTTTATATGGAGGGGCCAAACTTTTTTTTACCCAATCCCCCTTTGATACGTGTCAGATAAGAATTATGTTAACTCGATTCAACTACCACGAGAAACAGTTGTATCAACCTACGCTTCGAATTGTCAATTACGTTTTTATACATGCGTTGCACCCGACTTTGTTTCTCACGCGAGATTACAGCCCCTCGTACGGGCTTTGCCGGCTTCATAAAAAGTTTGAATGTACGATAATACCAAATCCGAGATTGGATCTCTAACGGTGTTTGGTGACACGTTTCATAATACGTTTTGTTGCCTTTTAGGGCGTAATCTCTATTTGTATATAGTGTATTTTATGTATCGACTAATCTCAGGATAATATTCACATGCGAAGAGAAAAAATTACACTTGTTTTTATATGTCTTAACATATAATACTTTATACATAGAATTTTAACGTGTCTGTGCTTTTTAGATGTATTGTAAGTGCCCAAGAATGATCAACCACAGAATGATCACCTGAATAAGTGATCACCGCTGCCCGTGGACACACACAACTCCACAGGAATCGCAGGTGCATTGCTGGCCTTCATTGGAATGACTGGATTTCAAGTGCAACTAACTGCCGGAACACACCTAATGGTATTTGGCGGCAGATTTGCAACTCAACGCCCTACTACCTCGAAAACTCGAGCTCACTGTAGGTGATTGGATTCGGACTTACGTCTCATGACGCGGCGTTCCTACACGCTACCACTGAGCTATCATCGCTTCCTGTCGCTTCGGTGCGTATCAATCACTTGATGACTCTCGCCACACGCATTAGAGCTAAGCCCAGGCAAAAAAAAAAAAAAAAAAATAACGTCATGTTTTATCGTGACGATGTACGTGTCCATTCAACGCTCAATACATATACACGTTTCACATTAAAACCCGGTGGACTGCATTCAATTAATCTACAATATTTCCATGTCGTCCAACGTAACCGCTCCGTAGGACCTGTTAATTGACAATCGAGTGACCAATTGAGCTTTCCAATTACTAAAATAATCGGGCTATTTAGTATTCGCAACACGTCGCCGGGTTCATTTGATTTCGCAAATCATAATTGAACACATACGTTTTTCAACGCGGCAACGTGCGGACGTGTCCGGAATAACCGAGTAATAACGATTAACGTTTATTTTCCACATTTTAACGTCGCTTTACATGCGCTTTTACAGTTGGTCGGTTATTAATTTACAGGAAGTTATTATAATCACATTTTCTATACATATAATAAGAATGTAAATTTAACGCAAATTCCAAAGAAACTATACGACAGCTAGTTACGTAATAAAATATTAATTTCAAGTTCTATTCGAGGTATAATGTAAATAATAGTTCGGGTATACATTTTTCGTTATGATTTTTTTATCAATAAAATATAAAAAAAAACTACTTTACAAAAGTGTCTTAATACAACTTTATTTTATTTACGATGATTTATAAAAATATATAACAATAACAGTGATCACGTAGACTATACATTAGACACTGTATAGCCATCATACATAGACTATACATACAAATCTTACGCTAACGTTACGAACGCTTTTTGCCGGCTACAAAGAGCCGTTACAAAAAAAAACTTTTTCTGTTTTAGATATGATGCTGTATCCAAAATATTTTTACAAAAGTCTGTATTAAAATACCTATTTGGTGATCAAAATAACCTGCGATAACTGATCGAAGCTAAAAAAATCGTACAAATATTTAAAAATAATTAAAACTCAGACGCATCTAACAGTTCAAAAAACATTGGATAATAAAAAAAAAGTTGGTAAACTTGGCGAATATTTGATAATCTTAGAATCGAACCTAAGAAGAAATTGTAGCTTTTAGTGGAGTAAAAATCAGTGCATAAACACTAGCACGATAGATTATAAAAAACTAGATTTTACGCGCGGCTTGACTCGCATTAATATTGGTTTTGTCAAACAAATCGAATGACGCATTACAAAGTTGCATACAAAGTTTATCCCTCTGTTTTCACCACTTCCGATAAGTTTTCCCCGGGGAAAAGATGCCTATCACCGTCTCCAGGTTCCCATCTATCTTTATACCAGAATTCATCATAATATATTCAGTGATTTAGAAGTTAACTAAACTAAACAAAGTATAGTGGTTTTATTTATACTTAATCTTTAGCGTAATGACTATAATCTGACCTGCTTTTAAGTGACAATACGGCCGAAGTTGGTATACACGTCGGAAGACACCTATTGGTATGTGACGGTAGATTTTCTACTTGAGGGCGGTAGCTAGATAGGTGGGCAGTAGAAAAAGCCCTAGCACCGTGCTATGGTTTCCTAGTGATGTTTTCCTTCACCGAAAGCTCAAGCTCATTGTAGGTGGTTGGATTCGAGCTCAAGTCCAATGTCGTGGTGTTACTACACACTATCACTGGGCTATCATTGCTTCAGAATTTTACAGGATAACATAGAACAAGCGATGATAGCTCAGTGGTAGTGTGTACGACTTCGCGTCAAGGGACGTGAGTTCGAATCCAAGCACCTACATTGTGCTTGAGCTTTCGACGGAGGAAAACATCGTGAGGAAACCATAGCATGGAGGTATGGATTTTCCTAATACCCGCCTGGCTAGCTACCACCATCAAGTTGTAAAACTGCCGCCAAATACCAATAGGTGTGTTCCGGCAGCTGCACTTGAGAGCCATTTCATCACAGGTTTAGCGTGTCTACCAACTTCAGCCGTACCGTCACTTAAGGTAAGGCGAGATTATGGCCATAACGCTAAACCTTAAATATAAAAAAAAAGATTTGTAAGAACGCGTAGTTAATCAAAGCGAGTAATGACGAATGATTTTTGTCAATAATTCGTTTCAATTGTACCGTAACTACCCAATTAGCCCTTTGCGTGCAACCCCTTCGTTGCACAGGGTAATTGTTATCAATCTTCATACACGTGACTCGCACGTGACACCTAATACGCACGGATTTTGCAAATTTCATATGTGACACATCTAACTATAATATGAAACTCACTTTAGCTCGTTACATATTTTAAACAAATACAATGTTATATCACTTGATGGTCAGATATCAATCAGGTTCATTGTGGCCTTTACGGGAGGGACTGGCTCTGAAGTACCACTGCTGAAACACACCCAACGGTACATGACGGTAGATTTCCAACTCGAGGGTGTTAGCTAGCCAGGCGGGCATTGGAAAAAGCCCTACCACCATGCAAACACTTTACTGTACTTTGTTAATATGCACTCATGTTATTACGTATGTAATGTAATATATATAACACTTTTTTTAATACCGCTTGGTTAATGCGTGCAAGAGAAGTTAATCATATATAATTACTAGATAGATATGTTTTGAGCTGCAAATCGCGTGGTGGTAGGGCTTTTTCTAATGCCCGCCTAGATGAAAACTCTCCAGTTGAAAATCTGCCGCCAAATACCTATTGGTGTATTCCGGTAGTTGCACTTGTGAGTCAGCACCTCCACAGGTTTAACGTGCCTACTTAAGACCAGGTGAGCTTATAGCCATAAGGCCAAACCTGTCAGCTATAAAAAAAAAAACTGTAGTCAGTTCTTACAGAGCAGCTTCCATTTTAAAATAGTAACAGCGCATTAGTAAATTTGTGACCACAAACGATTTGATGACATAAGAAAAACATGCAGCAATTTAGAAGTTCCACAAAAAAAAAGAAAAACTCAACACATCTACCGGAAATACTGTTGATTTCGAAAATACGTGATAATGAATATGTTTTGAATAAATAATCTTACATCTATATATACTTCCTGTTGTCACTTATGTTCAATATCATTGTTTTTCTTTTTTATTCGCGAGGAAATGCATTTAGGCGTCCCGTCCCTGATGGTCTGGGATATGGGATACCCATTAAAATGTCGCGGCTCCAAATCCGCATCTGCTCCCCAACAAGCGCTGGTATCTCGAGAGGGCGCTCCTGGGTAATTTCTTAAGAAGTTTTAGAGAGGCGGGCTGACCGGTTAATCCAAGCCCTTCGATCACGTCGAAGGTGCGAGACGCATCACTCGCAATCAGCAGCGCTGCGACTGGATAACGAGATTTACGCTGGGGGCAAGGTATAGTCCGCCACGAGGAATGCCTGTAGACTGAACCTTGTCAGGTTTTGAGCCGGCGGTCAGCTTGACCGGAAAAGCCCGGGTTGCACCACTCGGAGCTTCCTTGACTACGCACTCCATTACCTCTACTTTATTTGGCTCATACATATTCCAGGGTTATCTACCGAAGTATATGCATATGAAATACAAAAATCTTTAATTACGTGCTCAAATCCCAGCGGATGTCGTCGCTTTGAATTGTATTGTACTATACTACAAAAAAAAAAACATGTATTTGTATATTCAAAGTTACCGATAAGTTTCTCACCGGTAAGCGGATATTAATCAAACGGACTCTGCTCAGACGTTACCTACCGTCTGCATAGTTATCCGTTGGTATACAAATTCAACCGCCGTGAAGTGGCTTCAACTTGGAAACGATGGGGAGTAAGTGGCAGACGGAATTCGTCTATCCGTGGCGTGTTTGAATCCGTAAAATTTAATTCTCCAATGCGATCTATAAAAGCTACACGGCTAACAAAAATACAGAAATCATTTAAAGGACTACGAGTCTGTTTCTACTGATAAAATGTATTATCAAATCTCCCACGAAATACGTGAACTGCAATTAAAACAGTTTAAGATACATTTGTAAAACAAAAACTTATTAAAAATGCGTTTTATATAATTGTAGAATGTTTAGCTGTAGCTCAAATGTGTGAGATCCTTTATTTAAATACTTTACGTTCGAACAATTGTATATGATACATGATAAATAGAGTGATTGCTGAAGAATTTCTTTGGCCGTTTCTTCACTACCAGAACGCCATATTGTTTCCGAAACGGTAGTAGATTATTGACATTGAAAAAGTTATATTATTATTCTTTTTTTTAAAGAAATAAACGATATTTATATTAATATTAATTTAATACCAATCCGCTGATCACGTCGCGGGAAAACAACTTCCGAGTTTTCATGTATAAATTCTTATACGTCTAGCGTTTCGTACACAATATCACGTGATGTTAAGTGAAAATATCCTGTAACACTTATCTGGTACATTTGAAATGACATACAATATATATAAAAAAATACAAAACAATTGTGTTGGTTCTTCAAGTTATTTATCTTTTTTTATATTTTATAGGTTAGACGTTTTGATAACAATCTCAACTAAAATAATTGCAGAAATGAACCATGAAAGTGAATATGGTAAGCCTAGTGGAGGGACTGGCACTCAAGGGGTAACTACCAAGAGACTATTGTAGATCGTTATGGTCATAATCTCACCTGATCTTAAGTGACGATACGGCCCAAGTTGGTAGACACACTAAACCTTTAAATGAACTGGCTCTCAAGTGTAACTGCCGGAACACACCTATTGGTATTTGGCGGCAGATTTTCAACTTGAGAGTGGGTGCTAGCCAGTCGGGCATCAGGAAAAGCCTTACCACCATGCTACGGTTTCCTTACGATGTTTTCCTTCACCGAAAGCTCAAGCTTATTTACAGGTAGTTGGATTCGAACTCACGTACCTTTACTATCATCGCTTATAATAGACAAGAGAACAAGTCGCTTTAAGACAAGTACCTATCTGAGTAGAAGAAGAGTGGGTGCTGTCCCTGGCTTGTGGCAACACGGGAGGAAAGTGAAGACGTTCGCGAACACTTCGTTGGAAGAACCCGATGTTATAGGAATTCGCTAAAACAGACGCTGGCAGTAAGTTCCGAGCATTAACGTTTCACAAAAGAAACGGAGATACCAACCGTTTTGTGCGCACAACAACATCCAGGGCAAGTCAAATCAAATTAAATCAGATCAGATCAGATCAGATCAGATCAGATCAAATCAAATCAAATCAAATCTAATCAAAAGATCTTTATTCAATATAGGCCCTAAGAAGGCGCTTATGAACGTCAAAAATTAGAAAGGCCCTGTTATGGAATTTAACATTAAATATTAAACTTACTTAATGTCGTGCTGTCATTCAAATTACAATAGCCTTCAATATACTTAACCGATCTAAATGAAACAAAGACTGAATGTTACTCGAGGATACGCTTTATGTTTCCCTTTGGTAAGGTTTTATCATAAACATTGTAATTTAGCAGTTATGCGTGGACAAACAGACAGACATTTCTAAGAATATATGTAAATTTATTATTTAATTATTTATTCTTATCCACTTGTAATAAATGTTTGGAACGAAGCTCCATAGGAGGGGTACCGTAGCCGGCAAAAAACGTCAGTAACGTTAGCGTAAGATTTTTATGTATAGTCTATGTATAATGGCTATACAGTGTCTAATGTATAGTCTACGTGATCACTGTAATTATTATATATTTTTATAAATCATCGTAAACATAATGAAGGTGTTAAGATAATTTTATAAAGTAGTTTATTTTTATCGATAAAAGAATCATTATAAAAAATATATACCCGAATAACTATTTTCTGTATACCTCAAATAGAATTTGAAATTAATATTTTTATAATAAGGAACTTCGTTCCTATCTTGTGACCCACGACACCACTCGTTTTTTATATATATAGGTGAGGTTTAGCGCTATGGCCTGATAGTGTATCCGGAAGTGGTATTAATAAACGTTAGTTCGAATCCCTTCAATGACCCTCGCTTTCGGTGAAGGAAAATATCGTGAAGAAACCATAGCGTGGTGTTAGATATAATACCCACCTAACTAGCTACCACATTTAAGTTGAAAATCTGCTACCAAATACCTATAGGTGTGTTTCGGCAGTTGTACTTGAGATCCAACCCCTCCAATAGACTTTTCGTGGACCGTATTGGGACACATCGTCACTTAACGTCAGGTGAGACTGTGGTAATACCGATAAACCTGTAAATTTAATTAAAATATACAAAATTGATTCAATTACAACTTTATTAATGTATCGATTAAGGCCTATAAAAAAGTTTATTTTTATCGTTTCTACATTGCAAAGCGGAGTTCCATCAAAAGTCGGAAACAGAATAGCTAATCAGATACTGTATCATCGTATCGTCTATTGATATCGAGGTTTATTATTTTAGAACATTTGCATATTTACTACCGGATCGAGGGTGCCGTGTGGCCACCCCCAGAGCCCAGATAATTGCCTCTGATTGTTATACCGACGACCCATTTGAATATTGTTAAAGTGTAAATTACTCATGCATAGACAATTCTACTGTATTTCTGGGGGAGTAATATAAAGGTACGTCTGAATGCAGTCTTCATTTTAACACTCATATATTCAGTGATATGTTAAAAATACAGATACGAGACTTTCACAAAATCTGGTCAATAAAGGGGAAAGGACGAAAGCATATTCTTATATCGGGTGCGAAAAAGAGACAAATATACAGTGCTACGCGTCGTATAAATTATAAACGTTTCTTTTGTAATGGAAAATTTTACGAATATATTAAATTTTATAATACTATCAAAGAGAATACTAACAATGCATAGTTAATTCTGATCACGTGATTTTTGGATGTTTTATTTGTATAATATTGTATTACACAGAAGGGCATTTTCTACTGTTTTCAGGTATTTGATATATCAATCGATACACGACATTCTTCTTTCAACGCTAACGCGCTACTGAGGTTGAAGTGTACCAATTAGCATAAAATGAGTGTGTCACTTTCGGAGTGCATATGCCGTATATACACATTTTTACTTATAACTTGACGTGAATTTATATGATGGAAACTTTCGACGTAACATTGACCATATTATGGTCGTTTAAGGAACTTGAAAATTCGCACAAGTATTAAGAATTAATGACAATACATTAAAGTCGTGAATTTATACTGACTCCCTAAGCCAGTTTGTAGAAAATAGTACGGTAGTGTTAAAACAGTTCCCTTTTGTTTTATTTATTTCAACTTGTATGTTAGTCACAAATTGACCGTGTGATTACCACCAAAATGGAGTAAGTACTTCATTAATAAATAGCCAGCATGTAAAACGATCTTGCTTCGCCGGATGCGGGAAAACAAAGATTTTATTAACTAAACTGACGGATCTCAATGTTAATTTTATTTATTGGTGCTAATCTTGGAGCTTGGTAATGTATATGTTCTATCATTATATTATGTATTGTGAACATTTTCTACCCCATTTCATATTTGATGATCTATAATAATAATAATAAAAAAAATTAAATGAAAATTAATTCAGGTCGATTTATTTTAATGAATAATTTCATCAATATGTTTTTCTTTTTAATGAATAGTAACGACTCTACCGAACACGTGATGAAAATAAAAAAAATGGGTTAAACTGTGGTAAATTAATCCATAATAAAATCTTAAGATACTTCGTCACCCTTACAAAAGCTGCCGTAAATGATAATCTCGAGGGAAAGTTATCCGACAGGTGACGCGTCCCCCGAGAGCCAATTAGAGCGGCGCACGCGACCGCTCGCCGCCGCTTCGAACCGGATCCGACCGGATACAACTGGATCTAACCGCACCGAACCAGACTCGGCCGGTGTAGACGCCACCTTGACGTTCGGATTCTAACGGATAAACTTCGGCTGCAGTTAGGATGATTTTTGATTTCACTTGCAAATGCACGGTTTCGTTTGCCCGCTGTCAGATGGTGGAATAATACTGGTCGGTGCCAGATTGTGTCGTGAATTATTTACCGAGAGATACTGGCTTCATGTTATAAGTATTATAACTCACTCAATTACACTCAAAAACATGCCTTTGATTGCGCACATATAAAATACAAACACAATTATTTCTTTTTAATAATGTTTTCTTTATAATTGGCACCTCAAAATCTAACTAATTTGAACCGATTATATATGCTGTGAAGAAATACACAATAAAATTAATAAATATAAAATAAATATTGAAGCAAATCTGTATCTAACTTTAACTTTAACTAAATAGATAGCCTCATTAGATATTTTAGCAAAGTTTAACTGATTTAGAACTAATATTATAGATCAACATACAAGACTCTTATTATCTTATAAAACGTAATGTTTTCGCCGGGATAGTGGACAAAAGTTAGCCTAGCCATAGCATAGTGGTAAAGCTTCTCTAACGCCTGCCTGGCTAGCTACCACCTTCAAGTTGAAAATATGCCGCCAAACATTAATATGTGTGTGCCGACAGTTGCACTTGATAGCCAGTGTCTTCACTGGTTTAGCGTGTATACTAACTTGGGCCGTATCATCACTTAAGATGAGGTTATAACCATAACGTTTAACCTTAACTATATAAAAAAACGGGGAAGGTCGTTTTTTCTGACGGAATGTGTCCAGAACGTAACCCGTTTATAGTTTCTATATACGATCTATTTAACATACTGTCGCAAAACCAAAGTACTGGACGAGGCGGCCTTTGTATAATCGCGTTGTATGTATAAAGATATGTTATATATAAAAATTGTGTTCCAATATCGTTATGGAAAACTTTTAAACTGGATATATTGTGGTACGATAGATGCAAATTGGTGGTAAATTCAGCTTCTAGATCGGAGTTCAGGAATTCGAAAACAGCTCTTCATTGTTCGATAACCGATTCACTTCTGAAGTTGTTTATTCAACATTCATTCAGTAACTAATTTCCCAACGTTTTCAACTAACTCTGCCTCTGAGACACGGAATTTAAAAATTGTGTTCATATTTTCGATTGTAGTTTCTTTCATATTTATCTATCTAGCAAACTACAGGTCTCAAGTTGAATACCTATTGCTGTTTTTCGATAGCTACACTACGTGCGCTGCATGTCACGTTGTCACTTAACATTAGGTGAGACTGTAACCTATTTCTGAAACTAATCAAGATATTTTTTATCGTATTCATAACAATAGGTACACTGTTGACTGTTTAAGCACAAGTTGCCAATAAAAAAAGAAGAAACTTTTCTTGTAATGGTACACCTTTTGAAGCGATGATAGCTCAGTAGTAGTGTGTACGACTTCGCGGCAAAGGACCTGAGTTCGAATCCGACCACCTACAATGAGCTTGAGCTTTCGGTGAAGGAAAACATCGTGAGGAAACTGTAGCATCATGGTAGTGCTTTTGCTTGTGCCCTGCTGGCTACACTCAAATTGAAAGTCTGCCGCTTAATACCAATAGGTATGTTCCGGCAGCTGCACTTGAGAGCCAGTTCCTCGACAGGTTTAGGATGTCTACCAACTTGGCCCATATCGTCACTTAAGATCAGTTGAGAATATGGCCATAACGCTAAACCTTAACTACAAAAATACCTTGATACAAATATTTTTAATAGACTTTGAAGTAAACCACATTTTGGTTTTCTTTTTACTTTCACCATTTTTTTTACTCAAGTGTGCAGTTGATCTATTTTTATTAACTTAAAAATTACTACCTTAGTCTGTACCCATCTGTGAAACCTTATTGTAACCTTTGCAATACAGCTTTGCTACTATTGGTGGTAGCGTGATGTTAAATAGCCTAAAGCTTGTCTAAACAGAAACTCTATCAAAAGAAAAATAAAGTTCAAACAAACAAACATTTCCTCTTTATAAAATTAAAATAGATATTTCTTTACCTCACTTTATTAATGTTGAACAATTGCTAGATTTTTTTTTGTATAATTAGTATTTACTACATGTAAATACTAATTCAAAAAAATTCCAGCTTATGTAAATCCGCAAGCAATGTTTAGTTTAAAATAAGCTTCACAATATACATATTATTTTCAGTAGATTTTGTAAAATCCACACCGTATGTTATAGGCGCTTTGATATATTGCAAGGCCAATGTGCTAAAAGGAGATAAATATACTCAATGGTATAGCTAGAGTGAGACGAGTATATTTATCGCAGTGCGTCGTAGATGCACGATCGAATGCACTGGCTGCTTGTACCGTTGGTAAAATAATTTGTCATTAAAATAGTGTTTATAGTTTTTTTTATTTTATAAACATTGAAAAGAACTTATGCTAAGTAGTGGGACATGGGAACTACGTCACTGGGGTGATGCGGTGATCGCAAGTTCGAACCCATGTCGTCCCAGCAGGGCGACAGATGACCGTGGGGTTATAGTGAGTATTGGTGGTGCCTAGCACCGGGCGAGTCCCAAATAACTCTTTCATTGTCAGACCTCCAGAGCAGGGAGAGTATGCGTAAATGCATTTCGCATCGTTAAATAGGAATTGAATTAGATCAAATCGTAATATCACACACCAGCCACACTTACTACACTGGTACATTTATACATTTTTTTTATACTTAAGGTTTAGCGTTATGGCCATAATCTCACCTGATCTTAAGTGACGATACGGCCCAAGTTGGTAGACACGCTAAACCTGTGGAGGGACTGGCTCTCAAGTGCAGCGGCCGGAACACATCTATTGGTATTTGGCGGCAAGTTTACAACTTGAGGGTGGTAGCTAGCCAGGCGGGCATTAGAAAAAGCCCTACCACCATGCCATGGTTTCCTCACGATATTTTCCTTCACCGGAAGCTCAACAAGCTCATTGTAGGTGCTTGGATTCGAGCTCACGTCCCTTGATACGAAATCGTACACACTACCACTGAGCTATCATCGCTTCAAATGATGCCACTTTGTGATATCATCCGACATATATTCAACAATCGTAGTAGAAACTTGTATGCGACTCGGACACAGCCATCATTACGGTGATAAAACGAGCGCAGCTACTCCGGCTTGCGTGTCACCTTTTAAGCTAAATTAGTGTTTATTTTTATAAGGGGCTTTGCAGGCAGATTGCTCCAAGGACCTTGTTGTTTTGGGCTTATACTGTTTTTAACACCATGTTCAGTAACCTCATTTTGTTGTGTAACTATAAAAAAGTAGCGTGTCCATTATTTACCAAGTTTTTTTTTCAAACGTCCTTTAAAGTTTAAGTTCATAGCCTAATAATAAATATATCAAATTAAAGTAAGCCCTTAATATTCATACTAGTCCGTACCTAAATCATAATACATTTCACATTTTAATGACAAGGGATTATTACATTTTTTTTCTCTTTAACATATAGAGTTACAACCAAATTGTGAAGGATATAATTTATCGAAAAAACATAAGATATATATTTGAAAAACGTTAAATTTTCTATAAAACTATTCCTTGATTTTGTTTGAGAGAAAAAAAAAACAAAATTGCCGTATCATTTAAATGGGTATTTTATGGGGTATATTATGATTTAGGTACGGATTAATATGGATAATACGGGTTGGTTTCGGTTTGATATTTATTTTTAGGGTATAAACTGAAAATTAAGGGGGCATTGGAAAAAATAATACAAACTTAGGAAATGACAGACACTCTATTACACAGTCGTAAGATAAATTTCGATTTTGATTCAGAAACTTTAGCAAGGAGAAAATTTTCAACAATTTTCAATATTTGTTTTTTGACATTTCTAAGATTTTTTCTTTTTTATTGCAATCAATAAGTTTGCATTGATTATAAATGTATCAACTATCATTTGCAGCTATCTTCAATTATCTAAGTAGAAACTTAAGCACCGTAAACGATTTACAACTGTCTGAATAAATACATGTCTACTTGTAAAATCTAACAAAAATCTTTTTAATTATTCGTTGTTTAATTTAAATACGCCGCAAATCGAATTTACATAATTTCGCTGACGCTACGCGCACACACGTGTGGCCCAAACGAGCCTTATAATGAATGGCCGTCGCCTGCCGTCGTATTTCAACGAATTAACAAATGACCCCGTGTCAGAGTGAACGCGGTGCGCGATTTTTCTGCACACCGTACCCGACCGGCTGACGTAGGTGCGGTTACGTTGTACGCCTATGCTTCCACTTGTGTTGCATTTAGATGTTTTAAGTTGGACCTATTTTAGTCTAGACGGAATTACTTATTATAGTAGAATAACCGAGGGATGTCTTGATATGTTTTAAAGGGAACATTTTAGAGTAAACTTTCTTAGGCAGCGACTCGATATTTATTACTAAAACAAAAACTTATTGTATTTCTAATATATTTTGTTTTCGCCTGTTACTATGTTCATTGGTTGAAAGTACAATTAACGCGAAGTAAATTTTGAAAAAAATGCAAGCTAAAGAATACTCAAATTTAAAATGAAAACCCACTCAAATGGAATGTATTTTCAATATTGATATACCACAAATAGAGAAAATATGACATAGGTGTTAAATTAACTTATCATCTACCAAACAAAATGAACTGCATCAGAATCTTTTGAGAAATTCATTCTCTATAAATGTTATGTAATAAAAATTGTCTCTTTGAAAAACATAACAGCAAAAAAATTCAGCAACTTCGGAGAGAAAGAGAGAGAGAGAGAGAGGGAGAGAGGGAGAGAGAGGGAGAGAGAGGGAGAGAGAGGGAGAGAGAGAGAGAGAGAGAGAGAGAGAGAGTAAAAGTGAGAAATCTGACATACGAAAATTTAAAAGATAATACTATGGACATCATTATCAATAACAAATTATACAGATTAGAGGTAGTACACAGTTTTATTATACGTACAAAAATATAAGGAAGCAACTCTATTCCGGGCCAAAATATACACCGTTGAACAGTTCGTGCACCTCGTTCTCCTGTTCGACGGATATGATGAAATAGAACGGACGGTCGGCTGTGAATTCCAAGAGTCCGATACCCGGGCCCATCCGTACACGATTCAAAATCTCAGGATCTGTAAATGGAGATGCTTAAAATGTATATACTTCTGTGCCTAAAGCACGTGCCTTCGAAAGATAAGAAATTTATATGTATCTAAAATCGACCTATGAATGTTAGAATTTTCATGAGAAAACGTATTATTTATTACGGAATGAGAAAAATAAAATGAAAATACGAGAACCATTGCATTGAGATTTGTACTTTGTTCTGATTTACGTGTCATGTCAAAGTTCAATATACGCTATTTAGAAAATAGCATCTTTGATAAGTTTTTTTTTTTGACAAATAGATACCAAGACGCGAGAGCAGTATAGTACCTCAGATGGCAGTGTGTGCGAACCCCGCAGTAAGGGACGTGAGTTTGAATCCACCTACATTGAGTTTGAGCTTTTGGTGGAGGAAAATTTAGTGATGAAACCATAGCACGGTGTTAGGACTTTTCCAATGTCTGCCTGGTTAGCTATCACTCTTAACTTGAAAATCTGCGGCCAAATACCTGTAGGTGTGTTTTGGTAGTTGCACTTGAAAGCCAGTTCCTCTATTCGGCTTAGCGTGTCTAACATCTTGAGCTACAGCCTCACTTAACATCAGGTGAGATTGTGGCCATAATGCTTATTCATAATAAAAACAACCAAAACGAGTTAAAACAGTTTAGGAATTTTAGCTAAATTATCTCCTACGGATCAGATAAAGTCTGGGCGAAATTAATCTATTATAATAATTGTTTTTCATTGGAATAACTCATATTATATTCCATTTTTTTTATTGATAAATAAAACTTGATGTTAATTTTCAAAAATAAAATAGTATAGGCATATAAAGGTTTAGTTCACGTATAGTTTTATTATATGTAAATGTTGGATCATAAATTCATGAGATTTAAAGTGGATGTTTTAACTCTGAACACCGACATACGCTAAGCCTATATACATAGTTGAATGTAGATATAAATATTATAATGCAAGTTCATTTGTCTACCTCTGTACTCTTCTTTCTTTCAATCTGAAAATTAGCAAGAGATTTCCTATAACCTAGCAAAAATTTATAAAACGTTAAGTACTCACCAACTATCATTTCATGCCTCGATATACCCATTTCGTCGATCTCCAAGAATACTTTCTGTTTGACTTTATTTAAACATATATTTTTCACTGTGCTCTCTTTGTTCAGTATATTGTCGAGCCCCGATGAGCTCTCGTTGAAGATTTGCGTAACACCGATCTGAAAATAGATATAATATTTATGGAACATCTAATGTCACGTAAAATGATACAATATGTCACAAATGTCTAGGATTCATTCAACGGCTTAAGTTGATCTTATACTATAACTGATAAAGGAGGTTTTGTAACAATAAACAAACCATACCTCTAGTTTGTTTAGTTCGTTTTTATACGCAATAATTTCTTATGTTAACGCGAATATTATTCATCGCAAAAAAAAAATCTAATTTAAACGGATTTTATCGCGGTTATTTATTAATTTTGATCCCGACGTTTCGAAAGCTCTTCAACCTACGTGGTCACGGGGCGGACTGAGGTATAGGTTGTCCAGAAAAGTTCATGTTACAGTGTCTACCTTCAATTTAATTTTTAACTTTACTTAAGTTCACTAGAATTAAAATAAACCCACTATAAATTAAACCCTACTATAGGTTTTTTGCATTTAGGTTTTCAAGTTGCGTTAAGTTCAACTGGAATGTCTTAATTAGATTCACATGGTATTTTATTGTATCTATATAAATCAGCCGGTCAGCCCGATTCCACCCACTGTTGGGTATAGCCCTCTTCTCGCTCACACCTTCTTTTCCAGTCCTGTACTAGCCTCATTCAATGCCTTTACCATCCTGACAATGTCTCCTGACCATCGGGCTGGTGGTCTGTCCCTAGGTCGTCGTCCGTTTCGAGGATACCACTTTAAAACTGTTCTGGTCCATCTGTAGGTATTCTGTCTAGCCAAGTGTCCTGCCCATCTTAACTTCAGCTTGGCTATACGAGTACCCAGGTCTTCGACTTTGGTGCAACGTCGAATATCCACGTCTGGGACACAATCTGCCGATGCATTATTTTTCCATGTAGAAAAATTGTATTTTGTACATTGCATTATAGAAAATCAAGGACCTCGCCTAGGCTGGATACCAACACATAAACCAATGCAGTTTCAGAGTGGTCTCCTCGAAACGGACGACGACCTAGGGGTAGACCACCAGCCTGATGGTGTAACGACATTGTCAGGTTGGTCGGAAGACAATGGATGAGAACAGAACACTAGATAAAAGTATGATGTGGGCGAGAGAAAGCCAATAATATCAAACAGTGGGTGGAGTCCCGCTGACGTAGACATTGTATTTGATTTATTTATTTTATTTGGTTACATACCTTTTTAAGAAAGTCAGTCCAGTCCACGTAAGACTTTATTTTGAACCTCGGTATTGAGACTTTCAGGCGTTTCCATGTCATCAATTGCGTACTACGTTTTAATAGTTCCAGATTCGCATACACCTTGTTTAGGAATTCGGGCAAACCCTGAGCGCTACCGGGAACCATGAATGTGATCGATGTGCCTGAACTTCCAAAGTTCATTTTCATCATCTGTTACAGTAAGTTTTCCTGTTTGAAATAGAGAGCAAAGGAGCAAGAGTGTCTCGTGATCTCCACACCGCCATCGACATTTTATCGACATCGACTTTATAAGAGGGACTGGCTCTTAAGTGCCACTGCCGGAACACACCTATTGGTATTTGACGGCAGATTTTCAACTTGAGGGTAGTAGCTAATCAGGCGCGTATTATAAAAGCCCTACTACCATGCTATGGTTTCCTCATGATGTTTTCCTGCACTGAAAACTCAAGCTAACTCAAGCTCATTGTAGGTGTTTGGATTCGAACTCACTTTTCATGACGGCCGTTCCTAAATGCTATCATTGAGCTGTCATCGCTTCAATTTAAAGTAAGGTATCATGCCGTGTACTTATGTGCAAGAAATACTAAACTGTACTGAGGGAATATTTTTCAAATGAATAAGTGTTTTGAATTCGACTAACGTAACGACTAACTTTGGGCCGTATCGTCACTTAAGATCAGGTGAGATTATGGCCACAACGCTAAACCTTAACGATATAAAAAATATATATTTCCTCTTCATTGTTTATAGGCTTAGCGTTTTGGTCACAATCTCATCTGAGGTTAAGTGACGATGTAAGCCAAGATGGTAGACACGCCAAGCTTACAGGAGTGACCAGCTCTCACGTGCAACTGCCGGACCATAGTTATAGTTATTTGGCCGCAAATTTGAGGGTGGTAGCTATCCAGACAGGCATTAAAAAAACTCTAACACCATGCTTTCTTTCACTGAAAGATCAAGCTCATTGTAGGTGGTTTCGAACTTACGTAAATTTACGTGGTCTCCCGTACAAACGACCAACTGAGCTATCTTTGGTTCCATAATGGCTGTTCAATCCCAGTTGTACCCTAAAGGGGTAGGTTTTGGCAGGGTGGGTCGTAGTTCAGGAGAATTTATTTAACCAGCTTACCTTGAAATTGTTGACATTATCTTCATAGAAAAGATATTCTTCGTAAACTTCCATCATGGGTACCGTAGAAATGGTTTTGTTTATGAAATGAAACTTTTTATTTGTCGTATGCCTTATGTCGAACGGAAATTCCCATGTTCCCTGTAACAGTGCTATGATTGGCTAAAATTCGGTTATATTTTGTTCTCTTTATCATTTATTTCATACAATGACCAAGTAAAATTTTTTTTGAAAGAGTTTTTCAGCGATATGGAATAAAGGTAAGGCTTTTTAAACAGCTGAACAGTCGTTGATTCAGTTTTACTTTGGTAACTGGGTGTCATGTTATTCCTATAATATTTGGTCTTTTAAACAAAATATATAAGCGATGATAGCTCAGTGGTAGAGTGTACGACTTCACGTCAAGGGACGTGAGTTCGAATTCAAGCACCTACAATGAGCTAGAGCTTCCGGTGAAGGAAAACATCGTGAGGAAACCATAGCATGGTGGTAGGGCCTTTTCTAATGCCCGCCTGGGTAGCTACCACCCTCAAGTTGTAAACCTGCCGCCAAATACCGTTAGGTGTGTTCCGGCAGCTGCGTTTGAGAGCCAGATCCTCCACAGGTATAGCGTGTCTACCAACTTGCGCCGTATCGTCACTTACGATCAGGTGAGATTATGGCCGTAACGCTAAACCTTAAGTATAAAAACAAAAAAAGAAATTAAGATGCATTTAGCAGGTCGACACGTCAGGGG
Organism: Actias luna; assembly: GCA_039707435.1. Classification (NCBI taxonomy): domain Eukaryota; kingdom Metazoa; phylum Arthropoda; class Insecta; order Lepidoptera; family Saturniidae; genus Actias; species Actias luna. Next base: position 17,479,667 of record JAZHAC010000034.1, on the reverse strand, counting down.
AAGTGTTTTGTCTTACGTCACACACTATTGTTTTTGGACCGCACTGATTTTACCAATGCAATGAAATGCAGTCATTTTGACGAGCTAGGATTAAAAAAAAAGACGACCACCTTAAAATGTGCAGCGCTGACCACAATCATAGTTGTGGTTTTATTTATATCTTCCACGCTAAGAACATCTCGCAGTCGTCTATATGTTGCTGTTTCAATCTGAAAATTATACGAGAGAGGATGAAAATATTACAAGTATAAGTAATCTCAGAAGTACTGAGCATTACGTTCGGTATTGAAATGTATCGCACGTCTCATTACGCGAAGCTTCTCACTCTCTGAAGGTTAAGCAATTATCTCGGCTTAATTGCTTTTATCCTATCTTTTTTGCACTTTGAGTATTGACTGTATGGGCGGGTGATGTATGTGATCACAATAACGCCCAAATTTTGAGATATTTTTTGTTCATTCGCTTCATTATTAGGTTGTGAGGAGTGCATCGAAACTGAAGCGATGATAGATTTTTTTTTTGTTATAGTTAAGGCTTAGCGTTATGGCCGTAATATCACCTGATCTTAAGAGACTATACGATCCAAGTTGGTAGACACGGTAAACGTTTGGAGAAACTGGTTCTCAAGTGTAGCTGCCGGAACGCACCTATTGGTATTTGGCGGCAGATTTTCAACTTGAGGGTGGTAGCTAGCTAGGCGGGCATCAGAAAAAGCTCTACCACCGTACTATGGTTACCTCACGATGTTTGGATTCGAGCTCACGTCCCATGACGTGTCGTTCTAGACACTACCACTGAAGCGAAGATAGCTTAGATAGGTTGTCTGCTTATTATAAATTCATATTGAGGATTAGTAAGACAGCAATTCCTTTTCCGGTCCCCAGCAACAGCCCAAACCAAAGGTTGGCAACTTCATGACTCCCTATGTGCTTGTATCCTCGGCTGAGTACCTTAATACTCTAGGCTAGCAGCATAGTCCGATCCAAAAAAATAAAGAAAAATACATTTATGTAAAGATATTAGCTATTATAGAATATACTAAGTGGGTCTCGATAGTGTGTGTCCTATTGCTTGGGCACTCTTTCGTTTCTCTGGCAGAACGGCTTTCTTTTATTAATGTTTCTAATGTAAATTTAGAATTTCTACGTCTACTCAAAGAGCATTGAGAATAAACTTTTTCAAATATTTATTAATCACATTAATTAAACTGTCAACTGGAATCTCTGATCTAATTCTTCAAAATATGTATGCGTAATTTTAGGTTCACATTTATAGATAGTAATTCGAAAAATGCATGTATTTTTTTATTAATTTTCTCTTTTAAAATGAAATGAAAAAGGATATGTAGTTTTTAAATATATAAATAGGAAAATAAACAGTGTTTTTTAACAATTGGTTTCCTTACATTTATCGCATGAAATAGGCCTTAAATTTAAATTTGCAATCATCATGTTCCTAATAAATTCTAAGGATTTAGTAACAAGAAGTAAGGTACATTATCTTAACTAGTACTGGATATTTTTATCTTACCCAACGATTAATAAAAGATACAGCACTGCTAGGAAAGTTAAATCCAACTTTGTCTACTTGCACTCCATATGTCTCGCTTGAATTTGCAATAAAATTTGGCCTTATATCATCAGTGTAATTGACATAAATTTTGTTCACCAACACCAGATCTGCTTTTTTGAGAACTTCCAGAGCATTCTTTACGTTGACATAGCAATTTTGAATCTAGAAATATCAATTATTTGTATTTTTAGAATAATTATTCCTGTATCTTCAATGTAGTGATTGAAGAATTCAAGAGGTTTCAAGAGCAGGATAATTGGTATTATTTGCATTCACAATATTGCAAGAGTTACTTTGAAGTTGCTCGCTGTTTCTTTATCTTGACTGTAGTGTGGTAAAGTGACGATCACCGAGAGATCTTTAATTAATAAATGGACGTTTCTGTGTGCAAGCTTCTTCATATAGTGAATCGAAAGTTCATTGAATGAAAGAAAAGTTATATGACCAACTATACATTTTTAATATCTCACTTGATTACTGAATGTGAGACAACCGATCCTGGAAATTGACATGCCTGAGTGTGCTACTGAGGTAGACATTACACCTGTCATATAGTAATCACGTTCCAATTTGACATAATTATCAAATTTTATCACATAAGCTATACTCACATCATCACACAGATCAACTATAGATGTTTGTAATATCAGAGATAGCACTAACGTGTTGCTGATCTTGAAGGCTACTTCCTCAAGAAGTTCTTCGGTTATTTGGCGATGTTGTTTAGGGTAGAGATATAAATAACCAGAAACCTTCGATTTTTATCTTATATTCTACCTCTAAAATTGAAGATTTCAACATTTGGATACAATGTTGCACTTACGTAAGGCTTAACGATCTTAGTTTCTATAATTCAACAACTACATTTGAAAATTTCTCACCATACTCTCTTTGTGGAAACCTAGAACTGATAATAATTCTCGCTTAGCATCGCCTTCTGTCACTGATGCTAATTTGCACAGCGGAAGTCTTACTGCAAATGTTGAAACCACCGTGCTTTCGTTGTTGACACCTTTCAGAACTTCCTAAAATAATCCAAAGTACTATATGTATATAATCAAACCATAGACTAATAGATACAAATTTGAATATCGAAACTAAGATAAACGAAATCGGGGTATATATGCGTCGATATCATCGTTCAATTAAGTGCCTTTTCCCTCTTTGATACTGTAATAGGCAATGTACGTATAAAGTGTTTAATATACCTGTAGATTCAACAAAATATACTTTTTATGCTTAGAGTTCTAGCTATAACCTAACCTGAAGTTATGTGATGATGTGGCCCAAAATGGTGGCCTCTTTAAGCCCAGTCGAGGCTAACAAGTGTAAGTATATAAGTAAGTAAGTATATAAGTAAGTAAGTATATAAGAAGGTTGTAGCCGGTCACGTGGAGATTAGAAAAAAGGCTTATCATCATGCTATAGTTTGATCACAACCTTTTTTCTTCACCGGAAACTTAGGCTCATTTCAGAAATGACCCATAGTCGTAATAAATTTAAAATATCACCCAAATTATAGTATTTTTACCAGGGCCAGTTTTCTATGAAGATTGTTGGTTACTTGATAAGTTGTTCCGCGTCCGCAAAGAATGAGTACGACAACCAGAGGTACTGAAAATTTAATATAATTTTACAACTGTAACTCTGTGACCTAAATTCAAGACCCTACGGTAATCTGTCATAGCGTTGGTTTAAAAATTCTCAAGCTTATAGATACTTCTGGATATATACAGTTATCTTCTTGAGGCGATGATAGCTTAGTTAGTAGTGTCCACGGTCTCCGCGGCAGTGGACGCGAATACGATCCCTGCAGTGAACCTGAGCTTTTGGTGAAGTAAAATTTCGTGATGAAACCATAAACATGGTGATAGGGTTTTTTCTAATGACCATTTCTGTAGCTACGTCCCTCGATTTGAAAACCTGTTGTTAAATACGTATAGGTGTGTTCTGACAGTTGTATTTGAGGGCCATTCCCTCCACTAGACATAGCGTGTCCGCCACCTTGAGCCACATTCTTACTTAGCATTAGGTAAAATTATGGCTATAATTTTATACTTATGAATTATAAAAATATACATTTTTATGTGTCTATTAATTTATATGTCAATTTCCTAACAATAAGTTAACAATAAGTAATATAATATAATAAGTAATAAGTGTAACAATAAGTTATTTAATTAAATGCGGCGTAGCATAACTTTTTGTATAGTGATAGGGTTTTTCCTAATGCCTGTCTGGCTAGTAACCATCCTCAAGTTAAAAATCTGCCGCCAAATACCAATAGGTGTGATCTAGCAGTTGCACTTGAGGCCAGTTCCTCCACACGTTTAGCGTGTCTACCAACTTGAGCCGTATCGTCACTAAATATCAGATGAGATAGTGGACATAATGCTAAACCTTAAGTATTAAAAAAAAACTTAAGTTGTACATGATGGTCTTGAGATGATTTTATTAAAAAAAATTAGCCATATCCGCGACTTCGTTGGCCTGGTGTCGAAAACTAAAACGCGCCGCTGTTAGATGATGACGTCATGTGCACAGCGCCATCTATCGTATATAAAGTTCAACTTTCAACATTAGTTCTATTTTGCCGTCGCAAGTAACCTTATTGTGTGCGTTAGAACACTTAAAATCCATATTATCTTATATCTCTTGATATAGTCAACCGATTGCGATGAAACAAAAACTAAATAATACTTCAAATTTCATACAATATTTACGTATAAAAGTTATCTACATTGGTAACATACATTTTACGCGATGCGTGCACAGACAAACAGATTATTAGATAAACAGATAGAAATTTTCCTTTAATACCGTGGTTTATTTTTTTGAATATATATTCGATGTACAAAAACGATTTTCCTACATTTTTATTATATGTATAGATATTTTCAATATGAAATAAATAACTTACAGATATTGTTATACATACTTGAATGAAAAATATTGGCTTTATAGAGTCACAAAACTCAGAACACGCAATAACGCATATCGAAAATGTATATGCAATAAACTTTACATGGTTTACTTTTATGTTTATTTCAATACATTTGTCGTCAACCACGCGTTTGTAGTAATGGAAATGGAGTGTCAATGTTTTAGGATTTTAAAGGGTTTTATTTATATATTTACGTAACATTAATAGAAAATCTAACGGATGTCAAAGTTTAAAGCAAAAACAGTATAAATAGAAATGGAAGGCAAATTAAAACAAGTTAAATAGATTGATAAATATAGACAGAAGAATTAGGTGTCAGAAAAATGTCTGCATAGGCATGGACAAGTAGTTCTGTTAGTCTGTTTTATGTAAAACATGTCATGAAAAATCGATTATAGGTTGAATGTGTAAATCTGAACGCGCCACATTTTTTTACTAGATATTCTATAAAAATCGAAAAAGTTGTTTGTCCCAACTTTACAAGAATTACCTTAAATTTTCAATAAAAATCCAACCAGGCGCAAACTAGTCCGCATGAATCGAAGACGAATGTCCTGAAACAGTTGCAATGCATAAACTCAATATGGAAACCGTATAAGAGATCCTTTAAAATGATGATAATGTACTGGAAGTGTTCCGAGCCGGGGCGCTTTGACGGCGAATCAAATAAGTCGCAGGCAGAATAGTAATAAAATTGAACTGAGAGCGTCTCGCGACACCGGCCCGGAGATTTATCGGATCCGGCTCGGGGTGCACTGAGCAACATAGTTCGAATAATTTATTATTATTTTCTCAAACTCCTTACAATTATGACGTTTGACCAACCATGGGCGAGAGGTATACAAGCAAAACCTCTCTATGGGTATTATAACACGTTTTATTTGGGAATGGAGGGTAGTAAGATAGGAAGGTAGCGTGTAGATTCTGAGTAGGCCTGCTTATTTAATGTTCATCTGCATCCACAGACTATTAGGCACACATACTATTAGTAGTATGACGTCCGGTAGTCTTTTCTTTCTTGAGTAAAGGCTTTAAACCCCCCAGGCCGGTGGGGTCTATCGCCTCCTGGGGCGACCGGTCACTCCTGATGGAAATCCGGCCCGGGATGAAAACATCTGGACTAGTGAAACTGGAGACGGTTACCCCGACCCGCCCTCCTTAGTTCGGCTTAAGGCGATGGTAGGGCATTGGCATACCGGCCCCTCCGATCGCCTGTTTTTCTACGGCGTGGAAGATGTCTGTGGGGGGTCTGCCTGTAATATTACATATTCACAGAAGGCCACCTCAATCTAGACAGTCCCGCTGCCAAGCATGGCTATTACCGCACCCGATAGCGAGAGGTCTGTCCCCACCGCCCCCTCCAGAGCGCGGGGCATCCCGGACCACGCAGCACACTCAGACAAAGTGTATATCCTACAATCTGGGAGTCTTCAAACATAGAGTGAATAGGTACTTGCTAAGTAAGCGCGTTCCATCATAGACCACACCACTACTCACCATCAGGTGGGATTGCGGTCAAGAGCTTACTTGTTTGGTATAAAAAATATATCGGTTCTGTAAGGAACTACCCCCGCGGCCCTTACGCGGTTTGCCCGATAAGGTCGTGTCAGGATCACGAAATTAGTAAGTTAAGACCTGTTGATTAGTTAGCCTCGCAAATCCTTGTTTGTTTTTCCGGCAGCAGCCCAAGCCGGGTTCGGCTATTCTGGCATCCTTGCGCTCGCTGCATCGGAGCTGAGTGCCCTCAGCACTCGCCCCAAAAAGTTCGGTGAAGCTGTCAAAGCCCTTAGGGCTAACAGCGTATTGTCAGTTCAAAAACAAAAAAAAATCTATCGGGAAAGTTGCGTTTCTAAGAAAACGGGAAATGGTTGTTTACTTGGAAAATATAAATTCGAAGGCTATATAAGGTTTTATGGTGGGCTCATTATATCCCTCGCCGTTCACTGTAGAGGCTAGCACGCTTACACAATCGACGAACTGCATCCAATATGTTTCCCAGCGCGTTGTCTTTAACGGCTCCATTATCCCGTGCGATAGATTGCGAACAGCCGCGGACCCCTTCCGACGTACTGCGAGAGATGTCTCTATACCCGATGAATATTTTGTTTACCTCCACTCCCATATTGAACTTAGAAGCAGACGGTATTTATTATTTATCCTGACTAATATTATAAATATGAATGTAAGTTTGTTTGTCACGCTTTCACGCGGAAACTACTTGACCGATCGTCACGAGACTTTGTACGCATATTCTTGGAGGTATTAGAAAGAGCGTAGGTTACTTTTTATTGAGGAAAAAAAATGCGAACAAAGCCGCGGGTAAAAGTTATTTCATAATAAACGACTGATATACGCAAATATTAATGCAGTAGTCGAGATAATGGAATTCTACATGAATAAGATTATTTTATAGTTAATAGGTTTAATACTCATCTGATTTTAAGTGACGATGCGGCCCATAGTGGTGTACTAGATTAGCCTAGTGGCGAGACAGAGTGTCAAGTGCAACTACCGGAACTACAATAAGTATAGGAACTATAAGTAACCGGCGACAGGTATAAATAGCGCAATGTTTAGTTTTGAAAATGTATTTTACTTTTTAGTTTGGTTCGCTATAAATTAAACTTACCACCTACCAGCTGGTGTCTCATTTATAATCGAAAATTATAATCAGATCCATAATTAAATCTATATATTCAGAATTTAATATGCCTGGTGTTCTGTATTCAGTATCTTTCTTTGTAACGTAGGGCTTGTAAATAATCGAGTCAATCTGTTAACTGAACAGCCTAGTAGTATTAGAAAGTCGCAATGAACCACATCCCTAAAGTTAATCAGTCGAACAGTCTAGAGACACAAAATTAATTAGCCTCATTATGCTCCCGAGCGTTCGACAACCAACAATGTAATAGATAGGTGATCACGCTATACGTGTTATAGAACCTGCAATGTTACTAAAACACCAACGTACCATCACCTACAACCAGAGTACCGACGAGAAGCTGGACGTTTCAGAAGAAATTTAAGTGGATATTCGTTTCTCCCTTTTCTCATTTTTAAGTACACTGACAACTAAATCCCCTCCTCCCCGTTCCACTACAGAACCATGCGGGCGTGACTTCGGTGTCACAGCTTCGTGGTGGATCCTATTGAATCGCGAACTAAAAAGTTTGCTGATTCATATTTCTGTCGTGCCGTGGAGCTGCGGAACCGTCTTCCGGTCAGTGTGTTCCCATCCTCCTATGACATAGGGTCCTGCAAAAGAGACGGGATACGGTATCTAAGCAGGCCAGCATGACAGCAGTGACTGATTGTGAACTTTGGATCATTGTCAGCCACCGCTGTTCTGGATTGTCCTGTACTTAACACCAGGTTCAGTACAGTTACTATGCTGCGCAATATAGAAAAAAATGGAAGCTATTCTACATTCTCGGAACCTCGATCAAAAATTATAATAATAGTCCTTTATAACGAACTAGATGCGTCCGCTGTGGCAGGCGAGTAAGTAGCCGTGCTGAATTAACGGCTTGCGAACTCTTTATGGCTGAACACGGGGTAGCGTGTCAACCTAACTTTATCTATTTGATTGTTGTAAGATCCTGAACGGAAGAGAGAAGCGCTCCAAAATAGAGATGGTTATAGGTGAAACCAATATTTACGCAGCGGAACGCGGGTCAGCCATCGAAAACGGTTGTTGATAAATAAACTTTATGTAAAAATTAAAAGTAAAGCTGTCAATTGGTAACGTCAAAAATTTTCATTATTATTGTCGTGGGATTGCGAAAAGAGATTATTATTCCGAGTGAAGAAAGGATTATTTTACGAGATCTATGTATTTGTGAATTGGTATTGTGTCTTACTTAGCGGCGACAAAATTTGTTCGGGTTTGGAGTGCCGAGTGTCAATCACACGCTGATCAGCAAGGAAGGTAAGATAAAGGGCTGCATTTCGCAGGCGCCATATGGAGTTCGACCCGCGAAGTATCGTTTGAGGGGCTCAGCCAGCACCGCTCGCTTTCTCCGGTCGTGGACAGCTCGAACAACTGTAACGCGAAATTTTTAGGAAACTGCACGTAGTATTCAATGTCAAACGTCACCCCCGTAAGGGCACAATCTCACTTAAATGAAACTAGATGGCGGCACTTGTACTACATAACACTTAAGAACATTTTTCTGTTTCTCTGAAATTGTATTTTTTTCTAAATGAAAGTACACGATACCCGTTTCTGTGCCCCTGGTAATGTGTGTGCAAAATTTCGTGACTATCGATTGTGTTAAATGGTGAAGAAATAAGAATAAACACAACCACGGAACAAGCAAGCGGACGAACGAATTTATAATTTTAGTTTGGATTAATTATTAATATAACGCGTCCAATAAGTAATACAAATAAACGCATAAATCCAAACGTATTTTCAAGCCGCAAACTAGGACAGTTCCGTCTGTAAGCCGCGTTTGCATATAATTGAATGAATATTCAAGATTCTTAATCAATGGAGGCATTACTGAGGTCCTGTGGAAGCAACCACCAGGCTGTGAAATTGGACTACAAAAGAGGGGGACGGGTGTATGTAAATAGTTCGCGAGCGAAAGGGACGGGTCACTATACGAGCTTTTATAAATCATTTTTCCCGGCACGGTGGAGATTTAGGCCGACTACATACTGGCCGATATATTTTATTATTCGGATGTATATTGTGTGCCCGTGACTTCGTTGGCATGAATGTTGATTATTTTTCATATAATTGTGGAACTTATCTGGTCAACTTTATATGGTGGTATTTAAAATATAACTATTCTTAAGGATATATTGTGGCGAGTAGTTTTTTAACAAGATAACAATAATAATTCAATCAATAATAATGTCAGGATGAGATATGAACTTCTTAGCAAACTACGGATTCACCGTATATCGTGCCTAATCATTGTGGCAGAGAGAGGATAACACGAGAGTGTCTGAGATTTGCGACTCAGATGTAGGTTTAAGGTGCCCCTTTGTCAGCGATCGCCAACGGTCATCTTCACCGCTCGTGCCTCACTCCACCAAGTATAAACCATTTCCGATAATGATTTACAGCATAAATACCAAAACAGTGTCAATAATGAAGAAATATTAAATCTTACGTCCCTTCGGTAATGTTCCAGCTACGTACGATGAATACGCTTCAAGCGCCAAGCTTAGACTGCTCTCAAAGCCGCTCTTGCATCGCGCTTTATACTAAGTTATAAACTACCCTCCTGTAACTGTTCTAACATAAAATACAAGTCTACCGCTTTATATAGAGTCTTGGTGGCGCTAAGTCAGAAACATCTAACTTTTTGAAGCGATGATAGCTCAGTGGTAGTGTGTATGACATCATGTCAAGGGGCCTTGGGTTCGAATCCAAGCACCTACAATGAGTGTGAGCTTTCGGTGAAGGAAAACATCGTGAGGAAACCACAGCATGGTGGTAGGGCTTTTTCTAATCCCCTTCTGGCTAGCAACTACCCTCAAGTTAAAAACCTGCCGCCAAATACCAATAGGTGTGTTCCGGCAGCTGCACTTGAGAGCCAGTCCCTCTACAGGTTTAGCGTGTCTACCAACTTGGGCAGTATCGACACTTAAGATCAGGTGAGATTATGGCCATAACGCTAAACCTTAACTATAAAAAAAAACTCTATATACTTTACAAGACTTTCACCAAAATGACCGAAACACCGATCAGTATCTATATGATATAGAATTTACACTTCCTACAGCAAATAATTGTAATTCAAGATATATGGACTAACTTAGAAGTGATTAAAATCATAGGATTTGAAGCTATCGACAGTTAGGTTGAACAATGAGAAATGGTATTATCAGTTTTGATAACAAAAACATAGGGCAATTAATCGTCGCACTGTCCCCGGGTATGCGGGAGGCTTTAGTTGGTAAAACGCTGAATTGCGATTATTTCTCTTTGCGTTTTGTTAATCAATTATTCTAATGTTGTTGGCGGAGACGTGTGCACGTTTGTGCTTGAATCCACAATTTCCACCTAACGAGCCTTTGGGGAAAAGAATTCTCCACTACATACTTTTTTATTGTTACATCCCTTTATCGTACGAGAGTAGAAATGTCAAAACTCGCTTCACATAGTTAAAGTTTGATCATATTTCGAATAACCTCATTCTTCTTACTCTAATTTAATAATAATAACCTAGTGGACTTCCTTTGTGGTTTTAATATTGCTGACTTTGGTTTGTTGCGAACTGATAAATATTTAGTTCGTCACTTCCCTATTAAAAAGTGACTGTACCGTAATTGAATGTAAAAAAAATCGTTCGTCCGACGGTAGTTTCACAACACCGATACAGCGAAGTTATCGGGATCAAAACTAGAAAATGAATGTTCAGTGCAAACGATTAATCGACGCTTTCAATCAAGTTGCACGTGAAAAAAGTAAAGAAGGAGTGCAGATAACGTCACCGGTACAGAGAGGCCCGATGTTACGGCCGACTCTCCCGGCTGTAATAAGTTTGCGCGCTCTTGCATGCCCGAAACGGAATTGGAGCAATTCCACTCTTTAAATTCACTAATTGCATACGAAAAGTGTTCCTAATTCATTCATTCCATTTATTCGTATTCATTGAAATCTATAAGTGTAATGTAAACATATTTTTGCATGCAAAAGTAAAGTTTTTTTCAAATTTTGCCTTTTATTTTGTATGCGCATCGCCCTGAAACTAACGGTTTTAATGTAGCTCGATACTGTAATAATTACTTTTATAGATCAAGATATAGAACACTTTTATAAACTATATTATTTTTTAAAAGTTAAGGCTTATCGTTATGGCCATAATCTCACCTGATCTTAAGTGACGATACGGCCCAAGTTGGTAGACACGTTAAACCTTTGGAGGTACTAGCTCTCAAGTGCAACAGCCGGAACACACCTATTGGTATTTGGCGACAGATTTTCAACTTGAGGATGATAGCTAGGCAGTAGGTGGTTGGATTCGAACTCACGTCCCTTGACACAAAGTCGTACACACTACAACTGAGCTATCATCGTTTCAAATTAATATACTAATATTATAAAGAGGAAAGATTTGTATTTCTGTTTGTAACGAACAAACTTAAGAACTATCACTAGACCGAGTTCAAAACTTTTTACACCATTAGAATGTCACATTAGCCCTGAGTAACATAGGTTATATAACAATTTTTTTTTTTAAAGAAAATTATTATATAATAATTTACTTCCACTCGAATGGAATTGCAAACAAAGTTAGTTATCTAGTTATCTGATAAAACGAAATGTTTATTTGGGACAAGCGACGAAACCATAAAATTCAATAACGTTAAATCATTCATCATCAAAATTCGCACATATATTTTGTTATATAAATAAGATTTCTTGTGATATTACTATACGTGATAAGTCGCTTTGTAATCAGTTATTGGCTTCTAGAACCGAATAACGCCAGTCAGATCAACTACATTAATATCGACAAACACTTTTAAAGGGAGACGTCTAAGATAGCGATTTCGTGGTTAGACCAAAATTGAGACAAGACGCGTTGACGACGCGTTACATTTTCACATGTTTTATTATAAGAGAGATGAAATATATAATCAAGAGACATGGAGAACGACATCCAATTAGCAATAATTACATATACAAATATCTAATATCCAACAAAGGCTGTTCGAGTTTCCCATTTGGGCGGACTTTTTTAAGACGCAATATGTCTATCACTTGTACACTGCATCACATGCCATTTTCATTTATTATTCCACTCACCTACGTAGTATACAAGCCGTGAATATAGAACTCTGTTTTCAAACGGGAAGTGATCGCTCGTTGCAGTTTGATAGGTCGTGCATGCAATCGACCCAGTTTTATTCCCGTCATCTTTCAAAGTACTCTTTTAGACCCTTTTTCGTGTCAATTCCAACGTCATGTTTGTTTTTCTAGAGCACGGGTTACATTGAGCTATGTATACGAGTTGGTAGATCGTAACGTTAGATTTTTTTTATACTTAAGGTTTAGCTTTATGGCCATAATCTCATCTGATCTTAAGTGAGGATACGGCCCAAGTTGGTAGACACGCTAAACCTGTGAAGGAACTGGATCTCAATTGCAGCTGCCGGAATATACCTAGTGGTATTTGAGGGCAGGTTTACAACTTGAGGGTGGTAGCTATCCGGGCGAGCATTAGAAAAAGCCCTACCACCATGCTATGGTTTCCTCACGATGTTTTCCTTCACCGAAAGCTCAAGCTCATTGTAGCTGCTTGGATTCGAACTCACGACCCTTGACGCGAAGTCTTACACGCTACCACTGAGCTATCATCGCTTCATGGATTTGGATTTAGGATCATTAATTTGTACCAATGAATGCCTGCCATTTTGTTGAATAAACAAAAGTTAATGGTGCCTATCTGACTAGGCTATGCTGGGTATTGGTAGTTCTTTATTTGATAGTTAAAGTTTAGCGTTATAGGTCACAATCTCATCTGATATTATGTGACGATATGACCTAAGACGCTGGACATACTAAACATAATCGAAGGACTAATATTTGCCTACCGGAACACACCTATAGTTATTTGGCTGCAGATATTCAACATGAGGGTGGTAGTTAGGCAGACAGACGTAATAAAAGCATTACCACCATGCTACGGTTTCATCACGATGTTTTCCTACATCGAAAGCTGAAGCTTATTGTAGATAGATTCGACCCACGTTCTTTGATCACCATCACCATCAACTGAGCTATCGTCGCTTCCTTTTGAAGGTAAATAAAAAAATAAACGTTTTTTTTTTTTGTAAGTTACTGTGTTTTTATTTTGATCTAGTATTCACTAAGAAACTATATAACACTATTATAGGTTTCTCAAAGTGCTAATAATTATTGTTGTTAAACTAAGATGATTTTTATTGTTATTGGTTTCAGGGTGTAGGCTTATTCGGAAAGTGGTTCTCAAATAAAAACGTCATAATACCTACACCTTTACGTGTGCAGTTTTTAACTTGAGGATGGTAGCTACCAGGCGGTTATTACAAAGCGTCATGGTTTTATTACGAGTTTTTCATTCAGCGGAAGCTCAAGCGTTCGTACACGCTTCCGCCGAGCGTTAATTGTTTTCACGCGTTTTCTCGGAAAGAAAAACCCACATTTGATAATAAAGGGGAATTAAATCTATACTATACATTTTCCATCGAAGTCAGTGCACTGGCAGATAAAGGCGCCGCGTCGTTGGAGCGTAAAGATACGCAAGCCGAATGCACGGCCGAGGGGACACTGAGCCCCTTTGGACGCCAATAGATTTATTGTTTAAGATCCTACATTGGACAGCAGCGTTGCGAACAACACGAGATATATTGCCAGGGATATTTGTGATTTAACATGACGGATACAGGATTGTACTGTATCGGTGACCAATTCGTACTCTAAATTCCATCTGTTTCAGAACGTCATCAAAGTATTTAAAGATAAGGTTACAAAGATTATAAGTTTCTGTTTAAAGCTGTCTTTTAATCAAAGTGTTTTGTGCTCAAGACCTCACGACAGAGACGTGAATATATCTCTCTGGATTCCTTAATAGTCTCGAGCTGACTTTACCCGGACGAGCGTCACACGAAAAAGCTTGCGCATCCGAATTTCAAAGCTCTCCCATAAGAGATTTCATTTCAAAAATTAATAGATACAATACAGAATTCTAAAAGAGAAATGGCATATTAGTCGATTAGTATTAATACATTCTTGCTAATATTACATATGCGAAAGTGAGTTTGTTTTGTTGTTTTCACACCTACTCTGCTGTATCGATTACGATGAATTTTGGTATAGCGATAGATGGGACCTTGGAGACGGTGATAGGTTACTTTTCCTCGCTAAAAACTTATCGGAAGTGAAGTAAAAAGAGGAATAAACTTTGTATGAAACTTTATTGTGTTAACCGATGTGTGTGATCAAAATCAATTTTAAAGCGGGCGGGGTCGCGAGTAAAAGCTAGTTAAATATAGTCTAACAGACGATGAACTCCGTGTTAAGAACAGAAAATACGTTGATAATAAAGCCGGATCTAATGTTCCGTTATATGAAACCTAATGGGACACTGTCGGGTTCACGTTCCATGAAATTATAGAAATATTTTTATACGTAAGACAATTTGAGTTCGTAGCGAGATTATACTTGGGTGATTAATATTTGTAATGAGATATAGTACTATTAATAAATTCTTAGTTATATCACTGAAAAAATCCATACATATAACAAAACTGGAGGAAAATCTGTACGTTAAATACTTTGGAAAAAATTTAACTTTAATGCCGTTTGTACATCGACGTAATAGTTACAAATATTTTAGTTTAATTTTTGTTTCTATAGTTCCATTACACGTATTTCTTTCTGAAATAATGAAAGATTATGAAATTGAAGCGATAATAGCTCAGTGATAGCGTCTGTGGACGCCACGTCAAAGGGCGTGAGTTCAAATCCCTGCAATGAGCTTGAGAGCTTTCCCTGAAGGAAAATATCATAATGTAACCATAGCATGGTGGTAGGGCTTTTTTATTTAGCTAGCCACCAAGTTGAAATGTACCATCAAATATCTATAGGTGTGTTCCGGAAGTTGCACTTGAGAACCAGTTGTTCCGTAGGTTTAGTGTATCCTCCTTATTAGGATATGTCACTTAACATAAGATGAGATTGTGGTCAAACCGCTAACCCTTAACTATACTATAAAAAAATTTAAACACTTATAATTATATGGGATAACTGTACAACCACCAACCAAATAGGTGGTAAAATTACGTGCGAACGAGTAATGTTGATTGTTGTCTCAATGTCTGTCTGTCCGAATGTTTATCTGTTAGGTATATAATAGGTACTAAAGTTTACCGCGCAATAACATTTTTTTTTTTTTGTACTTAGTGTTTAGCGTTATGGCCATAATCTCACCTGATCTTAAGTGACGATACGGCTCAAGTTGGTAGACACGCTAAACCTGTGGAGGAACTGGCTCTCAAGTGCAGCTGCCGGAACGCATCTATTGGTATTTGACGGCAGATTTTCAACTTGAGGGTGGTAGCTAGCCAGGCGGGCATTAGAAAAAGCCCTACCACCATGCTATGGTTTCCTCACGATGTTTTCCTTCACCGAAAACTCAAGCTCATTGTAGGTGCTTAGGTTCGAACCCACGTCCCTTGACGCGAAGTCGTGCACACTACCACTGAGCTATCATCACTTCATAATAATATTTACAATAGAATAACAACGCAATGAATACAAAATGAACGGTAAGTATTTAAAATTCCAAAGAAAAACATTAAAAACGTTTTCATGTTAATTCGAGGAACTCGGGGAGATATAATTCGAAAACTTCTTTCCGCCACTCTGATGATAGATATAGTACAAAAAAAATTTACAATATATACATTTATATATATATATAAAGGAAAGTTTTTCTCGAAGACGCCCGTTCCCGAAGTACATTTCGATTTTAGAAGTCGGCAAACAATTTGCATGCTGAATAAAAAATTAATGGCTATCCGCAAATAAACCCGGGAACGCTTTCAGAAACTGTGTTTAGGAATATTTCTTTTGAATTTTAATTTGCTACTTTTAACAGGTACTTTTATGTTGTTTTTTTTTTTTTTGTTTAGTTAATGGCCATAATCTCACTTGATTTTAAGTGACAGTACGGCGCAAGTTGGTAGACGTACTAAAGGAACTTTGCTCTCAAGTGCAGATGCCGGAACACACCTGTTGGTATTTGGCGGTAGATTCTCACATTAAGGGTGGTAGCTAGCCAGGCGGGCGTTAGAAAAAGCCCTACCACCATGCATTTTTTTATAGTTAAGTTTAGCGTTATGACCATAATTTTACCGGATCTTAAGTGACGCTACGGCCCAAGTTGGTAGACACGCTAAACCTTTGGAGGAACTGGCTCTCAAGTGCAACTGCCGGAACACACCTGTTGGTATTAGGCGGCAGATTCTCACATTGAGGGTGGTAGCTAGCCAGGCGAGCTTTCGAAAAAGACCTACCACTATGCCGTAAGCTCAAGCTCATTGTAGGTGGTTGGATTCGAACTCACGTCCGTTGACGCGAAGTTGTACATACTAGACACGGATAGTTTAAATTTGGCTTTAATTTTCGCAGCTGACTGGATTAACGTCCTAATGTATCAAATGGATTTTTCAATTGAGACATAGACGATGCGTGAATGCTGAAAATAAAGCTTATTGTTAAAACAAGTGGATGTTTAATGTTTAAGGTTAATAAATAGATTTAAATTGTCTATGCTGGTTGATCTCGTTTTGCCCTCCCAGTACTCAAATCTTAAGTAAATAAGTAAGGAATGAAATAAATCAAATACTTATTTAAAAGCCTCAATAAAGGTATCAGCGAAAAATTTTCATCCGCTATTTTACACAATTTGGGGATGAATTTGTTACATGCTGTTTCGATTTTATATTACATGTTTTTTTTAAGGAAGTTTTTCTGCTTAATTCCAAGTAGGATTTTTCTTCCCTCATTAAAAATTTTCTTAACCCTTTTTTCACTTTAGGACTTATTTACAAAAAAAAAAACTGTTTCTAATTTTATGTTTTCAGTTTTGGCTGGGTATCGGTGAGTCAGTCAACCAGCTTCTTTATATATATTATAAGAAATACGAAAAGTTCTTCTATGGAAATTTTTCGATTGTCCCGGCTACATTTTGAAGCGATGATAGTTCAGTGGTAGTGTGTGGACGTGAGTTCGAATCCAACCACCTACAATGATCTTGAGTGTTCGGTGAATGAAAACATCCTGAGGAAACGATAGCACTGTGGAAGGCCTTTTTCTGATACCCGCCTGGCTAGCTACCAGCGTCGAGTCGGAATTTCTGTCGGAAAATACCAATAACTGTGATCCGGCAGTTGCACTTGAGAGCTAGTTCGTCCAAAATAAAGGCCGGCAAAGCAGTAACCACTTACCATTAGATGTAGCACACGCTCGTTTGTCTGCTATTACATAAACAAAAAAAAAACATATCCACGCCCAAGAATAGTTCTGATGAAGAATATAGGCTCAGAGAAGAAAATAGTTTAGCAGTTAAACTTTTCTAATAAACGCGACAACCCGTAAAGTGAAATTTTCAAAGAGGCAAGAATACCACCTCGACACACATGAGTTCAAATTTCTACAGTGACCTTGAGCTTTCGGTAACGGACAAACAACGAATTATAACATGGACTTTGCATAGAGATAGGGCAGTTATCATCCTCATATCGATAAGTTATCGTCAAATACTAAATGTTGTGTTCCGGCAATTACGTTTGAGAGCCAGTCCCTAGTTGTTCAGTATCGCACATCGGGTGAGACAGTCGTCAAACGATAAGCATGTAAGGCGTATAAAGGACAATATAACGAAAGGTAACAATAAAAAAATTATTCATGTAAATAGAATCAACCATCGGTTGTAGCAGCATCGTAGACGGCGCTACATCGCTCCACAGCGGCGTAGCCCTTCAATTTGTTATGTAAATGCGCCTTTTGTCGGTCCGGTCGTTCGTCCGCAGCCGCCACTCTATAAATTTGTTCGGATACCGGGTATTTTGTGTGCAATTTCGCCCAATTGGCTATCGGACGGACGGCAGACGATGCGCGCTGTCATTTGACCGCATTCGAATGGCATTGTCGTAAAGATTTCACCCGTTATGATTACTTCTTGCATCTTTAATAATTATGTTGGCGAAATAATTAGTATGTGTCTGTAGAGTACGTTCCTAAACTGTTAACTATTGATAGACTAAAGTGTATCATTGTTATATTCTTTCAATACGACGATGGGGGAATGTTATGGATTTTTTTTCTGTTCCTGTGCGGAGTATCCGTTATCAGCTGTACAGAAAAGCATATAAGGTATATTTAACTGAGGAAAATATTTACTTTTCCAGAGAAAGAAAAAAAAAAGTTATATTAAGGCCAGCGAAGGTGCGGGAAAAAGATAGTAATCCGTATGATTGACACAGATTAGTAACTTTTTTAAGTAAGAAAGATTTTACGTGCGGCTTCGATCGCGTTTAATATGAATTTTGTCGAACAAATCGGATGACGCAATAAAGAGTTTCATATAAAGTTTATCTCTCTCTTTATCTCACACCCGATGAGTTTTTCGCGAGAGAAAGTAATTTATCACCGTCTCCAGGTTTCCATCTATCTCTATACCGAAATTCACCATAATTTAACTAGCGGTTCAGGCGTGCAAGAGTACAAACAAACACATTTTCACATTTATAATATTTAGTAAAGATTAAGGAAGACGACTGCTAACCGATTGCCAGTTTAAGATACTAACGGGAATCGAAGATAAATTTCATTTGTGTCTAAAATACATATTATAAATGCCGTCCCCTACATCATTGTTAGAGTAAGCGAAAACGCTCACAAATTTAGCGTAGAACAAATAATAGCTGATAGTAAATGTAATCGACACTCTGGGACCAATAAGCTTTATCTATATAACAGAGTAACATGAAATATAGCGTCAGAATTACACGTACAAAACGATACATAGACTAATAAAATATAATAATATATGTACCATAGAATGTAACTGATCGTTATATTAGAATACTAGCTGTACCCACGACTTCGCGTGGCACTAAAAATTATTTCCAACCAATCCCTGAGCCTATGGTAGAGCGTATACAAATTATGTCAAAAACTCATGATCCACGTCATGATAAATGTTGAGCTTTAATAAGTGAAAATTTAGTCATTTGCAAATACGGTTGGAAAATACAGCATGCAGTGTACCGCGACATCATCGCGGCCGGATATTGGCAGTACCGCCATTTCCGGCCGCCATTACTGAGTCACACACCGCGTAAATAGTACACGATAGATCAGGTAAACGCCCCATTTGCGTGCACACCCTGGGATATAAAAACCTTATCAAAATTATTTTACTTTCTTAAACGAGCTCACGCGGGTTTATCTCGAACATTTACCGAGTATATTGTTTTTTTTTTTTTGTTAAATAAATTCAGCCTAAGACACTTAATGGACTCCGTATTTTATGACGTTTTTCTACTTCTCATTTAAGTATTGTAGACATATTTATAGGAGCAATAAAAAAAAACTTTATTAATTTTAGACCTCTTGAAGGCACTATTATACGTCGAAATTAAGACCGATTTCGAGAGCTGCTAAAGCAGTTGAGAAGAACTGGTTAGAAATTCCATCTGTTGATCTGTTTTTATGGTCCGTATTTTTTTAACACTGCATTTTCTATAGTTATTACAAGTTGCACAGAGAGAGGTATAAATTCCAGACATCACAATCGTTCACGTATTGATCCACTATGTAATAACATCTTTTTGACATCAAGCCAGCTTGACACGATGCTTGAACTTACGGTCCGGTAAATCGGTAATGTGCCTTACGAGTTTGTTGTAACATCTCATATTATAACATAAAAAGGCTGTCAATCGTCTCACTGAGTCTAAAATATGGAGTGAATAGTTTTTCACCAATTGTAGTATATATAGTGTCAATGTATCGTTCTGATAAAAAGCCGAAACTTTTGTATCTTAGAATGAAATATTTTTATTTAGCGACAACTCGTTTATACACGATTATGCCACGTAGACAGCAGACGTTATCTATATTAACTAGCTATCTCCGCGACTTCGTTCGCATGCAATTAAATGTTATTTTATAATTTTGGGCTGTTTATGTAACTTATTATAATACAGCTTTGCTCCTATTGGTTGTAGCGTGATGTTAAATAGCTTTAAGTTTGTTTGATCGTGCTAATCTTGGAAACTACCCATCGTATTTCAAAACTTGGTTTGGTATTTGATAGAACAATAGTTGATGGAGTCTTTGTGCAAACTAAAACGCGCTATGTCCGTCTAATATAAGTCATAATACGCATTATTATTTAGTATTAACTTCACTACTTTAATTTTTACATACTATAATAAATTGTTCATGTGGCCAATATCTCACTTGATATTCATTAATGGCGTGGCGCAAGATAGTAGACGAGATAAGCTTTGTGGAGGGACTGGCTCTCAAATGTAACCACCGGAACACACCTATAGTTATTTGGCGGCAGATTTTCAATTTGAGGGTGGTAACTAGCCAGGTTGCGTTAGAAATAGCTCTACCACCTTGCTATAATTTTAACAAGATTTATTTCACAGAACCACTAAGGCTAATAAGTCGAATTGAAAAAAAGAATACTAGTAGACAAGTAAATTATTGACCAATACAGAGAGTAGAGCAATGTTTGCTAATATTATAATATAAAAACGACGTATCAATGATTGTACAGATTACCTTATGTAACATACCATGCGAGTGACGTTTGCAAAATTATTTTCAATACCGTTTTAAACTGGAAATTACGAAAAAATTAAATGTAACGACAAGTGACAAGTTAAATTTCCATTTTTTTTTATAATTCATGCTTAGCGTAATGGCCATAATCTCACCTGTTCTTAAGTGACGATACGGTCCAAGTTGGTAGACATACTAAACCTGTGGAGGATCTGGCTCTCAAGTGCAACTGCCGGAACACACCTATTGGTATTTGGCGGCAGATTTTCAACTTGAGGGTAGCAGCTAGCCAGGCGGGCATCAGAAAAAGACCTACCACCATGCTATGGTTTCCTCACGATATTTTCCTTCACCGAAAGCTCAAGCTCATTGTGGTTGGATTCGAACTCACGGCCCTTGACGCGAAGTCGTACACACTACCACTGCGCTATCATCGCTTCGAGAATAAATCTATCTGTATATGTATATCTATTTATTTATGAATATCAGCCCGATTCCATTCACTGTTGGGTATAGGCCTCCTGCCACATCACACCATCTTTTCCCGTCCTGTGCTAGCCTCATCCAACCAACCATCCAGTCTTTCGACCAACCTGATAACGTCGCCTGACCATCGAACTGGTGGTCTGCTCCTAGGTCACCTTTCGAGGATACCACGCGATGATAGCTCAGTGACAGTGTGTAAGAACGCTGCGTCATGGGACGTGAGTTCAAATCCAACCACCTACAATGAGCTTTCGGTGAAGGAAAACATCGTGAAGAAACCATAGCATGGTGGTAAGGATTTTTCTGATGCCCGTCTGGCTAGTTACCACCCTCAAGTTCAAAATCTGTTGCCAAATACCAATAGGTATGTTCCGGCAGTTGCACTTGAGAGCCAGTCCCTCCGCAGGTTTAGCGTGTCTACCAACATGGGCCGTATCGTCACATAAGTTCAGGTGAGATTATGGCCATAACGTTAAGTCTTAACTATTAAACATTTAAAATAAAAAACCACTCCGAAACTGCTCTGGTCCATCTATTGGTATCCTGCCTAGCCACGTGTCCTGCTAATCTCCACTTCAGCTTGGCGTATGTGTATCCACGTATTCGAATCTGGTACAACGTCCAATATCCACGTTTAGGACACGACCTATCAGATGCAGGTCGAGCATGGCTTTCTCCATCGCTCTTTGAGCTGCACGTATTAAGTTCGCATGAAAGTTCGATTTCAACCTCGGTCGTGAACGGACGTGTCTGTGAGCGCTCCTTGATTGTTCTCGAAACCGATCTCTGCGCGTTACTACGCCGGCTATTGTTCTTTGTACCATTGTGAAGTGTTATCGGCAATAATCCCTCTATTATTGCCGATAATCCAGTTCGTGGTACCGATAATTACTCCTTGTTAAATTCATTCTATTGTTTGTTTACCGTGTAAATACCACATTGTGAAAATCTCATAGTTTATTATGTGAAATCAGTGTATTGTTTTGGTTACTGTGAAACAGTGTTGTGATTGAATTGCCGCCTCTGTAAGTACGCCGGACACCGGCCGCTAACAAAGGTAAAGCTTAATTACCCTTTAATCTTTTTTACAGGCCAGGACCCGGTTATGAAATTTATTATTTTTATTTTTTAATTATATTTTCTTTTTTCTTTCCGTTACTGCACGTGCAACAGATTTGTATTTCAATGTCAGTTCGCCGAACTCGGGATAGATCCTATAAGTTTTGCTAATCGCGCCCCCCTGCCCCTCAGGCAGGGAGGTTTTATATAGGCTCCCATTTTTAACTTTCCCTGCTCCATACTCGCCACTAAAATGGCCAGCAGCCGTATAGATTTAATAAATAGTAGGCTCCGCGCTTTCATCGGTAAAGAGCACCCGGACCTGCTAAAAGAATTTCTGGCCACACAACTCCCACAAACACAACACGTGCGCATGCCCGCTGCCGCGATAAACGCGCCGACGCGTGCCAACCCAGCATCCCCAATACTTTCTCTGCGCTCGCGCTCCCGTTCCCGGTCACCAGTGATTCGTCCCTCGCAGACGCCTACTGTATCCGCAACATCAAAATCACGCCCCACATCGCCGTCAACCTCCTCCGCTCCTACATCCACGCCTCGTCCTTTCGACGAGCTAATTTCGTTCGCCCCGTGTCCGGTACCCACAGCCAACTCTTTTTCGCCGCTTTCGAGCCTCGAAAATGAGACTGAAATGCAGGACCTCGAACCTGAGGCCCAAACTAATCCCGAGGCTGGCTTTACGCTTGTATGTAGGGCCAAACCTAAAAACAAAAGGGTGCTATCACCCGAGACAGTAGAAACCGCGTCCGTGAAAGCTAGACGCGACGAAAATTCTCGTGGGCCTCAGACACCCACGACGACCGCAATCCCTAAAAATCCAATCGGTACTACGCAACCGCAATCAAAAATACGCCCACCTCCCCCGATTACGATCAAGGACAAATCCAAATGGACTGTTATCTCCGGTCAACTAAACCGGCTAAAAATTTATTACACCAACGCCCGGAGTACCCCTTCCGGGATCCAGGTCAAAGTCCCTACAACAGATGATTATAGAAAACTCACAACCTTCCTTAGAGAAGGAAAACATGAATTTTACACGTACACTTTAGAAGAAGAGCGCCTTCTGCGCGTTGTCCTAAGACGCGTACCAAAGGAAATACCTGTCGAAGAGGTATTCGCGTCCATCAAAGCGCAAAACTTTCCCGTCCGAGAGGTACACCGCATGTACCACACCATTACTAAAAAACAATACGATATGGTCCTAGTAATCCTTGATCGTACTCGGGAAGGTAAGGAAATCTTTTCGTTAAGCTCAGTCTGCGATCTCTCTGGCGTCACAGTAGAAATCCCCCGAAAAAAACATATTCCAACACAATGCCACAATTGTCAGGCATACGGTCACTCAGCACGTAACTGTTACGTCAATGCACGTTGCGTAAAATGCTTAGAAAACCACTCCACAAAGGAGTGTACGCGTACCCGCGACTCTCCGAATCCACCAAGCTGCGTCAACTGCGGTAAGGACGGGCACCCCGCGAACTATCGCGGATGTGAACGTGCCCCACGCACGAGACATGCTCCCGTCCCTCAACGAGCACCGTCAGCGCACACCGCGGCAGCACGTCCTGCTCCGCCACCGCTTATGTCAACCCAGGCCTTCCCGAGCCTTTCCGGTCCTGTGCGAGTCACTCCTGCGCACACATCCGCACAAGCCCCATCTACCGCGTGGGCCGCCAAATCACAACCTGCGAAAGCTAAACCCGCAAGTTCCTCCGCATCCGCATCGTCATCCGCCTTCCAAGGCCTCGATTGGCTCGCAGGCCTTCTCAAGGAACACCTTGTCGACGACCTCATCGCGTTTGACGATATGATTAGTTCAAGTCGCGATTTCGACCGCCTCAAGGCCATTAAGGCCTTCCCTGACATCGCGCGCTCCATGCAACGCCTCATTCGCGCTTCTCCGTAATTAGTTTTTGCAATGGAGGATAGAATTAGACCCCGTGGCCTTTCTTTATCCTTTTTTAACGCACGTAACTTAAAACCTCAAAGAGAATTAGTCGCTAGCTTCCTTAAGGAGCGGCAAATAGACGTGTTTCTCATACAAGAGACACTTCTTAAACCGAGCGTTCGTAATCCCGCGATTGCAAACTACAAGATAGTAAGAAATGATCGTACCGGCGTAAGAGGTGGCGGCACGCTCATATACTATAGAAAGTCACTATATTGCATGCCAATAGATCCTCCCGAACTCACCAACTTAGAAGTGTCGGTGTGCAGAGTGGGCATGACCGGTCATCCTACTATTCTTATTGTTTCCGCGTACCTCTCGCCCAATAAAACTCTCCTTCAGTCGGATCTGGAGACGCTTTTCGCGCTCGGTGACTCTGTTATAGTGGCTGGCGATATAAATAGCGGGCACATTCAATACAACAACCCGCGTACTACCACTAATGGTAGGACACTATACTGGCTAGAAAATGCGCTTACCTTTGATGTAATTGCTCCTTCAGAGCCAACTCATTATCAAGCTAACTGCCGCCCTTCAGTTTTAGACATAGCTATTTTAAAAGGGATCGCGCTTCAGGTGCGGCAAATCAAAGTCGTACATGAACTAGATTCCGACCACCGTCCAGTAATTCTGCAACTAGGCCACCCGAGTGACTACACACCCGCTTCAGTCAAAGTAGCTGACTATACAAAGCTCAGACACTATCTCTCAAATAATCTCTCCTCTCCTCACTTAGATAGGATCCCCGACGAGATAAAGTCTGTGACCGATGCCGATGTGGCGATTGACTCCCTGGTCGGTCACCTCCAGAATGCCATCAGGGAAACCTCAAAAGAGGTAAGGTCGGCAAACGATCGCCGCTTCATACTTCCTGATGACATTCGAAGACTGATCACGGAGAAAAACGCCGCGACTCGCGCTCACGATTCTTATCCGACGGAGGAAAATCGCGTACGTCTACGTAACCTACAAAGAACAGTTAAATCCCGTATCTCTGAACTACGCGGTCAAAGATGGCACAGCCTCCTAGAGGAAATCAAACCGTCTCATCTCGCCTTTTGGGACCTCGTTCGTAAACAGAAGAGCAGCTATTCGTCTGCGATGCCTCCGTTAGATAGAGGCCCTGGCAATCCACCCGCCTTCGAAAGTATAGACAAGGCAGAGTATCTCGCTGCTACTCTCGAACAGCAGTGTTCTCCCAATCCCTATGAATACCATACCATTGATCCCGAACACGTCGGGAGGGTCGATCGAACAATTCAATCAATAAGAGAGACCCTCCCAATTGAAAACTTAGAGCCGGTTACAACTGACGAAGTCCTTGCTATCATAAAAGCCCTTAAGCCAAGGAAAGCCCCCGGGCCCGACGGAATCAGGAACGAAGCCCTCAAACTTCTTCCTGATAAACTCATAGCCCTTCTGGTCTGCATCTTCAATGCGGCCATAACTCACTGCCATTTTCCAGCCGCTTGGAAAAAGGCAACGGTAATAGGTATCCTTAAACCCGGGAAAAGGGCAGCCCATCCAGAAAGCTACCGCCCAATAAGCCTCCTCAATACTATAGGTAAAATATACGAGCGGCTTCTGTTAAACCGACTACAAGCCTTTGTCTCAGACAAATGTCTCTTACCATACGAGCAATTCGGCTTCCGACCGAAGCACTCGTGCACCCACCAAGTGCTCCGCCTCACGGAGCATATTCTCTCCAATTTCACGGAGCTACGCCGTCCCAGGCGTACGCTTTCTGTATTTTTCGACATATCCAAAGCCTTCGATAAGGTCTGGCATGAAGGCCTTATTTATAAACTCAACCTCTTTCAAGTTCCGGACAGACTAGTCCGCATAATCCTTGCTTATTTATCGGACCGCTCCTTCTGCTACAAAGCGGACGGAGCCCTATCCTCGCCTCACCCAATACGCTCAGGAGTCCCGCAAGGCTCCATCCTAGCGCCTTGCCTCTTCAACTTGTTCGTTAGCGATATCCCCGAATTCCCCGACGTCGCAGTAGGCTCCTACGCAGACGACACAGTCATCTTCAGCTCGGCCAGGAATAGGATTCACGTATACCACCGCGTCCAAAGAGCCGTCTCTATGTTTGGGTCCTGGTGCCTGAAATGGCGCATAGGAATAAACCCAGAAAAAAGTGTGGCTATCATGTTCGATCCTCACGCGAGGAGAGATATAAAAAAGACATTACACCTATTCGACGTCAATATCCCCTGGGCTAATGAAACTAAATATCTTGGTGTAGTTTTAGATAGGCGCCTAACCTTCAACAAACATATAGATTACGTTCAGAAAAAAGCCTCCACGGCTATGGTTCTCCTACGCAATCTCACCTCCTCTAAGAGCAAAATGGCACTCAGACATAAGCTCACAATATACAAAGTATGCATCCGTCCCATACTTACTTACAGTTGCCCCGTATTCGCTCACGCTTCACGCACCACCCTTCGCAAACTACAAGTATTGCAAAACAGATTCATGCGCATAGCCGTCCAAGCCCCGTTTTACGTCCGTAATGTAGATCTCCATAGAGACATGGACCTTCCGTCCATGTATGCATATATTAAAGACATTACAAAGAAATTTTTTGCAAATGCCGAACTTCATCCTAACCCCAAAATAGTACACGCAGTTAGCTACACTTCCAATCCGCATGCCAAAGGCTTTGCACGCCGGCCACGTAACTGCTTCTCCGACGCCGTCTATAAAATAACGAGATTAAATGCGCTTCTCCCTGCCGTCTCCACCAATCGCACGTGTCCGCGCACACGTCCGCGTAACCGCCGTCCTCGCCGCCGAGGCCGAGCGGATAATTTCGCTCCCGCACACCCGCCGCGGCCTCCTTCCACAGACGCCTGAGCCTAGGTTCGATCCTCCGGACAGGAGCCCTCGAGTGACTCTGCTCGCGCGATACAGTGACACTCTACATCACTAAGATTACATCAACACACCGCATACCATTCGTGCACACTCACACGTTAAGTACACGGTTCTGTAAGGGACTACCCTCGCGGCCCTTGAGCTGCTTACCTGATAAGGTCGTAGTTAGTATCACTAATTTAGTAATAAAGAACCTGTTGGTTAGTCAGGATCATGAATCTTTTTCATTTACCGGCAGCAGTCCTAGCCGAGGTTCGGCCGTCCTGGCACCCTTGTGCCTGCTGCCTCGGGGCTGAGTGCCCTCAGCACTCGCCCCCAAAAGTCCGGTGAAGCTGTCAAAGCCCTTGGGGCTAACAGCGTAAGTCAGGTCGAAAAAAAAAAAAAAAAAAAAAGTGCGCATGAAACTAAAAATTTTGGTTTTTTTTTTTGTTAGCTCAGCAAAGTGACTGCACTGTACCTGATGCTAAGTACAGCTCAGTCCAAAAACAGCAGCGACCATCGAGAGAACGACAATCCATCGCCAGTCGCTACTGTCTTGCCGGCCTACGTAAATGCTTTTTATGTTTCCCTTGAAAGACCCGACGTTATATGAGGAAGGGACTACATGGGCTGGGAGACTGTTCCACAACTTCACGGTACGGCAAAAGTACGGCATATCAGACTTTTCGGTCTAATAATTTCGCTCGCTTTTGTAACTTTTTTCAATAAAGCTTAGCTTCTATTGGTTATGGGTGGTGTCAAGTAGGCCAAAGCCTTCCTCTATGATTTTTCTATCAAATAGAAAAATACGCTCGTGGAAACAAACAGACAACCATTTCCGCTCTATAATATGAATATATCAGCGCAAATATTATATAAGCAAGAAATACGCTGAAAGTACTTCAGCGAATGTTAGTGCATTACGAGTACATCAACGAATTATGATTAGAGTACATCAACGACTTATGATAAGAGTACATCAACGAATTGTGATTAAAAGTACTTCAACGGATGGTTATGCATTACGTGACGGCAGCGCTCCGCTATACTATAAAAAGGCGCTACGTAACGCTGGCTATTTCCAGATCCCGAAGAGGATCAGTTATTACTTTAGCTTTTTCTATTTTTATTATTAGCTAGTACCGCGTTCGATTTTCTCCTACGCGATTCGGCAACAGCCCAAGCCGAGGTTCGGTCACTAGCGCCCTCCTCGCTAGCCCCTTTAGTTCAAGTGAAGCTGTAAAAGCCCCTCAGGATAACAGTGTAGGTCCCATCAAAAAACAAATCGCTGGCTAGGATATATCGTGAAAGACTCGCGAGCGAGACTGATCATCCGGAAGTACTTGTCATTTAACGAATAAAAATATGCGTCAACAAAATGCCTTATTTCCTGAGAGCGGGCTACTCTTACAAATATAGATTACTAATTGAATTTTATCGAGACAAAACCTATACACATTGAACCGCTATTTCATGATATCGCTGATAAAAACACGTCTGTACCTAAAGTACGTTCTTATACAGGCTGCGACACTAATGAAGGCCCGTGTAGTTTCATTAGTCGAATTGCCTCGTTATTTCCGCCCTATAGATTTTTATTTTACGGCATTAATTCCTGCCGTGTGTGCTGCATCGATTAGTATCGCGCGTATCCACTTTCGTTAGTCCTATGAAGAGTGGAGATAGGATGCCTTTAATTAAAATTACAGATTTTCTCTTCTATCTCTATCTACATATGGAACTACCACAATAGAGGCACAGTTTCACAGTGACACGTATAACAACATTGAGAAGGAAAAAGTTTATCGACTCTTCTTCCTGTCGGAGCGTGAGGTTGTGGAAGCGTCTTCCTGTTAGCGTGTTTTCCTTTCTATGATATTGGTTCCTTCAAAAGTGACGTGGAGAGGTAACTTAGTATGACTGCGTTGGCAGGCAGTGAGTTTTTATTTGCTATCTGTTGTCGCTGATTTGGACTATACTGTACTTACAGACAGACTAACATCAGATGCAGTGCAGTTCTTCCCCCTGTTTTAATCTTGGCAACACAGGTCTCTTTAGAGTCTATTACTGCCATTTTCAAGTGATAATGTGATGTGTAATGTGAAAGTGTAATGTGTGAGAAGTGCATGGTAGTAGGGCTTTTTCTGATGCCCGATTGGCTACCTACCACCCTCAAGTTGAAAATCTGCCGCCTAATACCAATAGGTGTGTTCCGGCAGTTGCACTTGAAAGCCAGTTCCTGCACAGGTTTAGCGTGTCTACCGTCTTGGGCCGTATCGTCACTTAAGATCGGGTGAGGTTATGGCCATAAAGCTAAATCACAATTTAAAAAAAACTTTTATACTGGTTGGCGCCAGATTAGTGTTTCGATCAAAAGTCGGTCATGTTATGCGGTGCAGTTACTATGCTGCGCAAATAAAAAAAATACATAAAGGACCTGACTTGACCTCGCTTTTATTTGAACTTATGGAAAACATCACCTTATTTGTTTTGGCACCGGTGTCAATGAACCTCAATTTTTTTTTCATGTTTTGGCACCGATGGAGCATTTGCCACTGTCAAAGTTTTCACATTGCATATTTCATTTATATTATCGGAAATTAAAGTTTCTCCTGCTTCTTTTTCGTTCTTGGCAACTCGGTCCTCTTTAGAGACTATTACTACCATTTTCAAGTGATAAGCTTTTTGCAGGGTTTTTTGGCGGGATCTTAACCTTCCGTGTTGTGATTTTTATTTTAATTCATATATCTAGTTATTTAGCCTTATATTATGTAATATAGGCAACATTTACGTGATGTAGTTTAGCTGAAAAGTATAATTGAATTATAAATAATCATTCGTAACATGATATATTAGTTGTCACAAATTCTCAAGAGAGCTTTTACAAGAGATTTACCATCTTGTTGAAGATAGTTTCATCTGAGCAAAATACGCAAATTTTATTACTTAAAAATAGTGGTAATAATCTCTATAAAGAAAAATGAGTTGCCAGGAGAAAAAGGGTATTTTGAGTGATGTAGAGAGAGGGGTGTCAATTTCAGACATCACGATCGCTCACATATTGACCCACCCTATAACAGCCTTTTGACATCAAATCCCGTTTGACGTGTTTCTTGAACCTACTGTCCGGCAATTCAGTAATGTGCTTTGGGACTTTATTATAAAACCTAACACTATTACCTAAAAAATTGTTGCTTGTCTTACTCAGTCTAAAATAAGGAATGACTAGTTTGTCGCAATTTCCAGTATTCAAATTATGGCGGAAACAAAGTCGCAAGCAAAACTGGTATAATATAAAATAAACATGAAATATACGAAACCATAATAAAATTACTATAAAATAAATTTGTAGTGTAATTTGAAGGTACATTGAAAAAAAACACATTATGCACCCTCCGACCGGCTCATACGCATTTAAATGGTAAAACTTGATCATTAATAGCGGGGGATCTTTTAACAAATGTTCTTATTATGTGACTCTGTCGCGTGAGAGTCAGTAGAGAGGATAAATTTTAATAAAAAAGCACTCTGCGCCAACTAACTGTTGGCGAAGTTATGAGGGAGATATCATTAGAATTTTCTTTTCTAACAATTTTTTTAAATTTATCACAAAGAGTTAAAAGGTTATATTTATTCGTTTATATTCTTTTATATATACTGTTTTATTTATTCTTACAATAATTACTCACTTATAGTACTCTCGCATTTATAATATTAAGAGATACTTAACATGTGAATGAATTAGGTAATATAAATAGTATTTCAGTTTAAAAAAGTCTCATGTAAGTCAAATATTGTTATCAATATATTGATTTATTAATACAATTCCGCTATATATGGAAATATTATAAACTAGCTGACCCGACAGACGTTGTCCTGTCTTAAATATGAATACTGAATTGAAATTGGTAGAATTCATAAAAAAATATTATCCAAAAACATAGTATAATGCTCCACCCAACTTCCTTTATTTTCTCATTCATAGGAATCGTCTCCTGACAATAATTAACACGACAAAAAAAGAATTAGCGAAATTGTTTCGTCCGTTCACGCGTGATGCGATGACCAAGGGAAATAATAGAGTAATTTTTATATACATAGATAACAACAGAATAACAAAAGATTTCGTTTTATTAAAACCCGGTGGAGCTAACCAGATTGTCCCAAACAATTGCTAACGTAAGAAATAACAAAACATATATTGGGTTACATGTCAAAGTGACATTAAATACTGAATATCAGTCCTTTGTTTATATTTGCGTTAGTGACTTTTGTAAGACAACTTGGCTAGGAGAACTGTTTAGATGAACGTACTCATCGTGAGCTTTATTGAAGTTGTAATTATTTTGATATGTTCCGAGAAATCTTTGACGGTGAAAACGTTAGTGGCGAGTGCCTATGTTACACACTATGAAGTTAGTTGCAAATTACATGGCAAGCGCATTATTCTATATTCAATTTCTTAACTTAAAAAAAAATATATATTTTAAATCTATTATTGTTTCTACATTTTCATAATATGTTCTATGTTATTTGTTACGAATTAGTTGAAGGCAGTTTCGATCAGACTTAGATTGGTTATTTGAAGTGAAACTTCTTAGGCAGTGCTTCTAAATTGGACCAGAGTTTAAACTGAAATATGATGGATGCGTGACGTTTCGTTACACGAGTATAAGGAAAATTATAGCGTAGGGAACAAGAAACAGAGCTCTGTATTGTACATTGAATACACAGTTTACGTTATCCGCGTCAACTTTGTATGTGATAATTTTTAATAAGCTTTCAAATGGATATGGTAATGGCATTTGATTTTTGTTTATAGCGATTGAACTTTTTTTAGTAGCTAAGGTTAAGCGTTATGGCCACAATCTCACCTGATCTTAAGCGACGATACGGCTCAAGTTGGTAGACACTGTAAACCTGCGGATGGACTGGCTTTAAAGTGGAACTGTCTGAACAGACCTATTGATATTTGGCGGCAGATTTAGAACTTGAGGGTGGTAGCTAACCAGGCGGGCATTAGAAGAAGCCCTACCGTTATGCTAGGGTTTCCTCACGATGTTTTCCTTCACCGAAAGCTCAAGCTCATTTTAGGTGAATTCGAACACACGTCCCTTGACGTGGAGTCCGTACACACTACCACTGAGCTATCATGCAGTCAGATGTCAGGAAAAGCACAGGGAGTTGTTACTTTATTGTTTCATAATGAAAATTCCCCTTTATATATTTATTCCTGCATTAAAAGTGACATCCAGATTCGTAACAATAATTTGTGGATCGCGCAAATACATTGTATCATGTACGGGGATTCGAACCCACAGTACTCGGTACAGCAGGAAACGTAATATCGAGCAAGAAAATACACGATTAGTATTCAATTTTTTTTTCGAAGATCAATTAAAAAGCCTACAGCTGAGATCAGTTGTTTCGGTAGAAAATCCCTGATTCACAAATTACCGGAAGCCAGTTTAATGTTACACGCAAATGGTAACATTCAGTCGATATTGTGATGGCGTAAAATTTTACTGTTATGTTCTAGGCTTTGAGATAAGCCTTCGTATTGGCCCAGTAGCGTGTTTGTTATCTAGATACTAGATTATATTATGAAACTGGATAGATATTGGTGTGTACACTTTTCAATTGCCAGTGATAACATTGTATCGAAGTACGGATTAAGGGCTGGAGGTCACCTTCCAACAGGTGAGTTTTATCACTGTTACCTCTTAACGTATATAAGTAGCCTGAACTTTCGAAATCAAGTAATATAAAATCTTTTATATACTTGGTTAATCTATACATATAAATAAAATTGAAGTGTCTGTTTGTAATTTTGAAATAACCGTTTTTTACTACATGTATATGACATGTACAGTACATAAACCAAAAATTTTTTTTTTTCAATTTTTCTCTGTCTGTCTGTTTGTTCCGGCTTATCTCTGAAATGGCTGGACCCGATTTGACGGGACTTTTATTGGCAGGTAGCTGATGTAATAAGGAGTAACTTAGGCTACGTTTATTTTAGTAAAATTATTTTATTTTATAAAGTAATGTTGCAATGTTCAAGTACTGTCCAGTACCGCGCGCAGCTCACGCGCATGCCACTGGGCCGTCACGTCGGGCGACTCCCACCGACGAATTAATATTAGTTAAATATATTCATAGTTAAGACCGGACAAAGTCTGTCGGATCAGCTAGTGTAAAATATAATAAAAATATTTTTGTTTTCTTATTGGCCCGTATGGACCGGAACTTTTCTTCTTTCTGTATATATTTAGCATTTTGACTACCATATCACCAGATTTTAAGTAACAATGTTACCGGAAATGATGAATACTAAACCTCGTAATAGAGGGACTGGCTTTCACACGTAACACTTGAACACTTCATAGGTATTTGGCGACAGATATTTAACTCGAAAGTGGTAGCTAACCAGGCGGGTATCAGCCAATGTCCTGCCAGCAAACTAGGGTCTCATCATAATATTTTCCTTCCCTAAAAGCTCAAGTTTATTACAGGGATTCGAACTCCCGTCCATCGATGGAATGTCCGTACACGCTACCATTGAGAACTATAACCAACTTTTAACTCGGATCAAACTAATATATTTTTTAATATATTTCACGGCAAATCAGTATAACTCTTCTCAAACGTACACAAGTACACAAAAAATACTAAGACGGTATTTTGTCGGTATCAAATGAATCGCTCGGCTACGTAACCCTAGTTCGGGTGAAGTCGGCTCGAGTCGGCTAAGAGAGCGAGACAGATATAGCAGACACGTAACGACTGTAATCGCTCGGTATTTATTACACGAGCGGATACGACACACGAATGTCTGTCAGTATGGATATAAAAACATGTTTTTCTTCACCGAAAGCTCAAGCTAATTAATGATGGATTCGAACACACGTCCATTGACGTGGTATCCCGTACACACTGCCAACTGAGCTGTCAACGCTTAAAAAGAGGCACTATGTAAAGAAGTCATAGATTAAATAACTAATAGACAGTAATACTATTAATGCCTTAATTTGTCAAATGATTCAACAATTAATTGAGTTAAATGAAATCCACCCAGTAAAGGGGCAGTAACGCAGATGGACTCTACAGTTATCATTTAAAAGCCGGGCGCATTACCGTTACAGTAACCGGATAACCGGCTCCGATTGAATCGTTACGGTAATGAGCCACTATTGAGTGCAACGTTCGATATCAATTCGAATTATATACGAAGCGAAACATTCATTACTGCGTATTGTATTCCATATTCCGTAGAGAGAATTTCACAGATAAATGTTAAATGCAGGCTTTTAAATTGACGTAGATACGCAAAGAAGTAAGTTTGGAAAGTTCTAGAGTAAACAACCTCGCGTTAACGGACGTAAGTTCGAATCTCTGCAATGAGGAAAACATCGTTATGAAATAATAGCACGGTGGTAGGCCTTTTTCTAATATCCACTTGGCTACCTACCACTTACGTTGTTTCCAAAAACCTACAGATGTGTTCCGGTTGTTGCACTTTAGAACCAGTTCCTCAACTGGGCTTAGCGTGCTCACTATCTTGGACCACATACACACGTAACATCAGGTAAGATTATGGCCATACCGCTAAACAAATCTATATATAAAAACTAATCTCTATTTCCCTTGGTCATCGCATCCCACGTGAACGGATGAAACAAATTTGCTAATTCTTTTTTTGTTGTATGTATTATTATCAGGAGAAGGTTCTTGTGAAAGAGAAAATTAAGGAAGTTGAGTGGGACATTAGAAAATTTACGAAAATTATTTTACATAACTGTCAGTTATCATAGAGTATTACAATAGTAATGATACTATGTTTTTGAATACTATTTTTTTTATTAATTATGCTAATTATAATTAAATATTCATAGTTAAGACAGGACA
Organism: Actias luna; assembly: GCA_039707435.1. Taxonomy (NCBI): domain Eukaryota; kingdom Metazoa; phylum Arthropoda; class Insecta; order Lepidoptera; family Saturniidae; genus Actias; species Actias luna. The sequence goes on along the minus strand of JAZHAC010000034.1, from coordinate 17,444,555 downwards.
AAGTCTGTCGGGTCGGCTACTTATTGTATACGAATACAAAGAACTCCTCGCGTCCATACAGACATACAAGTTATCAAACAATTTACACACACGACCGGTTTATATTTGCATAAGTAATTAAGTTGGACTTCAGATATCCGGGCTTTAAGAGCAGTCTACACGATAGGTCGCGGCTTGATTGAAATTTTCTGTAATTAAACCTGACAAGCGAGTTTTAACATATGATTTATGTACTGAGCGCGATGATCATAAGCTGTTGATGAGGGAAAACCATACCTTGGTAGTAGAGTATTTTCTATTGCTTCTCTGGTTAACTGCCAAACTCACATTGAAAGTTTTCCGGAAAACATCTCTATAGGTGTCTTCTGGCAGTTGCACTCAAGAGCCAGTCCTTCCCCTAGGTTTAGCGTGTGCTCAGGTAAAAGTGTGGGCAAATGATAAAACTATAAAATACGTTTTTGTTTGTTGTGTCGGTACCCCCTGGGATCGTTTTAAATACCGCTATCATATTTGAAAGGAAGTATATAGGCATTGATGCCTATTTATTGCTATTTTAAGATAACTTATATACCTGAGACACATACGATAAATTTTAGCCCATCAAAAGGTATTTCATAGGGAAGTGGGGAAGGGGCTACGAGTGTCTGGGTCTTACTACCACCTCTTTTATTCGGATTCGAGTTTCTTTTTGCATCTTTGTATTTTCTGAGAACATTTACCAGAGTAATGCATTTTTTTATACATTCAGAAAGTAAAGATTTCAACGAAAAAAAAGCCTACCGAATTTTAAAAAAACAATGCTGATATATTGACGTGAGAATTTTCGATTGAAACTTAGGTTGATTTTTCGATATTAAATCAAAATAAGGTGAAAAAAGAAAGTTTTTAAATTAATAAAATACAGTGTTTTCTGGATTTAAAAAAGGTAACTTTACAACAAACCTCATGATTTTTTTTGTATAACACTAGAATACGAAACCTGAATCTTGGTTCTTTGAATTTTACACATAAGTTATTTACATGAGGTTATATGAAATAAGTGTAAATATAGAAATTGTAGATCTTTTTACTACCTACAACTTTGTCATTTAACTTTTTTCCATAGGATTTGTAGTTCTACCGGAAATCGAGATAAACCGTTGTTTACCCTTAAAACTCACCCCCCTCTACTTACCGAACTCAGATCGACCGTAATTGATTTTTCCTTTCATTTTTGTTATATTTGCTTCCTTTTCCAATAGTTTTTATTCTAATATATATATTTTTTCGGTTTCAAAAATTATCGACCCCGGTCTGTTTTCTTTCAATCACAGCGATTGTCAAAGCGCAAGGTACGTTATAATATGCAAGTTGTTACTGCGATTTCCTTCGTGCGAAATCAAAAATTATTCATTCATTTTAACCCGTTTTGGTAACTTTATTCAATAGAGTTCTGTTCCTATTGGCGGCAGCGTGATGTTAAATAGTCAGAAATCTTCATCAATAATTGCTCTATGAACTACAAAAGACAATTTATGAAATCTTACAGGTAGTATCTAATATTATCCCGTTCACACAAACAAACATTTTTTTCTAGTTTATAATATTAATATAGACAATGAGCAAAACTCACAAACACCAGCAAAACGTTTAGCAGGAGTAATTTCCTCGTCGAATTGGAAACTGCGAAGTCGGACAAACGCACACCTGGTCCTGAGGATGCACCGTCTCCCGGACAACTGCGCCCGCAAGTTTGTCCGCAATTTAATTAGTTATGGGGGTGGTAGAGACCGCCGCCGCTGCTGGTTCGGCGTCGCCGCGTCGCACGTGTGAATTGTTCGACCCTTACGAGGGTAATTAATTCATGCTTCGAATCGAATTAAATTTAAATAAAGATACACTATATCTCGCGGAAAGGTTTGGTTAAAACTCTGTCATTCGAAAATGACCAACTAGTTTATTTATCGAGAAATTACTACTTACCTTTACTAATATAAATGCGAAAGTGAGTTGGTTTGTTACGCTTTCACGCCTCAGCCGATGACTCGATTACAATGAATTTTGGTATACAGATAGATGGGCATCTGGAGTCGTTGATAGGCTACTTTTTCTTACGAGAACATTTTTTTTATATACTTAGGTTTATCATTATAGCCATAATCTCACCTGATCTTAAGTGACGATACGGCCCAAGTTGGTAGACACGCTAAACCTGTGGAGAAACTGGTTCTCAAGTGCAGCTGCCGGAACACACCTATTGGTGTTTGGCAGCAGGTTTATAACTTGAGGGTGGTAGCTACCCAGGCGGGCATTAGGAAAAGCCCTACCACCATGCTATGTTTTCCTTGACCGAAAGCTCAAGCTCATTGTAGGTGCTTGGATTCGAGCTCACGTCCCTTGAAGTGAACTCGTACACATTACCGCTGAGCTATCATCGCTTCACGTTATTGAAAGTAAACTTTTTATTCCGTCAATCGATTTCTTTAAAATCAATATTAATTCGAGCTAACCGCACGTATAATCTAGTATCAAATAATGACGGAATCATGTTGATCATACAAATTGTAAATTAAAATCTGAAAGGAACATTGTTGGAATAATTTAATTTTTACTACAACTAAAATCATAACTTCTACGTTGGATTTGCGGTTAAATCATTTGCCTCGATAAAACCGTTACACCGAAGTACTCTGAGTGCAAGTTTCACGCAGGACAATTGTTTATGTTATCTACAAGTAAGAGACATTGCAAGAGTGCTGTTCTGTCGTTCAAATTCAATTCGTTCAAAATTCAGGTTTAATATTCATGTGAAGTAAAATAAAACGTTTGGTTATTTGTATTGGTTTTGGAACGAAGTAGCTAATGGGACGTCGCGGAGGGGTAGCCTGGCCGCCAAAAAACGTCCGTAACGTTAGCGTAAGATGTTTATGTATAGTCTATGTATGATGGCTATACAGTGTCTAATGTATAGTCTACGTGATAACTGTTATTAATATATATTTTTATAAATCAACATAAAGATAAAGGTGTTAAGATAATTCTGTAAACTTGTTTTTTATTTTTATTTTTATCGATAAAAAAATCATAATAAAAAACGTATACTCGAATAATTATTTTCGTTTTACCTCTAATAGAACTTGAAATAATTATTTTTATAATAAGGAACTTCGCTCCTCTGGTGTCCCAAGACACCACTATTTTTTTTTTTTTTATATAAAGTGCAAGTTATATTTATCTTTGTTCTATTCCATTCTAAAATTGAAAACCGATGGTCACTATAAAAATGTAAGACATAGAAATTACTGAGTTATAGGTGCGTATGAAACCACAAGCATAGTGTTTTATAAAACTAAGATACGTAGACTATTATCCAGGATTCTCTGTATAATGGAGGTATTTTACCAGTAGTAATCTCACAATTAGAGAGAAATCTCGAAACGAATTTAACTGTACTCTGCCTATTTTGTTACTCTAACTAATGATGTAAACTGAATGAAATACTTGGTTTACATCGATTATTTTAACTTAAACCAGCGCAAATTACTATCGTATTGACAATAGAATACATTGACAACCTTAATTTTAAAGTTGTAAAAGAAAACATCGGCGCAAAGCAAATTGCAGGAGCGCACCATTGCGACGTTGCGGGCGGGTAAGCGGTTCCTATTTCCGCAACTAGATGGCGTTTTTCCCACGTACCGAACGATTGCTATGTGAGCGCAATCACGGCTTTGTCCGCTACGATATTACGAAAATCGCCCCCGACCGCCCGGCCTTCCGGCCTGTAGTAACGCTTTGAGGCACTCCCGACACGTTTCGGTAAATTTCTTTGCGCGTCCACGCAGAAAGCAATAATGGAAACTTCGGTATCGCCGATGGCGGATTCCGAACGTTTCACAAACAAAACTCCACCGGTGGAATTCGATCGGGGGCGGCTTCAGTCAAGAGAAATTAAGCTTTCGCTGGTTTTGCGCCCGCTGACGAAACGTTTATAGTTGAAACCGCAAAGGGATTCTTTTTTAATACTTCCGCCTTCACCGCATACGGCTTAATACGTTTCCTTTGTTTTGTCTAAGTTCGTTAACTTAGATAGTGGATTTTCACCGCGGTATTCGCAGAAAGTTCTGACGACGCCTTGGAAAATTGTAACTTCCAATCATTTTGACAAAGCCCGTATATAAAAAAAAAAAAAAACATTGAAAGAATGAGAAATTTCAGGCGGAAAAAGCTCTTTTTCCTGTATGAGAAAAGGCTTTATTTCAATTTAATTGTCTTTGTGTTAAAGAATATAATATCCCCGTATGTTCAACTGTCACTGTTTACTGTTAGCTAGCAGTACCTCTGACATTTTTCACATGGGTTTGTATTGATTCGTATAAATGTAGAACCTTTTTTTGCTTCGGTTTGGTATTATTATGCTACGTGTTACTAATATTATATTAAACTTTGTTATGTACCTATTAAATGTTGATGACGTTGTAATAATGCAACAATGTATGGCCATAATCTCACTTGATGTTAAGTGACATTGTGACCCATGATAGTGGATACGCTAAGCCTAGTGGAGCGTCTGTCTCTCTAGTCCTCCTACCGGAACACATCTATAGGTACTTGAGGATGGTAGTTAGCTAGGCGTATAGGGAACAGACCTACCACCATCGTATGGTTTCATCACAATGATTACCTTCACCAAAAGCTCAAGTTCATTGCGGATGGATTTGAACTCACGTCCCCTTAACACGACGTTTGTACACACTAGCAATGAGTTGTCGTCGCATCAATTTGGCATCTTTTCTTAATATACTTAAACTTATTTTGAACTCGTGAACAGAATGTTGTAGCACCCATCATAGTGGATCCCTTAGACATAGTGCTTTGCGAGTTCAGGCGGTGCTTATAAAAAAACCAAGCGGGTCAGTAGAGTTTTATACTGGACTGGGTGCAATACAATACAATACAATACAATACAATACAATACAATACAATACAATACAATACAATACAATACAATACAATACAATACAATACAATACAATACAATACAATACAATACAATACAATACAATACAATACAATACAATACAATACAATACAATACAATACAATACAATACAATACAATACAATGCAATACAATACAATACAATACAATACAATACAATACAATATGCAAATAATATAATCGGGCGAATGCAATGTGCGTGGTGGGAAACAAGAAATCTCAATATTGATTTATTTTTGGGAACGGAGCTCTTTATGGCACGTTATGGTTCTGATTTGTTTGCAGATTGAGGGGATAGACCATAAAAGTGTAACGATGAAGAATCTGCAATTCCTCTGGTGTTGTGGATTTCTACGGGCGGCGGTGATCACTTACCATCGGTCGACCCACTAGATCGTTTGCCCCATTTTCCTTAAAAAAAAAAATCCTTGAGTTGATTTTTGAGGCACTTTCCAATTACCTAAAAAAATTAAAAAAAAAACGATCGATATAGCTTGTCGCCAATTATGATATAATGTAAAAATATTTACACAATAAATATATAACACACAGAAGTCTGTTTCAACCGGAAGTCCATAAGAGATCTCTCTCTTTGTTTTTACAAAAACTCAATATATGCATCTGCTAAAAATCTTGCAGACCGGGATGATAACGACAACTTCTAATAAATTACTTTTTTTTTGTATAGTTAAGGTTTAGCGTTGTGGCCATAATCTCACCTAATCTTAAGTGACGATATGGCCCAAGTTGTTAGACATGCTAAACCTGTGAAATCACTGGCTCTCAAGTGCAACTGCCGGAATACACCTATTGGTATTTGAGGACAGATTTTTAACTTGAGGGTGGTAGCTAGCCAGGCGGCCATTAGAAAAGGGTCTACCACCATGCAGAATCTCATCGTACTGTTACAGGATGTTATTATTCGTAAAATAAAAAGCTCGTTGCCAGAATCTCATTTGATGTTAAAGATGATCACTAGCTCTCAAGTGCAACAGCTGGAGCACACCTATAGGTATTTGGAAGTAGATTTTCAGTAGCTAGCTACGTAAGGAAAAGCCCTAACAAAATGCTAATCATTTAATTTACGATGTTTTCCTTCACCGAAAGCTTGAGCTCATTGCAGGTATTCGAACTCACTTCCATCGATGCGGCGTCCGTACGCACTGCCAACTGAGATATCATCGCTATCAATATTCTGACAATGGCCAAAACTACTTTATGACACACTAAAGTTACGTCAAAAGTACTGGGTAAATAATTATATATCATAACATTGTAAATCTAAAAAAATTGCCAGCCTGTTTAAAAACTGTAATGAAAATTCTTCCAAAGACCGTATTAAGTACGTCGGAGCACATTCACTCGCGTATACATACGGAGTTAGGTCCGTAGGTCGTCTACAACTATCCTAGACCTACGGTACGGATAGTTACAGTGTGCCAGATAGTCTGCGAGCGCGGACCTCAGTGCAACACCGCCGACCGAACGAAGCACGCGTTCTGCTCTCGCAAATGTATCCGTATCGCAATAATTTGCAATAACTTTTTTCATCCATGATAAACTAAAAAAAGCAGTACCGTCCGCAGCGTACTGCGCGATATGAAACGCATGGTTTTTTCTACCGAAATTTTCCTCCCGAAAAGTACGAGTCGTGATTTTCACGAAACCTTTTGAAAAGTTTATTTTTGTATAGAACTACTCGTTTTAACGTATTTTTAAATCCGATTTCGATGTCATGTCATTTATTCGCAGTCTGCTAAATTTTCGACAATTATTTAGGCTAAAATAGGGGATACCTTATCCGTAATTGAAATAAGTTTTAGAAGTATTTATCGTAGGTTCGTATAGTCGTTTAGGATTAGTTAGAAGCTGACTCAAGTGGTTGTGAATTGACGTAGCTTTTGATCTTAGTTGTCGATAGAACTAATAGTTATAAAAGTAGTGTTGTAGTAAGTTACCGCGGACAGTTTCTAACTGAACTTTTATCAGTGTCAGCGCTGTGTATTCCATCGCTGCATTTGAACTGGTAAGTTTATTTTCATAAGAAATCATATTTATTTTATGTTTCACAGGTATTAAGGAGCGGTATTCATTATTGTAACGTTGCCTCTGACGCTATAAAATTAAAGATAATTCAAACTTTTTATCTACGTTTCAATGTATAATATTAACTTGTTCTTAACACTTTAGCTGCGGCAAGTAAATTATAAACCGCGGCGACGGGTTGAAATGCGAACCCAACGATATTTCTGCCAGTGCGTGGCAGGTCTTTCTCGACCCACTAGCGCTAGGGTAGATAAAAATACTATAAATTTGCAAAAAAAATGATTTTTTTACTGCTAGAATATCCTTGAACTCAACTTCCTTAGGTTCGGTTTGCCCCGGGATCCACAAAACAGATAATGAGAAATAGACAAGGGAAATCGGCAGGCCGATATCCACCTGAACCGCAATAGAAAGTATTTTTAGTAGTGATGGGACAGACACAAATAAGGGGATATGGAAAAATAAAACGGAATCATCATAAAAGAAATTAAAATAGTTTTTTATTTACTCACACCTGTCTTTGAAACATGACACGCAAAGGTTTTGGTTGTATTTCCTATTTTTTCAATATATATATATATATATATATATATGTATATATATATATATATATTTTTTTTTTTTTGGGTACTACTAAAAGTTCTCTGCAGTCTCTTGTAATACCTTGCACAATTTCTCCACTTAGCGCTCATCTCAAGGAAATGATCTTGCGTCTTATTTATTTACTATATGAGTTTTACCACAGGACTTACTGTTGATAACTAATAAATAGGTTATCAAATTAAATTAAATTTTTTACATAAAACGCTTTCAACTATAAAGTAAGGGAATTTTTGATAAGCACTATGTCACGTCGCTAAATTGTAAGCGTTCTTGAGATCAGCTATATAGCACGATACTAACTGGTGGGGCGTGCTCTCTATGCGGCATCGGGTCGTCAGCTACCTTTTGGGAAGGCGGGTGAAAATAGGCCCACTGCTGCACTGAGCGGATGTATTTCACCGTCAGCGCGTGGTAGGCCGAAAAGGGCCTGCCGTAATGTTTTGACGGGGAACACCTAAAATTTCGACTGCAATCTGAAATATATATTTGTCTCAGTCGAACTCTTACAAATACCTGAGATAATCGTTCCGCATCAGCGAGTGGGACGTAGTTTTCTTCGCCCGTACTAGCTGAAGTACCGCGGCAGGCCGATATGGGCCTGTTAAACAGAAACAGATTTTTCCCATATTAGAACGGGTAAATATGCCAGATGATTTTAAATATTAGTAAAGAATTATGTATGTTTTGAAACAGCAACTTTCTTCTTGTGTAGTTATGTTTCCCATAATTTTAGGACCTATTTTTCAACTTTGTGGGCACAGTATCATTATCCTAACTATGACTATTACAGTCACATATTATTTATTATTATAATTTTTTTTGTAAAAATAATTAACGAACTCAAAAATAGACCGCCTTGCAAATATAACTTACTACTATGAAAATGGAATTCTTACGAGCGCACACGGTAATCGTATGTTCACTGCTAAAATATGATACATTAGCCACGTAAGAGTGAAACATCTGATCTCTTAATCTATTTCTATTTCTCCCTAATAGAATAAATCGCTCAGTCAATCACACTGTTGTAAAATAGAAAGAATTTTATTGACTAAAAAATGTATCTATATTATCCTATCCCTAATTAAACATAATTTTAAATTAATATAGATAGTAATTTATCATATTAACTAGTAACGTATCAAATTCCAGTAAAATATAGCTAGCAGTTTGATAAAATGAAGTATTTTTAGCGTTTATATCGGTGACGGAGTAAACTTCCATTATGATTTGTAATAAATATTTAATATACTGTGTTTTTTTATTCGTATTCCCTTTGCTGCTAGTAAATCAGACATATAATATAAGAGATGTAATTCCCTTTTGATAGTGAATTTACCTGTTATTGCTGGAAAATATACTTTTTCATATACAGCCTTTTGCAGTGTCAAACTAATAAGCTATCCCGTAGACGTAAATACGTAGCTGCGGCCTACGATCAATAAGATCATATACCTTTACAACTATAGAAGAAGCATAAAAAGAAAAATGTTTTACAGTCTCGTGTCTTCTAATCCCTACCAATATTATAAATTTGAATGTAAGTTTGTTTGCAACGCTTTCACGCGAAAACTACTTAACCGATCATCATGAAACTTTGTACAGATATTCATGGAGGTATATTATGTAGAATAATATATATATATATATATATTTTTTTTTATGAAAGATAAAAAATTGTCTATTATTTGAAGAAAGGTAAAACAACGGGCAAAACTGGTTAAATAATTTTTAAGCTCCACGCGAACGAAGTCGCGGGCACAGCCAGTGTAAATATATGAATTCTTTACGTTTAATTCTGTGCAAAAGAGTGGAAGTTGTTAAACTCGGTTCCTATGTTTGTTAACTCAAAATGAAGTTAGAAAATTTATATAATCCTTTTAAATTTCATGTTTTATTTTAACTTCATTAGTTTTAGACCATAGATTCACCAAATAACTACTCAAAATCGAATAGAGAATGTATACTGATTAATAGGTATATAGCAATTTACAGCATGACGGTAGGGCTTTTTCTAATTTCTGCCTGACTAGCTAAGCGAGCTACCACCCTCAAGTTGGAGATCTGCCGCCAAATACCTATAGGTGGATTCCGGCGGTTGCCCTTCAGAGCCAGCCCGTCTGCTAGGCTTATCGTGTCCACGATCTTGGGTCGTCACTAAGCACCAGGTGAGAACGTCGCCATAAAACATATTAACAATAAAAAAACTCAATTACGTTCGAGGATACTCTGGACGACTTGGTCTGCGAAGGTACAAAGAAATTTCTTTAAGAGCTGTTTTTTGGTGTACGTTCTATAAGTTACTTCTTGTATTATTCGTTTAATATGCGGTTAAATATTATAATTAACTAGCTTTGTCCGCGACTTTGTACGCGTGGAACAAAAATTTTAATTTATCATTTTCTTTTAAAAATGTCATATGGCCTGTGTTACTCAGGGCTAATGTAGCATTGTAATGGTGAAGGGATTTTTGAAATCAGTCCAGTAGTTCTTGAGTTTATTCGTGACAAACAAAAATACGAATTTTTCCATATTGTAGTATTTATATAGATACAATTTAAGAAACATTTTTTTTTACATTCGAGGTTTTGTTATGAGATAATCTCTTTTATAGAGATTTGGGAAATCCAACACATTTTCTTTTTTATAAATTAATTTTATCGTATATTTTATATATTTGTATCTCATATTAAATGATCTCTCGTGAAAATCTGTAATTTAGTGAATGTTAAAATGATGGAAATTTGTAATGGTTTTTGGCTATGTTGCTATTGCCTTTATATATTAATTTCTTTATACTGTGCATAAAATAATATTGTAACAGAACTCTGTACTCTTGATAATTTATAAAAGAATTAAAAATAAATCTAAAAACAAATGTATAATTAAGTCTGTATTATTGGTAATTAAGAATTATAATTAGGGTGTACGTAAAACAGATTTTGTAATATTGAGAATACGAAACGAATTACCTTTCGGAATGTCAAAGGATGCAAAAATAAGCGCAGTACGTAGATATGAATGAGTAATTTATTAAAATTAAAACAATATTGCCGAGAAAGCATTTCGAGTGCATCTCCAAGGATACTTCGCTCGCGACAAATGAACGAATTTTTTATAAGCTTCTGAAAATACACTTTGAATGGAAAAAGAGAAAGATTAAGGCGGGATTCTTTATATCATTTCCTAATCAAAGGATGTACCTAATAAATCTGCGATACGAGTTAAACGTGATAATAGTTAAATAACAATAGTATGTAATTTTGTCTGACAATTTGTCGTTATGTACGCGCGTCGCTTTGAAAACAGCACACCGATTAAAAAAATATATATTACGGTGTATAAACTTATATTATATTTATATTAATAAGTAAGAATAAATTAATAAGTTACCAACACAGGTAACTTTGTATCTCATACCATAAAATAAAAATAATTCTTGATAAAATGATACACGATAGAAGAAAATAGGGTTCGCCCATTGATAGAAAGTTTGACTATAATCAGTATTGAATATTTGAGAAAATACTTAATCTTTGGTCCTTAAATATAAATGTTTCAAACAAAACCATGAATAGCGCTTGCCAAATACGGAAAAGGAAAAGAAATAGAAATGTCTTATCATTACCTATTTATATATAGATAAAAGCTGTTGAAAAGTATGGAGAGACCTATGTCCAACAGTAGACATCCATAGGCTGAGATGATGATGATGATGCTTAGCATTATGGCTGTAATCTCACCTGATCTTAAGTGACGATACAGCCCATGTTGGTGGACACACTAAAGCTTCGGAGGAACTCGCTCTCAAGTGCAACTGCCAGAACACACCTATTGGTATTTGGCGACAGATTTTCAACTTGAGGGTGGTAGCAAGCCAGGCGGGCATGAGAAAAGCCCTACCGCCATGCTATGGTTTCCTCACTATGTTTTTCTTCACCGACAGCTCAAGCTCATTGTAGGTGGTTAGATTTGAATCCACGTCCTTTGACGCAAAGCCGTGCTACTACCACTGAGCTGTCATCGCTTGAAACGGTAAAGAATATTTTAATGAACTCATAATTATCACGCTTATATTAGTTTCGATTTTGAAGCAATGTTAGCTCTGTGGTAATGTGTACAGACGCCGAATAAGTTTCAGCTTCCGGTGAAGGAAAACACCGTAAGGAAACCATGGCATTGTGTTTCTAATATCCGCTTGGCTAGCTACCACTCTCAAGTTATAATCTGTTCCGGTAGGTGTGTTCCGGCGGTTACACTTGCGAGCCAGTCACTATACTAGGCTTAAGGGGTCACCTCCCATCAGGTGAGGTTGTGGCCATAGCCCTAAACCTTGAATGTAAACAAAGGAAACATTCGCTGTAATTTAGAGTAGCCTGACTTGAAACTTTGCAAGTGTGTCAAACGCCAATGGCGACACAATAAAACCATGACATTGTCTATTTCATCATCAAAATCATCAGGTAATATTAACAACAAAAACTTTTTTTTTTTACTGTTTTAATAAAGAAGAGATACAACATGCACATCATGTTATAACATATAATATAAAGTTATTATTCCATACAAAATAAACATTTAATCTGTGTAAACAATAGCAGACAATGCATTAACTAATGGATTTGTTTAAACTATTACTCCGAGCGAAGAGGCAACGCGCACCTTATTAATACAGCCTCCGAAGGTTTTACTCCATATAAAAATATTTGCTTCGCTTTCACTGTAATTACATCATCTCGCTGAACTCTTCCCGGGAGACGTGCGGTTTTACTGCGTCGAATGTCAGTCAGTATCCTTTTATTTTTATATGACGACAAAATATTTCCACACTTTTCAATTTTAACGAGTGAACTGAATGATATTGCTGTGATAGTTTTGTGTTAAACGTATTTTTTTTTATTATGTGTTCTTTGGTATGATATAATAAATTGTTGAGACCGAATTTGTATCTAAAGTGAATTATACGTACGTACGCCGAAGTGACATACCGTAAAGTGTTTTTTTTTATTGTACTTCTGTAGGTGCGTTTCTTTAAATGGAATATGGGGCAAACGAACTAGCATGTCACCTGATGTTATGTGATTATCGCCGCCCATGGACACTCACAACAGCGGGGGAATCGCAGGTACATTGCCGACCTTTATTGGTTGGAATGGCTAAATTTCTGAACATAAAACATAAATGTTGTAACTACGATGTTTTCGCTGTCATTACAGTTCCGAAATCTGTGTAAGGTATCTATTAAAAAATATGTCAATAGTAGGTGTTTCAGACATTTTTTTTGTCGGTTTAAAAAGTCTACTTTACATTAAATGTTATATTTTATATTCATTCTAACAATGTATCGTTTCTTACATATATACACGCTGTCTTATTTTACTTCATGGTGAATTTCTACAACTGTTATAGTGACAAAGTTAAACGCTCTTTAAACCATTTAAATGATTCAAATGAAACATTAGAAATAAAACATATATGCAGGATATATATATGACAAAATCTGCAATTTAGGAAATAAGAAACACATAAATTATATATATCGAAAAACATATCAGTATGTAAGAAAGGAAAATGTTATAATTAGAATGACAAAAACTTACTAACTAATAACTAATTAATTAATAACTTGGTCAATTGTTTGCTACAGTGAGCGAAGACGAACTTCTTTTGATCAAACTCGAAATTCTTGAAAAATAAAGTAAATAATTCACAGTAAGCACACATTAATACGTAATGATTTCTTAGGTTTACGCGAATATTATTCATTTAAATAAAACTAATTTAAACGGATTTACTGAGTAACATAAACTTTTCTGGACAACCTACACCTCAGTCCGCCTCGTGACCACGAAGGCTGAAAAGCTTTCGAAAGGTCGGAATCAAAATTAATTAAATAACCGCGATAAAATCCGTTTAAATTAGTTTTATTTCAACATTATAACTTTTTAAGTATCAAAATAATTAACAATTGCAAACGTATTTAACGAATTTTGTATAATAAAGTTCACGTGGCAAATTCAAATACAAAATACCGCCCCGGTAATTAATAAAATATTCGTTGTTTATACACCGCACCGCATCGTTGGTGCAGTTCAGCCGGCAATACTCTATTAATCTGGCAACGAGTTCACTCGAAATACATTATATGAACTTGTCGCGGCCGTGTGCCGCATTCTAACGTGGAATGTTCCGTTATTAGTCAATTTACTTTCCGAACGTACTATTAGATCATATTGTATTTGCTAATTGATTGAAATTTTCAGTTTCAGTAGATTTAGTAGAATCTTTGTCATGCTGTGAATTCTAATTTTAGTTTGTTATATTTTATTGATTTAGCATAATGGACACAACGTCACCTGTTGCGAAGTGACGATGTGGCTCAGGATGGTGGACACGCTAAGCTTAGTGTGAGTACTGTCTCCCAAGTGCAATTTCCGGAACACACCTATAGGTATTTGACGAAGGATTTTCGACTTGAGGGTGGTAACTAGCCAGGAGGGCTTTAGGAAAAGCTCTACCACCATTCGATGAAGGAAAACATGGTGAGGAAACCATAGCATGGTGGTAGGGCTTTTTCTGATGCCCGCCTGGCTAGCTACCACCCTCATGTTTAAAATCTGCCTATAAATACCAATAGGTGTGTTCCGGCTGTTAAACTTGAGAGCCAGTTCCTCCACAGGTTGAGCGTGTCTACCAACTTGGGCCGTATCTTCATTTGAGATGAGGTGTGATTATAGTCATTACGCTAAGCCTTAACTATAAAAAAATAAAATTAAAAAGAAATGGTTGCCTGCCTTATTATTATTGGGGTTGTCAGGGGTTTTACAGAAAGTCTTTTGCTATTGATATTTTATAATCTTTAAATATATACTATTACATTGTCAATTACATACTTATAATATTTAACAGGATGCGTCCTAAGCCGGATAAACAAATACAACTAAAAACTTCAGTGGTCGTTATAAGGCGTTATAAATCGTTATAACGCGCACCGGAGCTCCCTTCCACGAATACTGCGTAAGCAATATTTTCACTACAGTTCCATTATCCTGACTGTAGTTTTGACAATCAACAATTTTTTGCGAAAACCTCAAAATCACATCTGGAAATGTAAAGAAAATAATAATATTTATACGTTTTTCACAGTTAACTTTATTTTTGTAAGATAAATAATAATGAATATACATATATATTAATAAGTTCGTTAGGTTGAAACTATATTTTGTAATATATGTGACATTTTATATAACATTGGTTACTACTTGTGTGCAAGATTTGTGAATGGGAAATAATAGAATGGGTTGTTTGCGTTTTATATATGACAAAAGGTCCCTTTATAGCGATACTGGAATTTTCACAAGATTTTCTATTCACTTGATAATGACAGTGATAATGTTCAACAGCAACAATTAGTTTCCATGTTGGGAAAAATAACTTAATAAAGTTATAGGTGGCATATTGTAAAAACATTATCTACTTTTGATAAACTGGGATATAAATAAAAAATAATAATATTAATTGCATTGAAATATAGCAGAAATTTAGATCAACTTTTTGGAATAAAGTTACAATGTAGATGGAGTGCGAGAGTTTATCGGGTAGTAATTCAGCTGTGAAATATTTCAAATTTATGACCTACCATAGAGTTTAAAGTAGATTATAAAAGTCAAGCTAAACTCAATATCTGTTTTTTTTTTTTATATCGTACTGAGAAAAGTTTTTAGGCGATGTTTCAATAGCTGAACAAAAGTTCAAACTGAAATTTCAATGACGCGCCACGTTTGGGTACTTTTCGTTACAAAAGAGAGGAGGAAAATATAACTTACTATTAAGGTTCTCTCTCTTTCTCTCTAGCAGTCACAAGAAATAAAATATATTTTCTTCACTCTTTTCCAATTCCGTTTGTTATTGTATTTGCAGTGGTGCATGAGTGATCCGTTTTATAATATGTATTCATTTGTTATGTTTTTTTTTTAAATGTATTTAATGTTCAGCGTTATGACCATAATCTCACCTGATCTTAAGTGACAATACGGCCCAATTTGGTAGACACACTAAACTTGTGGAGGAACTGGCTCTCAAGTGCAGCTGCCGGAACACATCTATTGGTATTTGGCAGCAGTTTTTCAACTTGAGGATGGTTGCTAGCCAGGCGGGCATTAGAAAAATCCCTACCACCATGCTATGGTTTCCTTATGATGTTTTCCTTCACCGAAAGCTCAAGCTCATTGCAGGTGGTTGGATTCGAACTCATGTCCCTTGACGCGAGGTCGTGCACACTACCACTGAGATATCATCGCTTCATGCAAAATTAAATTAAAACGACATGTTACTTAATATAATTATATGTTTTTAAAGATTTCTCATAAGTATACATACAAATTACATTGGCCCTTTTAATAAAAATTAGTAACGTCACAAATATAAAGAAAAATATTGTATAAGTCTTTATTGTATTACAACTAATAATACCTGATTTGGTAATAGAATACAAAAAAATGTCAATACAGACTAATTTCTTTTTAACTTACGACCATGGACGAAATCTATTTACACTATTAGATATGTAAATAAGCCCAAATAGCACCATTTTGTAGCGGAAAGACTTTCTGTCAACTCGCAACTACCGGAACATACCTATAGGTATATGGCGAAAGATTTTCAACTTGCCTGTGGTAGCTAACCAAGGGAGCATTAGAACATACCTTACCATCACGATTTCAACACAACCATTTCCTTTATCGAAAGCTCGGACTCATTACAGTGTTACCACAAGGTCACTCAGAATTAAGCTTACATAGAAATCGTATTTTGAAATATATATTCACGCTATTGAAGCGATGACAGCTCAGTGGTAACGTGTACGACTTTGCGTCAAGGGACGTGAGTTCGAATCCAACCACCCACAATGAGCTCGAGCTTTCGCTGAAGGAAAACATCGTGAGGAAACCATAGCATGGTGGTAGGGCTTTTCTGATGGCCGCCTGGCTAGCTAGCACCCTCAACATGAGAGTCAGTTCCTTGAAAGGTTTAGCGTGTCTACCAACTTGAGCCGTATCGTCACTCAACATCAGGTGAGATTTTAAGTACACTGTTATAATTAAAATGACTGTTATAATAATTCACATACGCCGTCGTATTTCAAAAATACTACAGTAAACAATATGTGTAATTGTAAAACCGAACCGTCCAACAGTTGTGAATGTTAATTAAAACAATAAATTAAATACACCCGGAGCCGAATGTTGGCGAGCAATGAATATGTCAAGCGACTCCGACACAGGTCGCCGCCGCTCCGTTACTAGTGCAGAGGTCGTCAACTATTTCGAGTGTGCCGCCCTTAACTATTGTAAATTTTGTCGTTAATTGTGGCCACTAAGACAACGATATTGTCACTTTAATAGTTCTCTCTTTGTCTTTATTTTAACACACTTATATTAGTTTATTTGTTTTCATCTGTTTATCTAAACCAATATTGGCTCACTACTTGAGTGTTAGCATTAAACGTGATTTCATATCCTTACAAAGAACTTAAGCTTTCAGTGAAATAAATATCTTGACTTTTATTCAACAAAAAGAGAACTTCCGGGATAAAGAATTATAGTTTAGTTTATTTTGTTTGAGAGAGAACGAGAGAGAAAGAG
This sequence comes from Actias luna, assembly GCA_039707435.1. Lineage (NCBI taxonomy): Eukaryota > Metazoa > Arthropoda > Insecta > Lepidoptera > Saturniidae > Actias > Actias luna. Next base: position 17,427,282 of record JAZHAC010000034.1, on the reverse strand, counting down.
AGAGAAGAACGTCTTAGCAAACCATGGATTCACCTTGCGGGTGCTGGGTCCATCGTGTGGTAGGGAGGCAAACTCTGAGCATTGTTCGAGACTTGTGACTCGTATGTAGGTTTAAGGGGTCCCTTGTTGACGCGCGTCAACACTCATCTACACCACTTTGGTTACTCTTCCTACGCAGCCAATATTTTTTGGAAAATTGTTCTTGAGCATTTCGTTTTTGGATTCTATTATCCTTTTACAACTTTTTTAATGATATACTGTTATAAGTGTATACATTTATTTATTTTAAAAACAAAACAGTGAGTAGGATTACACAATTTAATTACACAATTTAAAGACAAAAATAATGTGTATATTCCAATGACATGTTTCACAGTTCAGTAATTGTAAGTAAATCGAGTCAGTACACACCAACTATAAATATATAAAAAACAGTATATATAAAAAAGAAATAAAATGGAAAGGACAAAAGAAAAGGACAATAATATATATATATAAGGCTAATTACAACAAAAACTACGTGTAAATCATTACGTTTTACGGGTTAAGCGGTTTGAATGGCATTTGTTTTTATATGCCATTTTATTTAGGGTTGAAAAAACTACTAGACACCAAGCGCAGTGGACGGGTGATGGATAGCATTGTTTCTTTTTTTTTTTCTTTTTTTTATACTTAAGGTTTAGCGTTATGGCCATAATCTCACCTGATCTTAAGTGACGATACGGCCCAAGTTGGTAGACACGCTAAACCTGTGGAGGAACTGGCTCTCAAGTGCTGCTGCCGGAACACACCTATTGGTATTTGGCGGCAGGTTTACAACTTGAGGGTGGTAGCTAGCCAGGCGGGCATTAGAAAAAGCCCTACCACCATGCTATGGTTTCCTCACGATGTTTTCCTTCACCGAAAGCTCAAGCTCATTGTAGGTGCTTGGATTCGAGCCCACGTCCCTTGACGCGAAGTCGTGCACACTACCACTGAGCTATCATCGCTATATTTCGATTGTAAACGTTAATATATATAAACGCTCGTTTTGTGGCACGATTCGATGTCTGTCTGCGGTCGGAGCTGGAGCAGAAGACGTGGCTGGTTGGCGGGTGTTCTCGCAAAAACTAATTCAGACGCGAGGGGACACCGCTCGTAAATACGTAAGGTCCGGAATGCGACCCGCCTCGTTAGTTTATTATTATTTAGTTAAATTTATTACGACAAACAGCATCGCGGACAGATGCGCTGTTGTTTCACCAGCGGCTTATAATTCGATTTCGTTGTGTAGAATACGTTGTTAACTGCAACAAACTTCCTTACACGTCGGATATAATGGATTGCGTTTGGTGTAACTTGTTGTTTATGCAGTGATATATTTTTCACTCTATTTAAAGAAAACTGTCAGTGGGATCATATTAAAAACAGTACTACACATAGAGTTCATTTTAACTGTAATAGTGTTCGAGGAATGGCTGAAAATTTATCATATTTGTTATAGAGCATTAGTGAGAATTCTTGTAAACGTGTTTCTGTTAACGCTGTTATTGAACTGCTAAACTGTAAATGCTCATTATACAAAAAATTATAATAGATATTTTGTGAAAAATATAAGAAAATGTTTTTAATCTCTTAATTTTGATTCGGACTTTTATATTTAAATATACACCAGTGTCATAGTAACTTGTGAGGAAACTCGAGTCTATTAGAAGTGAGTCAAGTAAAAAAAGTCCCAAAACTACATACATTGGAAAGTTTCAGATGTCGCTTCTGACGGAATGTTGTAGTAGATACCTGCCCACATCCCAGATACTAAAAACAGTTGATAGCTATTAACAAATATTCTATTGTTATGATTTCATGAAAAGCCAAAGATAACAACACTTACTTGGCAACCATTTTTCCTTTTATTAGCTGTCGATGAACTTGGGGTTAAGAATATAAAAAAAAATACACTTTTTCATTTATATCGATCAAGTAAGAAAGAAGAAAGAAAATATTTATTCGACATACATTCATATTTAAATACATCATAATAACAATATATTATAAAACAATAAAGTTGAAAGGGTGTTGCATGGGGTCGAAAATGTCCTAAGGATCAAAGAATACAGTACAATTTTTTCCTTTGTTTGTGAACCGATTTTTATCTTTTATTTATTAAATACTTTAAACTAAGTGTTATCGAAACAACAAATTGTTAAATAATCTTTACATTAATATCTTCATATATAAATTAATTATCATTGCCGATTTTCGACCACTGTCGACAGTAAATTTATTCCGTCCGAAGGTGTTGAGAGCCCGACGTTCTATCAACACTGGCAACGAATGGGTCCAATATATTCAGTTACCGAGATAACGCGTATACGGAACACCTGGTGGATCGCAATTCCTTCTTGCACCCCTATAAATTGGGTCGGAGGAAAACACTTAAACTGTAGGGTCGATACTAAATCGTAATGTGTAAAGGAGAAAAAAACCGTTCGCTCCTTCACGCGTGCAACTATTGTGTGACGAATATACGTCTTTTATTTACAAGAAATTTAATGAATTAATAAATTTATATACAACTTTTAAATTATGACAAAGTCTGGAGTATAAATTATGGCTCAAAAAATGGTATGCGATAGTATTGTAAATAAAGCCAAATGATGTACTAGATTAAGAAAAGAAAAATGCTCAACCAAAAAAAAAAAAAAAAATACGCTTTAAAACTTCCAAAAAATAAAGGCATATTGAAAAAATTATTAATGTATTACAAAAGTCCCTGATTCTGTTAGGGGTGATGCAGGAGCTCTAAAAAAAATAAAAAAAATATACGTTACAGATGTTCCTTGGCTAATATTTTTTTATATATATAAATCCTTACCTTCACTATTATTATAAATGCGAAAGTGAGTTTGTTTGTAACGATTTCACGCGTAAACCGCGTAATCGATTATGATGAATTTTGCTTTAAAGAAAGATGGGAACCTGGAAACGGTGATAGGCGACTTTTTCTAGCAAAAACCTTATTGCATGTGGGGTAATGGGAGGGGTAAACTTTGTGTGAAACTTTTTAACGCGAGCGAAGCCGCACGTAAAGTTTAGTTTATATATAAAGCTGTATCTAAGAATAATGTATCATCGGAGGATACAATGTTTGCAATTAAAAAAAGTTTCGAAGTGCTTCTCGAATCCGCCGCTGGGGTTATTTGAATAATTCCTATACATCTGATGGCTCAGTTGTTAGCGTGTACAGATGCCGCGTCAATTGACGTGAGTTTGAATACACCTGCAATCAATTAGCTTTCGATGAGGAAAACATTGCGAGGAAATTATAGCATGGTGTTAAACCTTTTCTGGTTAGCTGGAAAACTCAAGATGAAAATCTTGTGCCATCTATCTACTAGGCTTAGCGTGTCCACAATCTTGGACCACATCGTCACTTAACATCAGGTGAGATTGTAGTCAAACCCTAAACCTATGTAGTATAACAAACTCGTATTATTAAAATCGGTTCAGCTATTTTGGAGTCCATTTGAAACGTACATAAACACAAGGATTTTTATATTATTTAAAGGATATATTATTGAATCCCACCTTAAAGGCCGGCGAGGCACCTGAGACTCCTCTAGTATTGTGAGTGTGTATAGGCGGCAGTGATCACTTACCATCATGTGACCAGTTAATTGTTTTGCTTCCTATATAAATGTCCTAATAAATATGTTAGATTAGAGAAAATTTGATGAAAATTAAATTTTCACTTCGAATAACTCAGGAAGGAATCAATTTATGGAAAAAATATTGGATACCTTTTTGTAATGCGTTAAATTTTACACAATAATCCGACATGATCATTGCCATAAGTTGGTTCAATCCAGAGATATAAAATTCTAAAGTAGAAATCCATTTTTCCTATGTTATTTAAACGGGAAATAGAAAATTACGATCCGCGACCTATCAATTTTCAAATTAAGAACAATTTGAAGAAATAACACTTTTTTTTTAAGCACCCTAATATAAATATATATATCAACATTATATATATATATATATAATATATATAGTATATAGAGATAAGTCTCGTTTTTCCCCTGTAAAATGCAAACGCAATATATTTTTACGTCATATTCAATAAAAGGTCAACGTATTGCGCGACAAGCGATCCGTGAAACGCGTCGCGATAGCCCGGATTCGATTCCCGGGCGGAGTGTCGCCGATGCCGGTGCCTAGTCGAGCGACAAACAGTATACGCGCGCCGTTTCTGATATTTTTACCCCGGATAAAATCTCTCTGATAGTGAATGATATTATAAATTTTCCAGAAGGGTATCCCGGGGCATTACGTTTTATCGCCGATAGTGATTTGTTGTTTTGTTTTCCCGGGCTAAAGGGAAATTCTCTTTATCAGCTAAGAAAGACGTTCCTCCTGAAGCGGAATATAAATTTTATCATTCTGTGGGTATAAAAGCTGACCCGTCTCGTGTTCGTTTGGCCTATTCTCAGTTCTTGAGGCTTTAAGCTCGGCTGTCACGAACCTGTTAAGTAGGGAAGACGCACAGTACGATCTTGCTTTGCCTGTCATAGCCCAGAACAATCCAAACTTCTTAGCTAAATTCTTATTCAGATCCCAGTGGATCAGTCAGACTCGAGTCATTCTTTTCCTCGAGTAGGTAGAAAGTCCTTGACACCGCCAGCTAGGGTTGCACAGTACAACCCTTCGCGCCATTGTGGTACAGTACAATCACTCTCTCTTTTTAGTTAGTACCGCGTTCGATTTCTCTTTCGCGTCCCGGCAACAGCCCAGGCTGAGGTTCGGTTACTAGTGACATCCTAGCGTGAGTTGCCCCTCAGGATTTAGCGCCCTCCGCGCTCGACCTCCAAGTCTGGTGAAACTGGGAAAGCTTCCAGGCTAACAGTATAGGTTTCCTCCAAAAAAAATAATAGAAAAGTACATTCTCTCCCGTCTAGACGCAAAATTTGATAGAAATGCAAATCAAATACTTCATATTAAATATTATACATGTGCATGAAATTTGAAAAATATTTTTATTTATTTTCATTAGGAAGTTATATTAAATTTTTAATCAATTGATTTAACAAACTCATAAACTCTAAAATGGCTGAATTGATTTTCATGCGGTTTTCACTAATAGACCGAGTGCTACATGAGGAAGTATTACGTGTAAAAATTATTAAGGGCTTTGTAAATTACTTGAAATATGACGACAAATGTTAAAAATGTTAAAAGTTAAAAAATGGAATTTTTAACGGCATACCCATTTCAAACGTCTATCTTGTAATTTTAGAGCGATAACCGCACAATGGGACAGACAGACAAAAATATAATTAAATAAAAATGTCGGGATCAAAATTAATAAATAACCGCGATAAAATCAGTTTAAATTAGTTTTATTTCAATGTGTAGTTTTATTAAATCACGATGCAAATATTTTTTTTTATATATGGTAGATATTTAACTGAAAATTTTCAGAATTCGATTTAGGGTACTAAGTTGCGTTTTTAATCTTAACTTAGTAATTGGAAAATGGAAATGATAATGGGAAATCAATACTTCACGGTCAGCTGATGCGAGCCATGTGAAAATTGGAATTGTCAGCTTTGCTGGCACCCTTCTCTTTACTCCCTACTCCGCGGCCAGTTGTAATGCGACATGCGATAGATGGACGAAAATTTTTGAGGCGATGTTTCACTTTAATATTTTTTTTTATTTAATGATAAGGCTTAGCATTATGAGCGTAATCTTACTTGATCTTAAGTGACGATAGTAGAGTTTGTAGAACTGGCTCTCAAGTAGAACTGCCGGAACACACCTATTGGTATTTGGCGGCAGATTTTGAACTTGAGGGTGGTATCTAGGAAGGCGGGCATCAGAAAAAGCCACCATGCTACGGTTTCCTCGACATGTTTTCCTTCACCGAAAGCTCAAGCTCATTGTCGGTGGTAGGTTTCGAACTCCCATCCCACGACGCGGCGTTCCTACACGCTACCACTGAGCTATCATCGCTTCATTATTTTCAACTTCTTACAGATATCGAACAATTAATAACCGATTCGAATTAAAGTATACCGTAATACTTTCCTATGATAATTATTGAATCGTAAAACAATGAAATTGAAATAAACTGCGCACTCTGCGCGTAGGGGGATGGCGTTCATCCCCTAAAATTCGTCGTAATGTTGGTCGTTTGTCAAACAACACGGCAATTTTAGCGTTATTTATGCAGCGCCGCGGCGGGGAAATTTATTCGCAAAAGGCCGCGCTGCGTATAGACACGTCGACTGTGCTTTATTGAGTCGTTGGGAGGCTTGATTTTTTGTATCTACTCATACTTTAAACGTATATACGTATAAGCGAAAATGTACAACGGAAAAGTTTGTTTGTTTGAACGCATTAATTTCAGGAACTACGAATCACGAATTTCAGAAATGTCTTTTTGTATTTATTCCTATATTACGTGGCAAATTGTAGGGTAATTTTTGGCTCTTTCGGTATAGCGGATTGTACTTTAACCGTTAAGGGAAGTAACGATTCGTTACTAGCTACAACTCTCAGGGTATATTGAGGACTGTCGCTGTCTCGTTGATGTGACATATGAACCCTGGAGATTCTTCTAAATGATATTGCCATGTAGCGATGATAGCTCAGTAGGTAGTGTGTACGGACACCGTGTCAAGGGACGTGAGTTCGAATACACCTGTAATAAGCTTGAGCTTTCAGTGAAGGAGAACATCGTGATGAAACCGTAGCATGGTGGTAGGGATTTTCCTATTGCCCACCTGCCTAGCTGCCAGCCTCAAGTTGAAAATCTGCCGCCACTTGAGAGTCAATCCCTCTTATAATCTATCGCATGCGTTATGCGTGTCCATGGGCGGCGATGATCACTTACCATCAGGTGACAGGATGCTCGTTTGCCGCAATTAACATAAAAAAAAAAATTGCATTTCTAAGTTTTATTTTATACTAAAAATTGTACCAGAAATTTGTTATATTTTGTATTCTCGGTGTAGGCGGGATGAAGACGTTTAACGTAAGAAATCCTATTAAAACACCACAACCCCCCACCCACCCCCGGGGATGAGGCGAGCGGGGACCGAACGCGAAACATGCGTTATCACGGCATATTAATCATTTGCTATGCTAATATGTCCGTGTAGTTACTGATTATATTCAAATTCGTATAATTTTATTCATAATAAACGTTCCACTTACGTATTAACACGACTCACGCGTTAAGAGGCGGCAGAGTTTATAAATTTAAATAGATTTTTAGTTAGACATTTCGCGCATTTTACAGCATTATTTCAAAGATTTTCAAACTATAGCCTTAGCATTATGGCTACAATCTCACCTGATATTAGACGACGACGTGGAATAAGATGATGGACGCGATCAGCCCAGAGAAAGGACTGGCTCTCAAGTGCAACTACCGGAACACGCCTATAGACGTTCGGCGATAGATTTGAAAAGCTCTACCACCATGTTATAGTTTCGTTACGATGTTTACCTTCACTGAAAGCTCAAGCTTATTGCAGGGATTTGAGCTGACGTCCATTTAGGCGGCGTCCGTATACACTACCCCTGAGCCACTGAGACATCATGGGCGCAGATATTATTATGTAATTTGAAAGATAGGTGACAGATACAAGTTACGTAAATCAAGCTACACGAATAAGGAACTACGATTACGTATCGGACAGTATGGTATGTTTATCCTTTTATATGTTTATTAGTTATGATCGTCCTTCACGGGACCTAAAAGGACCTGTTATGTCTCTCAGGATTTGTTTTTTTTATATACTTAATGGCCATAATCTCACCTGATCTTAAGTGACGATACGGCCCAAGTCGGTAGACACGCTAAACCTGTGGAGGAACTGGCTCTCAAGTGTAACTGCCGGAACACACCTGTTGGTTTTGGCGGCAGATTTTCAACACGAGGGTGGTAGCTAGCCAGGCGGGCATTAGAAAAGGCCCTACCACCACGCTATGGTTTCCTCACGATGTTTTCCCTCACCGAAAGCTCAAGCTGACACACACAAGCACACTACCATTGAGCTATCATCGCTTCGCTATGTCGGAATACAAAGGGTCTGAACCTTTATTCTGCGGTAATCTAAACTAGAGGATCGACGCCAACCACTCGGGCATTAATCGTACCAAGAAGAAATGTATGTTTGCATCTGTTACTTCTTATGGCAGGGATTTGAATCTCTGGTCCGCAATGTTTTGTGTGACGCTCGTTTGGATAAAGTCGGCTCGAGGCGACCAAGTGAGCCAGAGAGATATAGTGAAGATTCACATTTATCGAATTCTCTAAATCAAACACCGTATTGGGTTTTTTTTTTTTTTTATAAAATTCTTATTGCCCTAAATACAGATTTTTTATACGAATCCTAAGCTATTAAATATAGACATTCACGAGTTTTTATTAGAAAAATTTAGCTATACTAGTTGACCCGATAAACGTTGCTCTGTCATGTAAAATATTTGTGGTGAATACTTTGGTTGTATTATGTCGTGATTAAAAAATGTTCCTGAAAATGTAGGAATATAGATATGCTGTTACGCCATGAGAAAAGAAAAGAAAAAGATGAGAAATAGATTTTGTTTTTGGATATGAACCACCTAGCGGCGTGAAACTTACGACCTTTTCTCATGCCTGTTAAATGTATTTAAAAAAAAAAAAACATTGATCTGTGACACAAGATTTTTATATATTAAGAGAATATGCCGCTACAATCGCTTTGTACTGAGGTGGACTTACAGTCTAAGTAAACCAAAATAGGTACGTAATATTCATCCGTTCGGAAACTTTTTCCAAGTCGACTTTAAAATTGCTCAGGGAGCGGACAGGGGGCGCCGCGCTGTGCGAAATTGCCGGGGATTCGAACTCGTAACCGGCAGTTAGCAACTTTCGCCGCGCACCGCAAGTTTCCCGTTCCATTGTACTCGTACCGACATTGTTGTAAATTCTCTCTGAACAATTGTTTATATATTAACAACACTTGAAAGTTTATTTATCAATAACGGATTTTGTTTTTCGTAATGACATACGCTGTTAGCCCCAAGGGCTTTGACAGCTTCCCCGAATTTTTCGCGCAGGCACGAGGCAGCGGGCGCAAGGCTGCCAGAATGGCCGAACCTCGGCTTGGGCTGCTGCCGAAAAAGAAACCAACAGATCCTAACTAACTAATTTAGTGATCCCAGCACGATCTCATCGGACAAGCCGCGTAAGGGCCGCGGAGTAGTCCCTTACAGAACCGTGTACTTAACGTGTGGGTGTGTACGAATGGTATGCGGTGTGATGATGTACTCTCAGTGATGTAGAGTGTCACTGTATCGCGCGAGCAGCGTTACTCGAGGACTCCTTTCCGGAGGATCGAAATTAGGCTGTATATTATACGTAGTCTAATTGTATGTGCCCTGTTGCACTTATTACTAGAGTCAGAGCGCCTTTTGAAGGAAAACATGGTAATAAAACCACATCATGATAGCTAAAAATAATACACTAGTTGAAATTTTGTCGCCAATTATCTGTACTGGTATGTTCTGGCAGTTGCACTAAAATCCAATATCTTTACTACACTCAGCGTGTCCATCGTCCAAGACTACATCGTCACTTACCATCGAATGTGTGGTTTAAATACCTATAAACTATAAAACCCATAATTGTGTATAACCTTCTTTTTTATAGTTAACGTTTAACGTTATGGCCATAATCTCATCTGATCGCCATAATCTCATCTGATCTTAAGTGACGTTACGGCCCAAGTTTTGCATGGTGGTAGGGCTTTTTCTAATGCCCGCCTGGGTAGCTACCACCCTCAAGTTGTAAACCTACCGCCAAATACCATGAGGTGTGTTCCGGCAGCTGCACTTGAGAATCAGTTCCTCCACAGGTTTAGCGTGTCTACCATCTTGGGCCATATCGATCGATAAGGTGAGATTATGGCCATAACGCTAAACCTTAGGTATAAAAAAAAAAAAGATGGTAGTCACGCTAAACCTTCGGAGGACCCGGATATCGAGTGCAGCTGCCGGAACACATCTGTTAGTATTTGGCGCCAGGCATTAGAAAAGGCCCTACCACCATGTGGTTTCCTCACGACGTTTTCCTTCACCGACAGCTCAAGCTCATTCTAGATGGTTGGATTCGAACTCACGTCTCTTGACGCGAAGTCGTGCAAACTACCACTGAGATATCATCGCTTCAAACTGTGTTATACTCTTTGTAGTTTCGGTAAGCACAATAGCTAAATAAAATGAACACCCCCAACAGAAAATCTCGGACGTAGCCATTAATAGCCGGTAAGATATTCCATGCGCCATTGAAACAGTTTAGAAATTTAAAATGTTTGCTTCAAAATCAACTGAATAAATATCCCGAACCGCTCCCAGTGGTCTCGCCTCGATGGTGTCTGAGAGCATACAGATGTCGCCTCTTACTATAGACGACCTGAATTTATCTACCTCCGAGTATACTTTCCTTCAAAATTATTTCGTTTAAGCACACCGCAAACGGTACGAAACTTTATCCCCGTAAGTTTTAAGGTTCTAAATTGTGTTACGGGGTCGCGTCTTCCTCCGAGTTGTTTATTGGCGATATATTTCGTTGTAGCGTGCACTTTATAGTTTCCAAATGCGAACTTTCCTAGCAAATCTTTGCGGTTCATATTTTTCATAATGTTATTTCGTGTTTAGTTTATACGATACTTGCCTGTTAGTGTCTCACGGTGAGACAAATTACATTTTCTCGAATATAGTATAGTAAATTATCCTTATATCTTAACTGTCTTGTTTAATAGGCAGCAGCACGTACTACTTGGTTCTTCATATCACTAATAGTTCAGTCCACTGATTCGTTCTGGAGCTCTACTGTCTCTGCCTCAGTATTATAAGACATATTTATATTGCCACAACCGGAAACTAAAAGCGCTAAAAGCGAACTAGTGTGAATATGATTATTAAAACAATTTTTATAAAATCCCGTCATTACAATTTGAATTTATTAAGTTATTTTTAACCAAACATGTAAATATCAATTTGAATCTATAAAGTTATTTTGAACTAACGTGTGAATATTAAAACCCTTGTAATATGAAATTTAAAGTAAAGAGACGCTCAATGATACGATCAATGATACGGCAAAAATAAAGAGGCGACCAATGAAAAAGCCTAACACTTGAAATAAATTATTAAAACAATTTATATAAAACCTCTTCATTACAATTTGTATTTATAAAGTTAAATATAACCAAATGTAAATATCAATTTAAATCCACGAAGTTATTTTGAACTAACGTGTGAATATTGAAACCCATGCAATATGACATTTAATGTATAGAGAAGATCAACGATAAGGCTAAAAACAAAGCGCCGACCAATGATAATGCTAACAGTATCGTGCTTGACCACAATTTTATTTTAAAAGTATCTATAATTAGCTGTGATAGCGGCTTTATTTGTACAATTTGAAGACCAATATTTAACTTTTCCGATACAGTACAATATTCTTAGTGTAACTGTTACAATCACGTACATTTTATATACCTATTACAGCTCAATCACATTATCATAATGGCATATACACGGATTTACCTTTCGGTATCTGCATAATTGCATAACCTGTTTTCCCTGTGAGAAAATCATGTTAAATGTTTTTCCTTAACATGGAGAAATGCTATATTTACGTACTCACTCGGGTAGACCGGGTTTCCTACGAGAGACGCACGTAGGACTGATCTGGTACGTATCATCACAAATAACTTTAGACGAAACCCCACAAAATTCATGCTATTTGTTCGTGTTACCAGAGACTGTTCTCTTGAGAGCAATTATACTGATTTTGCAGACCTATGAATGAAGCATGATCTATGCGTAGGTTACATATATCAACGCCAAGGGGGTACTACAAAATTGTTTTACTAACGGGCTGCCAATGCATTTTACAGCAGCTCCTAGCTTAGGAGGGTTGAGATCATCCCCTTTTTTATACTTAAGGTTTAGCGTTATGGCCATAATCTCACCTGATCTTAAGTGACAATACGGCCCAAGTTGGTAGACACGCTAAGCCTGTGGAGGAACTGGCTCTCAAGTGCAGCTGCCGGAACACACCTATTGGTATTTGGGGGCAGGTTTACAACTTGAGGGTGGTAGCTAGCCAGGTGGGCATTTGAAAAAAGCCCTTTTTTCTTTTTTCTTTTTTACGTGGGGAAATGCGTTTATGCATCCCCTCCCAGCCCGGAAGGACTAGGAGGGGTATGTGAGACTTGCCCGGCGCTAACCGCCGGGAATACCCACTAAAACCCCACGGCCATCTGTCGCCTTTCTGGGATGACACGGGTCCGTGCTTGGCAATCACCGCGTCACCCCAGCGACCGGCCCGGCCTGATCTTAAGCCGGGCCTCATCTGGGCAGCCTGGCAAGCTGCCCTACCCTTCTGCCGGACTGGTGCTTTTGTTTTGTAATGGAAGGTGGGTCCCCTGACCTACCCCCCTAGTCCGGCATTAACTTGAAAAAGCTCTACCAGCATGCTATGGTTTCCTCGCAATGTTTTCCTTCACCGAAAGCTCAAGCTCATTGTAGGGTGCTTGGATTTGAACCCACGTCGCTTGACGCGAAGTCGTACACACTACCACTGAGCTGTCATCGCTTCAAATCTCCTTCGACTAGCTTGTGGAGTTTCGATGACAATAAATAGACTTAAATTACGCGACAAGAAGGTTCTATAGAACCTAAGAGTGAATCAAAATGGCTGCAACATATTGCTAGATGAATCATAGGTAAATTGAAATATACGAAATTTTCACCTGAGAAATTTTTGTTTTTCAGACAACTATGATTCTTGGCATTAGATAAATGCAACGATAGTAAAGAAATAAGGGTGCAAATTATACACAACCTTCGCATACTCCACGTCGGTGATTTTCCTTGGTTTTTACTGCGCTCTCTTGGCAAACGCTTGCCTCGCACCGGAATCGTTTGAAATGAGCTCTCGGACCAGGTTATGTTCGGCCATAACACTGTTAGATGAAGCGATGCATTACTTGTAAAGCTTAGGTGGTCTTTATTACGTCATAAACTTACTTTCGCGTAAAGTTCGCGTCTGCGTTAGGCTAGATAAGTACAGTGCGCTGTAAAATGTGGGCGCCAAAGCATTGAAAAAAGAAGCAATAAATAAAAGACATTTCAAATATTCTAACTTCTTCAATATTTCATTTATTATAATGTGTATTTATTTATTTCGTTTATAGCTTTGTAATTTAATATAATTATAATTTTGTGATTTGATGTTTCTTTTACACTTTAACCGGCTCTGAGTATAAAATGTCCTGTTTCTTAATAGGTTTCTTACAAATTGAAAATAAATAAAATGAGATTAATATTTTATTTTTTGAAAATATTAATAAGAGTGTACTTTCTAGTATATGTATCAACTCTGACCGACAAAAAATAAATAAAAAAAGCTTTGAATATTTAATATAAGTGTAGATATGTCTAGGTAACAATTTTGTATAAATATAGGACATTTTTCAACATTTAACCTTAAGGACATGGTATTATTATGCTAAAGCGATGATAGCCCAGTGGTAGCGTGTAGCAACGCCGCGTCACGCGACGTGATTTCGAATCCAACCATCCACAATGAGCTAGAGCTTTTGGTGAAGGAAAACGTCGTAACGAAACCATAGCATGGTCGTAGGAATTTTTCCAACGACCACCTCGCTGGCTATCGCCCTCAAGTTGAGAGTCTGCAGCCAAATACCATTAGGTGTGTTCCGGCAGTCGAACGTCAGAGCCAGTCCCTCCTATCTTTATAGGATTCCTCTGGTATTGTAAGTGTCCAAGGGCGGCGGTGATCACGATACACGAATTAAAAAAAACTGTTTCTTTTCATTTACTACAACACTGTAACTTATTTCAAAGGATCTTAATCGGTTTTTGGGGTAATCGTGTGGTATATATCTCTTCACAGTATGAGTTATCACCGCATCAAGCTTCATCACAATATACAAGTTACTAATAGAAAAATTTGAATAAAAATATTTTTGATATACTAAATCTATCATTTAAAGACTCTCACAAAATATTCAATGTACAAATTTAGTTTTACAACTCAATCACATGTGTAGATTGCAAAATCGTTTGAAATAAAACATAAATCGAAGAATGGTTACTAGCAGAAACTGGAATTGTTAATAAATGTATTAAAACAACTGGTTGTACTTCGATATTGTAAAAAGTTATCACGTAGAAAGGTGTTTTTGTATCACATTATTTGTAGTCGAATATGAAGCGATGATAGCTCAGTGGTAGTGTGTACGACTTCGCGTCAAGGGACGTGAGTTCGAATCCAAGCACCTACGATGAGGTTGAGCTTTCGGTGAAGGAAAACATCGTAAGGAAACCATAGCATTGCTTTTTCTAATGCCCGCCTGGGTAGCTACCACCCTCAAGATGTAAACCTGCCGCCAAATACGAATAGGTATGTTCCGGCAGCTACACTAGAGAGCCAATTCCTCCACAGGTTTAGCGCGTCTACCAACTTGGGCCGTATCGTCACTTAAGATCAGGTGAGATTATGGCCATAATGCTAAACGTAAAGTATGAATAAAAATATGAAACAACTACCTGAGCCGGCGACTTCGCTCGCGTGAATATTGATTTTATCAAGCAAATAGGATAACGCAAAAAAAATATTCACACAAATTAAATCCCTCTTTTTAGCCCACTGCCAATAAGTTTTATGTGTAAAGAGTAACCTATCGCCGTCTCCAAGGTCCTATCTATCTCTATATCAAAGTTCATCATAATCGATCCAACGAATAAATAAATATATAAAAAAACACCAAAGTAAGGAAAGGATTTTAAAAGTAATTTTTTTTCTATCTCACGACTTAATAACTCGAGTCGAGTTTTCTCTTGAACCGACTGCGCATTACAATTTCCATCAAATAAAATATAGTTCAGGCACAAACAAGACATAGAAGAAAATAAGCAGAGAAAAAGGGAAATATTTTCGTATCGAATATAAACATAAAAACATAAGAGATTTATCGTAAAAATAAAATAGAGACACACTTACATCGGACATAAATCAGGCAGGAGGACGCGCCGGTTTCTCGTAAGCTGAACGTCATCGGAGATAAGATTTTCGCTTTAACAAACATCCCTCAACGAAAATAACTAAATAACGTACGCCTCGTTCTGTACTGGGGTAAGCAGAGTTCATTACGCTTTCGTAGGTCCGGATTTGTATCTTACTTATAGTTATATATATATATATATATATATATATATTTCTCACAATCTTCTACAGTTCTGTCTCATTCACTCACTCAGCTTACTGACAGTTGATGTCACTCATTCTGAAGCGATGGTAGCTCAGTGGTAGCGTGTAGGATCGCCGCGTCATGGGACGTGAATTCGAATCCAACCTAGAATGAGCGTGTGTTTTCGGTGAAGGAAAACATTGTGAGAAAACCATAGCATGGTGGTGGGGCTTTTTCTAATGTCCGCCTGGTTAGCTACTACCCTCAAGTTGAAAATCTACCGCCAAATACCATTAGGTGTGTTCCGGCAGTGGCACTTGAGAGCCAGTCCCTCGTGTATTGGCCGGCAACACACATACGATTCCTCTGGTGTTGGATACCCATGGGCGGCGGTGATCACTTACCATCAGGTAACACGCTTGCTCGTTTGCCACCAATTCCGTAAAAAAAAACTTTTAAACCAATTCCAGAACCCTAAGAAAAACGAAATCTGTGGTTCCAATAACGGGTGTTAAATTATTGATATTCTTACTAATATTATAAATGTGAAAGTCAGTTTGCTTGTTACGCGTTCATGCTTAAACCGCTGAAGCGATTATGATGAATTTTGGTTAAGAAATAGACGGGAACCTGGAGATGATGATAGGCTACTTTTTCTTGCGTAAAACTTATGAGAAGTAGAGTAAAGAGAGAGATATACTTTGTGCGTAACATTTTATCGCGAGCGACGCTGCACGTTAAATCTAGGAAACAATAAATAATAAAACTTTTTATCAGAAAACAATGAACATTAACATTTTAAGTTACATATTATTCGACTTAAAATTGATGAGCCGCGTAAACCGCCCTAGAGACGGCGGGAGGAAGGGCGCCCGAGAGAGGGGGGGGGAGCGAAGGTTTCCGCCCCAGTTATCGTGCGAAAACTTTCACCCAATCCGATTTACCTGAGTTAATTACGTTTTCTACTATTAATACTTTGAGTAGGAACAATTTGAATTGGCCTTTGTAAAAGATAAAATAAATAAATAAACAAATGAAGCGAATAAAATTCGGAATATCCAGAGGGAAAACTATTTCAAATAAAACATTAATTCATTCGTAAAATGTATGGTATATTCAGACGGAGACACAAAATTGTAACATTTTTAAAAACTGATTGTGAATTCGGTTTAAAACTATAGTTTTTGCAAACTGAAGTACGAATTCGGTCTTCGGTCGCGTTGAACTGAGTATTTTTCTCTTTATTAGTTTGCCAACAATTGACCAGTATTTCTTATATATAAATACAATTAAATTTAATTTATTAACTGTACCAAATAATTATAGGCGAAACCAGCATGCATTAATTATATTTTTTTAAATTAAATTGTATGTATTACTAGCTAACCCTAACAACGTTATTCTGCCTTATACATTATTTCTAATGAATACTTTAGTTGTATTAAAAAATGAGAAGACGAGAGTAAATAAAAGTGCACTCTGATCATAATTTCCAATTATAATTGAATGCAAAGATTTGCGTTAATTATTTAGTAGAGCATCACGATTACAAATGACCTTTACTCAATTGTTTATTGAATGAAAACTGTCTTCTATCAAATTTACTACGTTAAATATAAAATATTGCTAGTGGATTGAGTGGATTAGTTTATAATTAATTTAAAAATCAAATAATAACTTAATTTTTATTTTTGCGCTAATTTTTTGCATGAAAATAATATATATTTCCATTGGGTCCTAAAGAATATGCATACGTACAGTGTCATAGTGGTAAAACAATATTGTTATTTATGTAGTAGTATTTGCATACTGATACGTTATTTAAGCCCGTAGGCCATTTCTTTTACGTTCCTAAAATATCCTGCAAAGTAAGATCTCTAGACATAAGTTAAAGTCGGAATCAAAAATTTTTGAATCGATAATAGCGCCGTGGTAGTATGTACGACTTCGCGTCAAGGGACGTGAGTTCGAATCCAACCACCTACAATGAGCTTGAGCTTTCAGTGAAGGAAAACATCGTAAGGAAACCATAGTATGGTGGTAGGGATTTTTCTGATGCCCGCCTGACTAGCTTCCACCCTCAAGTTGAAAATCCTAATAGCAATAGGTGTGTTCCTGCAGTTGCACTTGAGAGCCAGCTCCTCCACAGGTTTAGCGTGTCTACCAACTTGGGCCATATCGTCACTTAGTATCAGCTGAGATTATGGCCATAACGCTAAGCCTTAACTATAAAAAAAAAGTTTTACTTGAATTTAAGAAATGTAAGTGTTCGCTATAAATATATTATTTTCAATTTCTACACGAGTCGTCATGATTCAGTTACATGGGAGATTCTTAGGAACTATTCTATAATTACGGATAAACCGGAACCGGAAGTACGGATCTACATTATCATTATTTGTAATGTGGGTGGTGCAGGGTTTTTAAATTTAACAGAACTTAGGCAAAAACATGCGGATTGTTAGTCCACCGTGGGGACCATACAAAGTTTTATTACTTTTACTAGTATAGTTCTTATGTGGACCTTTCAACCACATAGGCTTTATAAGAAGGAATCAGTAAAAATCTTTTCAAGACTATATTTCTGTAACCCCATATTATCTATTGTAATCGCTCACTGTCTCATCCTATAGCATTATATTTTGACACACACATTATTGTATCTTCGGGGCACAGAACTTGCTTGATTTACTCTCGAGCGTATACTTTAATCAGACCAATGAAAATTATTAGCGAAACTTTTATAACAACGGCCAATCCATGACGTTCCGACACAGCGTACAGTTCAAAATCCGTGTGTGAAATATCAGAGGCGATGGAGACGTTAAGAACGGGTGCCGGGTTCAAACGTTGTGCGCCTGTCAATTAAACTATATTGCGCGTACCTAGGTTTATTTTGGCAGGTATTTTTGACGTCACGCCAAATCTAGACTTAAAGTAAATATGAAATGGGATATATATCATTAAATGTAGTTTTATTATTTAAAAAAAAAAAATAAGAATGTAAGAAATAACACTAACAAACATAACAGCATTAAAATAAATAACATGTGACAATAAGAAAGAGTGGATAGGTCAGTGGTAGTGAATACGACTTTGCGTCAAGGGAGGTGAGTTTGAATCCACCTACAATGAGCTTGAGCTTTCGGTGAAGGACAACATCGTGAGGGAACCATAGCATGGTGGTAGGGCTTTTTCTGATGCCCGACTGGCTAGCTACCACCCTCAAGTTGAGAATCTGTCGCCAAATACTAATAGGTGTGTTCCGGCAGTTGCACTTGAAAGCCAGTTCCTTCACAGGTTCAATGTGTCTACTAACTTAGGCCACGTCGTCACTTAAGATCAGGTGAGATTATGACCATAACGCCATAAAGAAATGAAAAAAAAGCCGTACCTAAAACACTTACTGAAACGGGTAATAATGAATTAATAATATTTAGTTCCGCGGGAACAAAGTCGCGGACAAACTAATTACCTACCCTACCTACCTACTATACTATACTATATACTATACTACTACCTACTATACCTACCCATGAGGATCGGTATATTAAAACCCATTGGTAATTAAATAAAATAGAAGCTTAGAAGCATCTTTTTAATGCTTATATCGAGATTCTACATTATTTTATTGATTAATAAGTTTTTATTGAAATTTGACGCTAGCAAGGAATGCGTTGTCATAATGGAATGTAGAACGACTGTGTGTCTGTATATCCTGATACCATCATTATCCACTTCTTGGACAAAAATGTTAAGAAAACTTTTTTATTGTTAAGGCCTAGCGTAATGGCCATAATCTCACCTGATATTAAGTGACGATACGGCCCAAGTTGATAGACACGCTAAACCTGTGGAGGAACTGGGTTTCAAGTGCAACTACCGGAACACACCTATTGGTATTTGGCGGCAGATTTTCAACTTGAGCATGGTAGCTAGCCAGGCGGGCATCAGAAAAAGCCCTACCCCCATGCTATGGTTTCCTCACGATGATTTCCTTCAGCGAAAGCTCGCTGTAGCTGGTTGGATTCGAACTCACGTCCCTTGACGCGAAGTCGTACACACTTCCACTGTGCTGTAATCGCTTCAAAATATTTTAAACAAGATAACAACATACTGAAATATCAATTTTACACATTAACGTAACATAAATTAATTCAAACAAGAATATACGTTGATAATGAGGGCTATAAAACAATCTAATACATTAAAACGCCGCAATATATGCCCACCTTCGCTTGAAATGTAGTTTCGGGCCGTTTTAAAATATATTGCCGGGTGAAATTAATCGCGCACCTCCCTGTTAAGGCGGCGCACGACTTTACAAAGAATTTGTAACTGACGAGACGCGAGATGAGTTGTAACCGTTGAAAATATAACTAATCACATGACTACGTTAAATGGAATTTCTGTTAGAAAATATCAACAAAGTTCGACCAGATCTAGCAAAGGAAACGTACTGCCCAATTGAAACTGTGTTGAGAAAATACTGAATTGTGCTGTAGATAGAGATGGACTAGGTCTAAGGTAGTATTTTTCAAATGGAAGACCTTCCAAATGAAGCGATGATAGCTCAGTGGTGGTGAGTACGACTTTACGTCAAGGGACGTGATTTCGAATCCAATCACCTACAATGAGCTTGAGCTTTCGGTGAAGAAAACCATAGCATGGCGGTAGGGCTTTTTCTGATGCCCACCTGGCTAGCTACCACCCTCAAGTTGAAAATCTGCCGGCAAATACCAATAGGTATGTTCCGGCAGTTGCCCCTGAGAGCCAGTTCCTCCAAAGGTTTATCGTCTCTACCAACCTTGTCCGTATCGTCATTTAATATCAGGTGAGATTATGGCCATAACACTAAGCCTTAACTATAAAAAAAAATGTCTTAAAAATGATAATATCTCATCTCAAGTATAGTCTTCATGATTTTAGCAGAATGACTTAATAAAGTTCAATTTGTTGTCAAAAACATATATATTTTTTTTCAGATAGAGGTCATCTCGGATGCCAGTTTTTACAACTAAAAAAATGACTTATTATATCGTTGAAATGTAACAATTTTTGAACACAGTGTCCAAATTTTAGCACTAAGATCTAATCTCCTTCAAAATAATATAGGGAGATCTAATCATCTAAGTAGATTGAACGTGTTAGCCTCAAACAATGAGGTCACAATAAAATCGCATCGAAATATTTAAATAGGCAAACTTCCAACCATTCTGCCGGGGATTGAATGTCGAAAATTGCCTATTACCAGGCCCTGAGCGCAGCAATATTGCCGCCTTATCCAATTTATCGTTCCCACTTCACTATTTCTTCAGACAATTGCGATTTATTCAGAAAGTCTTTGAGAGTCGAGTGGAAAACGGTTGAAAACGTTAGCGTGGATTCCAAAGAAATACGAAAATAAGAGAAAACTATAAATATGTATTATATCAGTTACAAAGACTTTTTATTAAACTTATTTCCGGGTCCATTCTTTGCTTTTCTCAACACAAACGGACTCATAAGTTATATGCGTTAGTTAAAACGAGTAATTTAATACCACAACACTCATACAAGATTTTTGATTTACATAAAATGTCCTGTCTTTTTATTTTCAGTCAAAAGTGTGAAAGTAGAAATATTATTACATACTTATAAAAAATAACATAGGTAATAAAATATGTTATAAAATTTATAGTCAAACTACGGTTTTTTTTTGCTTATACTAAAGTACTAAAAATTATATTTTTAATATGAAACTCTAAAAAGGAAATCATAAAATGTAGAACGTAAAAAAGAAACCAAAAAAAGTACACGTACGATAGACCAAAACTTTCCGCGAGAGGTTACCGAATCGGTTAAAATTAAAAGCGATTGCCCTGGAAACACGAGAGAATTAAAAAACGTATTAAAATCACTGCCGCGCGTTAACCGTCAAGTATTTTCCCCAACACTTTTGTCCAACTATCTCATAAAAGATGCATTGGGAGGAACAGGAAAATTAATTTCAGACAATGGGACTCGAGGGCGAGGCGAAACAAGGCGGGCTCTCGGTGAGAGACTTTTTATGTATTTACCGGGTACAAGCAGCGCTTCGCAATTACTTTTACTCCTACCTATGAAGCAGGTGAGATAGACACGCTCTGTAATTTCACTATTAAAACGTCACACTGTCATCTGATATCGGCCAATAGTGATTTTACCTTTAACTGAAAGATTCATATCCGCTAAATAATGACATATAGATCTCGATTGCGACTAACCAAAACACAACTTTAAGTTCTTAGCAAATTTCATTCTTATTCCCTTCTGATTATCGAAATGCCAGCAAATAAACTTACTTCAAAAATGCACGATTTGAACGTCAAAGGTCACCAATCCAAAACATATATTACACATATATAGGTTTTTGTTTACATATATACCAAACATTCAATATTATGCAATAAAGATGCAGAATTACCCAGTATGCATTATGATTTTAATTAAATGTTAGTAACAGCATTTACATGGTGGTAGGGCTTTTTCTGATGCCCGCCTGGCTAGCTACCGCCCTCGAGTTGAAAATCTGTCGCCAAATACCAATAGGTGTGTTCCGGCAGTTGCACTTGAGAGCCAGTTCTTCCAAAGTTTTAGCGTGTCTACCAACTTGGGCCGTATCGTCACTTAAGATCAGATAAGATTATGTCCATAATGCTAAGCCTTATCTATATAAAAAAGATAAACAATTCATGAACTTATGATTAGAAAGCAATAGAGGTCTTGCTATAAATTGAAACAATTACGATTACAAACGTTTTGTCAATATATTGAGAGCCAGTCCTTCTACAGGTTTAGCGTGTCTACCAACTTGGGCCGTATCGTCACTTAAGATCAGAGGAGATTATGTCCATAACGCTAAACCTTAAGTATCAAAATATCTTAACAATAAAAAAAAATATGTTTTTATGAACCAGTTAGATAAAAGGTGCAAGGAAAAAGCCACCAGAAGTCACTGTACTTAAGTACATCCGGTGCACTCTACTTTGGGAGTCGTGATTCCCACGTTAATGCTTGACCCATCGAACAGCACAAGTTACTTTTATTTAAAATACTTGTATAGGCACGAAGAACAAACAGCAGTTAGAAAAAGTTTAATGAGCTTGTAAGACAATTTCTTTTTCAGCCTGGACCGCGTTCACCATATTGACATATCTAATCAAGTACCGTGCCTAAACAAAGAGTAGCAGGAGTTTGTGACCGACTGGGTCACGACTCCCGTACATATTACCTAAAATAGTGACTCTCTATTATTTGTTACAACTCAAAAATATTTTTGGGGACTGTATGTCATCCACGACACCAACGGACTGCAAACCTCTCGGTGTCAGTAATTGTTTGTGTCACATTGCAGTGCTCAATATAAAATTAAACTCACTTGATTAGTACACGATATAAACTATAGGGCTAAACCCTACTTTAATAGACATGGCAAGAACATTAAATACTTAGAATGCTTTTAACAGTAATATTCACACCCATTTCAAATGTAGCGTTGAGCAAGATTAGTCACACAAAATGTGGTTACAATTGGCACCTGTTCGCACCACATTCATACGTAAGATACTAACCGCAAATCTTAAATTCGATTCGAATTAAGCGAATGAATTAGATTTCCAAGACGCTGAAACCAAAACCGAAACCTCATGCTTCTATATTCGTGGCGCCTTTAAGTGTTTTATCGTGTCTCTGATCTTCGACAGATAGCGTTGTTCCCAAGAAAAAAATACCAAGCACTTAGCAAGGTGGAAAATACATTTTCGATATTGAAAAAGTTGAATATGTATATCTATACGCATTTAATGTACACAATAGTATGAGTAGCAAGTTAGTTTTACTCGAAACTTAAGGAATCATTGAAAACTTGTCAATAAATTCTGTCTTTTTATTGTCAATAAGTGTGACGTTATGGCCAAAATTCCATCAAAAGTGATTATATGAACTGTAATGGTGGACGCGCTAAGCATAGTGGAAGGACCGGCTGTCAAGTGCAACTGCCGGAACACACCATTTTTATGGAATTGGGAGCAAACCAGCAAACGTGTCACCTGATGGTAGATAATCTCCACCGCCCATAGACACCTACAAAACCAAAGGAATTGCAAGGCCGGCCTATATAGGAGGGACTGGTGTCATACATTTAAAATTATATACATTTATTACATTAATTAAATGATGACGTTAATAATTCGATAATTAATTACATTAAAAAAGGCTGTAGAACTATTGTATGGTTATATGGCAAGATTTTATTTAACCAAAAGCTCAGGATCATTGCAAGGATTCGAAATCACGTCGATTGGTGCGGTGTTTATACACGCTACCATACAATCGAAATTTTTCATAAATAAAATACTTTAGATTACGATGCTAGGACCTTTTCGAGGACCTGTGATTAGCTGCTAGATGGTAGTTGGATATCATTTAGAAAGCACTTTTTAGTTAATTCTGACGACGGGTTTCGTAATCAAATTTACAATTACCTTTGTATGTTTGTAATCTCTTGAGGTCTTTATTTGACAGAAATGTAGTTGGAGATCATCGTTAGCTAATATAATTAAAAAGCTTACTGTGAGCGCACTCAGTGTTGATTCTAGATTTGTAGTACTAATTACGGACCTAAGTACCTTTCGTATTTTAGGTCTTTATTTTAGACAGAATCTTTGCTGAAATAATTAAACTTCTTTCATCTATACTAAAACTCAGTTATATTTGATGACTGAATATTGAAGTTCAAACGTCGTTAGGTTTAATTATATTCTTACCTATCCTGTGCTTACATTGCATAATACATTGAACATAATTTAATTATTGAAATTAATGAATTACTTATATTTATGTTTTGAGGCCTAGCACTTTATATCAAAATAGCTCCCGAATTTGTAGTTTATGCAATAAAATATATTATATAATATATGTTATCTTATAGTATTAGTTAATGCGTTTCGCATTAAGGCGTTTAAATGGGTTAGATCGACAACAATTCTAAATAGTGTTTGTGCTTTATATTAATGACAAATAACACTATGTTTATAACGGAAAAACAAAAATATTTTTCTTAATTGTAGATATATTCGTCTTCATTCTCTTACCCTGTTTCTAGGTCATTTGGTGTCGATGCAATACCTTTTCTACTTCCGTAAAACTCACGCCCATTTCTTTAATTCCGTTACTCTACGAGGAATTGATACGTTTTCTATCGTTTCTTTGGCCTTTTCTTTCCTTTCCATCCATCAATATTTATATCCATTACTTTATTATACATTTATTGTATAAATAAAATTTATAATTTAAAATTTCCTAATCAAATTAACCAACCAATTAGATTAATGAATGAAATCGAATCGAACATTGTCTACATTTCAGTTTGAATAACAAAAAAAGTTTCACAATTTGCGGAAAACTCACGATCTCGAACGATAAAATTCTTTGTTGGGAGTGGAATCTTGGGGGTTCCATTAGTTTTATTGGAAACGTTTTAATTCCTGACTCCCGACGACGGAGCTCGCCCGCGGGTACCGCCGGCCTCACTCTCTCGGGCAAATGTAATTGGTTTTTGAAAATTGTCTGTTACAAGTTAGGATTATATCTGAACTCGCCTATTGTGTAAGTTTCGTTTTCGTTGCGGAATTCAATTAATTGGACTTCCGTAGATATGAACTTTGCAAGTCGCTCTTCAATAGCATCAGCTAACAATCGATCTGTTATGTAAAATATGAAATCAAACATTTACTTTTATTTGGTGTATTGATGAAATGAAAACTGTGACATAGGTTTTTAAAATACATTTCATTGGTACCATTTTACCTTCTTCATATCGCCTTCTTATAACTCTGGCCGGATGGAAATTTGTAATCGAGTTTTAAGCTAACTTCCCGATGAGTTAGATAGTTGAAATTTAGAAGCGATGGTAGCTCAGTGGTAGCCTGTAGGAATGTCGCGATATGGGACGTGAGTTCGAATCAAATTAATTACAATGAGCTTGAGCTTTTGGTGAAAGAAAACATCGTGAGGAAACCATAGCATGGTGGTAGGGCTTTTTCTAATACTCACCTGGCTAGCTACCACCTACAAATTGAAAATATGCCGTCAAATACCATTAGGTGTGTTCCGGCAGTGGCACTTGAGAGCCAGTCTCTCATGTAAAGGCCGGAAACGGTCGTGGGTGTCCATGGGTGGCGGTAATCACTTACCATCAGCTGACACGCTTGCTCGTTTGCTCTCTATTCCATTAAAAAAATTTGACCATAGCCTAGAAGTGGTTGGCAATACATGAAGATATAAAAAAAAAAAAATATTTGTTTTTTAATAAAATTTTATAATCGGTTTATTCATAACTTCTCGATCAGCTATATACACGAATATTGTTCAAATTTAACATGCAAAAAAACAGAAATTAGTAATAGAAATATAGATTCTATATGTACATACATAACCACTATATTCAGATCCCAGTTTAGCACTTTATATATCAAAATTTACGAATTGGGTGATCGATCCAAATAGTATATTAATAAACTTTGCTTTTTTTTAATTAATTTTCCAACTTCACCTGTTTATCAAACTCCAATTAGGCGAAGGGATGGACATGTATGGAGATAAGTTACTCCAGTTGCGGTCTGCAGGGTTGTGACTTTGAGCTCCAAAGGAACTAAGGGGTGGAAGCAGTTGACGAGTTAATAATAACTAATTTTTGTATATAAATGGTTAATCCATAATTAAATTTGATAAACAATAATACAGCAGAATAAAATTTATAAAACCAGACAAATTTCTTTGTCATCGTGACAAAATCGACGCATTTCCAAACCCTGAACAAGGGTGAGAATCAAAATAGGGTTTTTAAATAGGTTTTGTCGGTCGGCGTGATTTAATGATATCAAGCAATTCTCATGCGAAGCGTGTGGTGACAACGAGTAATTTTTTTTTTCCTCTCATTTGTAATTGATTCGAATAACGTGGGGGGTGTTAAATTGAAATTCTTGCCGGATGTGAATTGAATTATTTAAACTTCCAGATACGTTTTATATTTTAAGTGGATCATTTATCTCTCGGCTGTGACGGTCACGTTTTTATGCACTTGGTTACCAGAAAATTGAAGAAAGATAGAAGAAAATTGGTTACCAGTGTCCAAAAAATGGCATACGTCATTTCCAATATATATATTATTATTATAGCACTACAGCTTGTCAGTAGCTACACAAAAATATTTAATCTTTTTTTTTAGTTAATGTTTAGCGTTATGGCCATAATCTCATCTGATATTAAGTGACGATACGGCCCAAGTTGGTAGACACGCTAATAAACCTGTGGAGGAACCGGCTATCAAGTGTAGCTGCCGGAACACACCTACTGCTATTTGTCGGCAGATTTTCAACTTGAGGGTGGTACCTAGCCAGGCGGGCATTAGAAAAAGCTCTACCACCATGTAGACTAAAATCGAGTAGAAAGGTAATAAACTTTTTTGGTATGGACTATGTGGCCAATTTTATATATGGACTAACTACGCCTGCGACTTCATTTGCGTGGAACTAGAGTTATTTAACCTCGCGCTGTCATTCCAATTACGATAACTTTTGATAGAGTCAACCGATTTTAATGAAACAATAACTAAATGTCACTCGAGAATACGATTTAAGATTTCCTTGTTGACGTTTTATCATAAACGTTGTACTTGAGCACTAATGCGTGCACGAACAAACAGACAGTGGTTCAAAGCGATGATAGCTCAGTGGTAGTGTGTACGACTTCGCGTCAAGAGACGTGAGTTCGAATCCAAGCACCTACAATGAGCTTGAGCTTTCGTGAAGGAAAACATCGTGAAGAAAGCATGGTGATAGGGCTTTTTCAAATGTCCGCCTGGCTAGCTACCACCTTCAAGTTGTAAACCTGCCGCCAAATACCAATAGGTGTGTTCCGGCAGCTGCACTTGAGAGCCAGTTCCTCCACAGGTTTAGCGTATCTACTAACTTGGGCCGTATCGTCACTTAAGATCAGGTGAGATTATAGCCATAACGCTAAACCTTAAGTATAAAAAAGACAAGCATGTCTAAAAATGATGTAAATGTATTTATTACTTATTCTTAGTCACTTGCTAAAATTTATTTTTTACCTATAAATCTATAACTTACGGACATGTTAAATTTACATTCCTATTATTTGTATAGATACAAGATAACCACTGTGGCTTAAACTATCTATGCTTTTTATACTGAAAGTTTAGCGTTATGATCACAATTTTATTTGACGTTAAGTGATGATGTGGCCAAAGATGGTGAACACGCTAAATCTAAGCTTAGTGGAGGTACTGGCTCTCAAGTGCCAGTAATACATCTGACAATACATTTGACGGCAGATTTTTAACTTGAAGGTAGTAGCTAGCCAGGTGAGTATAAAATATAACAAAGAATAACAAACAAACTACATATTTACGTTTTACATATACACATAGCTTATTATCTCAAGTTATGTGCTGTCAAACTGCAGTAACTGTTTATCGCTCGCAATTGACAGTGGCGAAATTGCCCACAAAGGTAGAAGCTATAATAAATAAATAAAAAATGGAAATTGATTCATCTTTACCTAACACTAGTTTACAGTAGATAAATATTCAACGTTAGATATTTCAAATTCTAAAGTAATTAAAATATCTGTTAGAAGGAAGAGAGGCAACTTGAATCGACGTCACAGAATATTGCAAAATATCAAAACCGGACGCTTTTCCTAATTACTATGGAATATCGTGTGAGGGCACTTCCTCCGGCTTCCCGTATCTATCCTGGCTCAAACTAAACTAATATCGAGGCTCTTGAATGTTATCTTCGGGCTTAATAAGCGACGAGGACGCTTAACTTGAGCTTTGATGGTAAAATTGAAGAATCAAGGCATTCGATATTATTTACGGTAATAGATAATCGATACCTTTATTTGTAACTTCAGAGAAATCCTTGAATGTGTTCTTATGTAGTACCTTTTTGCAGTGTCTAATCCATTGAATGAGAAACAAAAATATATATTTATTGTTGGATGCAAACAATAGATAAAATGCATTAGTGTCGTGGAACATTCAGATGGAAGGAATTCCTTACATAGTATATTATTATCGATAAACGTATTTTATTACTAATTAACAAATGCATATAAATGAAGAGCGTCTGAGAACCAATTAAATGAATCACATATAACTAATGAATTGAGGAATGGTAGAAAATTTCGCAATTAATATATTTTTTCTAGTTGCGGAAATAAACTTTTCAATGTCTATCATACATTCGTTTAAATCTGGCTGTCTTGAACCAATAATCTCGGACCTATGATTAGAAACAGCCAATAGGATACGCGCTATGGATTACCTTCTACACTATAGGTATACAAAGATAGAACAGACTAAAGAAAGGGTCGTGACGGAAAAATCTTACATTTCGATTTGTCTAGCCTCCATCCGTACCATGCGATAAGGAACTTCGTTCCAAAAGCAGTAACAGGAATACTAATTTTAACCTACAATGGCTTCATATAAAGCTGCTTTCTGCACGCTACAGAAATGTATTTCAATAGGAAACCCTGAAACGAGAAGACGTTTAATCAAGATGTGATATAAATACTAGTTATAAAAGCCAAACTCATATATACAATTTCTCTCGTCTCTTGAAGCGATGACAGCTCAGTGATAATGTGTACAGCCTCCGCGTCAAGCGACGTGAATTCGAATTCACCTACAATGATTATGAGCTTTCGGTGAAGGAAAACATCGTGATGAAACCATAGCATAGCGGTAGGGCTTTTTCTAATGCTTACTCCGCTAGCTACCACCCTCAAGTTCAGAATCTACGGCCAAATATCTATAGATGTATTCCGGATAATGCACTTGAGAGCCAGTCCCTCTACTAGGCTAAGCGTGTCGACCAACTTGGGCCACATCGTCACTTAAGATCAGGTGGGATTATGGTCACAACGCTAAACCTTAAGTATAAAAAAAAACATAAAATGGTTGTCCGTGCAGGCTGTGCTAATCAAGTAATTCCGCAAGAACGAAAGAAGTATAGATGGTCACTCCCACCGTATTACAAGTAATGCACTTGTAACTCTGTAATGTATTACTAATATAACCAGACAAATTTGGGTCCAGCTTTTTTTTATACTTAAGGTTTAGCGTTATGGCCATGATCTCACCTGATCTTAAGTGACGATACGGCCCAAGTTGGTAGACACGCTGAACCTGTGGAGGAACTGGCTCTCAAGTGCAGCTGCCGGAACACACCTATTGGTATTTGGCGGCAGGTTTTACAACTTGAGGCTAGTAGCTAACCAGGCGGGCATTAGAAAAAGCCCTACCACCATGCTATGGTTTCCTCACGATGTTTTCCTTCACCGAAAGCTCAAGCTCATTGTAGGTGCTTGGATTCGAACTCGCAACCCTT
The DNA here is from genome assembly GCA_039707435.1 of Actias luna. Classification (NCBI taxonomy): domain Eukaryota; kingdom Metazoa; phylum Arthropoda; class Insecta; order Lepidoptera; family Saturniidae; genus Actias; species Actias luna. Next base: position 17,397,578 of record JAZHAC010000034.1, on the reverse strand, counting down.
GACGCGAAGTCGTACACACGACCACTAAGCTATCATCGCTTCAAAAGCTGAAAAGCTGTGCTATAATAGTGTGTCATAGCATATGATGAGCTTGAGTTCTTTTTCTATGAGGCTTTAGTTTTTAAGACTGTGTTTATATAATATACATTGTAATTTCTAATGTCATACGGTGTATCATCGGTGTATTTACATTTTTTTTTATCGGTCTGCAAAGGTGGTAGGGCTTTCTTTGCATGGTGGTAGGGCTTTTTCTGATGCCCGACTGACAGCTACAACCCTCAAGTTGAAAATCTACTGCGAAATACCAATAGGTGTGTTCCGGCAGTTGCACTTGACAGCCAATTTCTTCACAGGTTTAGCGTGTCTACCAACTTGGGCCGTATCACTTAAGATCAGGTGGGAATCCTCCTAGACGTGGTCATAGCTTACATTTTAACATACATTGAAACAGGTAAAAGATAAAAAAGTACTAAAATCTTCGTACTTAATAAAACAGTGAAAATCAAGAATAGAAATATACATTCAAGCGATCCCACAATATACATTATGAAAGTACTACATTGTGTATACACGATCATCGAAATAAATGTACGTCCTTCATTGCATACTTTACAGTGGGCGTCGTGACAAAAAGAAAAAAGAAAACTCTACGCAACTTTCCCAAGTATGACAATTCGAAATCAATAATTCGTAGAATAAGTTAATACAACCAATAGCCGAAGGATTTATGAACTTCCAAGTGAGTCTCCACGCTCCGCCGGCAGGGGTCGGCTCTCGCGATTCATATGTGAATTCTATCGTTTTTTTTTTATATATCTTAACAATGCTGCACGCGAGTCTGATGTTCGCTTTCTATTATTTCACAATTTGGCGTTCCGCGTGCGGAAAATGCAATTCTCAAACTGCGGAATCGATTGTGACGAATTTTGGCATATATATATAGACCGGAACCCGGAGACGGTGAAAAGCCATTTTTTTGTGGCAAACATATTGATAGTGGAGTAAAGAGAGCGATAAACTTTGTGTGAATTTTTTATTTCGTCAGCCGATTTGTTTTAAAATTTTGATAATAATTTTATCGATCGACAACAAGAATTGGCTGATGAAATCAATATTAACGCGAGCGAAGCCGCGAGTAAAAGCTTGTATTTTGTAAAAGACTGACTGCGCCCGCAACTACTTTCGGGTGAAACTAAAAATGTTTGCCCGTTTTTGTAACTTTTTGCAGTAAAACTTTGTTCCTATTGATGCTACCGTGATGTTAAATAACTTTATGCCTTCGTCAATGATTAAGCTATCGAATACAGAAAGAGATTTTGAAATCCGCCTCATAGTTCAAAAGATTATCACATAATCTTAAGTGACGATACGGCTCAAGTTGGTAGACACGCTAAACCGGTGCAGGGACTGGCTCTCAAGTGCAACTTTCGGAACACACCTATTGGTATTTGGCGGCAGATTTTCAACTCGAGGGTGGTAGCTAGCCAGGCGGGCATTAGAAAAAGCTACCACGCTACGGCTTCCTCACGATATTTCCTTCACCAAAAGCTCAAGCTCAATGTAGGTAGGTGGATTCGAACTCAGGTCCCATGACGTGAAGTCGTACACACTACCGCTGAAATATAGATAATAATCTATATATGACTCGTGCAGGTACGTCAAATAATCACGCTGATTCGCGCCAGATAACCCCTAGTAATCGATAGTACCTTAGACTGCGTTGGTCGACATTATCTTGTATCATACAGCGACGCGTAATTTTCGCCAACCGGAAATATAAAAAACGTGTGGGTGGTAAAAAAGAATAAATAATCATTCGTATATAATTTTTTTATTATCGATAAAAGTCAAAAACTACCTCGCAAAATTATCGTAACCCTTTTATTTTATTCATAATGATTCATAAAAATATATATAATTATAATAATATGCAAAGAAATAGCTATATATTTACATGAATAATGAACTAAGCCTCAAGAAGCATCAATGGCAGTAATGTCTCTCGTAACGGATTCGTCTTCATTATTGTTAATTTTTAAATCAAATTTATTCATGAGAAAAGTTTCAAATGATCACTTGCCTCGTAACCTCGGTTTCCGTTAAACGATCATGAATCTGGCGATGCCAATTATGAACTCACCCATACCGAGATTGCAGGCAACATCGGAATATTAGTATGTATATTATATATGAAAAAAATCTCTATAGGTGAGTTTGTACAATTAGAGTTCTAGATTGGAAATGTAGATCGAAATGAGTCGGGAGATGATTTTTTAAGTCTAGGGTTTACTTTATGTTTGTTGTTCATTGTAACTTTCGCTTGTAATTAACGTAATTTCATACAAAGGCACATCACAGTAGCAAAGCCATGTATCGTTTTGGTGCGTCATATATATGTTTTGAATCAGTGATATTTCCTAAGCTGCTCTTTTTTATAGTTCTGGGTAAGCGTTATGGCCATAATCTCACCTGATCTTAAGTGACTATACGGCATTAAAAGGGTTATGAATGAAATGCGGTTCTGTAAGGGACTACCCCCGCTGCCATTGCGCGGCTCGCCCGATAAGGTCGTTGTTAGGACCACTAAATGTAGTAAGTTAGGACCTGTTAGGCTCACGAATGCTTGTAGGTTTTTTCGACTGCGTACCCTCAGCACTCGTACCAAATAGTTCGGTAAATTTGTCAATGCCTTATGTCAGCGTAAGTCAGGTTGAAAAAAAAAAAAAAAAACAAATATTTAACTAAATCTTACGCATTACGTGACGGAAGTTATTTTCCGGCTAGGCCCATAAGGAACTCCGTTCTAATGAAACTTGTAATTCGATATTTGTAATATTTAGCAGGCTATTAGTTACCTATCAATAATAAAAATTAAATTGAAGGTAGACACAGTAACATGAACTTTGCTGGAAGACCTACACCTCGTTCCGCACCGTGATTGCGAAGGCTGAAAAGCTCTCGAAACGACGAGATCAAAATTAATAAATAACCCCGATATAATCCGTTTAAATTAATTTTATTTCGATACCTATTTAATGTTGAAAATCTTTCATCGATCCGGAGGTACAGTGTTCAAATACAAACCCGTAATCTGAACGCACGGAAAAACCTACGGAACTCTGAAATAATATTCAGAATATATTTGAAGAAGAAAATTTATTGGCGGGGCCGGTCCCTGTTTGGGCAACGTAATATGGAATCTATAGAGGCGCCGTCTATGCACCATAAGACGGGTAAATGAAGCGAAAAATTACAGGGGTTAGACCAAAGTCCAGTTTAGATTCAGCGAGATCTTATTTGGATGAACTAACGGAGTTATTAGGATACTATGTTTTAGGATGATAAAAAAATTAATGTATCGGAAAATTTTGCAAAAAATTCTTTACATCTGTTTATAGGAGCTATGTAGCCGTAACTTTGTGTCTAAGATTACAAGAATAATTTATAATTCTAATACGGCATTTTATTTCGAGTGCTTGTCCGGAAGTGGGAATTTAATTATGAAACAAAAATTTTAATCATGTATTAATTCAGTTTTAAATTTCAGTTTAAATATACTGCTATATAAACAATTAAGAATAATATGTAAATAAATATACAATAATAGTACAATATGCTATTTATAATAAATACACTCTGGACAGCGCTACTCAACAATAATTACTAAAGAGAAAACTTAGAAAAAAAAATCGTTTGTCTAACAGATGGGCAAAATATTTTCCTTCCTGGTGTAAGATTTAGATTTCGTTGTAATATGGAAAAGTTAATTGTAATTTATTAAATTGAACAAAATGTTTTGGAGACTTTTATATTTTTCAATATTCCCAAAATCAAGTTAATAAATTGTAATATTATATAATTCGGTTGCCCTTTTTTATAGTTGAGGTGTAGCGTTCTGGCCATAATCTCACCTGATCTTAAGTGCCGATGCGGCCCAAGTTGGTAGACACGCTAAACCTGTGGAGGTATTAGCTCTCAAGTGCAATTGCCGGAACACATATACTGGTGTTTGTCGGCAGATTTTCAACTTGAGGGTGGTAGTTAGCCAGGCGGGCATTAAAAAAAGCCCTACCACCATGCTATGATTTCCTCACGACGTTTTCCTTCACTAAAAGCTCAAGCTCTTTGTAGATTCGAACTCGCGTCCCTTGACGCGTAGTTGTACACACTACCACTGAGCTATCCCTAATAACACATTCGCGATATTGAACACCGAAAGACGAAATAGTACGTGGGAAAACTTTCACGTAACTTCCGATCGCATTCGCGCCATAAACTCGCGTAATTCCGCGGAGAAAATATAAAAAATAAAGGAAAATAATAATTTAACCCTGCAGCCGTATGTGCCGTACAAAAGGAAACGTGAAAGTGGTAAAGTTTTAACTGTAACGGCGCAGGGCGAAGGTAACTCGCCGTGAAACTATGTACTTCTGATGTCTACCCTCTTTCTCTGACTCGCTGTTTGAACTTGCGAGGTCTATTGTACTAGTGATAGCCCGACTAATCTCGAACCATATCGGAAATATGTATTTTCTTAAGTTAGTAGTTTTTTATAAGTTAACCTGAAATTCGATAATTGTACGTAAAATTTCACGGACTCATCACGTTTAGGTATTTTTCGTTATATATGAGATAGAATAAATAATGTAGAAAGTAGGAGGTGTATTATACTAAAAAAAACCCATGTAAGATAATAAAATGTGTCACGGAATACTTTACACTATATTCAAAGCAGCAAGTCATTTTAGTTATTTGTGGATCACAACTAATTATCCTGCGGGATTTTCGTACTTCCCAGCACTTTATTGTTTTAAACGCTAAATCAATTATACAGTCTCTTATGCACGACTACAATATTCAGTCGCCTAAGTATATTTCCGTCTCCTCTACCTATTGCTGGTATATGCTGGAATGTCCTAAGATATTATAAATAGCTATACAAACAGTCAGACTGTGCAGTCTCCAAAGTCACTGATAATTTGGCTACCAATACTAGATATGAAATACATTGTCTTAAATAAATTATAAAAGTTTTAAAAGATTAAAATTGCTATATAAAGGCTTATACAAACAAGAGATATGATGCATAATCTAGGTTAAAATTAACCTTCAAACGTTTGGTCCTATCTCCTGGGCATTCATTCTTGTTGCATTAGTATTCGCATTCTTTGTTATTCCAATGGGCGTCAAACAGGCAGCCGGCACATCTGATTGTAAATAGTTACCATTGCCTATGGACAACCGCAATTCCCAGTCCGACAGAAGGATATAGGATAGGATAGATGAGGCCTGGTTTAAGATCAGGCCGGGCCGGTCACCCAGGTGACGCGGTGATTGTCAAGCACGAACCCGTGTCTCCTCAGAAAGGCGACAGATGGCCGTGAGGTTTTAGTGGGTATTCTCGGCGGCTAGCGCCGGGGGAGTCCCACATACCCCCTCTAGTCCCCCTGGGCTGGTAGGGGATGCATAAACGCATATCCCCACGGGTAAAAAAGGGGTATTACAGCAGTGTTTCTGACTTGGAGATCGTATTTCAATCCTTTTTTGTATAGATCCATATCGTAGTTCTGGGGGAAAAATGAGCTGGGTAGTCGATTTCATAGGTCCAACGTACGCTGCAATGTTTGCTGTTAGGAATGGTCTTTAATCCGAGGGTAGTTTCATAAATTGCAGGTAATTAATGTGCCTAAAAATGGTCTTCCATATGAAATCTATTCACGAATTTCTACTGTCGATACTTTTGATATACAAAACTCATTAAATGTTAAGGTAAACTATGTCAAAACTGGAATTGTGTATACTCAAAAAGTCAACGCTTTTATTCGAATATTTATAAATTGTTGCTTGCTTGATTTTCATTTTTTTTTATTGTTAAGGCTTAGCGTTATGGCCATAATCTCACCTGATCATAAGTGATGATACGGCCCAAGTTGGTAGACACGCTAACCTTTGAAAGAACTGGCTCTCAAGTGCAACTGCCGGTACACACCTATTGGTATTTGGCGGCAGATTTTCAACTTGAGGGTGGTAGCTAGCCAGGCGGGCATCAGAAAATGCCCGACCACCATGCTATGGTTTCCTCACGATGTTTTCCTTCACCGACTGCTCAAGCTCGTTGTAGGTGGTTGGTTTCGAACTCACGTCCCTTTATTTATACTTTCACGTCTTAACTACACAACTTATCACCACGAAATACGTGGGTACACGTTGCGTACATTGCATCTTAGTATGTGTGGTATTTTTTATCCAGAAAATACTACCTTTATTGGTCACTAAGCGTACTGTGGGGTTAATTTAAAACTATATTAAAAAGAGCCAAATCGTAGGCAAAACATAGTATACAGTAATAATTAAAATGGATATCGATAAAGTGAATTTATCGATGTATAACATAAGCGACACTGCTCGCGCATCACTAGAGCATAAAGCAAAATCCGTTACAAGTTTAAATAGTTCAAAAGAAAACTGCACGACATATCGACGATACATCTGAATCTTTCACTTTATCTAAATTAAAATTGTTTTGCCTAAGTTTTCGTCGATGATCTCGATGCTTACTTAAGTTTATTACATTTTCATAAAATATGTACGTACACACACGTAATATTTCGAAGTGGATCTCGTCGTTTAGTTTGTCGCATTATTCAGCTTAAACTTATAAAGTAACTCACAACTTTATTAAGATACCAATCTGTAGACAATAAGTTGTAACATTTTAACCGCAGACACTTATAAAAATTAACGGTGAAATCTATAAACCGCAGTTAGACTTAACTGTTTAGACTTTGCTCAGATTATGGTCGAAAACGTTTAGTTTGCGACTACAAATTTTAATTCAAAAGTAAAGGCAGAGATAAGTCTGAGAACGTTGTATAGATTATCCTTAGAGCTTAGATTTTTTTTTTAATTATAACTTTAGTGTTATGGCTACAATCTCGCCTGGTGTTAAGATTGGTGCCAAGATGGTCGACACGCTAAACCCAGTCGACAGGCATTTGGTAACAGATTTTGAAAACTTATTGTATGATATAAGAGACCAGGTAAATTTCTATGTAGACATAGTAGTTAGTGCGGAAATAAATGTTAGTGGATGCCAGGATAAGTAATACTGTCCGATTGTACGATATTAGTGTAACACTCATCTAGTGCAAGGCTTAGGTGTGACGAATTTTAAGGTTAAGTGGCGTACATCCAACGAATAACGAATAAAGTAGGTAGGTAGTAGAGGTTTTCGTATCTATATCTTTTAGTCTGAACTTCAGTACCTTAGATAAAATGTTCGTAAGGGAGTATATGAAGTAACGTAACATTAAGTTTTCGAGCTTGGGGTCGTTAGCACAGAACCGTACTGAAAGCTTTTTTTTTCTACTTGACGTACGCTGTTAGCCTTAGGGGCTTTGACAGCTACACCGAACTTTTTGGGTCGGGGTTTTTTCGGCTTGGGCTGCTGCCGGACAATGAAGTAAGGATTCGGGATCCTAACTAACCTACAGGCCCTAACTTACTAATTTAGTGATTTTAGCATGGCCTTATCGATAGTGTGGGTGTGTATGGATGGTATGCGGTGTGATGATGTAGTTTCATTGATGTAGAGTGTCACTGTATCGCGGGGGCAGAGTCACTCGAGGGCTCCTATCCGGATGATCTAACCTAGGCTCAAGCGTCTGTGGAGAGGAAACGTACTGAAAGCCTTTGTAATTTTTTTTTTATACTTAAGGTTTAGCGTTATGGCCATTATCTCACCTGATCTTAAGTGACGATACGGCCCAAGTTGGTAGACACACTAAACCTGTGGAGGAACTGGCTCTCAAGTGCTGCTGCCAGAACACAGCTATTGGTATTTGGCGGCAGCTTCACAACTAGAGGGTGGTAGCTACCCAGGCGGGCATTAGAAAAAGCCCTACCATCATGCTATGGTTTCCTCACGATGTTTTCCTTCACCAAAAGCTCAAGCTCATTGTAGGTAATTGGATTCGAAATCACGTCCCTTGACGCGAAGTCGTACACACTACCACTGAGCTATCATCGCTTCAGTACAGTGTGCATTGCTAAGAGGCGAAGGCAAGCGCACTTTTTATATAAAACGATATATAATAAAAATAAAACCACCTCCGAACGCAACCTACAACTATGAAAATGGCAGCTTAACATTCCTACATTATCAGCGTACGTTCTCTATTAAAACAGGATACGTCAGCTACATAAAAGGCGAATATCTGGTCGCTTAATTTATTTCTGTCTTTCTTAGGATGAGTTGCTGTAGTGGAAATGGCCGTGGATACTGGTGACGATGAATATACTGAGTCGTATAGTAGTAGTACTGTAGAGAAAAAGGGCTGAAATATCGCTATACATTTTTGAATCCTAGCGCCTGAACTAGGCCGAGCCTGTATCTCAGACGCTGTTTTCTTTAGTATGTCCTAGATATGACTTACATATATTTTAATATAACTACAAGATATATAAATATGACATAAGGTATACTGCGATTTATTTTTACCTTATCCTACCTTACTTTTAATAATAGTGTAACGAGTTACACTACAATATTGTGAACTTAATTTTTTTTTTTGCGCGACTTTAATATTTATCAAGTACTATAAACAATATGCGTTTAAAATTTGGATGTGCTTTAAACTTATTCTTATATAATAATTAATTAATAAAATTATCATGAAATGTTATAAGAATTATAAATCAAACAACTGTTTTGACTCACCGATTTGTTAGGCCACCTCGCATGCAATCCAAGTTCCGAACTAGTTCGAATTTTGTTTTGAACGAAACGAAACAAACGCCGATACGGTATGCAGGAACGGTATGCGACAAAGCTTTGACAATCCCGGGATTCTTTGCAGATCTTTACTACGGTAGGACGCATGCCAAACATCTTAGGTAACTCGTTCGGGTACAGTTTGAGTGCTTCTTGATGGAGTTTCCCGCTTCGTCGTTGTGCTGATTTTATGCAATCCTCATTACTTAGTTGTATGGGATTCTTGATTCAGTTCTGCGACAAAGCCGTCTCTTTGTTTTCATGTACCTGTAAATAAATTTACATTCTTGGGATTCATCTTATTTATACATAAAGAATACTTTTATTACCGACGTACCGTATAGTAAGTTCAGGCACAGTGTCAAGGAGGTTTTCAAATCAAATCAAATCAAAAATCTTTATTCGATTTAGGCCATGAGAAAGCGTTTATGAACGTTAAAACTACTACCGGTTCGGAAAGTAACGCAGTCATCGAGCAGAACCGTCAAGAAACTGGATTAGTATCTTTTTTTTTAGTTTTAATTCTTATTTTTATTATTTAATAGTTTGATGTGTTACAATAGTTATTAGTAAATGTTCTGAGAGGGGTGTCAATTCCAGACATCACGTTCGCTCACATATTGATCCTCCCTATGATAGCCTTTTGACATCAAAACCAGTTTGGCATGGTTCTTGAACCTACTGTCCGACAATTTAGTAATGTGATTTGATACTTTATTACCTAAAAAACTGTTACTTTTCTTACACAGTCTAAAATAGGGAGTGACCAGTTTGTCGCGATTTCTAGTATTCAAATTATGCCGGCCTATAACAAAGTTTCTGTTCAATTTTTTAAACCTCTTGCGATACGTTATTCACGAGTAAATGTAGCTTATCACCGTTTCCAAGGCTCCATCTATTTCTGTACCAAAATTCATCACAATCGAATCAGTGGTTAAGGCGTGAAAGCGTAACAAACGAACTAACTCACTTTCGCATTTATAATATGATAAAAGGATGCACGTCAAAAAGATGTAACTCGATCAAGTTTCTTGCCGGTTGTATCCGATGACAATTTGTATTCCAAACCAGTGGTAGTTTTGAGGTTAATAAGCACCTTCTCAGAGCCTAAATTGAATAAAGTTTTTTAATTTTATTTTATACTAGCTGACCCGGTGAATTTTGTATGACCTACAACGTTTTTGTGTTTTAGTGCGAAGGTTGACCGGCGATTTATTTTGTTATATATACTCACTCACATTGCATATTATGTGCTTAAACACAAATTTGTTCGCTTTTTTATTATTTTCGTTTGCTACGTTAATTCAATTTGCTACAGTCGTACGAAAGTTATGCGCGTACATACATTTCAGCGATTCATTTTTATATGTATATAAATAAAAATCTTGGTAGATTTTTTTTTAGTTAAGGTTTAGCGTTACGGCTATAATCTCATCTGATCTTAAGTTACTATACGGCCAAAGTTGGTAGACACGCTAAATCTGTAGAGGGACTGACGGAACATACCTATTGGTATTTGGCGGCAGATTTTCTACTTGGACATGGTTGCTAATCAGGTGGGCATTAGAAAAAGCCCTACCACCATGCTACGGTTTCCTCATGATGTTTTCCTTCATCGAAAGCTCAAGCTCATTTGAAGATGGATTCGAACTCACGTCCCTTGCACCGGAGTCCGTACACACTACCACTGGGCTATTATCTGCCTATCATGAATCGATTGCGATTAAAGAAAAACTAAGGAAGCCTTCCTGGCTAATTGCCACGCTCAAGTTGAAAATATAGATATGTTCCGGTAGTTGCATCTTAGAGTCAGTCCATGTACTAGGCTTAGCGGCTCTACCATCTTGTGCCACATCGTCACTTAACATCAGGCGTGATTGCGGCCATAACGTCAAACCTGTAAAATATATTAAGAAGTATTTTCTTCAGTAATAAAATCATTTGTTTAATTATTAATTTCATATTGTTTCAGATAAATATCAAGCCATCTAGGAGGCAGTGTTTTCAGGTAAATCTAGACATAATACAATAATACCGTTCACTCGTAAATCAATACAGTTACAAATTGAAACTTCAAGTATCGCGAAAGATAAATATTTATCCCCCAGTAAGCGGGTGAGGGCGCCAATTAGCCCCTCGAACTATAGAATTTACATTTATTACCATCTAAAAGTGCTGTGATAATATTAACCGGTTTTATGTTTAGAGAGAAATCTCCAGTCGGAGTCTACTCGAAATTCATTACGGCTGATGTTTGGGAAGCCATTAGAGATTTTAGTGCGGGGATTTAATTTGATTTTCTTTTTTGATCTTTTTTTTTAATATACAATCTTTTATTTTACCTAACGCATGAAACGAGTTCTCGAACACGAAAAAGTGTTATCAAAAACCTCAAATAAGTATTTGGACATTACGTATTACAAGAAGTGAGATGGTGTTGAGGAAATGTTTTTCCTAGCAGTGTGTAAACCATCTGTAATCTCTCTCATAGTACGATGAAATAAGAATTGCTATGGTGTCTTCTTAGGGGGTATTGAACTGTGCTTATTACCTGATGAGTCTCCTATTTCCTCTAGTGGCGTTGCGAGAGTTATACTTAAATGTAATATATATATCTAGGAAGATAAAAAAAGGTACACCCTATTTTTATTATCTTAAGGTAACACTTTGAGAAAACGCGTAATACTATTTCTTATCAAATCTGTATATGACGTAATATGACAACTCTAATTTGAGGAAAAATGCGGTCTCCGTAGAAACTTTTGTCCCGTATTTCGAACTTTCAAGATTCATATTTGTGAAAATAGGTATACGTTATTCTTAAGAGTAGACGCTCTCTATACTAAAGTTGATTGGAATTGGTTCATCGATTTAGGCATCAAAGTATAGACATTTGAAGCGATGATAGGTCACATGGTGTTGCGTATGAAACTTGCGTATAGCTATGGACATGAGTTTGAATCCACCTGCAATCAAAGCTTTCGTAGAGGGAAAATGTCATGGGAAACCATAGCACCGTGATATAGTTTTTGTAATACCCACCTGGCTAGCAACCACCCTAAAGTCGAAAATCTACCGCCAAATATCTGTTGGTGTGTGCCGGTAGTTGCACTTGAGATCCAATCTCTCCACTTGGCTTGGCATGCCCACCATCTTGGCCCATATCGTTACTCAATGTCAGGTCAAATTTTCACATTTACGATATTAAGTTTTTTAATTTAATTTGTACTTTGGATTCGGTCGCAACATGAATCTTTCATCCCGGTGATTACCTCGAAAGTAAAGTATGCACTTACATACTTGACCATAACTTATTTAATAGTTTTAAATACCACACGTAAAAAACCTATAAACCGTTTTCTTCTTTTCCGGATGTCCCAAAATCGAGCATGCTATTAAACAATTGCAATGCATTTTTTTTTCTTTCACCTTGATTGACACCTGGAAATCCGTTTCTATTATATAGTGCAATAAACTATTCTGATGTTGTGTTCTTTGTTATTTTAATTTGATTTGTTATCTTTCAAAGACTTCTATGAGTCTACTACACTCTGTGTTTATGGTTGGGCACACGTTATATGCGCATAAACACTTCCTTTGCCCTCCAGCTTTGACATCAGTATGATCATTTATAATCTCAATGATTTATTAATTATTTTCTCAAGTGCAATATTCTCCGAAAACATTTTTAGTTATTATCTAAATGATATAAAGTTTTTGCTTTATCGTGTTTTTTAATGCAATTCGATTGTGACTCATTTGCCTGCGGAAATGCGTGAGGGGAATTCCCATCGAATTAGGAAGCTTTCGTGTGGTAATGACACTTTTCTTGATAGTTTTTGTGGTTCCGTATTCTGCGAATGTATTTGTAGCTTGAACTTTATAAACCCGTTGCTTCTTTGCCTGACTTTCATCCATATTGAAGACCCAATAGTTTTATGCTATACTTTTCTTTTATATCAGATAATATTAGATGTGGTAGGATACGAGAATTAAAGCCAACTGGAATGCAATCAACATACACTAGGCATGATGTGTTTTCTTTCTTTTCATTTGTGTTTTCCGTAATAGCCTCGATCTATCCAGTAATTAAGAAGATAGATAGATAGTATAGATCTGTATCCGACTGAGCTCAAAGTATAGCTCTATTTCTACGTCTCTTAATTTTATAACTTACTTCTCTCTCATGTTGAAGCGATGATAGCTCAGTGGTAGTGTGTACGACTTTGCGTCAAGGGACGTGAGTTCGAATCCAACCACCTACAATGAGCTTGAGCTTTCGGTGAAGGAAAACGTCGTGAGAAAACCATAGCATGGTGGTAGAGCTTTTTCTGATGCCCGTCTGGCTAGCTATCACTCTCAAGTTGAAAATCTGCCGCCAAATACCAATAGGTGTGTTCCGGCAGTTGCACTTGAGAGCCAGTTCCTTCACAGGTTTAGCGTGTCTACCATCATGGGCCGTATCGTCACTTAAGATCAGGTGAGATTATGGCCATAACGCTAAACTATAAAAAAAAATGTATTGAAATATTCCTGAATTTAACGCGTCCTTGAAATTGCACTCAATTCTCATTCCATTATCGAATCGCAGTCTAAAAAGTTTGTAAGTAAATATACGTTGCCTGTTATCGGAGTCTAAAAATATTTTCTTTAGAATTTTCATCTGTCTGTTATCTTGTGTTCTGATCTGAAACAACTACACAAATTTTGATAAGGATTGTCACAGTGATTAGGGATGTTAGGAATAAACTTATCGGTTTGTTATATCGTATAAAAGAACAAGCTGTGCCCGCGGTTTCGTTTGCATTGAACCAAAAAATTATTGAATAATTGTTGCTTATTTTTGTTACTTTTTTCAGTACAGCTTTGCTTTGTATTGACGGTAGCGTGACGTTAAATAGCTTAAAGCATTCCTCAATGTTTGGTTTACCAGCTACAAAAGTATATGTTGGAATCCGATTGGTAGTTATTGAAATAACTGCGTCCAAACGGCCAAAAACTTGTAGATGTACGGAACCTTATCAAGTTCGTACGTTTCGCGTACGTAACACGTACATTATTTATTTCTCTAAGTCGCCGCGTCAGACAATTGATTTGTCCGCTTTTCGCTTGCTTATTTGCCCAATGAAAGGGGATTTCGCCAATCGTGCGCCGTTAAGACCGGCTTAGCGTGTGACATGTCGACATTTCGTTGCCGCTGAGTTTATTGTTGTGTAATTTAACTAAAAAAAAGAGAAAAAATACATCGTTTTTCCCATGAATTCTTGGTAATACGGTTTTCCTGGTAGCTTCTGTATAATATCTCACCCGTAATAAGAGAAAATTTATTTCAAACCAAAGCAAGATTTCCGTTTGACTGTTGTTTATTCGAAAGTATCATATTTTTTATAGTTTATAAATTAAGCGTTATGATCACAATCTCAACTGATGTTAAGTGACGATGTAGAGCGGTTGGTTCTCAAGTGCAACCGCCGGAATACACTTATACGGGTTTGGTGGTAGATTTTCAATTTGAAGGTGGAAGCTAGCCAGGCGGGCACCGAAAAAGCTTTACTACCATGCTATGGATTCATTACGTATATTTTCCTTCAGCGAAAGCTCAAGCTCATTGTAGGTGACACTTTTTAAACTTTAGTGTATTTTATACATTTTAATATAGAAATTGATTGCGTAACTACCCTCAGTTGCTCATTATCGCTAATGTTGTTCCAGCACACTAAACTCACTATATCTAACGATATACGTGAATTCGAACTAACAGCCATTGAAGCGACGTCCGTACGCACTACCAACTGAGCCACCACCGTTCCAATTTAAATAATCATAAATATTTGGTTAACTTTTGTGTGTTTAGGCAAATGCAGCGGGCAGTATTTTTGGAATCTTTAAGCATCAACTTTGTTCAGTTTAATCCACTAATACCGAGAGGAAGTTCTTGTGGGATAGAGAATAGAAGACTTTTACTCTGTCGATAAAAAATATTTTATATAAATAAAAATATTAATTATATAAGCTGTTAAGTATTAGAAATGTTAAATTGCTCGAATTGATATAAGTAATGAAATTTAAATGAAATTTTAAAACTTGACTAAATTGCAATATGACTAAGATTCTATGTTTTTTTTAATACTTAAGATTTAGCGTTATGGCCATAATCTCACCTGATCTTAAGTGACGATACGGCCCAAGCTGATAGACACGCTAAACCTGTGGAGGGACTGGCTCTCAAGTGCAGCTGCCGGAACACACCTGTTGGTATTTGGCGGCTGTTTTTCAACTTGAGTATGGTAACTAACCACGCGGGCATTAGAAAAAGCCCTACAACCATGCTATGGTTTCCTCACGATATTTGCTTCACTTTTGCTTGATATGAGCTCAAGCTCATTATAGGTGGTTGGATTCGAACTCATGTCCCTTGACGCGATGTTGTACTCACTACCACTGTCGTTGTCGCTTACGTAAGAACCCTGTAGTAGGTAACAAAGCAGGTCTACGACTTCGGTATCTTGAAAAAGTCTGCGGTTGCCAACTTCGGCAACGTAACGATAACGCTCCTTGTGTTGCAATTGTCCGTAGATGACGGATTATTTGATTCGTCATATTTTCCGAATTATTTTTCAACAGATGGTCTTCCACGGTATATCGTTTTGGATGAACAAAAATTATAAAAAAACTCAAAATACACTGAAAAAGTTCATAGGCAGCTATGGAGAAAAGGGCAGGTTTCTTTACAGCACGTACTGCGTAGACAAACAAGCTAAATATTGACTGACTTGACAAGCAGACAATGCATATAACCGAGCATTTTATATAATACAGTTTTTGAAATAAAATGAACTGTTACTTTTTAAAGATCAACTTGGAATCATCGTAAACTCTAAATCCAGGAATCTATAACATTGGTGTTCCCTTGCCTACTTTCGCCGTTTCTCATAAACAGAATTTTGATCTGCATCTTGGTTGCACCCTTATACAGTAGCTAATGCATAATCATTAGACGTACCACGAAAATCCGATTTAAAGATGCGGCAATCAAGGAAAGTAACGATGTGACGAACAAACAAACGTATCAGAACATACACTGTGCTAATAACGTATACAAATATGTCGGTACAGCGAAACGTACGATGTTTACCGAGTATATTGTTTTCTTGCTTTTTCCTTATTTCCCCCCTTTATTTTAGGACATCACAGAGTCTTTCGTTATCTCTGATTCTCTATACGATTGCTTTGATTATTTTTTGTATACGTTTTTGTGTGTTGTATATTTTCAAGAATTTTGAGGGAAAATACTGTTAGCATATTATAGTAGTAAACCAGCGTTTCCATCCTTAAGTTGAGGCTCTACCATTTTATTACTATAGAGTCAGGCTTTTAAAACTTATTTCCCAAGTTCATCTTAACTTAGTGTAAAGAAAATTTGGTTGCGTTTTTTAAAATAGGGATATTTTTCAGGAACCAAATCATAAGCATATGGTTTTTTTTGGGTTTGACAAACATTTCAAAATAAATTACCTCACTATATTACACTGCAGTCAATTTAGACACGTACGGAGCATTATTATACATTACGTGCAAATGGATACACATAATAATTTATATTTTATATTGCTACTCAATCTTCCCCTAAACTCGAGGATTTCGAGATTTAAGTCATAATATTAGCGAAAAATTGCAAGATTAGAATACGTAATGCATTGACACTCTATGAGAGATCATTGAAAACACCATTAAATATTGCAACCCTCGTTCTAATCTTAGAGCGTGAATGATATGTCGATGTGATCAGATATCGATTTAAAGAAATCGATTTAATATTTTCGTGTTTAACGGAAATTATATAACACCATTACGTTAAATATGATGAAGTTAAAACTTATCAGATTGAAAATTGAGAATCAATTAGGGGAAACTGCATCAAAATCCATCGAGAACTATAAAACGGTTAGTGCATTTTATTAGATGAAAAACATTACAAAGTATAACCCATATAGCTATCAGTTTCCAAATTCATTAAAACCTACATAATAATTTCAGAATGATCGTGTACATAGCAAAAGACATACAATAATCAAAATTAAAATAGGTATATTATAGTAATAAAAATACATAACCCAATTATAAATTTCTAAATACATATTAACGAACAAATTTGACTCAGTCATAATTTTATAAAATGTATAAAATCTTCCAAAGGAATAAATAGGGTATATAACTAATATAAAACTAAAACAACAGTAAAATAGTTATCGATAAATGCGTTTTATTTAATCGCACCACTATACTCAGCGTATATATAACGTCGAACATTTCCTAGGATAAATTTCTTCTCTGATGGTGTTTCTATGTAATCTACACTATTTAGCCCGTCTCACGGCTCTGCCATGACCGTGTCGTACGGGATTTGTGTAAGGCTGCGAATACGTTTGCGACAAAATCCAAAAATAATTAAACGCGTTTATGAAGTTATAACTGCGTCCGCAAATTCATTCGCGTGGTTGTAAAAGTAATATTGAAAGTAACTTGAAGTAATATTGAAAAGTATTGTGCATTATTGTATTGCAAATATTGTAAGCATTGCATGGTGGTAGGGCTTTTTCAAATGCCCGCCTGTCTAGCTACCACCCTCAAGTTGTAAACCTGCCGCCAAATACCACTAGGTGTGTTCTGGCAGCTGCACTTGAGAGCCAGTTCCTCCACAGGTTTAGTGTGTCTACCAACTTGAGTCATATCGTCACTTAAGATCAGGTGAGATTATGGCCATAACGCTAAATCTTAAGTATAAAAAAAGTATTCACTGTACTTAATTGGCATACGACGTTGCATCACATCGCTCGACCGCGCTATTTATTGCATTGTTCACGTATAGCGTTCTTTTTCTTATCCTCGACCTAAAAGGGTTGTAGGATGATTTTAAATTGTTTTGAAGCGATGATAGCTCAGTGGTAGTGTGTACGACTTCGCGTCAAGGAACGTTAGTTCGAATCCAAGCACCTATAATGAGCTTGAGCTTTCGGTGAAGGAAAACATCGTGAGGAAACCATAGCATGGTGGTAGGGCTTTTTCTAATGCCCACCTGGCTAGCTACCACCCTCAAGTTGTAAACCTGCCGCCGAATAACAATAGGTGTGTTCCGGCAGCTGCACTTGAGAGCCAGTTCCTCCACAGGTTTAGCGTGTCTACCAACATGGGCCGTATCGACACTTAAGATCAGATGAGATTATGGCCATAACGCTAAACCTTAAGTATATAAAAAAAAGAACACGTAGATAATGTCGTCTGCAGGACTTGAATCCACAGCACTACGACGTGATAGTTGCATCGAGGTAAACGTATTAACCGCTATGCCAACTGTGCAGTCAATTTTGTTATTGCTATAGTCTACACCAGTTTCGACATAATATATAATACTTCCATTAAATTCCATTAAACACCGATTATTTTCATTAAATAATTGTAAAACATGTTCTGTTATAGAAAGGAAAGTGACGCTTAAATGTATTTTTCTCTATAAATTGCAATGTGGGTAAATGAATTTTCAATAGATTTAATAGAAAGCAATAAAACGACTTTTTCTTTTTTTCATCGACCAATGATATCGTCGAGATTTAATCGAATGAAAATTGATTAGATTTTTTTATACGAGTCAATCAATGTAAAATTAAAAGGTTTTTTTTTTCTAAATAATAGTGATATAGCGTATTTTTATATCCTAAAAAAGTATTGTTTATGAAGGCTAGAGAAATAAATTTAGCTAGTAGGTATATGCGACTATAAATCGCAGTTTGGAGACGTTGCGATTAGTCGCAGCTGTGTTTCTTGTACGGCCCAACGTCACGGGGGATTTGAATAAGCTCCCGTGCAACGTTGCGCCAGAGAAACGGGATGTTTAGTATATTAACACTGTCGTATCCGTCCAATAGATTTTTAGTATCAAATACATATTTAGATATAACACAAATGTGACTGATACAACTGTGTATGTGAAAGGTTTTCTCAAAATTATAATTAAGTGAATTTTAGGTCTTTTTTTTATAGTTAAGGTTCAGCGTTATGGCCATAATCTCACCTGATCTTAAGTGACGATACGGCTCAAGTTGGTAGGCACGCTAAACCTGTGGAGGAACTGGCTCTCAAGTGCAGCTGCCGGAACACACTATTGGTATTTGGTGGCAGGTTTTTAACTTGAAGGTGGTTGCTAGCCAGGCGGGCATTAGAAAAAGCCCTACCACCATGCTATGGTTTCCTCACGATGTTTTCCTTCACTGAAAGCTCAAGCTCCTTATAGGTGCTTGGATTCGAACTCACGTCCCATGACGTTAAATCGTACACATTACCACTGAGCTATCATCGCTTCAAAACATTACATTGTTCAATACAAATTCATAAAAACATTGTCATAGATCTAGTTCACGCGAGGACCCTTAAGATTAAAAAGGCCATCTCTAGTAACATACCAAATATACCATATAAATATACCAACCTAACTCTTTTAATAATTGTAGTCTGAAATATGTATATCTGTCTGTGATTATAAATGACCTTATTTATGGTATTGCTTGATTGTTATTAATTTATTAGCTTTGCGATTTCCATGTAACGTAAAATGAAAACATATATGACACTTTTCCTTCCGCATAACGAAAGGTTTCTCCTGAGAATGAGGTAAAAGTTAACATTTTACACTTAATCAACTTCCCGGCTGATTTCGGTGGAATTCTCTCTGTTAGATTTGGGTCTTCGTTTGAAATTAAACGCATAATTTTTATATGGAATCGTATATTACAAAGTTGGCAAATGAAGGCCTATATATAGAACATATTGTAACAAGTATCATTTGACGATTGAATTAAAGAATAGGCGCAAATATTATCGAATCAGAGATCCGCCACGTGGCTGCTATATTCAATCTTAGTACTCTCTCTTTGATAGAGTCTTTGTCTCTGTCAAGATAATTCAATACATACACTGTAATTGAATCCCGACCTGTTTATACAAAAATAAAGATGTATTTTTACACGCTTTTTATTAACTTCACTTGAATGTTTGTGTGTATGTTTCTTTGTATGTTTGTAACCGACTCCTTTGGGCGCGATTTTGACCCACTTTAAACGGCCAGATTTCGTTCAAACTTTGTAGATTTATCGAGGACCGATGACAATACACTAATTTGATAAAATTATTCCATTTTTCAATTTGCAAAATAAGCATTTTGTTAATTTATATAATTTTCATTTATAGTCGATAAGGCAAGAAACTTAAGTCAATTCTCACTGTATACATTGACGACTGAAAATAATAACAGTTATTTATAGTTATCAAGGAATTAATAGTAGATTAGAACAATTAATAGTTTAAAATTAAAAAAAAAAAACAATCTATTATAAATAAAGCAAACTAAAAAGTAGAAAATAAACACTAGTTTAAAAATAAAAAAACGCTTTTTATAGACAACTGAACAAAAAAATAGAAAATAAGTTTTAATAAATTTAAATTAAGAATATTGTTAAAAATTTTACATGTAAAAATTGTAGGCTACTTAGAGTATTATTTAGTTTTTGTTTCATCGCAATCGGTTCACTCTATCAAGAGATATCTTTACATAGTATAAAATCGTTTCCACTGGAGGTTCGCTTAGAGCTTTTAAACTATTCAAAGGATTTTAATGCAGTTTTCAGCAATAGATAAAGTGATTCATGAGAAAGGTAATATGTATAATATAATCAAATTATGATACCAAAGCGCCGAAAAATTCAAGTTTTTTAAATGTTATGTACAACAGTGCGTGTACAACAGGTGAGCCTCCTGCCCGTTTGCCCCCTAATCCATAAAAAAAAAAGTTCACCGGGTTAGCTAGTAAATAATAAAATAATTAAATTTAGTGTAAAAAATGGTTGACTTCTTTTATGTATACAAATTTTTTAAACAGTTAAATACATTGCAAGATTAATTTATTATAACAACTCTGACTGCCCAATGACACGGTGAAAACATTAATAATGCAACAGAAGCGTTATGACCGGCTGGATAAACGACGTGTCATGTGTGAAAAATAGAACTCGATTTGATATTTGATGCACTACGAAATTGTTTCGTTTCAACAACCCTTCTGCGTGGACCGTAACGTCATCGATGTACAGACGTACAGAGAAAGCGTTTAAAAATATTTCTTCCTATAAGCTTTCTAGGAATAGAAAAACACAAGGTAGTTCAGTACTTCTTTCTTCTTCTCTTTATCAAGCCGACTTCTGTTTGTTTTTGTTTGTATTATCAACAAACTTGAAAACAATTTTCATCCTATTTTCACAACAATTTTCGTTAGAGATTACGGTTGAAATTTAACCACTGGGTAAACACTATGATAATATTACAAATTCGTATGTAAGTTTTTTTGTTTATTACTGTTTCACGTCCTTTCTACTAAACTTATCACCTTGTTTTTTTGCTTACAACTTATCAGGATGTTTTTTTCTCGTGGGGAAATGCATTAACGCAGTCCCTCCCAGCCTGGGACAGAAATGGACAAAGAGTTCTTATTATTCCAAATTAAGTACAATTGATTTTTTTACACGCAAACACAACTAATAATAGTTGCATCAGCTCTTTCGAGTAAACCATCCTTTAGTGGAAAATCGCTTCCTGAGGAAAGGTAATCGCTTAATCATTACCTTAGTACTTGATTTTATAATGTTTTAGAACGCAGAGATATTAATAGTCTTAAAATTGTCCTACGTATATTTGTACCGGAATAACCCAATTCTTGAACTTTTAGCTTACTCAAGAGGTTTTGCTTTTTAGTCGATAATGCTACAAGTTTTACTTGCGGCTTCGCTCGCGGTAATACTGATATTGTCATACAAATTCCGAATACGTCATACGAATTTTTATTCGTGACAAAAATAGCCTATCTCCATCTGCAGGTTCCCATCTATCTCTATACCAAAATTCAACTAATGATTCAGCGGTTTAGGCTTAAAAACGTAACAAACAAACCCACTTTCGCATTTATAATGCATAAGTATTAGGAGATTTATAACGACATATAACTTGAAATAATTTTATTGAGTTTAAACAGTTATTTAAAAACTTTAATTAATTTTCTATTTAAATAATTTTATAATTTTTTTCCCCCATTCTTAACATTGCCCTTTTTACCTTTTCTTAACATTCCACGAAATATCACTAAAGTCAGTACTAATGTACTGACATTAATTTGGTTAGGTATACTCGTTTTTGACATATTAATTTAAAAAGCTGTATTATAATTAGTCACATATTTTTTAGGCGTAATTTTTTTTATTTACTCCAATAAATTACTGCATATGAAAGGAAAATAATAAGGATTATTATACATCAGAGAGTACAAAAACAAAAAAAAAACTTTATGTGTTTTATTTACAATTTTCAGTATATTTGTAAAGACTTTGCTTCCATTGAATATGTTATTTCTATCGCATATCATCATTTTTAGTACCAAATTACGATTTTCCTTTATGGCTTTGACTGTACTCGAATTATTTTATATCGAGATGTTCGCAAAAAAAGATTACAGACGACGGCTATACCGAATGCTTGAATGTCATCAATAACATAGCATGTATATGTACATACATCTATGCAAATGTGTCGTTAGAAGGAGGTACGAACCGGAGGTTTGTTATATATACTAAGAAATAAATATGTAAGTAGGCATATTTATGTCAATAAACCAATCAGCTTCCTACCCTGAAGTTTCACTGTTGTTTCACCAAATGTGTTTAGGCTCATTATACACAATATTTTTGTACTAGGAATTAACAAAAAAAAATGCTGCAAATTAATTTTTTTTTTTTTTAAATGAGATCGTAATATCAGTTTCTGAAGGAAAACACTACTACCGTTTCGGAAACAGCGTGGCGTTCTGCAAAAGAAACGGCAAAAGAAACTTTCTAGCAATCGCTCTGTTTATCATGTGAATACAACCTTAAAAATTAACAATATTTTAATCCGCATCTTAAATGACCGCATCTTATCTAACGTATGACCGCATCTTAAATCTAACGTATTAGGGCATCTTTAAATCTAACAACGTATGATCGCATCTTGAATCTAACGTCTCAAGGCACTATAAAACCTTTAAAAACGATTCAGTCGTAAATATCATTTAAAAACATCATCGAGAACTATATACATCGCTATCACCCATCACTAGTTGGTACGAAATGCGCCAGCTGTACGAGGTAGTTGTGCAAAGCGTGCGCAAAAGCGTTGGTATGAGTACACAGATGTCGTCGGCGCTTGCAATAAGTCCTCGAGGCGAGAGCTGTAAAAGAAGTTAAAGATATGTAAAACAATCGCACGGTGATACACCGCACGAACGCATATAACATGTATGACGTGCCGCGATTCGTACAAGGTTTGTACAAAGTTTACCCGACGCAACGAGACCACCTTTTGCGCACGCCTAAACTGCCGCTTTGAAATACATATAAAGAGGTAAAAAGAAAAAAAAACTAAGAGTTATGATTTAGAAACATGCCCCCGAATGAATACAAAAAAAAGAAATAAACTATATATGTATATATATATATACACAACCTACTATAAAACAATAATACATCGCACTTACTTATAACGTCATTTCACGGTCTGCTACGAAGTGCTGCCAGCTGTACGAGGTAGTCGTGTAAAGCGGTGCCGCTAGAGTAGATGCCCTTGGCTTTTGCAAGGACTCCCAGAGACGAGATCTGTAACAGAAAGCAAAGGTGCGGATTGCACTGTGTAGTATATTCGCAAAGTGGGTAGTTCTACGAAGCATTGCCAGCTACAGCCCATAATCCGCGGGTGATGGCGAACGCACTGTCCGCCTTTTTAAACACTGCAACTACGTATAACATGCACTACGCAAAACATGCACACCACACTTAATACATAAATCGTAATAAAATATTATTAATTACTTATGTTCTACGCAAAACATGCACACCACACTTAATACATAAATCGTAATAAAATATTATTAATTACTTATAACTAACTTACACACTACAATTATAAATAATTATACAGTATCTGCACTTAATATACTAATACACAAGAGTATTCAACTGTCATGCAGCGAAATAAGATCAGTTCCGAAACTAAAATAAATAAATAAAACCGACCAGCCTGCTTGCCCATCTACCTACCTACCTACATTCATATATACGTACGACAGACCGAAAACTAGAACATACCTACCTAGCAACCCTGAACAGAACAGAACAGAACAGAACAGAACAGAACAGAACAGAACAGAACAGACAGACAGACCGACCGATCGACAAAATAACTGATCCTCGCACAACGACACTTGAACATACTTTGTCTTTCATACTGAGCGCCGATAATTTATATACACCTGTAGACCAACAGGTGGCGTGCACCCCTCTACTTCCGTTATTAACTTAATAACGTTTTGGCGATATCTACATTCTGCTACCAATACTGAAAGTTGATCATTCAACTTTTAATTATTGTACGTATTCAAAAATATGCAAATAAGGATGAAGAATTGCCTAAGAGTTTTTAATTTAACAAAAATTTACACAGTCGTAAGTTTACAATTAAATGAATTACCACATTCAATGTTGAAACTATATATATTTTTGTTAAAAGTAAATTTACATATAAACAGATATAAAATTTTCCTTTATTCTTTGTAATCTACGTATAAATAGCCAAAAACAGAACAGACAGTAGATTTTTGCCTCCTCTGTTTGTCAAGCGAATTTCTTTCTTTGTTTAGTAATTATCGAGAAAATTAAATGTTATCGATAAAAAAAAATCGGTAACAGTTTTTTCGCAACTTATCAAGAAATTCAAATCTCCAATAACAAAATTATATGATGGAATTTCGATCATTTAGCGAACAACAGTTAATTTTTAAATATAAGTAGTTATAAAGAACACTTAACTAAGGCTACATAGATTTTTGGCTTCTCTGTTTGTCAAGCGACTTTCTTTCTTTGTATAGTAATTATTGAGAAACTTATATGTTACCAATAAACAAATTTCTGTGACAGTTTTTTCTCATCTTGTCAAGAAAATCCTCCAATCTCCAATAATCAAATTATATGTTCGAATTTCGATCACTGAGTGAACATTAGTTATTTTTTAAATATGCGTATTAATAAAGAATGCTTAATTAAGGCTACATCCGGTATTTTATATACACTTTTATATATATATATATATTTTAATACATTGAAATAACACATAATTTAATATTACGTCAGGTCGCGACAGTACATGAATAGATATGTTTTTGCGTTATATTTGTCGACAATGAGATCGATGGAGTGCGTAGATGTTATTTTTACACGCTTTTCATTAACTTCACCTGTATGTTTGTTTGTATGTTTGTAACCGACTCCTTTGGGCGCGATTTTGAGCAACTTTATACAGCCAGATTTCGTTCAAACTTTGTAGATTTATCGAGGACCGATGACAATACACTAATTTGATAAAATTATTTCATTTTTCAATTTTCAAAATTTTTTTTTTTATTAAATTTATATAATTTTCATCTATAGCCGATAAGGTAAGAAACTTAATTTATTTTTTTTATAATTAAAAAAAAACAAGCTATTATAGATAAAGCACACTAAAAAGTAGAAAATAAATAATAGTTTAAAAACTAAAAAAACGCTTTTTATAGAAAACTGACCTAAAAAAATAGAAAATAAGTTTTAATAAATTTAAATTAAGAACAGTGTTAAAAATTTCAATAAATATAAGGCCAAAATCTTTTAGTAGGTTATGTACATTTTGGTAGCTTTTCGTATATTTTTACATACAATGAGCTCAATCAATGGAATCAGTTTTTTTAGCCATATTTTGCCAACTAACCACAATAAAATGTGCAAATGCTGTAAAATACGTTTTTACCATTCAACAGAGTGCATTCATTAAAATCTACTTTTATTCGCAAATTGTGAGATGGTAGTCCAGTCAATGCTAGTGAATTTAAAAATTCTGTGGAATAGTTAACTACGTCATTCTGGTGGATAACTGTGTCGACCGATTTGAAGAATAATAAATAACTGACTTCCGAGAAAATTCTGAATAGTCACATTGAGATCGACAATTTCATTTTTCTCCGCCACCATTACTCGAACTTTCTGAATTTTAGCGGTCATTTACCTTGTCATGAAATCGTTCTTTACAATATGCGTTGCGTCAAATGACGTCGTTTAACACGCTCACTGCGCTGTGAGGTCTTATTGACCCATGTTTAACTTACATCCCGTGCGGCGAACTAAATAGTTCTTATTGAAAGAAAAAGACAAATAGACTACGCTATTTCCTACTTCAATAGGCACATTTTAGACTATTAAATACAATCATGGGTCAATTTGACCTCTCCCGCACCTAACGATAAATATTTCTCTCCAGTGCGGCGTGTGGTCAGTATGACCCCCCACCCTCTGCACCCCACACCCGCACTGGATGGTGCGCCCGCGCCATTAGTGATGCGCTGTGCAGTGTAGTGGGAGGCCGTCACGTCGCTTTCAAGAAGATGGAGGTATACATGTTAGTCCTAATACTGGCCGCACATTTCAAAATTTAAAAAAGGTTAGGTTTTCTCCAGTTGCTTCACCTATACTGCGGCAATCTATAAAACAGAGTCATCAAAAAAACAAGTTCTCCTGGAGCTGGATCGTTTACGAATTTTGGAGACTTAAGCAGAAGTGTATTATTAAACGACATTTCTAAGGATAAACTTATGAAGCTAAGTATGCCTTTGGATGAACAGAGCATTCGTAATTATATAGAAACCCCACCAAAATTAAAATGTCAACAGAAAGACGATTATGATAGAGATAGCGACGGCGATTGTAAAACTTTACCGCACTTAATAACAAACTTTTTATAAAATACAGTCATTAATTGTAAATGAGTATTTTATTTCAATACCTACCGCTTACAAGTATACATTTTAGTGTTTCCCATCACTAGTATTTCGATAACTTCAGTGCGTTATGGGGTCAATATGACACCACAAATTGTGTCCTCTGTTTAGGACAAACTAAAGATGCGAGCTAAAAGCGCTGCTAGTTGTAAGTTGCCAGGATGTCGAACTAGCATTCCTGAATGCTAGTTCCAAATACTGTGTACCAAATAGTAATAAAAAATATTTATATTCAGAAGTTTAGGAGAGGTTAATTTGACCTCACGACGCACTGCAAATAAGTCCTGTTTGGATCAGAACTGCCCCATAACGCACCAGTTTAAAGTTTACATATAACGTGTTCGCAGTGAGCGTGTTAAGTACAACTGATTTATTTTTAATGTTGACCAAGGAACGGTCAGAATCATTTCCCATGTCATAAACTCATTAGCGTTATAGATCTGGTAGTGGGATCCATTGTGGTAATTTTTCCTTTTCCATCTGCACAACACAATCCGAAGTAATTTTATTGTCGGTAACTTTCGAACGCAATACAGAGATACCAATACGATTATTGTCAAAATCTGCCCTTTGCTGGTCATATTTGAAATAATAAAAGTAATTCGTTTACTCGTAAAATTTAGAATTTCATTTATAATGAAAGTAATACTAATTTGAAAACGTAACGCCATTTTATGATATATATATATATATATATATATATATATATATATATATATATATATATATATATATATATATATATATAATATTTTTTAAAACAAATTAATTTGTATTAGTTTTTAATATTTTTTTAGGTATTTTGCGCAATTTTCTTAAATAGATTCCTCACAGTCTTTTGTCCCATTCATTCATTCAGTATTTATATAATGAGGTTACAAAAAAAAAATGTTCGTTCCTTTTTCTTTTCTATAAACCATGTCCTGACAATATCGAACACAATAAAAAAGTGTTACCCGATTTCGAATAATCGTTGGGAAGTTATGCGCGTACATACATTTCGGCGACTCATATTTTTATATATACAGATCTTTTCATGTTCCGCTCAACTTCCTTAATGTTTTCTTCCATAAGAACCTTCTTCTGACTATAATTATCACAACAAAAAAAGAATTAGCGAAATTGTTCCAACCGTCCACGAGTGATTCGATGACAAAGGGAAATAGAGATTCATTTTTATGTATATAGATAAAAAGCAACCAGGAAGTCTTACTAAATAGCAATATACAATTTAACAAGGTTGCGTTTACATTCCAATATATTCTGCAAGGTGGTTTGTAAGAGATAATCGTAACATCCAAAATCCTATATCCAATGAGAGGTTATATATTATTATGGTACAACATCTGGTGTATAATACACAATGTGACACCATTAGGTTGGAGTGTTTGTCAAACATTTGATGTTGGCCGGCTGGTCACCAATGGGTAAACATTCATTAGCAGATTAATTGTTATCGTTAATGGATCACTCGTTTTCGAGTGTTCGTCAAACTCGACAGATTATCGTTACAATTGATTGGATTTATTTTTAATTAATATTAATTTCGCATTATGGTATAACGAGCATGACTCAGGGGTAGCGTGCACGGACATGACGTCATTGGCGTGAATTTATTAAATTCCTGCAAAGCGCGTCAGTTTTCAGCAAAAAAAAGTTCAAGTATTAGCTTTATCGTTGATCGTCTCTTTATAGTAAATATCATATTACAGGGATTTAAATATTTACACGTTTGATTAAAAATAACTTTATAAATTCAAATTCTAATGACATGATTTTATAGAAATTGTTTTAATATTTTTTTCAATTAGTTCGCTTTTAGCGTATTTAGTTTCTGGTTGTGGCAAAATAAATACGTATGTCTTGAACTACTGTATTGATTCATTTTTTTAAATAATAAAAACAAAGCATTTTTTCTCTCTCTGTATGTGATTTAAGCGCGATCCAACCGGGTGGTTCAACTACCCTTAATTGTCTATGACACGTAATCATGAAGTGGCTTACCTCGCAGAGATTAATCGGCTTATTATTGTATCTATGACTGTAACAACGAGATACTGCGATATTAGCATTATCATATATTAATATTATTATAACTTTATATACTGACTAGATTTTACGTGCGGCTTCGCTCACGTTAATATCAGTTTTGTCAAATAAATCGTCTGACGTAATAAAAAGTTTCATACAAAATGTATCCCTCTTTTTATCCCACTGCCAAGGTTTCGCGAGAAAAAGTAGGGTATCACTGTCTCCTAAGTCCTCTATCTATCTCTGTAAGGAAATTCCTCACAATCGATTCAGTGATTTAGACGACAAAGAAACTCACTTTTGCATTAAAAATATTAATATGATGATAATATGAAGTATAGTATGATAGGAAGTATGCTGTTCGCTTGGTGGTTTAAATTTGACCATTATCGTGGTTGCAAAGTGGAAATTTGAATCAAGGTGACAAAAAAAGTTTCTATTACCAATTATTTTTAAAACCGTATCAATCACTACCGACATAAACAATAGTTTGAAAAACTTAAAACTGAAACTAAAAAGCAAAAATAATGTTCAATAAGTTTAGAATAGAAATTCTTAGAACAAAATTCTTCACTTTATTGTAAAAAGCGTTGAGTGCTGAATAATAATTGTTATAATTAATTTATTAATCGATATTGGTAAAAATGCATGTAATAAAAACCACAGAAAAATTATCCACTGTATTATACCAGTTTATTTTCATTGTTATCCAGGATACTACGACAACTTTTGAAATTAATGTATTGTCGTCGATCCTTGATATGTGTGCAAAGTTTAAAGTTTACTGGTTATTTGTTTGATATCCTGGTGAATGTGGTCAGGATAGAAGATAAACTTATATGGCAGACACATCTCGGGTTCCCTCTCCTGTAAATGAATTTAACCCTTTAAGGACACTACAAAAACGATACGTATATATCCTCTTATGTCATCCTTTATCTTTCAATATCCTGGTAACCCTGGCTAGTATACTAGGATAAGCTTTTAAATTATTGCATTTCCGTCGATCCTTGATAAGTATGCAAAGTTTCAATGTCACCCCTGCTCTCTATTTTTCTGATATTCAGGCGATCCGGGCCAAGATTTTAGGTCATACTAATATGCTAGCCGTTTCTCGTAAATTGATTTCCCCTTTATGAACACTAAACGATGATATGTACGCAACCTATTATGCCATGATTTATGTTTATATACCCTGGCGATCCAGGCCAGGATACTAGGGTCAAACTTACAAAAATATTGTCATAGGTCCTTGAAGAACATACAAAGGTTCAAGTTAATCCCATGTCTTGAAGCGGTCGAAAAATCGTATTCCAAGATACAGGTCGATGTAACATAAACGTGTTAAATACAGAATGTCTGTTGATATTAATACCACATATAATTTGGGCAGTAATTCTTAATTATATTTTTTTATACTTAAGGTTTAGCGTTATGGCCATAATCTCACCTGATCCTAAGTGACAATACGGCCCAAGTTGGTAGAGACACTAAACCTGTGGAGGAACTGGCTCTCAAATGCAGCTGACGAAACACACCTATCGGTATTTGGCGGCAAATTTACAACTTGAGGGTGGTAGCTAGCCAGACGGGTATTAGAAAAAGCCCTACCACCATGCTATGGTTTCCTCACGATGTTTTTCTTCACTGAAAGCTCAAGCTTATCGCAGGTGGGATCGAACTCACATCCCTTGATGCGAAATTATTTCAAATTTCGATGAGGTTTATTCGCAAGTACCGTACCTAGAACTTTGTGGATCTACGTCACGTCGCTCAGAACGCGGCGTGTTTGCACGGGGCACAGCGATAAGCGCATCGCAAACAACTACAACTGACCTCACAGCCTCCGATACTGACTGAGTGATTACCATTCAGCGGCAGTTATTGACACGCCGGTAGCTATCTGATACGGTTTGATTAATCGCTTACAAATGGACAAATTCATGATCCTATACATGTAATATAAGTGACTGAGACAGATCTGAACATTTGTATATTTCTTTTTTTTGGGTATTCAATTTGGGTGTTTTTTTTTTATAGTTGAGGTTTAGCGTATGGCCATAATCTCACCTGATCTTAAGTGACGGTACGGCCAAGTTGGTAGACACGCTAAACCTGTGGAGGGGCTGGCTCTCAAGTGCCAGTGCCGGAACACACCTTTTGGTATTTGGCGGCAGGTTTACAACTTGAGGGTGGTGCCAGCCAGGCGGGCATTAGAAAAAGCCCTACCACCATGCTATGGTTTCCTCACGATGTTTCCCTTCACCGAAAGCTCAAGCTCATTGTAGATGCTTGGATTCGAACTCACGTTCCTTGACGCGAAGTCGTACACACTACCACCGAGCTATCACCGCTTCTACCGCTACTTTGTAATCGAAGTATTCTTTTTTAATTTTATAGATCTAAGTTTAACAATTATTTTTTTTTTTCGACCTGACTTACGCTGTTAGCCCCAAGGGCTTTGACAGCTTCACCGGACTTTAAGTTTAATCACCCACTTACTTGATGTACAGTAATGATATTGTATCTAGATGATGGGCACATTAAGCCTAGTGGTGGGTCTATTTATTTAGTGCATCAGCTAGAACGTATATAGCTATACTATTTAGAACTTGTATATAACTATAGGTATTTGGTGGCAGATTTTTTAACGTGCGTTTGGTAGATGGTCATTCAAGTGCTAATAAAATCTCTACAAAAGCTCTACTACCATGATAGTTCCATTACGGTGCCCATTTTCCGAAAGCTTAAGGTCATTGCAGGGATTTGAAATCAGGTACATCGACGCAGTGTATGACAGTTTACCACTAAGACATCGTTGCTTTAGAACAAAAATTATTGGAATGTTGCAATCGCTGTTTATTTATCTTCACAGAATTTGACAAATTTGACATGTCAATAGTCAATAATGACATAAGCATACGAATAAGACTTAAAAAAAAAAGATCGAATTTCTTGCTGGCTCTTCTCGATGAATGCCTTACTTTTCGAATCGGTAGTAATTTTTAACGTTCATAAGCGCCTTCTTAGTACCAAAATAGAATAAAGATTTTTTGTTTTGTTTTGATTTAATTTGATTTGATCACTAATATTAGGGATAAACATATCTGATACTTTTAATCCCATAAAATGACGTAGTTCTTCCCGCATAGGGGATAAAAGGGGATAAATTTTCATAGTAAACGAACTTATATACTTCTATACTTTTATATATACTATCTATAGCTGATTATGTAACTGAAAATCTAAGCCATTTCTTATCTCGCTAAGGTATTAAAATGCTAAAAATAGTAGCTCGAAAATAAAGTTTTTCCAGCATTTTTAAAACTTTTCTAAAGTTATAGGAAGGATTTTTTTTATAGTTAAGGTTTAGCGTTATGGCCATAATCTCACCTAGTTTTAAGTGACGATAGGGCCCAAGTTGGTAAACGCGCTAAACTGTGGAACGACTGCTGAAATCCAACTGACAGAACACACATATTATTATTTGGCTGCAGATTTTCAACTTGAGAGTGGTAGCTAGCCAGTCGGGCATCAGAAAAAGCCCTACCACCATGCTATGGTTTCCTCAAGATGTTGTCCTTCACCGAAAGCTCAAGCTCATTGTAGGTGGATTCGAACTCACTTCCCTGGACGCGGAGACCGTACACACTACCACTGAGCTATCATCTCTTGCTCAAATAACCTATTGGTGGTTAGTTTACGTACTCATATCTTACTGATCATAACAAAATTACCATAAAACAGTTGTAATGGTTCAGATATTTTGAATGCTGTCTCAACATGCTACCTAACATTCTTTTTGGTCCTTTATTGTTAAGGTTAAACATTATGGCCATAATCTCACCTGATCTTAAGTGACGATACGGCCCAAGTTGGTACACCGCTAAACCTGTGGAGGGATTGCTGAAATGCTAAAATGCATATCTTACTGGCCATAACAAAATTACCATAAGACAGTTCTAAGGATTAAGATACTTTGAGTGCTATCTCAACATGTTATCTAACATAGATTAGGGGCAACATTGAAGGCGGAACAGCTACCTAAGTCCCGCCGGGGCCCATATCTCCCGATCAGCGAAATGAAGACGTACAACGTTAGATAATAATAATGACCCCATCGTTGGACAGATGGCGTTATTTCATATTAGTCGATATCCTGCAGGCACATTAGGCAGACAAATGGCTTTCATTACAGCACTGCCGTTTAACCGGGCTATTGCCTCCTCCTTTATTGTTGCCTGGAAGGTTTGTTTTATAACCTTGATTTGTTACTCGGCTATGAAAGATATTACTGTATTTATCGAGATAAAAGCTATTACGTTATGATAATATTTGTATGGAGCATACTTTTGGGTCATCGAGAGCCGAAAGCGGCCGTCTCGATTTTAACACTTGCGTGTTGTGTATTTTATTGTATATAAGAGACTGAAATTATTATTTATATACGAGGTTTGCTACTTCCATGTTTGACCATCGAATAAATTCAATCTTGCTCTATTACGTACATACGTAGTGAAGTACTATTTAATCCATTTGTCATAATTGTTTGCAAATTTTTATTTTTGGATCATGAAGATTTTGTGAAATACTAAAAGTTTTCTGCCAAATTCTCCAATATAAACCAATAATTGCGAAATTATCATAAATAATTAAAATTGTCAAGGGCATTTGTATGCTATTTAAAAACCACATTGGCCGAAA
Organism: Actias luna; assembly: GCA_039707435.1. Classification (NCBI taxonomy): domain Eukaryota; kingdom Metazoa; phylum Arthropoda; class Insecta; order Lepidoptera; family Saturniidae; genus Actias; species Actias luna. The sequence continues at coordinate 17,364,138 of JAZHAC010000034.1, read as the reverse complement.
ACTAGGGCGCAGTTTGTAGATTAGTGCTAAAAAAGATGCCAGTTTGCCAATAGCTAAAAACTTTGCATGCCAAAAAAGAAAACGTTGCCTCCGGTACAGTAGATATGTTTAAAATTTGTCAGAATTTTATATGGTGGTGGTTCTCGAATGGCTACCACGTACCGGAAGCCGCAGCGTGGGTAGGCCCCCCACAAGGTAGACCGACGATCTGGTGAAGGTCGTGGAGATCTTTGGGGGAGACCTATGTCCAGCAGTGGACGTCTTTCGGTTGAATGGATGGATGTAATCAAGACGTTCGATTTGCAAACGGTTGACCAACGACTGCGAGAAAACTTGATGATTATAAAAATTGATTTGACTACAAAAAGCTTGTAATAGGAAAAGTTATAATTAGCACATGTTCAGAAATTGGAAAAGTATACTTTGAAGTTATCGAAACGCAAGTATTTTTTAGAACAAGTATATTGATAGACTTAGAAGTTAAAATACACACACACTAGACCAGAATAGAGTATACTTCACACACAAAGCGAGTGCATTCACCACAAATTGTGTTACAAAACGATTCTTTCCGGCCCCCGAGGAAAGCGCTTCTCAAACTTTCCACAAAGGAACACTTTTTGTTTGACTCAACGAAATAATGGAAGTCCGGTGTACGACCGGCGAAAATATTAGAAAGCGAGTTCTTTTGTTAAATTTAGATTTGGAAATGACTAACTGTATTAGAATGTAGCTGTATTAGCAAATATTGTCCTGTCTTTTCAAGTAATAATTACTTCGACCACCTGTCAACCTGTTTTCAAGTTATACATTTTTATATATACACGGTTTTGAATCTCAAATATAGCATATATTATTAGTTATGAAGTCAACTATCAAACATGTTAATTTAAACAAAATTCGTAAGCAAGTTAGTTTACTAAGAAATTTTAACGTTCATCTTTATCAGTTTAACAACTATTAACTAAGTAAATAACTGTGTTACCTGAAAACAAAATATATAATCGGGTCAATATTTTTTCCGGTCGTACTCAACGATTGGGATATTTTCCGAACTGGTGGTAGTTTTAACGCTCGTAAAGCCTTCCCAGGGCCTGATTTGAATAAAGCTGTTTGATTTGTTTTGATAAGATTTTCATTTGAATTGATCCCGGTAATATCCAGTCGCTTTCTGGAATAAAGAATCCCATATAAAATTAGCCATCACTATATCTAATTTAATAAATATCCTTCCACTGGCTTAAGAAGCTTGCGTGTACAAATAACAGACAGACAATAGTTTCAAATAAAATTATTTAAGAATCTACATCGATTTCAAGCCATTCCACTGTAGTTTTTTTAATAGTGTAGGAATGAACGAGCAAACGTATCACCCGGTGGTAAGTAATCACCACCACTCATGTCACCCATAACACTGGAGGAATCGCAGCTCGTTGCCGGCCTTTATAAGAGAGACTGGCTGTCAAGTTGAAAATCTGCCGTCAAACTCCTATAGGTGTGTTCCGGCAGTTGCACTTGAGAGCCAGTCCTCCGCAAGTTATCGTGTCTACCATCTTGGACCATGTCATCACTTACCATAAGGTGAGATAGTGACCACAACGCTAAAACGTAAACTATATAAAAAGTTGAAGCACCACTGCCTGTCTGCAGAATCAGGTGACGTCGGCAGCGGTTCGTTACTATGCTTCATAACGACGAAACCTATAGGGCGGGGTATTCAGAGGGTGTTTTGCCTGTATGTAATTTTGTTCAAGCCAATTCAAATAATTTATTACGTGTAATAGTAAAAATAAAATACGTCGTTGAAAGTTTCAACAAAATCTTAACTACGAGAATGGGTTTAATAGTCATACTTATTGTTAACTAGCGTTTACCTGCGGCTTTGCTCGCGGCAGTAATACTGCTATGTCCATAAATTTGAAAAATTGGTCGTAAAGTTACATGAAAATTCAAGTCAACGCGAACGAAGTCGCGGGTCTAGCTAATATGACGTATTTGTCAAGTCAATACCTATACGTCAAGCCAAATTGTCTATCGACTATTGATAACACATGTCAAAGTGACTTTCCTACAATTTTGTAATGTAAGTAACTAGCTGTAACCCGCAGCTCCACTCGCGTTAATACTAAATATATGCAATTATTGTGTAAAGTTTGAAGCAAATCGGATGACAAAATAAAAATTTTAATGCAAAGTTTATTCCTCTCTTTGTCCCACTTCCTGTAAGTTTTTCGCGAGAAAAAGTAGCCTAACACCGTCTCCAGGGCCCCAACTATGTCTATACCAAAATTCATCATAATCAATTCAGCTATTTAGGCGTGAAAGGGTAACAAAGAAACATACTACCATTTATAATGTTAGGAAGGCTTGCTGAAAACTTGTCAAAAATGAAACATAACATTTTGATCGTTGACTAAATTTTCCTATAAACTCTCGGGGAAATGTAGTTGCGAAAAATAAACCGTGTGCATCAACCAATGCATTGTCATACAATGACACTATTACTTTCATCGAAATAAAACTAATTTAAACGGATTTCATAGCGGTTATTTATTAATTTTGATGCCGACGTTTCGAAAGCTTTACAGCCTTTGCGGTCACGGGGCGGACTGAGGTGTAGGTTGTCCAGAAAAGTTAATGTTACAGTGTCTACCTTCAATTTAATTTTTACTATTAATAGTGTTCCGATCTACGCAGAAAGAGCTTACAGTGACCTGAGGCTTGGCTATTGATCTTTTGGGTTCTGATTTAATTATTTCGATGAATAACATTCGCGTAAACATAAGAACTCTTTACTATATTTTTAATCATATAAAAAAAAATTTAGCAACGATGAAAGCGATGATAGCTCAGTGGTAGTGTGTACGATTTCACGTCAAGGGATGTAAGTTCAAATCCACCTAAAATGAGCTTGAGCTTTCGGTGAAGGAAAACATCGGCAACATGGTTAGCAACCACCCTCAAGTTGAAAATCTGCCATCAAATACCAATAGTTGCACTCGAGAACCAGTTCCGTCACAGGTTTAGCGTATCTACCAACTTGAGCCGTATCGTCACTTAACATCAGGTGAGATTATGGCTATAACGCTAACCTTAGCTAGAAAACAACGACTATAAATTAAAACAAATCGAATAAAGAACATATACTTATTTATGTACATGATAATACATCTAACTTTACCGATCTAAGCCACGTACTTCAGCAAGCGTTAACTTGCTAAGTATTCGACTAACATTTATCGTAAATATAAGTCGTTGCGTGCACAGTTGAAACAGCAAATATTATCACCGGAGTCTATTCCCGAGTGTCTCCGAAATGCTTGACACAGAACTTTCCAAATATATTGCCTTTGTTCGGAACTTAGCACCGGCACCTTCATTTCAACCGGCCCAATGAAACGAATAGAACTCATAAGGGTTCGTTCAATACTTTTCTTTACATTTCGAAGACACTTCGAATGATGTTTGTATAATTTAAGGCTGTTACCAAACGTAGCGGCGAATTTGTTCGCCTGCTGTAGGTGATATCGTAAAATTAGTATTGAGATATGAAAATATACTATTTAAGGAAAAACATAACCCTGGGGGTACGTTTGAATTATTCTTATCATATACCATTTACATAGAAATTCCATAACCTTATATTGGAAGGAGATAAAAGACGTTATATTTCTAATTAAAATATCCATGGAGAAAATCTGTAAACAAATTTACCTAGTATACATTTTTTACTTGTTTACCCTTCACCGGCTAACCCTTAATAACTCCCTGTTGCATGGGATCTAAATTATTCAATATGTTACACATAATATTAGTTAACATCGTGCCAAATTTTAGTGAAAACTGTGCGGCAACTTTAGAAAAATACAAGGAAAGAAGAAATTTCATATTAAAATGAAATATATTCTTATTATGTGTCCACTTTATCGTGTATCATCACTAATATTATAAATGAGGAAGTGAGTTTGTTTAATTATTTGTTACGCTTTCACACCTAAATCGATAAATTATGATGAATTTTGGTACACAGTTAGATGAGAGCCTGAAGATGGTGATAGGCTGCTGTTCCTCGCGAAAACCTTATCGGAAGTGGAGAAAATAGGGGATAAACTTCGTGTGATTTTTTTATTGTGTCATCCGGTTCGTTTGACAAAACAAATATCAACGCTAGCAAAGCCGCTCGTTAAATCTAGTTTGATTATTTATAGCGATTATATATAAAGCGATGATAGCTCAGTGGTAGTGTGTACGACTTTGCGTCAAGGGACGAGAGTTCGAATCCAACTACCTACAATGAGCTTGAGCTTTCGGTGAAGGAAAACATCGTTTGGAAACCGTAGCATGGTCGTAGGGCTTTTTCTGATGCTCGACTGGCTAGCTACCACCCTCAAGTAGAAAACCTGCCGCGAAATACCAATAGGTGTGTTCCGCCAGTTGCACTTGAGAGCCAGTTCCTTCACAGTTTTAGCGTATCTACCAACTTGGGCCGTATCGTCACTTAAGATCAGATGAGATTAGGGCCAAAACGCTAAACCTTAACAAAAAAAAAATATGTTCAAAATTTATTTCATATACAGGTTTAATTAACTTTGTTACAGTTTTATTATAAGTTTTCAAACAAATCGGGTGATGCAACAAAAAGGTGACGATAATCACCTTCAGGGTCAGACACTATGTCTAAGTGTATGGAATTTCTAAACGCATGTTATGTAGGATTATTAGGATCAAATACTTCATAAACGTATATATTAGGTATCCAGTATAGAACAAGCCAATATGTTCGCAGACAATCACCTAAAATCGAAGCTCAATTGAAATTCTTGTTTCCGAAGGCGTGAAATATAGGGACCTCTCAAACTCAATCTACCCACATTTACATAGGCGCCGGATGATGGACCGTTGAACTAACAAAATTATTCAAAGTAGCCCGCCGGAGTTTTTATGGGGCACGCGGGAAAGTGTGAAGGCCTCGGAATATTTCCCGGGACCCCGGGGTTTAAAAGATTACGGCCCAGTTACTGGACTGTATGAATAACGAGTGTTTTTACTACGGTTCTCGGATAGAGATGTGCCTGATCACATAGGATAGATACATTTATAGAATTTGAATTAAGATTTTTTTTTAATGTTTTTTGCATTGGTATGAATTGGAACTTAGTACATTTAATTCAGAGAAGGTAGCCCTGCATTTAAACTCATTTACTACACTTTTAAAGGGCAGTCATTTCCTGGATAAGCGTTAGGAAATAATCTAGTAAATTTTAAATGCAGTATATAATTTACTAATTCATTTCACAAAAAAAAAAAAAAACAAAATAAGAAACGTCATTGCAAAAGTTAGAAAAAAACCTCAAAATATTTTCTCCAAAGGAGAGAAACTTCATAATCAGCGTGTCAACGATTCGCCGATTCGACGGAATTATATAGAAACTGTCACCAACAATGAGCCCTTGGTCTCAACGGGGGCTCCCCTCACGACCCTAGCGCATAGCGGGGCGTCCGAAGCCTCATTACGTTACAATTGCTTCGGACACTAATTGTCTGAGAGATTTTTTTTGTCATCCTCAAGAGTTCTGAACTTGCTGCGACATTATATTGTATCGCTACATTGATATAACACGTATTTTATTTTATCGTTCTCTATAAAACGTTTCGTATATTTTAATCGGCTTACGACTATGTATTAATTAGATGGAGTATGATGCAAAAATATATCTAAAGGCATGTGAATTTTGGATTATTCTAGATACGGATTTTCATACCCCTAATTCGAGAGCCGGTGGTTTTTCCCCAATTTCCTACTTTCAGTTATAATTTCAATAATAACCCATATACCTAAACTGTCCAATCTATTTATATACCCAATGCTCATCTAACGTGCTTTAGTATTTTAAGCGTACCAAATATCTTAAACAGTAATTCTTGCATTTATAATTATAATGTAAACTCTGGACGTAATAATTTAACATTAATCAAAAAGAAATTTTCGTTGTCGTTAGAACGGTAGATTATTAACAGAAAACCTTTTTATGTTAACCAAATATAATTATTAGATAGAAGTCTTTTCCAAGGGCCCGCATTGGTCCACAACTGTGAAGCACTCTCAAAGAGATTACAGCCTCTATCGACCATCGCTAATGAGGACACGCTCCTAATGATTTATCCGAGGGTCCATCGACGAAGGTCCAAATCTGAATCCACTTTACATTTGCCCTTCAGTTAATTGTCGTTTAAACGTATTACGATGTCATTTGTTTTTATTGAGCTCTTTGGTCGGCTTCAGTAATTCGAGGATAATTGGTTGTTAGTAGTCAATTATTTTTTATTTTGTTTATATTACAGTAGAATCTCCATAAGTCGATCATCTTGGGAGACGCAAAAAAATTCGAGTTGTAGTGTTTTCGACGAGAATGGAGGTTTTGGTGTTTGAAGGGAAGTTATCAATTTTTTTTTTTCGACATTTTGAGGTTTTCACTTATCGGGATTCAACTTAACGTGGTTCTTCTGTGGCAACTATATTTGGTTAATATTTTAGGCTTTCCTTATAACTTACGGTGGAATCACAATTTCAGTTGCTAGCGAAGATGCAATTCTTCCACCTTGAACCGATTCTGTTTATCGCAACATATTGAAGACCATCGATAAGCCCAGTTTAAATTTCAGTTTAATTCGGTTTCAGTTGCCTTAGTATGAGAATAGATAGAAGTATTTTAAAATGAACACATTGTTGTTCAGGCGTTATATCAATGTTTACTGTGTCCTCCAAAAGATAAACACTAAGAGGGACATCTGCGAATTGTTCAGACATCTCTTACTAAGAATAAGTACTAGAAAGAACCAAGCGGTTTTTCATGTTCCTTATTGTTCAAATAATGTTAGCCTACAATAATACAATTTTTCGTATATGTAGAACACACAACAAATATTCCAGGGAAATGGATATTTTTAATAATTATTTATATTTGTATATTAATTTAGTTATAAAAATACTTTGATTTGTTGTTTTGCTAATGTATGCGAAGATTTTCTATGTAAATTTTGTGCGCTGTCGTAATGGGAGTGCAAATTATATTACAGTCGATATATATTACAATCTGATTGTTATTAAATTAGTTTGCTCTCTGTTATAGTGGCTGATAAAAAATAAAGAGATTGAAGCGATGATAGCTCAGTGGTAGTGTGTACGACTCCGCGTCAAGGGACGTGGGCTTGAACCCACCTACAATGAGCTTGAATTTTCCGTGAAGAAAAACATCGTGAGGAAACCATAGGTGTAGTGGTAGGGCTATTTCTATTACCCGCTTGGCTAGCTACCACCCTCAAGTTAAAAATCTGCCGCCAAATACTAATAGGTGTGTTCCGGTAGTTGCACTTGAGAGCCAGTTCCTCCACAGGTTCGGCGTGTCTACCCACTTGGGCCGTATCAACACTTAAGATCAGGTGAGATTATTACCATAACACTAAACCTCAACAATAACAAAAATTGAAAGCATCAACGAACTCTGAGAGATGATCGATCCATCGGAATTCGTTTTTCTCGTGCCTCTAAGCCTCTCAACCTTGGTATGTACTAGCAGTCAATAGCTGATCCTAAAATGCGACAAAGTAGAGAAAAGTCATTTTAATGCGCTTACAACCATGTGTATGGTAGTCACGATTAAGTTTGTTAGTGGTTCCTGTTACACTGCAATCGACAGCCATTATATTGATTGCTTCAAACAACTATTGTTATTGCTTATCTGAATCTTACTTAAGAATAGTATACTAAGTAACATTTAACCAACTATTGACTACTATTATTTATTGGAGAATATGTTTAAGATGGAAATAGCAAAGAAATTATTTTTGAAGGTATTATGTATGACGGAATTCCGCAAAGGTATTATTATGTAGTTAATCAAATAACTAATCACGTTGACAAAAGAGACATAACGCAAATTAATTAATAACCATAATGTATTTAACATAGGATAGCCATTATAAAAGTGACGGTGGATGAAAAAGTATTCAAAGGGACCGAAGAAAAGATTTAATAATCACTCCCTTTAGCCAACAGTACGACAACTTTGGATGTCTTCGGAACTTTACGAAACCAATCGATCAGTAAACTTTTATTTTAAAACTTGATTCGCTCTTTAAGGGGGGGATTATCAATTTATAGATTTCGAGACGTTAAAAGATTATTTAAATAACTTTACGTTAAGTAATTAGTCTTCGGAGGGGTATTAATTTGTTTTCTGTGTAACACCATTTTGGAGATTTTATTAAATTCGCCTGTCCGTGGAAACGTTTTAAGATTAAATTAAGAAAATCTTTAAATGCTGAACGCTATGCTTCAGAGTAGATTGGATTTTTTGATCGGTTGTTTAACTGAGTCGAAGATTTGAAGTTTTTTATTAGACATTTTAATTTTAGAGTATTAATTGTATTTTATTCCACTGCTAAAACAAGGTATTATATAACTACTTCACAAATCAAATCAAATCAAAAATCTTTATTCAATTTAGGCCCTAAGAAGGTGCTTATGAACGTCAAAACTACTACCGGTTCGGAAAGTAACGCGGTCATCGAGAATAACCGGCAAGAAACTTGATCTGCATCTTTCTTTTTAAGTCTTATTCTTATCTTTTTATATAATAGTTTAATGTGTTACAGTAGTTAATAGCGGATGTACAGAGAGGTGTGTTAATTACAGACATCATGATCTCTCACATATTGATCCATTCTATAATAGCCTTTTAACATCAAAACCCGTATGACATGGTTCTTGAACCTACTGTGTAGCAATTCAATATAATAGCAAATAATGTGCTTTGGGGTTTTATTATAAAACTTGACAATGTTACCTAAAAACTGTTACTTGTCTTAGTCTAAATTAGGGAGTGAATACAATAAACATTATCGAATGCTGGATGTTTTATAATTTAATACACTTTCGCTGTTTATTTGGACCGTGTTTTAAAGAGAAGATAGCTCATTTGATACTGTGCACAGACCTTCTATGAGCTTGAGCTTTCAGTGAAGGAAAACATCGTGATGTAACCGTGGCATGGTGGTAGGGCTTTTTCTAATGAACGCATGGCCAACTATCACCCTCAAGTTAAAAATATGCTACCGAATACCTTTTTTTATTGTTAAGGCTTACCGTAATGGCCATAATCTCACCTGATCTTAAGTGACGATACGGCCCAAGTTGATAGACACGCTAAACCTGTGGAGGAACTGGCTCTCAAGTGCAGCTGCCGGAACACACCTATTGGTATTTGGCGGTACAATTTCAACTTGAGGGTGGTAGCTAGCCAGGCGGGCGTCAGAAAAAGCCCTACCACCATGCACCACCTACAGAGGTGTTACGGCATTGACACTTGAGAGACAGTGCCACCACTAGGCTTAGCGTGTCCACAATATCGTCCCACATCGTCTAACGTCGTAACATCAGTTGAGATTATGACCATTACGCGAAACCTATTTAAAAAAAGGATTTTTATGGAAATTTGTGCTATTCCTGTTGTCATGTGGTAGTTGGGATCTCAAAATGATACGTCTGACATGATTGACATGCGTGGTGGTGTGCATATGTGCATGTATAGGCTAAGTATATAGCCGTATGTAAGTTAGTAAGTAAGTCAGTAATTATACGCTTGTCAATCATGTCAGACGTATCATTTTGAGATCCCAACTACCACATGACAAGCCTATACATGCACATATGCACACCACCACACTGTAAAGGATAGATTTAGATGTGGTCGAGTTATTAATTACTACAAACTCTAGGTGTAAGTTTATCAAAGTGCTACTGTGGAAATATAGATTTTTGTTTATTACATCTACAGTTAGACTCGACTGCAGAATGCGGTACGGGCGAGCACATTTTGCGTTGAGCGCTCATAAATTTGTCACCGGTCAAACTAAGCCGCGTATCGAACGGGCCAGCGATGCGGTGAATTATGACCGTCTGCAGACTCTAACATTGTACTGTACCATAGTAAACTCAGTGTGTGCTCAATACACATGTAATAAATTTTGATATTTTCTATTCATAATTACAAAAGACTTGGATATGAATACGAATATAGAGGAAGGCCAAAAAAGGTAGATAGAGTGTGTTAGGAGTTAAATGAAAGAAAAGGGAGTGAATAAAGAGGAGACGGTTGATAGAGATTTGTGGTAGAAGTAAACGTATTTTGCCGACCCTAAATTACTTGGGTATAGGACATGGAGATGATGATGGATTATAAAAGACTTGGATCGGTTTAACCCGATTGTTCACTATTTTAGTAGCTATAGATAAAGTTTTTTACACTATATATTCATTAACCTCTCTATGATCTTCTAAGAGGTCTTGGCCTGTCTAGGACTGCATAAGTGCCATACTAATACGAAGTATACGTTAAGTATATAAGTTAGGTATAAGTAAAAAAAGATAAGAACATATTCATATAGTATTATCAACTTATATACATGTATCCTATCAAAAACATAAATTTGAAATGATAGACAAGTTCAAAATTATGATAAATGCCTCGTTTGTTGACTTCGATCACAAAAGAAGTGTGATCCAAATGGGTGCCAAGTTCAATGGTCGGTGCTGAAATTTATTTATACCAACATAGAATATATTTTTAACACAACTTAAAATATCATTGCTTGTTATAACTTAGGGTAATATATAAGCGATTAAAGTTGATTTAAGCGATGATAGCTCAGTGAAAGAAGAAAGAAAGAAAGTTTTATTTATCCAACACACAGCAAATGATATTAAAATACATATAAGAAAATAAACTAAAAATAAAAAATTATACAGAACAGTACAGCAAGATCACAAAAAAAAAGAAATAAACAAACAAAAAATAACGTAATGTGTGGATAAATTGGTACCAGTCTCAGCATAACAGCTACACTGATATAGTGCAGCGCTGATATTCTGACTGGACCCTCTGAAGGTGACGTCACGGACATCAGTAGACATTCTTAAAAATATATATAATAGGCACAGCATATAGTACGTACCAGCATTTGTGACGCATGGAGATAATGCTATAATTATGCAACACAAAAATTTTTTTTTTTTTTACTATTATTTATAAGGGCGAATATATAAATTATAAGGCGGATCATACCTAAGAGGTTCATTTAAAGTTATCAATCTGTTCTTGTAGTAAAAGCTTTTTAAACTTTATTTTAAACGCTTCAACTTTATTTTGACTACGAAACTAAAGGAACTGGTGGTGGTGGTGGAGGTAGTGTGTACGACTTCTTCATAGCTGTGAATCCATAGATTACTAAGAAGTTCGTCTTTAGACATTGCATCCATCATTCTTGATCGAAAGTCTATAGGGGATTTAAAATTGGGTAGACAATAAAACACAACATGCTTTAAAACTAGTCGTAATTAAAAGTCAAACTAAAATAAATATAGGGATAGCTGACGTTAAACACCGACGCTCTACGAAGTCTGCAAGTTGCTGAACATTCAGAAGAAGGTTCCAAACATTATTTTAGATTCGACAAGCCATAAATCCTAGCCAAAGAATACCGATTCCTACCTAGGATGATTCGTGAGGCTATTCAAATTAAAAAACATCCAAATTTCAATAGAGAAAGTGGTTGGAAGCTAGCACAAGCCTGGGATCCGATTATACATTTAATTAAAGCGGAACCCAATAGACCAGTTGCCAGACCTCAAGACACTGTGAGCTCTTTCTGCGTAGATCGCAAAACTATCAATAATAAAAGTTAAATTGAAGGTAGACACAGTAACATAAACTTTTCTGGACAACCTACACCTCAGTCCTCCCCGTGACCGCGAAGGCTGAAAAGCTTTCGAAACGTCGGGATCAAAATTAGTAAATAACCGCGATAAAATCCGTTTAAATTACTTTTATTTCGACGAATAATATTCGCGTAAACATAAGAAATCATCATAATTACCTGTAATTCTATCAACATGACCTTTAAATAACTCATATGTTTCGATGTACAAATATATAACTTGGAACTAAAGATCGGTATAGTGGTACATAATAAATTAAACATTTCAAGAAGTAGACGAAATGAGTATAGTTGAAACGAGATAGAAACAGATGAAGTGCGCACTGTTCAAATACAGGCGATTACGTCGCTAAACCGAAATGGAAGATCCACCGAGGGAAGATCGCAGACTTGCCTTAGCTAATGCATTCTGAGCCGTTCGTAACGTAACGTACTCTACTTGGAATATTAAAATATATTTTCTGTTTTTGACTATTTGAACCGAAGTCAACGTTGACTTCTTAGTGCCTATCTATCTATTTATATATAAATACTATCTCACTTACTTATCACGAGATCTACAAAACTAAGAATAGATCCTAAAATCACGCGTTTTGAAGGAAAAAACACAATATCTAGTATTATAAAGCAGTGAATCATTATATTTATAATTTAAATTATAAACATTATATAAAAAATGAGTTAAAATCACGAAATTTAATGTAAATACTTCATTCAATTCTGATCCCAAAGAGGAAGTTATGGGTTTTGAAAATATTTCAGTCTTGGTAAAGTTGGTATAAAACTCGATTACATACATCAATATTTAAGGAAATAGGTTAATATTTCCATGGGGTCTCGTTTTAATAACATTAGTATTAGATCATAGATTTCATAGATACACCAGAGAACTCTTCGGAATTGAATAAGATATCTATAGTGATTGAGATATTGTAGTCTACTCGACAAGTTTAAAATGTTCTAAAATAGAAATACTGCTCTTAAAATTATGTGTGATTGGATCAAAATGTGCCAAAGTGTGAATTGCACATAAAAAAATGGAAACATTATAAAGAATGAAAGATGAAAAAAAGGCATTTCATTTTTCGCCAGCATTTTTTAAACTTAATATTTAAGAAATTTGCAATAAAAAACTCCCAATTCCTGGAACGCTATCTCCATTATTTATAATATTAATTGGATTCTGAATATTTATTAAAACATCTTAAATAGTATTGATGATATATGATACGATAACGAAACGCCTTTTTTATCTTTAATAGTTTATAACTTTTACATTTTTTCATGTGCTAATAAACGCTTTTAGTTCATTTTTCTAGGCTTCTACCTGACTCCAATAAGATGATACATATAATTTAAGAATAGTATCCCTATATTCGATCATTTTTAACTTGTCGACTAGACTATTGGTAGATTTATGGCAACCAAGATTTGTATGTAGGTATACCTAATTATAGTCAAGGACGCTTTGGACTGCGGAAGCAGTACAGAATTATTTTTAATGCATTTTAGAGTTTTTTTAGGTAGACGTTTTAAAAAAAAAATTAACGTACCGGAAGTAGAGCATTCAAGCAAGCGTTTGCACTATAAAAGCGACCGCATCGGAATTTCGGCGTTTCGGATACAGTCGTCCGCGTCCCAACGTTCCCGGATTTCAATCAACCCTCCTTCGCTTTTTACTCGCGCCCCGGGCGGATACGTATTTAGTTTTATTCAATGCCGTCTTTTAAATTGTCTATCGATGAGTTTCATTGTCTATACACACATACGCAAACATTTTCTTTATTCATGCATATTTTATATTTTGTCCTCATGACCACGAAAGGTAAGTATTATTTTGGAACGAAGTTCCTTATGGGGCGTCGCCGAAAGGTAACTTAGTCGGCAGAAAAACGTCCGTAACGTTAGCGTAATATTTTTATATATAGCCTATGTTTAATGGCTGTACAGTGTCTAATGTAGACGTGATGACTTCAAACGTAAAAACGTAAAAAGCATAGTAAACAAATTAAAAGTGTTAAGATAATTTTATAGACAAGTTTTATTGTTATCGATAAAAAAAAACATGACAAAAATGTATACCCGAATAATTATTTTCCTCATACCTCGAATAGAACTTGAAATGCATATTTTTGTAATAAGGAACTTCGTTCCTATCTGGTGTCCCACGACACCACTCGTTTTTAGTATTTTTGCTTAAAGATAATAAACTAATTATTTCCCATATGAGTACAATCAGTTGTCCGTCACGGGACGACCGGTAATGTAAACATTTAAGTAAATATTACAATAGGTAATTAACAAAAATTAATAAAGAAAACAGTGAGTTACATATTAAAAAAGAAAAGAGTTTTGTTAATGAATCTATATATTTTAATTGCAATAAATAGAAATAATAAGCACTTGGAGAAACAACATAAGAGAGTCGATAGCGGGTAGTAAAGGGTGCATTGTGGCGTATTAAAGCGGCATGCCGTTTACTGTGACGGCGCAGCTGACCGGTTGATTTTACTGCAACACGGCGTGCCAATAGATGTTTGCATTATAAATATTTAGCATTTGAGAGCCAGCAAATTAAATCAAAAGTCTTTATTCAATGTAGGCCCTAAGAAGTCGCGTATGAACATCAAAACTACCACCAATTCGGAAAGTAAAGCCGTCATCGGAAAGAACCGCCAAGAAGTGCGATCTGAATCTTTTATCTTCTCTATTAAACTATATATTATTAAATTAATAGTAATAAATAAAATCTTTTATTTTCAATAATTAAATAAATCAAATCTAAAGATTAAGTTTTTTTTTTTTTTTTTTTATAGTTAAGGTTTAGCGTTATGGCCATAATCTCACCAGATCTTAAGTGACGATAGGGCCCAAGTTGGTAGACACGCTAAACCTGTGGAGGAACTGGCTCTCAAGTGCTGCTGCCGGAACACACCTATTGGTATTTGGCGGCAGGTTTACAACTTGAGGGTGGTAGCTACCCAGGCGGGCATTAGAAAAAGCCCTACCACCATGCTATGGTTTCTTCACGATGTTTTCCTTCACCGAAAGCTCAAGCTCATTGCAAGTGCGTCCCTTAACGCGAAGTCGTGCACACTACCACTGAGCTATCATCGCATCGCTATTATCTTTAGCTCTTATCTTATATCTTTATTTTAAGTCCATTTTTTACATAATCGCTAGCCCCTTCACAGGTTTAGCATGTTTACCAACTCGGTCCGTAACGTCACTTAATATCAGGTGAGTTTATGCCCATAATGCTAAACCTTAACAATTAAATATATATATATATATATATATATATATATATATATATATATATATATATATAATAAATTTGCAACACTTAATTTTATTTTACCTCCAATTGACAATTGATCCAAGCTCACGTGGGATGGTAGAAAATCTCGCAAATTCTCAGAGTTCATTTCTGCCGCGACTTCCTAATCACAACAACTATGGTATTTTAATGGAAATTCATAAACTACCCAGGGTATTTTATAAACTATACCATGGAAAATAACACCTAACAACACATCACGTGTTCTGTCCGTAATTTCATTCTACTTATGGAATTACTATGCTGTGTTCGATCATTAGTAGTCGCAGAATTTTTGTTATCCGACTCACGAGATCATCTCTGAATATCGGGAAAAGTAACAGAAGACGGAGTGAAACTTTTCCACCTTCCGATTCCGCTTTCGAACTCTTGTAATACGGTAAAATATTCTAATATGAATTATCTATATGGTGCTCGTGGCGTCACTAACGATTTCCGTGTGTTATTATTTAGTATCCGGGATTGATCATATACTCCACTCAATCACTCGTGCATGTTCGTTTGACAGCACAAGTAAGGATAGGCAATGAAAATTAAGGTTTATGCTTTTAATTATAAAACCACTTTGATACAAAAAGATTTCTTATGTTTAAGCTAGCACAAGCCTGGGATCCGATTATACATTTAATTAAATCAGAACCCAAAAGACCAACTGCCAGACCTCAAGACGCTGAGCTCTTTCTGCGTAGATCGGAAAACTATCAATAGCAAAAATTAAATTAAAGGTAGACACAGTTACATGAACTTTTCCGGACAACCCACACCTCAGTCCGCCCCGTGACCGCGAAAGCTGAAAAGCTTTCGAAACGTCTGGATCGAAATTAATAAATAACCGCGATAAAATCCGATTAAATTAGTTTTATTTCGACCACTTTAATACGTTCGATTCCTGGTTAGAAGTGTTAGCTCGTAAACGCTAGACAAGGCCAATCTGCCATCCCCTTCGTATTCGACGTCTACCTGCAGCACTTGGGGTCGCGTCTGTGGCTCCCTAATCGGCTTATTTAGCCATAACGTAACAGAACTGACGCCACATAAAACTAATCGGGTATTGATGCAGAAGGCTAATGATGATGATTGAAGCTCAATTTTATTGGCATAATTATTGTATTTTCTCATAGTAAAGAGCAGACAAACATTTAAAATGTAAACGTTTTTCAACTTTATTCCGATAATTAGTAAAATATGTACGTACCAGGCGTAGCAGGGTGTAAAATCACGTTTGTGTACGTTATTTTCACCATCCATGATTATTTATGGGCACCAAGTGACGAAGTAAAACGAAGCGCACAAACAGTCATTGAATAATTTATCCAGTGCAGGTGTACTTAATAAATAATCGTAGGTATCCACGCGGTCACAGACAAGTCCTCTAGTACACATTTAGCTACGACCGAGTTTAAAGAATCTTATCTTCCAATCAATCTTCCAAGCAACACGTATCACTAAGGCTTTGTGCAGACGTCCCGGAAGTCTATGACACCAGTTGAGTTTCCGCGTTTGACTAAAATTAAAAAGATCAAATGAATGTCTTATTGTACTGGAATGAAAACTGACTTTAAGGCGGAAGTATGTAAACGGAAAAGCAGTTTTTATTTTCGAAAGAACAATTTAATGATCTTGTTGTAGCATTAAAAAAAAATAGATTAATATTAAAATAAGGAATATTTAAGATCAATAAGCTGATGAATTTCCATCTTGTTATCCAATTTCCGCCATATGTATATACTTAGATGGGAAATGAAGCGATGATAGCTCAGTGGTAGTGTGTAAGACTTTGTATCAAGGGACGTGTATTCGAATCCAACCACCTACAACTACCTTCAGCTTTCGGTAAATGAAAACATCATGAGGAAACCATAGCAAGGTGGTAGGGCTCTTTCCGATACCCACCTGGCTAGCAACCACCCTAAGTATAAAATCTGCCGCCAAATACCAATAGGTGTGTTCCGGCAGTTGCACCTGAGAGCCAGTTCCTCCAAAGGTTTATCGTGTATACCAACTTGGGCCGTATCGTCACTTAAGATCAGGTGAAATTATGACCAAAATGTAAACATGTCATCCGTATGAACGTTGTCATAATATATATTAATTAGTAAAATTTATTATACTATTTTATAAGCCCTTTCCTAATAGATACACATTTCTAAAGTTAGATATTGCAAGCCACGTAGCGCTTAATACTAACAAGCATTATAATATAAACAGTTATTTTAAAGATTAGTGTTTTTAACTATATAAGATTAGTATTATGTCTATAACCTTATTGGATATTAATTGACGATGTAACCAAGATGGTGGTCAAGCTTAAACTAGGGAGCGACTGACTCTCAAGTACAACTACCGGAACACACCTGTATGTATTTGACAACAGAATTTCAACTTGAAGGTAGTGAGCGAGGTGATCATTAAAAATCCATCCTATGCTTTCATCATTATGTCTTCCTTTATCGAAAACTCAAGCTCGTTGCAGTTGAATTCGAACTCACGTCATTTGACGCGTCGTCCGTAGATACTACCGACTGAGCCATCACCGCTTTTATTTCGCAATCAATGAATCGTTCATAGTATTAAATATATCATGTAACTATGCATTGAATAATCCGCTAATCAGTTAAACAAAACACCCGAAAAACCACACGCTACCAGACAAGGTAATTAGTTCGCGTTTAGTTTTGCTTTGGCCCGAGTGTAAGCGAGAAGCGGGATAATTAACCTCTTACGTTTACATAGCGAAACGTTTGCCTTTTTATCAAAACGTTATCTTGATTAAATACAGTGGAATATATCCAATTTAAACTTTTAGTCGAATGCCATTGTGAGTTGAGTGTAGTTCAAAATTATTTAAATCCCTTTCTCGTATTTATGTTACTTGGAACAGTTTGATGTTACGAGGTATTTGTATATAGTTATGAACGTCGTTTGCTTTAAAAACTCTCTCAGATGTTGAGAATAAAAAAGATTAAAGGCGTTAATGGCTCAGTATGTATGAACGCCGCGTCTATGAGTGTAAGTTCGTATCCCAGCAAGGATCCTGAGAGATCGGTGAAGGAAAACACAAGGATAAAGCCATAGCATGGTGGTCGATCTTCTTCTAAACTACCTTTATGGATAAAATCCACCTTCAAATACCTATAGGTGTGTTCTGGCAGTCGTATTTGATAGTCAGTTCCTTCCACTTGACTTAGCGTGTCTAGTATCTACATCAGGTGAGATGAGATGAGAAAAAAGTACTCAAGAATGTATTGTGTCCAGGCATATTTCGTTACGTACGAAAGAAGAAAGATGAAGCAGAGAGGAGAAGAAACAGGTGGCTTTGTATATCGAATGTTAAATTTTGGTAATCCGTGTCTCTCTTTTATGATGCGTTCCTTTCTTTTTTATCAAGTGTAGGGGTTGCAAGTGTATTGATTTTCATATTTGAAGGTTTACTGCTTGGAAACAGCTTCGTTATTTGAGGATGCAAGTGTTTCAATATCATTTCTAGGATCGTGCATATCGACATCTTCAATACCGCGGTACGTGAACTTGCGAGATTGCTTACTAATGAATACTATTCTTCATTGCAATATTAATTTAAAACTATGTTTTTTTTTAAACTGAAGGTTTAGCGTTATGGCCATAATCTCATCTGATCTGAATTGACGATACGGCCCAAGTTGGTAGACACACTAAACCTGTGGAGGAACTGGCTCTCAAGTGCTGCTGCCGGAACACACCTATTGGTATTTGGCGGCAGGTTCACAACTAGAGGGTGGTAGCTACCCAGGCGGGCATTAGAAAAAGCCCTACCACCATGCAGAAAAAGCCCTACCATAATGCAAACTGCCTATGCACTATTTAACACGGTATATATCGTTATTGAACTGTAAATAGTGAAAACGTGAAAACTTGTAAATAGTCTTTTGAATTTTTCGTTTTTATTTTAAGTTCCTAATGTTAGCTGTTAGTTTTCCTTATAAAAGATAATGTGGATTTTTGAGAAAACTTGCTCTGAAGCAGTCAGCATCTTTGGTTGATGACGGATTTTCAACTTTAACCTGGTATTTAGCGTGATGTAAATTAATTTTCGTATTAACCTGTACCAACTGGTATAAGATAATTATAAAACTAATCTGTGTGTAAATAATTACGAAAGTAATTAAGAAAAAAATAAACGAATTATATCGTTCAAGTAAAAAGTAATTACTTGTTCAAGCGTTAATAAAGCGTTACTTAGAATTTTCACATAAACTTATCCAAATCTCAAGGCTTCGAAATAATATCTAAATCGGATTACTTCATAAAATGCGTGAATAATTTGCCTTAACTTTTAATTATTCTAAGCGTAACATTTCAATATAGCCTGTAATTTTTTTTAATAAGTCCACTAATTGTTAGCTGTTTTTTTTTTCTTTTATACAAACAAATCAGCGAAGTTTTGGACTAGTTTTTGCCTTTGAATTTATACATGCTTTGTTGATTATTATTTTGTGTTTGAACAGTATTCAAAGTAACCCTACAGCGTTACTACTAATTAATTCTATTAAATTTCAAAAGTAATATAGAATTAAGAGAAAATCTCTACAATAAAATTTAATTGTCGATACATTATATCATGACTAGCTGGTGTCCAGACTTCGTTCCTGTTTTTTATGGAATACGGGGGCAATCGAGCAAGCCTTTCACCTGATTGTAAGTGATCACCACCGTCTTTGGACACCCACAATACCGGGGGAATCGCAGGTGCGTTGCCGACCTTCGTTGGAGAGCTGGCTCCCAAGTGCAACTGCCGGAATACACCTATTACTATTTGGCGGTAGATTTTCAACTTGAGGGTGGTAGAAAAAGCCCTACCCTCATCACTTACCATCAGATGACTCGCTTGCTCGATTTCCCCCTATCCCATAAAAAAAGTGAAGCAATTTTATAAGGACTATATAAGGAGCCAAAATTAAATTATTTTTTTTTTCATTTTATTTATTTTCAAGCTATAATATCTGTAATCTTCTCACCTAATAATATCTGTGATTTTAAATTTGCACCGCCAAAGGCATCATTTATCCCGCGTGAATAGAGAACCCTTTTCCACAGGAGCTCTAGAAATCTTCCAGACTATGCATGGTGGTAGGGCTTTTTCTAATGCCTGTACCTGTTTGTTTGTAAACCTACCGCCAAGTACCAATAGGTGTATTCCGGCAGCTGCACTTGAGAGCCAGTTCCTCCACAGGTTTAGCGTGTCTATCAACTTGGGCCGTATCGTCATTTAAGATCAGGTGCGATTATAGCCATAACGCTAAACCTTAAGTATAAAATATATATATATATAATATTCTGAACGCCGTCAGCGGGACCGCAGCTCGAACGGTGCGCGCCGACAACGCATGCTAATCAGACAGATCACGTCTAATTGCCGAGTCGAGTGTGAAATGCGGGCTTAGCGATGAAATTATCTGCACTTTGCTGTTGATTTATGGTTGGTTTAACGCCACGTATCACCGCGGCCTTACTATAATTATTAAACGCTGCTAATGAAGGTATTAGATTGGATATAGTCAAGTTCATTATGAGTATAATTAACAGGCTGTTGTTTATCTCCCCGCTTATGTGTGTTAGTCGGAGCCGCTTTACCGATTTGTTTGTTCGCATACTTTGAGCATCGTCTTCTGACGGAACTTGTTATAGTGATACATTGATGTTACTTCGGATAATTTCGCTTCGTTATTTTTGAAGTTGTAGACATTGAACTTGTTCTTGTATTCTAGCACGATATATAGAGAAGAAAATCTATGTACGGAAAAGGAAAACCAAATTTTGTTTTTCATTCTTTTATACTTATATGATGTATTAATAAGATATTTAGCGGCACATTTTCAACCTGAGGTTGGAAAGCGGACATCGGAAACATTTTGCTACAATTTTATAGTTTTATCACGATAATACCCCTCTCTGAAAGCTTAGGCTTATTGCAGGGGTCCTAACTCACGTCCAACGATGCTGTAATAACAATTCGATAGGTTTCAGAAATAAATAGGCGACGATGTTAGTAGAGCTTACTGCAGTCCTAGACGGGCTAAGATTTTTTGGAAGGTTATAGAGAGATTTGGCAGGTATATATCTCGCTGCATCGCTAGCCATTTCTATTCAGGTCTGTTAGTTACTCGTAGTAATTATTTGTTTCTGTAACGTGGTCCTTAGGTATGTTTGTTCCCTCCGTTGCGGCCTCCCTCCGCAGACGCTTGCGCCTAGGTTCGATCCTCCAGATAGGAGCCCTCAAGTGACTCTGCTCGCGCGATACAGTGACATTCTACGTCACTGAAACTTAGTAAATTAAAGGACCTATTGGTTGGTTAGGATCGCGAATCCTTGTTCGTTCTCCGGCGGCAGCCCAAGCCGAGGTTCGGCCATCCTGGCACCGTTGCGCTCGCTTTCTCGAAGCTGAGTGCCCTCAGCACTCGCCCCAAAAACTTCGGTGAAGCTGTCAAAGCCCCTAAGGCTAACAGCATACGTCAAGTCGAAAAAAAAATATGTTTGTTTCCCACGGTACAGTCAGCTCAACGAATACTATGTTATGTTTAGTTGTTCTAAAATAAATATATCCGGTTTCGATGTGTGTAATTTTTAATAAAATCTTTTACCAAAACATGAGTGAGTGTTCGATGCTTAGATATGAAACAATGTATGTAACGTTCTGTGCTTCGTTGCACACGGATGTTACAATTTCGAAACTAATACGTCAAACCGGGCTCGTTCAGGCGCCTAGCTGAGTGCACACAATATTCCGTCTCACATATATTAGTGCGGAGGGGCACCTGCGACCCTCACACTCCCGTACTGTTCGGAATTACCGCGTCTGCGATTCCGTAATACTTCGCCTGGACTATTATTTATTCTTATTCACCAGACTATGTAATGCCGTGAGTGATCACAGAGTATGGGCTTGAAGGCATTTTTTTTTATACTTAATGTTTAGCGTTATGGCCATAATCTCACCTGGTCTTAAGTGACGATACGGCCCAAGTTGGTAGACACGCTAAACCTGTGGAGGAACTGGCTCTCAAGTGCTGCTACCGGAACACACCTATTGGTATTTGGCGGCAGGTTTACAACTTTAGGGTGGTAGCTACCCAGGCGGGCATTAGAAAAAGCCCTACCACCATGCTATGGTTTCCTCACGATGTTCTCCTTCACCGAAAGCTCAAGCTCATTGTAGGTGCTTGGATCCGAACCCCCGTCCCTTGACGCGAAGTCGTGCACACTACCACTGAGCTATCATCACTTCAAACTTCACATCTATTCCCGACTTGAAAATAAGTTCTGAAGAATTATAATCAAATGTATACTTAGGCTAAGACAACCACAGTGCTCACGATTAGTTTACGGTACACGAAAATTATTATCATTTTATGCATATTTTTTATTTCGTGAGCAATAAATGAAATGATAAATTAGGTGTGGATTAAGAGTCTGTAGAACTAACGATATTAAGGGGGAAAAGAAAATAAAGGTGATGCCACACTTTTTTGAAGTGAAAACCTCTTAGGGCAGAATGAACACCTTCCTTTATCACTAATTGTATTAGGTATTAAACGTAGACGTATATCACCTGATGATTCTTTTCAGACGTTTCTTTCGTGGCCTCCGATATACAGTTACCTGTTGCCAGAAAAACGCTGGATGCTCTCTTTTTAAATGTATTTTTCTGTTTTCATTTTATATAAATTATTGCCACTGTAAATTCGTGTTTTGATTGCATAAACATGGCTTTTTTTTCCTAACCCTTATCCCATTTAGGTAGAGTCGGCAAAAGATGTTTTTTTTTTCTCCACTCTACATAGAGCCTCAGTATTTCCTTTTTATATTCACATATCATTTCTCACACAGTCCATCCTAACTTCTTCGGCCTATCTCTTCTCTTACAGTTATTCACCTTCATAGTTAACACTTTTCCAGTTATATGGATTCATCACTTCTCATAGCATCTCCATTGCTGTTCGATTACTCTGTCATTGGTGTTATTTCGATGCTTCGGTTGTATTTATGTTTATTAATATGTATATAAGTTATGTCCTCGCATAGAAGGGTTCTGTTTCATGTTGATTTTTGTTATAAGTATTTTCGACAATACTATTGAATTGAATCCAGTTTTGTCGACCTTAAATAAAAAAGCCCGGGAACGATTTCTCATTTTCCACAACAACAAAAAAAGCTAAGTATCACAGAGTGTACAGACAAGATTATTTGATATAAAATTTTAACTTATATTCCTTATCACAAAGGAACCTTTTAGTTTAATGAGGCAAAGAGTATACTTATATGTTAATTCATAGCATTCATTATCACCGTGTCGAATTTTGTTAAAACCAGTTTAATATTTTGAAAGCCATGCTTATACAAAGGTCATACATGGCCTCCATATCAATTAAAAAGTCTCATAATTATTTTTTAAATTGTTTTAATTAACAGATTTAATTCCAGTTTATTACCACTACTGTACATATATGACCACTAAGGTGCTAATGGCGAAGAGTCCATACAAGTCGATTCCCATCGAGTTCCCTTTATGAATATGCACATAACGATAGTACTACATTATAATATTTATACTTTTTAATTACTTAGTGCCATATATAAGGCAAAGGTCATTAAGTATTTTCAATACTCTTGCATTTTACATAATGGTCAAAATCAAATGTATGTAATTCGATATTATAAGCCGTGATTTTACGGCTTATCGTGTAGCATCCAGTCTCTTTCATTTCCTTAGGAAAAGAACACAGTTTGTCTCGCTCTCACCTAAGATACCTCCAATTTAATCTGGCCTAGTAGCGAATACGAATTTGCAAGATAACGGCAGCTCTAAGAGGTCAGATAAATTTGCCCTTTATAACTCGCTAATCGTCGGTTTATGATAGTGATAGAGATATGTGTATTTTAAATAAGGAAGCGAGAAAGGATGATCGTATCACACTTCTAAATTAAAAATTATATTTATAATTCTTTAACAGGAACTTTCCTTTTTTTTAGATTATATTTTAAAAGGTGGTGTGTAATACATTTGTTTATGTGAAACATACATTCCTGTTCGATTTTGAAGTTTCGTGATTGTTTTCTTGTGAAATAATTAACTGGAGTTAGTGATTCATAACTAATAAGTGTAAGTTAACGGTGAGATGGCATTAATTCACCTATAATGTAAAAGTTTTACAGATTTCTTTCTGAACATGAAAAGCTTGTAATACAATAATGCCGTGCTTTCTGAGATATGACAATCGATATAGAGGCGGGACTTCTTTGACCGGCAGTTGTAAACTGAATAAAATGTTTTTTTTTTGTTTCTGGGTCTTTCATTGCCATATAAACAACGGTGATGGTTTTGAAGAGCTGATATTCTGTGAGGTTAAAACTTTTTTTTTTTGCTCCGGCTTCCGTTTTTCATATTTCCACCCTACGCCACTGTAAGGTACACATTTTTTATTTAATAAATATTCTGGCAGTTTGTCTTAATAGACATTTTCCAATTTGAGTAGAATCAACAATTACTCGGTAACTATATTATAACGTCCGAGCGACAGTCGGTCCGTAATTCGGCCCTTCAAAACTGCGACATAAAATTTAGTTCCGAATTGCTTGTCTAATGAAAACATAAAAGTTATTGTCTCAGTGAACTAAGACAAGGCAATGAAGAATGTTATAATAAAATCGCTTGTAAATGATAGTTTCTAAGATTAGGACAATCCTTAATTGAACCGTTTCCCTTGAGAGAACGCAACGTATATTTGGTCTTTCCTTTTATCTAAGGTTTCTTTGTCCTTGAAACAGCTCATTGGTAGTCTCTCGTCTGATACTATAAGAATGCAATAGCGTTGGTACCTTTCAATAAAACTCCACGAAAGAATATCTTTTGTGTAAATAATATGGGAAATTAGGATATTTCATAGAATTAAGAGATTTTGCAAACCGTTTTTTTATTTAGTTAAGGAGTAGAGTTATGGCTACAATCTTTGCTGATGTTAAGGGACTCAACGGTAGATACACTAAGCGTTGTAGCTATTTAATTATTAAATAAAATATATAAATAAATATAAAAAAATAGATAAACGAAAATTAATTTGAATTATTGACACGACATGACATTAAGTGATGATTAAAAAATATTCTAATAACATTTTCTTTGGCATGTATACATAAAAGTACTCTCCGATTATAATTTAAGGTCCGGTGAAACTGTGAAAGCCTAGAATTGTGAATTGAATAACAGTTAAGTTTGAATTTTGGTAAAGAGATAGTTGAAAACCTGCAGATAGGTTACTTTTTCACAGAAAAAACTCATTCAATGTGGGTTAAAGCGAGGGATGAACATTGTATGAAACTTTATATTGCGTCGTCCGAGTTGTTTAACAAAACCAATACGATCGCGAGCGAAGCCACAAGTAAAAGCTAGTATATTATAAGGTTTTAAAAGCCTGAGATAACTTGTCTATTACATTAAGCAAGTATTCGAATTGAAGACGAAAACTCGAGCAACAAAGGATTTTCTTACAACGAACTAAAAAAAAAACTTGTTCCATCGAAAGCCTTCGCATTGGCTTTGCGATCCCATCGGCAATTGCACCCGGGCGGGTATTCAAAATGATCTCACCATTCAGAGATCACGTTCTCATCGGCACTGGTCTGATTCACAAGCGACGAGCGTCTGATCTATTTTTACATTAACACATCTTTTTATACATCATTTTTAACATAAATATTTTAGTCTACATTCTACTGATTTAAAATGTAAATACAGGAAAATATCGATTGAAAAAAAATGTCCATGCAGAGCAGTAGACGTGAAATAAGGTGAACTCTTCAAAAGGTCCAAACAAAAGAGTGACACGAAAGCCGGGTATAAGATGTGAAATGTATAGGTCTCTATTTCCTTCTCTATATGTAGAACATATATTTTTTATAATTAACGTTTAGCATTATAGCCGCAATCTTACTTGATGTTGAGTGACGATGTGACCCGACGGGGGACACGCTAAGCACGGCTTGGCTCTCAAGTGCAACTTCCGCAACATAATGGTCGCAGATTTTAAACTTTAAGGTGGTAACTAGCCAGGCGGGTATTAGAAACAACCCTACTAAATAAATAACTCCCGTATTGAAAAAAAATATACCGCTATCTCTTGTCAATTATACTGTATTAGATGGGTTGGAAGGAATACAGTTACCGGTAGAAAAAGTCAGGTCTAGACAACGTTACAATGGTTCTGCTAGTTATAGTTTGGTAGAGATAGCTAAAAATAAAAAATAAATATTTCAAGGTATGAAATTGTTCTTTAAATATATATTGAGTGTATATCGTTCTTTGATAACTTAATATTAGCTTATGATTCACATAATTCTGGTCCCTATATTTCAATGATATACGTTTATCTATTATATTAATTATGACTCTGTAAAAAAACTATTAATATATAACCCTGTGTCGATAACAAATGACATTCTGATTTAGTCTTATATCTCATTTTCACTTGGTCATCGCATCACGCGTGAACGGATGGAACAATTTTCCTAATTCTTTTTTGTCATGTTAATTATTGTCACGAGAAGGTTCATATGAAAGTAAAAATTAAGGAAGTTGAGCGGAACATTTTAAATGAATTAAAAAAAATCAAAAAAAATACGCCAATATAAATTTTACATAACTGTCAGTTGTCATAGAGTATTACAATAATAAACACTATGTTTTAAAACTGTGTTGTAAATTATTTATTATACTAATTCGAATTCAATATTCATAGATAAGACAGGACTATCTGTCGGGTGAGCTAGTTGTCAATTTCTATTTGTAATTCAATATTTGATGTATGCATTCGGTTCAGTTACTTCTACACGTCATATAAATAAAATATATAAAAATAACACCAACAAGATTGGTTTAAAACATCTTGTTAATTAAATAAAAGCTTTATCTTGGATTATAGTATTGCCAGTAATTCAAAGATTCTTAATATTAGATCACAATCGAAGTGTACAAAATAATAATACTGAAAATGAAAAACTTACTTTTGAAAATTCTATTTGTGTTGATTCGTCAGTTGTCGGAATTTATAAAAAAAATTAAAGATACTTTTGGTAAAATCTTTATGTGGAATTCTATAGTTGTAGATGATAGGAAACTATGATCATCTCTGTTTTTACCATGACCGCTATACCTCAAGGTGGCATTTATGATCGTGACACACTTCAACGTTAAGAGCTCCAGGAGCAGCCAATATAGATCCTACTTGGGTACTACCATGTATGTTATGGTAAACCCGTCACTGTGTCTCTCATGTGTTGTACCATATTTCAGGATCAGTCTTTGCACTGTGCTTACTCTAAGAAACATTGGACAAGAATTGCCGTGAAATTCCCGCATTGATTTATATTAGTTACATGACATAGAAGAAAAACATACCTTAGAGAGACGGAAAAAGAAAGCTACAGTAGAACCTCTATAAGTCGAACATCAAGGGAGACACCAGAAAATTCGAGTAACAGAGTTTTCGGCTTGTAGAGAATGGGGGCTTTGGTGTTCGAATGGAATGAACGAAATATTTTTTCGATATTTCGAGGTTTTCAACTTATCGAGATTTGATTTAACGAGGTTCTATTGTATATATTGTACATGTAATACACACTTTAAGCTATCCGAGTCACACCTTTATGCTGTCGCTTTTGAAAAGTTTCAATTTCACTTCTTCATACATTTCTTAAATGTTTTTGGATAGCATAATGTTAGATATAATAAAACTACAGTTTCCAAACTCAGCCCCAATGAGCGTTAAGTAATTCGTACCATTCGTTCACCGTCATTCATTCAGTCCGTCTCGGCCCGATTCATGTTCGAGCGTCTCAGGCCTCCCGGGGCCGCGTTGTTTAAAAGAAATTTCTAGAAACGTCGGCGAGACGTATACGCTTTGAGTGCGGGCTCATTACGGCTTTCCATGAATACGACGTGTTCATTAAGGGCATTGCGAAGGTATTTTTCATTCCGCTCTATGCGGTTAAGTTATTGAAACATTCAATTACTTATTTTCAGTTATATTCGGTTATATTAGAGTTGAGAACCTTCGAAGTTGGGCGCTTTCAGAAATCGCATAACAGCCTGATTTGTGTATTTCATTTCTTTTAACTTATAATTACGCTGTACTTTGCTGCAGGCCTATGTAAATTAGTTTTTTATTTTTTATTAGTCTGCCTTGTTACGTTGTACGTGCAACATTTTGAAAATATGAGATATATTTTGATGGAATTGTATGCGATAATAAATTTTACTCGATCAGTATTTAAGATTGTTTTAGTTTTATAAATCAAACTTTCCTCCAGGATAGGCAATACAATTTAAATATCTATTAACTTTATCTATAACTTCCATGTAGAATTTGATTTCATTTTCTGTATTCAATATAGTTTTATTTGATATATGTATATTATTGTAGTGCTAAAAATAGCGCGTGGAAGACAAAAACAATTATTGTGGAACGTTAAAAAACTCTCAGTGAATGCTTTAAAGTCGTAGGCACAGATGTATAATACAGTGACATATAAACCATTCGATTCATTCACTCGCCGTCAACCTGTTCATTTGGCCGATTCATTCAAAAGCGTGTCAAGCTCAAAGCGCGTTATTTAAAAGAAATTTCTAGAGAACTTTAGCAAGACGTGTGCTGTATGTACGTGCGAGCTCATTACGAGTTTTCTTTGAATACACCCGTGTTCATTAGAAGCGTGTACGTACAGTGCAGAGGAATTTTTCATTTAGCATCACACTCAGCATTGCTACGGTATTGGGACGTTGAATTGCTAGATTTCAATTAAGCTTTCAGTTTATTTTGACTTCGGAATTTATTTAATGAAATGTCTGAACGTTTTGAGCGTATTCCATTTTTTTTATGCATGAGGTTTAGCGTTATGGCCATAATCTCACCGGATCTTAAGTGACGATACGTCCCAAGATGGTAGACACGCTAAATCGTGAAGGAACTGGCTCTCAAGTGCAACTGCCGGAACAAACCTATTGGTATTTGGCGGCAGATTTTGAACTTGAGGGTGGTTGCTACCCAGGCGGGCATTATACAAAGCCCTACCACCATGCTATGATTTCCTCACGGTGTTTTCCTTCACTGAAAGCTCATGCTCATTGTAGGTGGTTGGATTCTAACTCACGTCCCTTGATGCGAAGTCGTCCACACTACCACTGAGCTATCATCGCTTCTAGTGAGCAATATCAAGGCAAAAGTTATTGTAAACACTGAACAATTAAATAACAATTGTATCCACTGATGGATTGGAACCTCATAAGGATCGCCCATTGTTATGATGGCCGGCCTACAAGCCTCATAGAAGCTGAATAATTATAGGTTGCTGTAACGCGTTGTTAACCATATCCTTTCTGGTTGGAACCGTGTCAAATAAAAGTAACTGCCAATTCAGTCGATTATTGTATATACTTTGACTGATCTCGGAATGTGACACGGCCACGCTATCACTGTGATTGCTTTGAAATCTGGCATATAGTACATATATACTTGGATAATTTACAGAACAGAGAATAAGAAAAAAGCACGTGTGCCTAACTGAGTTAAGTAGGATAAGAATAGAGAGAAGAAGTAATATCAAAAACCATTCAATGGCTTGGCTGTTTGACTTGATTTTAATGCTTTTGAAGTTATAATGACTCAGCTATTAGTGTGTTCGGACGCCATATCGATGGATCAAAGCCTTCAGTAAAAGAAAACATTATGATGAAGCCATAGTGGACTGGTAGGACTTTTTAAATAGCCACCTGGCTGGCGACCACCTTCAAATTGAAAATCTGCCACCAAATGCCTATAGGTGTGTTCCAGGAGTTAGATTTGAGAGCCAGTCTTGTCACTAGGTTCAGCGTGTCCACGATACCCAGATAAGAGACTTCGTATTATGTCAGATGCGATTGTGGCCGTAGTGCTTAACCAATAAAGTATACAAACGATACTTCGTACATTTGAATAATACTTCGCATTTTATGACTTCATTTATGAGTGTCGAATAACTGTTTACTTGTACAGCTGTTGTATCGGTCCTTACCCCGAAAAAAAAAAGTTTTTTGTATCTATTTCCGTTTTTATGCGTTTCCGTTTTTATCTATTTCTATATTATAATATAATAGATGAGAATCTTCAGATCCCGGTTATTGATTTTTCTATAATTTCCATCAAGTCATTAGATTTGTTTGATAATTACTCTATTCTAGGAAATTCGATCAGAACTGACTTTTTTAAAGAGAACTATCACAAATACCTATCCAAAAAGTAATAAACCAAGACAAATAGACCAAATTGTCAATTTTAATTTTGACGGTAAAACCGTTACCAATAAAATGAACACCAAATGGCTATTCTTATAGTCACAAGAAATTTTATGAAAACAATGACGTCAGAACCTAATCACTATGCGAACGGACAGAGCAACAGCCTACAAAGTTAACAATTCGAAAGCTAGCTAGTTATCTATTCCTATCCCCCCTTCTCACTTTATCTTCTACACTATATATACATATATATATATATATATATATATATATATATATATGGTGATATATAGTCTTTGGTCCATTTTTATAAAATTACAGCCAATATACATGTTTATTTCTTTTACAGATCGCGAAAATCTTCGAGAATTTTGCTTAAGGTAAGTTTCTTTATTTCATTTCCTAACTTACCGTCATCACTTATTATTCGCCTTGGACTACGTCAACCGGTAAAAAGTTGTCTAATTTCTCGTTAAGCTACGAAAGCGTTTGAGGGTCCTTGAAAATACCCGTACCTACCTACCTACCTACAACACCGGTCTTGAGAATTTATCAGCATTCCACCCACTTAAATAATTTTCTAAAAGGCCCAATTTCTCACTGGTTCATTGTTAGGGGCCCGTTGTGCCCCTTAACGACGTTAATTTGGAATTAATTCGCGATACGCCCCGCCGCTGATTAAACGCTGATTACGGGATAAATCTCGCAGTTTTCTGTCCGCGTCGAGAAGTCGTTCTGATTTAATTAATAGGGAGCAATTTATTTTACGTGCAAATCTCTATATTTATCATATCGCTTGGCCTCTACTGGGGCAAGTAGAAATCGAAAAGCTTCACTGGCTCTCAAGTGTAACAGCCGGAACACACCTATCGGTATTTGGCGGTAGATTTTCAACTTGTGGGTGACAGCTAGCCAGGCGGGCATCAGAAAAAGCCCTACCACCATGCTATGGTTTCGCCACGATCCACCCTATTCGGATTAGACGAGCCCTTATCATGTACAGTATCATCATTATTATAAATAATAAATAATAATAGCGGTACTCAAAAATTGTTTTTTTCTTAGTTTAGTAATGACAGGCGCATCAGCCATTTTTACTTAGATATAACAGGAAAATTTTATTCAACTTTTCTTTCCATATTACACTTTCTGGTACAAAACATTGTTTCTATATTAAATTAATTACCGCTGCATTACAAAACTGTTCTTTGATGCACACAATATTCAATTTTAACCGTAATTTCATATGTAGTGGTAGCATGAGAGATGACCGAGGATAAACCGAAAAGCACTATCTGAATGTTGCCCGAATTCGACGTTTGTTTCAATCATATAGAGTTTAAATTTGTACGAGTCATTTCTCATTTCAAATATATCTCGCCTACAGCGGCTGTGTGTATGACTTTACAGCACGCACACAATATTTCCCTTTTGTGCTATGAAAATTTAATAAACGTCTAACACTTCAAAGCCCTCTCTGTGCCGAGCAATTTAGCTTAGTCGACGAAAAACACTGAGTTTTCGGCTACCGGCCATAATTGGTTTAAACTGCGCGTTAGTTTCGGAGCCAGGGTTCTTAAAGGATACGTTATCAAATTGCAACTTACAAAATAACTTCCCGACTTTAGATAGCTCCATATGCATCGGCTGACAGCATAATATGACGTGCCTAAGCATGAGGATCTATGGATCCAGTCCAACAGTATTTTTATTATAATCACGGTGTATACATAAAAAACCGATGTGGGTATGTTTATTCCCTATAAACTCCAAAACGGCAGTACAGGATTTATTCATTTTCAGGTAATCTTTCATTTTACCCAGCCGATGTTTCAGCGAAGTTTTTCAGTGATCGGCTATCTGTCCTCGAGTAAATTCTAAATTATATATATAAAAATGAATCTCATTTTTATTATTATTTACAGTTTAAGGTTTTAGCGTTATTGTCATATCTCACCTGATCTTAAGTGACGAT